>CM052799.1:42166876-42261081 GCA_028533885.1 Nasua narica
AAATACAAAATAGCCAGAAACAATTGACAAGATGGCAATAGTTAAGTCCTTACCCATCAATAATTACTTTGAATGTTAATGGATTAAATTCTCCAATCAAAAAACATGAAGTGGTTGAATGAACAAAAAAAACCCTACAAGATACTCACTTCAGCTTCAAGGACACACATAGACACATATAAGTGAAGTAGTGAAAGAAGATATTCCATGTAAATGGAAAGCAGAGGTAGATACATCAGTCAAAATAGACTTTAAGTGAAAAACTGTATCAGAAGGGGTGCCTAGGTGGTTCATTCAGTTAAGTGTCTGCCTTTACCTCCGGTCGTGATCTCAGGATCCTGGGATGGAGCCCCATGAGGGTGGGAGAGGGAGGAGTCTGCTTTTCTCTCTCTCCCCCTGCCCCTCCCTCTGCTCATGTGTTCTCTCTTTCAAATAAATGAATAAAATCTTTATAAAAAATATGTTACAAAACAAAGAACCTCACTTTATAATAAAATAAGTGTCAGTTTATTAAGAATATATATAACAATTATATGGGCCCCTGGGTGGCGCAGTTGGTTGAGCGACTGCCTTCAGCTCAGGTCATGATCCCGGAGTCCCGGGATCGAGTCCCACATCGGGCTCCCAGCTCCATGGGGAGTCCGCTTCTCACTCTGACCTTCTCCCTTCTCACGCTCTCTCTCACTCTCTCTCTTTCCTAATAAATAAATAAATAAAATATTTAAAAAAAAAGAATATATATAACAATTATAAATATATATGCACCCAATATCAAGCACCTAAATAAATAAAACAAATACTGAAAGGAGTAAGAGACAACAATACAATAACTTCAAACTTAGGGGACTTCAAAACCCTACTTTCATCAATGGTTAGATCACCCAGACAGAAAACCAGTAAAGAAACCTAGGTCTTGAAATACTCTTTACATCACATGATTTTAACAGATATATACAGAACACACCTGTTGGAATGGGTGTTATCAAGAAGACAAGAAATGACAAGTGCTGGAAAGGATGTGGAGAAGAAGGAGCTCTTCAACCACTGTTGGAGAGAATATAAATAGGTAAAGCCATCTTGGAAAATAGTATGGAGATTCCTCAAAAAATTAAAAACAGCAATGATCCAGCAATCCCACTTCTCAGAATCCAATGGGAATGAAATCAGAATCTCAGGTATTTCTAGCATTGCTCATAATAACCAAGATATGGAAACAACCTATATTTCATTTATTTACTGTAAAATATTATTCAGCCATGAGAAAGAAGGAAACCCTGCCATTTGTGACATGGATGGACCTTAAGGACATTATGCTAAGTTAAACAAATCAGAGGAAGATACATACTCCATAATGTCACCTCAATGTGGAATCCAAAAACATTAAACTCAGAAACAGAATGATGGTTGCCAGGGGCTGAGGGATGGGGGAAATGGGGAGAGATTCATCAAAAGGTACAAACTTTCAGTTATAAAATGAATAGATTCTGGGACTCTAAGGTAGAGCAGGATGGCTATCGTTTATGATACTGTATCATATACTCAAACATTGCTATGAGAGTAGATCTTTAATGTTCTCACCTTAACAACAAACAAAATGGTAATTATGTGAGGTCAAAGATGTGTTAACTAACTTTATGGCAGTAATAATTTTATAATATATACATGTATCAAATCATATTGTACACCTTAAACTCACACAATGGTATATTAGTTATGTCTGAATAAATTTGGAAAAAAAATAGTTTGTTTTACAGGTGCTTAAATGTGTGGCCTTATTTCTAAAATTTACTTCAAAATATTGTTGTTAATAAGATATGACAAAAAATCAAATTGCAGAATGTTTGCTGCAAATCTAAGTGGGAGAGCTCATATGAAGGTTTTGTAGAGTAACTTAGTTGGCACAAGAGTAATGAGTGGGTAGTAGCACCAAGGGCAAGATGACACCCATTTTCTGGCTTTGTTGTTCACAAAGTGCCTGATAATGTCTTCTTCCCTGCAAATATGTCATGATTTCACATGTAGCTAATAGTCATACAGAAACAGCTGCCTCTGGAGATCACAGTGCTCTGTACAGTTTCTGGATTCTTCCACTTGCAATTTTCCAGAGATGAAGCCACTTAAACTCTGCATTCAGGCCCACCTGGGACCAATCCTGTTCCATTCATCAAGTCTGTGCCATTACCTTTATGGCTCAGTGTAAAGTCATGTTCACCCAATACTCCTTTCCTGAATTCCTCATTCTTGAACTTGAATTTTAATAACTGGACTTTCAAAAATTCTGTGTCATCTAAAATATTCCTGATATTATTGTTAGATTACTAGATTGCTCCTTTGTTTCCTTGAGCTAGGAATTATGTTCATTCCAAGAAGATTCAAGCTTCATCCTGACCATAGAATGTTGGATTTCATATTTGACTTCAGTGCCCCCATCCATCCTTATTAGCACTGATTTCCAGGCTTCTTAGACCTTACCCAGTCTCCCTTCATGTAATACTGTATCCCTATGTGCCAGGTATAGTTCTAAGAGCTTTGCACAAACTGTATTATTTAATCCATACAATAGCCCTATGAAATATGTACTATTATATTCAACATCGCTTTTTTTTTTTTAAACTGGAGGTACTGAGTACTGAAGCATGCAGAAGTTAATTAACTTGCTTAAGCAATCTAGCTTGCAATGCTAGTAAATAGCAGAGCCAGTGTTCTAGTCCAAGCAGTCTAGTGTTGGCCACCAACCTTCCTCACTCATTTGCCTGCAAAGGATGCTACTGAAGCTGCCTCGGGTGTCTGTGATGGAGATGACCCACCCCCCCCAAGGGGCAGCCTAATTCTTGGTCCCTGGACACACTGCATGCCTGCTCTGCTTCCTTCCAACCTCTGCTTCTGGTTCTCTTCCCATTTCCTACCTACCTTAGTATCAGTTTGGGGTTTTTGTTTGTTTTTGTTGTGGTCCCTTATGATCTCACCCATCTCCCCCCACATGTACAGTGACTTGGTTTAGAGAGCTATAATCTTTTCCCCACCCATCATCGCACCAAATTGACCAAATTAGATTTTATGCTACAACACAAATTGTTGAAACTCTTTTCTCTGAACCTTTTCACTTGATCATGTACTTTGATATGGTATCTATACGCCAACCATATTAATTGTAGCAGCTGCTAATGACCTAATTAATACTTATTATTCAAGGCCATATACACTGTGAAGGACCTGAGTGCTTGTAGGAAACACATACCCAAGGCGGGAACAAAAATTTAAAATACTATATGTGCAATGCCAATACACTTCAACTTTTCTTAATTGTGTCATTGAGATAGTAAAGACATTCAAAAAGAAATTAGTAATATCAAAATACGTTGATGTTATCGGGGAAAGTTTCAGTAAGGGTGTGGTTTATTTGGTATTATTGTTTTTCAAACATGCAATGCTCGTTTAGACCTTCTAGATTTAGACCCCCTATGTGAGATACAATCCATACTCTCCACTGCCAAATATTTAACATTTGCTAGTTTGGGAGTTGAATGATATTTGTAGCACTCTTTATGCCAATGAAATCATGCCAGGATGATTTCAGACCATGACACTGATCATGAGGAAACTATCCTAGGATACCCACTAGCCAATAGCTAATTATGTCAAGATGGTTCATTTAAAATATCCTAATGAAAATATATCACCACTTATTTGGGCTTTACGTGGAAATTAAGTGGCATTTTAAAATTGCAATTTACCTTTAGAAGGCACGTTTCTTGGGGAGAAATAAAAAGTCAAGTTGGGATGATTTGTTTTATTGGGATGATTTTTAACAGTACTTCCACTGTCTGAAACTGCATTATTATTGATTAGTTTACATTAATATTGATTACATACTCAGTTATTATCTATTTCTACTCATTAGAAAGTAAGCTTGACAAATATCTATATTATTTCGAACTGTCCTCGTAACCTAAAAAATGGACATAGGACACAATAAGTACCCAATATGTATTGGTGAATTAAAAAAATACTAAATTAATGAACATTTTTAAAACTAGATATTGCTTTGTAGGTGTTTATTACACTTAAGAATAATAGACACGGGAAGTGTTTATTTTAACAACTCCAAAAATATCTTTCATCTTTCCTAGGATATGGGGAGTGGTATCTAGAAGGATCTTTCCCAGTTTTATACTCACCCCCTTCCCCCCCAAAATAAATAAATGTCTGAATACAAAGAATACTTTCAAGCAATATGGTATTATTATACGTGGCTGTCAGGTTTATTAATGGTAAATTCAAATCAACTACTAGGAATTATATACAAAGAAAATTCATTTTAAGAAATGTGTGAGTGGTGGTTGCAAGAAAACAGAAACCATAATCACATCTTTATTCTTTCCTAATCTGGTTTCATTACAGGGTACCTTAATTCACAAAGGCTGACATTAATTCATTATACACTTTTAAGAAATTATCATTTTTATTCTGTGCTTTGCCAAAGCTTCATGGGGGCTGATAACAGAAGCATGCTGCTGGAGGACTCTGATTGCTTGGGAAACTATGTTGTCACCCCCACCTGTCTCCTTTGCACACATCCTCTACCACGGCTTCTGAGCACTGGCTTTCCATGGGAAAGATAATGTTACTTTGTTAGCCTTGGGATGGCATCTTAGACAAATGCCTTCCATCACTCTTTACCAATAAAACCCAGTTTCTTTGTCATATTTTTAAACACTAGAGTGGGAGATCTTATAATAGAAGAAGCTGCTCACATGTTGTAGTCTGTGGCTTTATACCCATGAATTTGCGTTTTATTGATAACCATTTTCTGCCACATTCATGCCTTAAAATATTGAAGACTAGGATATCCACAACCAGATTCTGTGCTTTCTAGCTCTGAGAGGCTTGGAGTGAGGAAGTAGTGGTTATCGCCACGTTTGTTTGTATGGGTTGTGGGTGATAGAGGAATTTTCCGCCCACTGAACAAATACACCAAGACTTTCACCGACCGGCTTCTTCAGTTCTCTAGGTTTGGGACTGCAGAATTCGTGGTGTAGAAAATAATCAGAATCAGATGTAGTAGAGCATGGCAGGTAAAGAACATGGGCTCTGGGTTCAAATCCTGACTCTACCATGTGTTAGTCATGTGCCCCAGAGCAAATGACCTAAACTCTGTGTATCAGTTTGTTCATCCCCAAAATGGGAAATAAGATGTCTGCCACACAGGATTTCTGGAAGAAATAAATGAGATAATACTTCAAAAGAGTTTAGAATAATGGTTGACATATTGTTTTTAGTCTTTAGCAAGTAATTGTTGGGTATTTTCTTATGTATTAATATCAGATAAAAATTATGCAGAAAATCCCACATATAATAAAAAGTTGGTTTGATGTTCTTAACTGAATCTCAATCCTACCTTTAATCCTAATGATAGCATGTCCAGCCTTTGATATAGGATGTAGGCAGTTTTTCTCTTGCATAGTAGAGAGGGGATAGTTTGGATATTCTAAATAAGCAAAGAATGTGATGTGTTTTAAGTGTGAGTAGTGTCCAATGGAATTTTTACCATAATTACTTCAAAATAATATTTGATACACAACCAGTATTAATTTTATGAGGTGATTTATATTTCCATCCAGACAGGATTTATGATGGGCTAAAGTACAATTATTCCCATACATGGGTAACATCTGCATTTTTTATTTTTTAAATTTTAAATGTAGGGGTTCTAAATTATTATATTCTTCCTGTTAGCTGTGAGTATAATATATCCACCAATGAATGTAGTAAATAGACTCTGTTTTTCTTTGATACATGTATTTTTATTTAGGAAGTTCTTTTCATTTGTAATCTCCCAAGTCTCATTTATCTCTCAGAAACACAACCTTTTTTCTAATAATGCAAACATACATAATTGGATGATAAGAATGAAGGAGACTCAAATATGGCTAACATATCTACTTTTGATTTAATAAGGAATTGAAGGAATTCAAACTGTTTTACTGAAGAATGTCTCCAGGGACCTCTAGAAAGAGAAGCTCTTCACTGCATCAGCAGTTCTTGACCTTATTTCCGTGTTTTAGTTTTATTACTGCCATTGGTAGGGTTAACGGTTGGTAAAATGAAAACCAACAAGGAATGAATGGAAGTGGGACTTATGTTGTAGAAAGGCCACAAAAGTGAGAGTCAAGAAGTTCAGGTTTTTGTCTTAACACCCCAATAATACCAGCTAACATTTATTGAGTACACAACAGGAGCCAGGCAAGCCCTATTTATTCATTATCTCATTTAACTGAAGCAGTTTGACTCTAAAGTAATCCCTCAGGCCAAGACTAGGGCAGACTCATCAGGTATGAACACACAATGTTCCACTTGGAAAATTACACGAGTGCCCCCTTGCTATGCGTGATGATGTCCAAAGCCATCCTTTTTTGAAGGACAGATTTTTTTCATTAGAGACATTTCAGTGTTCGGTAAGAACAGGCTTTGCTGGTTATCATTTAAAACTTGCAGAATGAGGTTGTTTTTGGGTTTTTTAATAATTTATTTTTTATTGACATATAATGTATTATTTGCCCCAGGGTACATGTCTGTGAATCATCAGGCATACACATTTCACAGCACTCACCATAGCACATACCCCCAATGTCCATAATCCAGCCACCCTATCCCTACCCCCCTACCCCCCAGCCACCCTCAGTTTGTTTTGTGAGTTTAGGAGTCTCTTATGGTTTGTCTCCTTCCCGATCCCATCTTGTTTCATTTTCCTCCCCCATCCCCCCATGACCCCCCGACCTGCCTCTCAAATTCTTCATATCAGAGAGATCATATGATAATTGTCTTTCTCTGACTGGCTTATTTTGCTTAGAATAATACCCCCTAGTTCCATCCAGGTCATTGCAAATGGCAAGATTTCGTTTCTCTTGATGGCTGCATAGTATTCCATTATATATATATATATATATATATATATATATAGCACCTCTTCTTTATCCATTCATCTGTTGATGGACATCTAGGTACTTTCAATAGTTTGGCTATTGTGGACATTGCTGCTGTAAACATTCGGGTGCACGCGCCCCTTCGGATCACTACATTTGTATCTTTAGGGTAAATACCCAGTAGTACAATTGCTTGGTCCTAGGGTAGCTCTATTTTCAGCTTTTTGAGGAACTTGCATACTGTTTTCCAGAGTGGCTGCACCATTTGCATTCCCAACAACAGTGTAGGAGGGTTCCCCTTTCTCCACATCCTCGCCAACATCTGTCATTTCCTGACTTGCTAATTTTAGCCATTCTAACTGGTGTGAGGTGGTATCTCACTGTGGCTTTGATTTGTAGTTCTCTGATGCTGAGTGATGTTGAGCACTTTTTCATGCGTCTTTTGGCCATTGGGATGTCCTTATTTGCAGAAATGTCTGTTTATATCTACTGCCCGTTTCTTGATCAGATTATTTGTTCTTTGTGTGTTGAGTTTGAGAAGTTCTATATAGATTTTGGATACTAGCCCTTTATCTGATATGTCATTTGCAACTATCTTTTCCCATTCTGTCAGTTATTTTTTGGTTTTGTTGACTGTTTCCTTTACTGTGCAAAAGCTTTTGATCTTGATGAAGTCCCAATAGTTCATTTTTGCTTCCCTTGCCTTTGGAGATGTTTCTGGCAAGAAAATGCTGCGGCTGAGGTCAAAGAGGTTGCTGCCTGTGTTCTCCTCAAGGATTTTGATGGAATCCTATCTCACATTGAAGTCTTTCATCCATTTTGAGTCTATTTTTGTGTGTGGTGTAAGGAAATGATCTAGTTTCATTCTTCTGCATGTGGCTATCCAGTTTTCCCAACACCATTTGTTGAAGAGACTGTCTTTTTTTCCATTGGATACTCTTCCCTGCCTTTTTGAAGATTAGTTGGGGGTCCATTTCTGGGCTTTCTATTTTTTTCCATTGATCTATGTGTCTGTTTTTGTGCCAGTACCACACTGTCTTAATGATTACAGCTTTGTAATAGAGCTTGAAGTCTGGAATTGTGATGCCGCCAACTTTGGTTTTCTTTCTCAACATTCCTCTGGCTATTCGTGGTCTTTTCTGGTTCCATATAAATTTTAGGAATATTTGTTCCATTTCTTTGAAATAAATTTGATGGTATTTTGATAGGGATTGCATTAAATGTATAGATTGCTTTAGGTAGCATAGACATTTTCACAATATTTGTTCTTCCAATCCATGAGCACAGAACGTTTTTCTATTTCTTTGTGTCTTCCTCAATTTCTTTCATGAGCACTTTGTAGTTTTCTGAGTACAGATTCTTTGCCTCTTTGGTTAGGTTTATTCCTAGGTATCTTATGGTTTTGGGTACAATTGCAAATGGAATCAACTCCTTAATTTCTCTTTTCTTATAGAAAAGCAGTCAGTCACTCCTATCTCCCTGGTCTCCAGCCGTGCTCCGAGCTCACCCAACCCATGACCGAGCATTTCTATCTCTGGTGCACAGCCCCATCTGGAGTCTCCAAACCCAGCAGATTCCTGTGGCGCGCCACCATGCTGCTCCTCCTGGAGGAGGAAGGAAGGGGTCTCTCCGGAGCTGCCCCTTGGGGGGTCCCTGCTGGAAGAGTAGTGGCCCAACTGTGCGTCGGATCACGGTCTAAGGTAAGCCTGAGCTGATAGCCCACTGCACAGCTCCGTCTCTGCTGTTGACTTCCCCAGTCCGAAACTTGGGGGTTCTGCCACCCTCAGACACCCCCAGTCCCTCCGTGACCCCACAGATCCTGAAACCACACTGTTCTCGCAATGGCTAACCCCCCCCCCCCCCCCCCCGCCACTTAGCCTCTGGAGCAATGTCCCTCAGCAGACCAGACTTCTAAAACTTCCGATTTTGTGCTCTACTGCTCTGCAACTTGCCGGGAGCCGGCCCCTCCCCCCACTGCCTATCTTCCCATCGCTTTGGATTCCCTTTTCCACATATCTTACCTTCCGGAAAGTGGTCTCTTTTCTGCTCCTAGAATTGCTGTTCTTCCTCTCTTCTATCTCCTGTTAAGTTTGCAGGTGTTTAGAATGGTTTGATAACTATCCAGCTGAACTTCTGGGATCTGATACTATCTCAGCCTCCTACTCCTCCACCATCTTGCACCTCTCTCCAGAATGAGTTTAGTAGGAGTTTCTTTGTTTGCTATAACATCCTTCAGTCCAATGGAAGGAAAAAATATGGTGGACAGATGATCAGATAATGGAAAACAGAATGTACCCACCTGACCTTGAGGAGAAGGAAGGTGGAAGTTGTTGTAACCATGGAGGGTATTCCTCCCTGTGCCCAGGGAAAACCCAGAGGCAGTGGCCCAACCACCCAAGTGGAAGCCATGGCTAAAGATTTGGGCAACATAAACGTTGAGTTGCAATTTGGACCACCATTAAATACCCAGGTAGCATGAGTGGTCAGAGCCAAACTGGTCACTATACTTTAATATGATAGAAAAACTACACAGTTCCAGTGATACCCATCCCATACTTCTGGTACAATTGAGTTAGTTGTTTGGAGTGATTTTTCTGTTCTTAATATAGGATGTTCAGGTATTCAAATGTCCATAACCCAGAAGAAGCCCCATAAATCCATCCCAAATGTGAGCACAACCACCCATGGCTCTGGTGGTGTTATTTCTAGGTCAGTAGTTAGGTGAGGTGCCTGTTTAGTTTCATTGACAGAAAAAAACTGACAGTGTTTTTGATAGTATGTGCCACAGACCAATTTTCTGGCTCAATATTGGTAATGGCAGATGAATCAAGAGTACCTGTCCTAGCTTTTTCTTTATTTATATACTGCTTTAGGGCCTTTCCATTCTCTCCGTGGTATGGTGATACCCCCATGGCAATTCTGACAAATTGGAAAAGGGCAGCTGTCCAATACCCAAGAGGTGGATTGATTTCTTTGTTGGGTACACTAATGGGCCCACTGTAGAAAGGTATATCCATCAAGTGCCCATCCCATGACCAGACACCATAGGAACAGCAGAAGTTGAATGAGGAAATGTAGGTGCTTAGCAGAACCTTATTTAGGGAAGTCTTCCCCTTCTATAAGAATTGCACCTGTGGCCTGATCTTAGATGTTAATGTGGCTACAGCATTAGAAATTTGACTAGGTTGTGTGTACTGTACGTACATGATGGCCAGGGAGGCAGTGCTGTCAGATGTGAGTTGGGCTGGGTGTGTGATATGGGCTGGGTGTGTGATATACCAGACCAGGACCTCAACTTTCTCCACTCTTTCAATGGCAAATGTTCCCCTTCAGGTATAGTGCATTTCAGCAGGTTCAGCTTGTAGCAAGACAAAATGATCCCAGTAGGGACAGAGTTGTTCCCCACCGAGGGGTGTAAAGTAACTCACCCATCCCGGTGAAACATCTCATTGCAAATTCTAGTAGATTACTCCTTTCTAGGGGCTTGATGTTCTCAGCAGCCTAGAATGTTTGTCCATGGTGAGAGTTTGGGCAATAGCTGTTTCTGTGACTTCTTTTTCTTTACAGTACTGGGGGCCTTGGCAGGGGTCCCTGGGCTAGAATATAGTGCAACCAGCTTGATCATTCAAATGTATTAATGCCTGGAACAGTAATTTAGTCCACCCAGCTAAGGTGGTTTTACTTGCTGGTAATTTAATATACTTTAATATTCCATTCTTCTTTCTACCAGTGCTACTGCTTATGGGTTGTAGAGGAGATGGAAGCTCCATTTAATGTCATGTTCTTTTGTCCAGTCTTGAGTATTATGACCTTTGAAATGTGGCCCCTGATCCCTATCTATGTGACGAGGTTATCCCTACATGGTATTCACCTTCTCTAATCTCCTTATGGTAGCCGCCTGGTTTGCTCAGCAACTAGCAAAAGCAAGGGTTAGGCCAGATGAAGTGTCCACACAAAGGAGGGCATATTTAGAAATCTAATTCAAAGGGAGGGGGACAATGTAATAAATTTGCTCATCTTTTACCAGTTGGGAATTTTGGTGGATGGTGCCAAACTCCTATGGCAGTTGCCTTAGGCATTGTTTACAACACACAATTTGCTGTTACTGCGTTGACCAAGTCACTGTATTTCAAGGGCAATCCAGAATCCTTGGCAATACACCGTCTCACTACAGTGGGCCACTCTTGCTAGGCACCCAGTCTACTCTATGTACTGAACGGTCAGTTGCTCTGGCTTATACCAGAGCTAAGACATCAGCTTTCTGATAGCCAAGAGATGTCAGCCTCTTATGAGCCAGGACATGCAAGACAATGAGGACTGCCTCAGTCTCTTACAGGTAAACCAAATGTCATTCCATATATCCTGACCTGACAAGGGCTTGTTTATGGTCATCTAACCCTCAACTTCCCATCAGCCAAGCCATGGGCTTAATCCCTTTAGAATAACCCAATTGTCAGTGCAAAGTGTTAATGGCCAGGGCTCATGGGTGATCCCCAGCCAAACCACTCTGAGTTCAGCCCACTGGCTGGTGTGGTTTGCTCCCATTTTGAGGCATCTGTATGCCAGACATTAGTGGCAATTTCATCCATTCCTTCTGTACAGGCCACAGCAGCTGCCACAGGAATAGTGATCTACATATTTGGAGGATCTACATATTCTATAGGCTCTAGTAGCACCTACATTTTAAAACACAGTGGGCTAGTGGACAAGGTATTCCTCTGCAGCAAATAGGCATGTCACTTAGTCAAAGTGGGAGTTTAAGCTATGGCAGAGGTGGGTCAGTGGAACATATTCTTAACCCATCCCTTGATAGGAAAGGAACTTCTTACCATGATATGTTGTTCTTTCATGAGAGGATCTGCCTGGAGCAGTGTGTACACTGCTGGGAGCTGTTGCTCTATGGGGGTATATTGGATTGTTGCCCACTTCCAGAGATGAGACTAGATTCCTGGAGGTACATTCCTTCTCTTGTCTCTGCCACAGTGTCCAACCCATATGTCACAGACATGTCCAGCTGAAATGATAGCTCTGCTTGGGAGATGCCCACAGCTTTAATCTTCTTCACTACTCATTCTGCTTTCTCAGAGGCAGCTTGCTGCTCTGATGCTCAATCCCACATATACCCTGCCTTTACCAGGTGGTCTAAGAGACAGAATCACTGTGCCAGGTATAGAATAAAAGTGTTCCAAAATCCCAAAATCCCTACAAGCTTTCCTCTCTTTTACACTCTTATGAGTTGGATAGGCTTGTACCTTATCAGTCACAACTTCAGTGCACAACTGCACATCTCACCTAACCAAATGACTCCAAAAACTTTATAGCAGTACCTGGGCCTGGAATATTCTGTAGGTTCACTGTCCATCCTCTCTCTCACAGACATTCTAGCGATGCCTGCAGATTGCTCTGCAGCAGAGACAAGGCCAGCCACACCATGGTATATTCATAGGACCACAACTCAGGTATCTAAGATGGTGGCAGTATTGGGCAGAGCCACATGGATGGGGTCCCTGCCTTGTTTAATTCTCCATAGTCCAAGGTCATCCATCATGAGCCATTGCCTTTGTTACAAGTCATACCAGGCTGTTGAAAGCACTAGGGGCAAGGCATACAATACCTTGGATAGTTTCTCATGCCTCCTTATGCCTCACTCCCAGGCAATTTATATTGATAGTCCTCGCTCTTTGCAGTGGTGGCAGGCTTACCAGTTCCCAGTTGGTGTTTCCAGTCAGCACTGGCTTGATTAGTCTAACGTGGAGGCAGAATTTCCCAATAGATGTTTGCAGAGTTTGATCCTGTAGGGTATCAGTGACCAGTATGTTTTCTGGTATTGGAGACATAGAAGCCTATGTTGTAAACCTGAAACTAATATAATGTTGTTTTTCAACTATATTTCAGTTAAAAAAAATCATTTGGTTGGAGGGAATGCCCAATTTGCATTGTCAGAGGGACTTTCTGAATACAACTATTTGACCTCCATAACCAGTGGGTGGTACTGAGGGGGCCAGAAAACTTCTGAAGGTTCCCATCTATTGGAAACTGTCACCTTTTGTTTGTTTCTGGAGAACCAGTGAATAGTGAGCTCAAATTAAGGCCAGTTGATTGCCTCTAAAAACTCTCACCTGGAGGCAGTCTTGGTGTGCTGCTATAGCCAAGGCATGGGAGCCTTCTCTGCCCCCAATAAGACTGTATCCCTGAGGCCTCGGCTGGAGCAGGTAGGGCATCAGGGCTGGGATAGCTCTGAACTGTTCAGGTTTTAAGGCTTTCCACAGGCCGACCAAGATAGTGTTGGGTTGTCGGTCTATTCAGGTAGAGTCCCTGCAGCAATGAAGTCAAACCACATTTGCTTTCATGTTATTTTTACTGGACCTTCTAGCACTGATTGCAGTAGCTTTTTAATTTTCCAGCCTCCCTCTCTATCTTGGGTCTTTCCCACAGCCCATCTCCATTCCCAGGATTTGTCAGTTTCTCACAGATCAGCAATGAGTTGTCCATTATCACAAAAATCTTATTCCACAGCAAGACTCACTATGGGTATCACCATCCCATACCAGGTGCAAGGGGCTGCCTGGGGAATTTGCACTCAATTCCTGTAGCGAATGAGGCCTTCAGTGAAAGAGGTGTAGATTCCCAACTCCCTAAGAATTTGCTGAACCTCCACTATAGATTTCCAGGCCCCCACATGCCCAGAGAGGTCCTCCGTATTGAGCCAAGCTTTCCTGTGGGATGGAATAATCCAATCTCTAAGGCAGTGAGTCCCTTGAGTACCCCAAGCACCATGCTGGTGCTGCCAGAGGGCAAGGTGTGTTGATGTTGCTCATTTTCTCTGCCTCATGCCAGGTCAGAGAAATGCCATCAGTCCTGTATCTCACAGATGCACTGACCACGCCTGGATGCTTTCCCTGGCCTTTTGCGGAACTTGGCAGCTGTATCAATAATCTCAGTGAGAGCATATTCTCTCATCGTGATGGTTTCCTGATCTCGGGGCTGCCCTGCTGGCTAAGGAGGTCATTGTTGTGGTTCTCCTTTTCTTTGTGTTAGGGGTCACAGGGCACAGCATGGAGCCTTTTGTCCATTTCACTGTCAATCACCACAACATCCTCCTCTTTACTCTCCTCACTTTCCCAGGAGTCCACCTTTTAGTATCCTCATCAGGCTTTGTCACAGAGCTGGGACTTTAATCCACTGCAACTTGGTCCCTCCTAGCTTTGCAAAAAGGCATGCTAAAGTTTCCAGTTTACCACCCTGCTCTTCCACCTTATATGCCAGCCCAGAAGCCAGCAGAATAGTGGAAACCTATACATCCTTCTCTAACCTCAGCCCTTCTTCCAACCTCCTAACTAAAGCTTCAGCCTCAAGTTGGGCTTCAGGGGTGAAAATGCCACTCAGTTTCCTTTCTTTGCCTTCAGTGTGTTGTGTGCAGTTCCTCAAGCAAGCACACTAAACCAGTGGCCTAGACACCGCCTTACTCTCTCAAAGCTGTGTCCTTGAAATAGCTCCCATTGTGGGAATGGTAGGCTGAGCTTATAGTCCAAGGACAGAGAAGGGGATGCAGAGCCTCTAACTGTCCAGGTCCAGCTTGTGGGTCATCCATCAGTCACATCTTCTCTATTACCTCCTCCAACACTCTCAAAGCTGACAGGACTCCAGACAAGTTAGTTGTAAGTACAGGCAAATCTTTGAGGATATATGTTATATGTTTAATGAGGTTCCAAGGTTCGGAAGAAAAGAGAACCTATCTTTTTAAATATTTTGAGTACCTACTATATGCCAGGTAGGCTGTACCATGGCTCCAGAGATTCCCTCATTCCATCAGTCTAAATAGGAAAGATACACTAACAATCAATCAATCAAGCCATCAGCTAAGTGTACACATGTTTGTATTATATATCTATAAATATTTATGTGATTAATATATATGATATAGTATGTCCTATATATTCTGTTTTGAGAATGAGTTTTAGTTAATAGTTTATATGTATCAGTTGTGTTTTTGCATAGCAATTATCCCCAAATCTCATGGCTTAATACAACACACATACATAATTTCTCAATCTCTGTGGGTCAAGAATCCAGGTGCAGCTTAACTGGGTCCTCTGACTCAAGGTCTCTTAAAAGGCTGCAATCAAGATGGCTGCGGTGTTTTTTAAGCTCAGCTGGGGTGAATCCGTCTGTGGGTTCACTCACGTGATTGTTGGCAGATTCAATTCCCAGCATGTTCTTGGCTCTAAGTTCCTAACCACATGGGCCCCTCCTTGAGGCGGCTCATAGCATGGTAGCTGGGTTCCATGAAAGTGAGCCAATGGGAGCCCTGGAGAGGATAAGCAAATCAGAAGTGAGTCTTTTATAATCTAATCTAAGAACTAACATCTTGTCTCCCTTTTAAAAAAATTGAGATATAGTTGAATATTGTGTAAGTTTAAGGGGTATAACATATTGATTTGATACATTTATATTGCAATATACTTGGTAAATAAATAACTTATGGATATCTAATACACAGTAAAGTGATGATAAACATCTTGTAACTTTTGCTGCATTCTATTCATCAGCAGCAAATCACTAGGTCTATCTCATACCCAAGTAGAGACATTAATACCTAGAGTTGGGGATCACTAGGGACCATCTTGGAAAGCAGCCCATGTGAGAGTCCTTCATCATTTGGTTGTTGGACTCGGAAGAGAGCTAGAGGAGGAGGTGAGTGCTGAGCCCTGCTAGCACCACTCTTAGCCTACTGCATCTCCTAAGGATTTGATAAAGCCTCTGTCCCCAAGATAAATCAAATCCTGAGTGCCTGTTCAGGTTGGCAGCATTCCAGCCCATTAACTTCTCAAATGACTCGTATGCATAATATCTGGAATTCTGAGGGACGTGACAGGGGTTCTGAGCATTAGCTTAGCATGAAGAGATGCACACCATGTCAAATATATTCACTTGAGTTTCCCACAGAAACTTCCAAACTTGAAACAGAAGAAAGCATTCTTAATTCTCTTTAAATAAATATTCCTTCAGTGAAGGGGCGGATGAGTGAAGGAGTGAAAGAATGAAATGACAGAGAACAACATACAGAAAATGTTGCTCAACCTTTAACATCTCACAAATTAAAAGCTCAATTTAAATTGGTTGAATGACAAATCATGAATAATATCTATGTATGCTTACGTAATATTGCATGTCTCTATAATCACTGTGGAGCTAGGATTAAGTTCTGTGGTGAAAACTTTTGGGGAATAATAAGGAAATATGAATTAGTAGAAGTTCTATTCAGAGCACAGTTGACCCTCACTTAGAGTAAAGAGGAATGAAGGCAAGTACAGATAGATTCATAGACAATCTTTAAACATAACACTGAATGGATATAAGACAGAGTTATTTGCATTCAAAAATCAGAAACATTTGAAAAAAGGAGAAAAAACCAATATATGTCATATTTGATTAATTGTTGCAGAAGGAAATTAGATTCATATTCTATAATTTAGATAACCACTTTCTTAACTGAAATTTCATGTCAGGTTTTCTATTCTCTCCCTGATGAGATTTTTTTCACACTTGAAATAATTGATGGATTGAGGTGGTCAAGGGTTAGTATCCTCCCACCATAGTATCATCTTCATATAATCATGAATTTATATTCATCCTTTATATATATAAATGATATGTTCATCATTTATCACCAGCTACCTAGACATCTTTTCCCTAAAGAGAGAGTCTTCCTATGTAATACACAAAAAAGTCACCCTGGACTTTGGGAATATTTCTTTTATCAATTATGGGAATGGAGCTGTGGAATTTGTTATTCAATCACTTTGTAAATGTATATTTTGGGTGTCACATGAGCCTGGAATTTTATTTCTGCCAAGGTATTTTTCATTAAGATGTTTTCATTAAATTTTTTAAAAATTTAAAGTGCTATCATTTTCAATAAAATGCGTTTAAAGTTTTAAAAAATTTGAGTACAAGCAATACAGTAGTAAACTATTAGTTGAAAACGACTGAGTTGTCTCTTTCTTCCTCCCTCTCTTGTCTCCTTCTTTCCCTTCTAGCTATCTTTCATGAATGTTAGAAGAAAGTTTGCATTGCAGATGGTGTATTGGAGATGGGGGCAGATAGTCTCTGCTACCTGCTTGTTCCCTCCCCCTGCACTCTTCTTCTTGGCTCATTTCTCTACCCTCACAGCCTTAAGTACGGTTTTGGATTTCGAGCTATGCAGAATTCCCTCACGCGTACTAAGCTTCAGGCTATGGCATCCACAGGAAAAGTTGCTGGCAGAGGCAAGGACATTTTTTCTGGCAGGCTGTGTGTGTGGAGGAGTGAGCCAGACTGATACTCTTGTGTTACAATACATACCGTATCTGGTGATTACTATGTTGTGGCAACACTTAATATTTTTGATTCTTAATCCTATAAAGACTTGTTTTTATAAGTACACTAACTTTTCTTTTCCTTTTTTCTTTCTTCCTCTCTCTCTCTCTTTTTGTAAATTACAATTAGTTGGGCTGATGTAAGAGTTGACTGTATATAACATTAGAATTAAGGAAAGGTAACCTATTCTGAGAGAGCATTTACAATATGCAAGTTAAGTGATGGACAATGTATGTGAATTTCTCCTTTCACACATAAGTCATGAGTCTGTAACTTCAGTCTCCCATCCCCCAAAGAATGTGCAAATAGCATATTTCCAACATTGTTTCATGACTTAAACAATATTATCTCTTCCAGGCTAGGTTTAATGCTAGGACTCTGTGTTTCTTAGGTGAAGGAATGGTGTACAGTATTTGAAGTTTTATCCATGTTTATGCAAGAAACTCAAACATGATAGATTTCAAAAATGGTTTTATTTGCCTGATTAATCAGGTATAACTATACATTCAAGTGAAATGCGGGCTGTCAAGTATGATGCAGGAAGGAGAATATTTTTTTGGTACTAATAGAAAAAAATACTATGAAGGCGGTGTCCAGAGCAAGGCTTAGAAGTCAAAAGTTTATGTATTCATAGCTTCCAAAGGATATACCAAAGGAATGTGTTCAAGATGATCAACATATTTCATTTGAGATGTTTTTCAAAAGCTTAAGAAAAAATAGACTATCATTTCACATAATGAGAAATGATTTTAGGTGTCATATGATACAGATGATGGCACTACTTTGGTGTTCTCCTGTCTGCCTTCCTTTCGGCATAAATTTTGTCTTCAGGCTGCCGCCTTTGTGGTTGCATGATGGCTACACTAATGTAAATGAATTGCCTCTAAATGTGACCAAGTCTATAGGAATAAAGAGTCCAATTTGATTTGTAATTATTTGTAAGATTAAAGATTTCCCAGAAACCCTAGCTGACTTCCACTCACATCTCATTAGATGGAAATGTATCATATGTTCATGATTATCTGTCAAGCAGGACATATGCCCAGGCCTGGGCCCTGCATAGATAAGGTCAAGAGGAAGATGGTGGACACCTGGACAAAATTAAGATTAGGAAGAAGGATAATGGGGGTGGAAATAGATATTAGATATACACCTAACAGTGTCTACTATAAAAAAATAATAATTCTGAAGTCAAGTAAGTTTAGAAAGTTCTGGGTTTAGTTTTATTTCAAATTTTCTTTTTTTAAAGATTTTATGTATTTATTTGACACAGAGAGAGAGATCACAAGTAGGCAGAGAGGTAGGCAGAGAGAGACGGGGAAGCTGGCTCCCTGCTGAGCAGAGAGCCCAATGTGGGGCTCAATCCCAGGACCCTGAAATCATAACCTGAGCCGAACGCAGAGGCTTTAACCCACTGAACCACCCAGGCGCCCCTTATTTCAAATTTTCTTCATTGTGAAAATTTTAGGGTATTTTTATGCTCATGTACATTAAAAATCTTAAGGGTGGGATATAATATGTAGCATTTCCCTACCTGTTCTATTTATTTATTTGTTTCTTCTATTTATTTGTTGTTACATTATTACACTGTTACATTGTTATAAACTCATGTAACAACATTCTATGGTTTATGAAGTAATAGTACAGAGCTGCAGGATGCAGGTGCTAGTTCTTTTGACCTCCCAGGATTTGAATTCTCTTCTATGTATGAGAAATTCTGCAACTTTTGAAGCTTTTTGGGGAAAGAAGCAGGAAAGATGGTTAAGAGTTGGGAATGCTTTGTACATCCTCTCTCAGCCTGCCTTGTAGCTAGGTCATTGTCATAGTTTTGACAAGGAAAGTGGTGACCAAGAAGAAAATAATGAGAAAATATCTCTCCTTCTCCTCCTGTTTCCCCTCATCTTCCTCCTCCTTCTCCTCCTTGTTCTCTCTCTCTCTCTTTTTCTCTCTCTCTCTCAGAAAGAATATCAGTTTTATTTTGTTTTGTTTTATTTCTCTCTTCTAATATGAACTAAAGTGTGATCTGAAGGGTTTCTTATGGTCACTCAACATTAAACATAGTTCTCTAGCCTTCTTAATATTTCTGTGAGCTACCCCAAGACTTTTTAATAAATTACTATTCAGCTTATTTCAGGCACAGCTACCTTCTTTTGGTTGCAACTGAGAACAAGGACCAATACAAGTATTGATAGTAAAAATAACATTTTAAAAAAAGGAATAAAAGATATTACTAAATGTGACTACATGGTGATTAGTGACTACAGAAGGTATTGATTTATCCCAAAGAATTAGGCTAGCAAACAATGTTCATTAGTTCTGAATTGTCAAGAAAATATTCCCATGTTTAAAAATGTTCATGATTTCAGTTTACATTTTTGCATAGAATAGCTTAACTAAACATTGCCCATGATTAGCAGAATTACAGGCTAGAAATATTTTCAACCAAAATGTTGAGAACCCCGCTCATGACAGGTAATTTCTAATGAAGCTAAAATAATTGTAAAATGATTATATAGGTCACTGAGAAAATGAAATTTGATTTATATAAATCTCTCCAGGAATGCATAAATGTTATAAACCAAAGAAATTGAAGTGTTTGAATTTGAAGGAACATACTCAGGAGTATCAAAATTATATTTAAATCTCCTATGTAACTATTTTCACACTCTTTTTTCCAAGAGGTTCATATCACTTAACTATACTATTATATTTGGAAAGTTAAGAACCATCCTTCCCTTTATGGAAAGTATCATTAGTTATCATTGCACCTGCTTAAATTATACTCAGAAAGTTTTATTCATTTATTTAAGGCAAAATTTTTTTTTGCGTAGGACTAAAAAAAAAAAGTATTCACAACTTCAGTATTTTACCTTCTAGCTAAAAATTTACCATGCATGAGTCTGTACATCAGAATAACAAAAACTTAACAAGTTTGTGGAAAATGGCAAATAATTCTTCACAGGAAGCATCATCTGTCATGGTTTGGTTAATTTCTAATGGTGAAATAACACTAAATCAAATACACAATTTTCTGTCTATTTTACTGAGATTAACTTTATAAAAACAAAGTTATAATGTTTTTCTAAGTGCTTTTCATTGGACAAAAATGTATTTCCTCTCCAGTTCCTCATTAGGCAAAATGAAAAATATTCATCTAAAACATGAGCTTGTGTGTGATTATCCAACCAAATAAAATTATTACTGGCAGGCAGGAAATAATGACTTAGAGATAATAGCTATACTGAATCAGATGACTTATGCAAATCTTCTCTTACTGGCAACCATTTGTGTACTGGTCTGATTCTTTTTCCTTTCCAGCATTGTATCATAAGGAATTCATTTCTAACAGGCCAGATTTGGTTTCTATTTACGAAGCTTGAAGTCCTAATCTGAACTGATTACTTAGAAACTTAATTCATAAGGAATTATGTTGCAACATCAGGTTTTGACACAAAATCAAATAAATTTCCATTGGAGTCTTTTTCTTGTTTTATTGATTTTCTATCAACATTCATATTATAATTGGTTTCTTTAATATGTATATATGCATGTTCTCTGTTGGAAGTAATTGCTTCATCCCCCAGTACCTTTCTGATGTAATTTTTCAGTTTTCACTTTGTATTATTCTTATCTCTGCATATCTTAATTTTCCTACTTCAATGAGATCTTTATTTTTCATTGCAACTTCCTGCTAACACATAATTGGTTATTGATACAACATGCTGCCTGGCACGTACTAGGTTTCAATAAATCTTTATTGCACAAAGAACTCAATAAGTAATAAAATAAAATGCCTTACTGGTTTATGTTTTCTTTTGTACGCCACAAAAATAATCCTAACAACAGAAGCATTCCCATGGGTTTTTCTCATTGCACTAAATCTTGCTTCTACATAGTAGTGTTTTGATGATTCTAATTAAAAAAAATCATGTATATTGCTCACTTGATTTTATCAAATTTTAGTTTGCTTCTTAAGTGCAGATCTAAGGAGAAAGGGTTGACCTTTTCTCACCATCTGTCTTCTTTGAGTCTAGGATATTGTTGAAGGTTAAGTTATGGGCCTAAATTCCTTTACCTCCCACCCCCATTGATGTGCTTTGCCATATAATATTTTAGTCCTTCCCACAAAAGGCAAGCTCTGTTTCATGTTTTTAGCCCATATAGCTTGCTTTAGCCAATGATATATTATACTATATATTATAGTATATATGTATATATATTATAGTATATATATATATACTATATATAGTACATATGTTATATACTTTATATGCTTTAGCCAATGATATATTATACTATATATTATAGTATATATAGTATATAGTATATACTATATATATTATACTGCAAATAGGTATTTGAAATATGTTTGCATATTTGGCCATGCTTTCTTCTCTCTTTCCTACATTGCCACTAGAAGAACATGCCCAACTGGCCCCTGGGTGTGGGGGTAGGACAAGAAATCCCTGGAGCAGAGCTATGGTAACTAACCAGATTATAAATCATAACCATCTTAGCTACCAAAGTATGTAGCAGAAACACCAGCCTGCATTTGTGAGCAAGAAATAAATGCAGATGGTTGTATGCCAAGGAGATTTTGTAGTTGCTTGTTATATAATAACAATGACTAATAGAGAAATGATTGAAGAGTACTGAATCACAACATTACTGGCTCCAACCGCTCCTGAGAAAATGGGTAATAAAGATAATAATAAGAAGAAGAATTGCAACTTATTAGTGCCTACCAAATGCCAGCAATCATTAGAGGTTCTGCATGTTGTAATCCCATTTCATGCTATGAAGATGACTCTATAAATTGGGAAATCCCTATTTCATTCCCAGGAGGTAAGGACTCAGAAAGGGCCTATAACTTGCTAAAAAACAGAAAGGTAGGAAGTGGCAATTCAAGCTTACCAGCCAATGAATTTAGAATAAAAAAAGCTTTTATTTTGTGCCAAGATGGCAAAATTTGCCTTTGATAGTCTCAAACTTCCCTTTTGTTACCCCATCCTCTTGTCTCCAGTCCTGTAGCTTTCTCAGCTCATTTCCTATTGAAATTAGCACTTTCATGCTGCTTAACTCTAGATTTTAAGGGCTCCAAATATAGTTTGCCTTTCATGGTCTCCTAGTTTGGTAGTGGGTTGTAAGGATAGAGGGGTGAGAAATTACTTTCAGATAGTTGTGGAATGTTCATAGCCAAACGAAACAAAAACAAAAACAAAACAATAACAACAAAGTTTTTATCTGAATAGATTATGCTGCCAAATGAAATTTAAGTGAATCACCGAGCTTTATTGGATTGGATTTGTGTGCAAGATAATTGGAAAGAAAATCAAGGGTTGCTTAATAAACAAAAACTTAGGAACAAGGGGGATGTCAGTTTCCAACCTCAGCATTGTAGAATTCAAATGTTATTGGATTAGAGAAAACAAAGCAGGAATAGCAGCCAGGGTGATATTTAAAAATGCAAATTTGATGATGTAGCTTGCATTCTAGTAAGTAGAGACAATCATTTTTTTAAGTGTTTTTAGAAAAGGATACGTATTTGAGGGGAGAAAAGAAAAGTATAGCAAGTTATGGAAGATCAAATGTTCTGTTTACAATATTTGGAGGGGCTCAGGTTAGGGCACATAGAGAAAGTAACATTGAAAGGGAGTTAACCAGGTAGATAGGAAGGGGGAAAAGCACTCCAGGCATGGGGAAATTCTAATGCAAAAGTCCATAAGGTGAGAGTGTATCTGATATCAAATTTGTTAACATTGAGAGCCTCCCCACAACCAATTTTCTCATTATTTTCTTAAAAACAATAAAGTTTTGCCCCGGCAAAAAATTATCTGGTTAACTGCTTGCCCAAATCTCCACTTCCAATTGCTTTTGTAGAGACAGATTGATTTAAATACTTCTAAGGACAGGGTGCTTAAGTGACTCAGTTGGTTAAGGCTGCCTTTGGCTCAGGTCATGACCCCAGGGTCCTGAGATTGAAGCCCACATTGGACTCCCTGCTCCTTGCTCCGTAGGGAGACTGCTTCTCCCTCTGCCTCTTTGTCTCTCATGAATAAATAAATAAAATCTTTTTTTTTAATAAATAAAATCTTAAAAAAAATACTTCTGAGGATAAAAAGGAAAAACCTGTGAAAATTACAGTACATATTCTTTTCCTCTTAAACATGTCATGATTTTTCATGTTAGTTGCTTGAAAGTCATATATTATTGTAAATATGTGGGTTTGCAAATTGGCAGATAAGGATTCAAACTAGAGAAGATAGCATTTATTAAAGAGAGAGATTTATTATGCTATAGAACATATATCACACAAAACTCAATTAGACTCTCTTAAAGGTTTCCCATGTTACTTATCTGGCATAGTATAAACTGGCCAATAACTTTCATGGTTTGTTTGTGTGTGTTTTTTTCTCCAGGTAAACATTGGATAGCTGCTTATAAACAAATAATGCCTTTTCCCAGAGATATGTTTTCCTTAACTATATTTTCTTAAGTAAATGTAGTACTGTTGGATGCTTACAATTATAAGGGAATAGAATTTATAAAAAAAACCCCCATAATTCAGAGCTTTAAAAAAGGGAACCCTCCTACATTGTTGGTAGGAATGCACGCTGGTATTGCCACTCTGGAAAATAGTTTGGAGGTTCAAAAAGTTGAAAATAGAGCTACCATACGACCAGCAATAGCACTACAGGGTATTTACCCTAAAGATAACAAATGTAGTGATCCACAAGGGGCACATGCACCCAAATGTTTATAGCAGCAATGTCCACAATAGCCAAACTATGGAAAGAGCCTAAGAGCCTATATATCCATCAACAGATGAATAGATTAAGAAGAGTGGTACACACACACACACCAGAATACTATGCAGTCATCAAAAAAACCCCCAAATCTTGCCATCTGCAACGATGTGGATGGAACTAGAGGGTATTATGCTAAGCAAAATAAGTTAGTCAGAGAAAAACAATTATTTATATGCTCTCACTGATATGAGGAATTTGAGAGATGAGACAGAGGATCATAGGGGGGAAAGAGGGGAAAATGAAACAAGATGAAACCAGAGAGGGAGACAAACCATGAAAGACTCTTAATCTCAGGAAATAAACTGAGGGTTGCTGGAGGGGAAGGGGGTGGGAGGAATGGGTTGGCCGGGTGATGGACATTGGGGAGGGTATGTGCTACAGTGAGTGCTGTGAATTCTGTAAGACTGATGAATTACAGACCTGTACCCCTGAAACAAATAATATATTATATGTTAATTAAAAAAATAAAATGAAATAAAAATGGCTTGTTTAAGAGAGCCTTTTCAAACATTTGCTTGAAGTGAAAATTTTTACCAAATCCATTAAATAGTGCATTTGTCTGACACTTCATATTCTCCTTGTTCCACATTACCTTGAATAATCAATAATTGGCCTAATTTTCCTTAACAAATTATTTTTCAAATGACTTGGCTTTAATCTGGGAAAGCATATCATCAATACTGTCATTTGCATAGTGTCCAGTTGGCTGAGGTACAGAGTTATGCTTCATTCTCATAGGAAACAAGCATAGACATCAGTGAATTATGAATACTAATGTGTATGTATTGGTAATATTTATTTCTTTTACATAACAAAAAAAATCAGATTGACTCAGTTGTTTCTGATGGGGACAAAGTGCTGGAAAGCTCTACAAACCCTCTATAGCCCCTGTTCCAGTGTATAAAGTGTTGTTTAAGTCAATTAAAAATACATAAATGTACAAATAAAAGAATATTATGAAATAATATATTACACTGCTTTGGAATGCAAGTCCTATATAAGAGTAGTTGCTCTGCACTTTGTCTCACATTTACTTTTAAATTTCTATTGACTTTAAAACAAGATTTTAGGTCGAGAAAAATATCTTCCCTCTTCCTAAGTAGGATTTGATTTGAGTAAATTGTAGCAGTTTTTTTGGTTCTAATATTTAAGTTTTAGACACAGAAGTCAAATTAAAAGAATAATTGGCAGTCCTATTAAGAGGATTGGTTAAAAACTTGGGTGCCATATATGACACTGATTAACCTGTTAAAATAATTGTAACTATGTAACATTTACAAATACTGAGATACGTTTAATTCTTTAGAAAGATGCCAGAGAAGAGTTTTAGACATATGTATTTTTTTTCTAATTCCTTTCTTTCATTACCAGCTGATAATATCAGGAAATTGCAATGATTCAGTATTAGAGCATGAACCTTTTAGATCTTTGAAGGGCATTAAGCTAAGAAGAATATAGTGATTGAATTTCATGCAATCTGTCTAGGTTGCATCTCTTGTTAGAATAATTTAGTTTGTTCCAGTGTTATATGTGACCCTGATAATATATATCAAAGGAAATTGTTCATTTATTTACTTTTATTTTTATTGCTTTATTGACTCTGTGTTGAATGTTCAGTTTAGACATGAGAACTTGAAAGAAGGCACAAGAAGCAGCACCTCTATCCTGATAAAAAAAAAAAAAACAAAAGTCACTTTTTTGTACCTTTTGCAAATCATGATTGCTATTCTGATCCAAAAATTCAGGTCACTGGCCTTTTGGCAAACTCTTTTCATCAGCAGTTTGAATGCTTCTTTTGAACAAAAGAGAAAGGCAAGAC
This sequence comes from Nasua narica, assembly GCA_028533885.1. Taxonomy (NCBI): domain Eukaryota; kingdom Metazoa; phylum Chordata; class Mammalia; order Carnivora; family Procyonidae; genus Nasua; species Nasua narica. Next base: position 42,192,787 of record CM052799.1, read on the forward strand.
ACAATGCATAAGTTTGGTTTAAAAACTGGGAGGTTATTTATTCAGACAGTTGTAGAAAAGGGAGAGGTGTAAGTTTTCATAAAGGAGCTTTAAGAAAAAAAGGAATCACTTGTATGTGAAAATCGTGTGTAATAAGTTAATAAGGTTAGACACTGTAACAGAAGAGCAGTAAGTATCAGATAACTTTGTGGTCTTCACACAATGGGGACTTGGAAATGGATGCTATAAAGTACAAATATGTAGTCTCTAGCTCGAGCTTATAGATCTTGGCCCATGTCTCACTTTCTCCAACAAACTTTCTCTTTCAAACCAACAGAGACATCTACATCTCTTCTCCTTCAGCATCTAGCCTAGACATGCACATGTATGCACGTACACACACAATGATAAACCCCTTGAGTACATTGGCCCTTGAATTATATTTATCTGGTACAGTATAAGGCAAAAGTTTGGACTTTTACAGAAAGAGGGTATGATTCAAATCTGGTTCTTACTTTTGCTACCTTAGCATTCATGGATCAACTATTTAAAACCTGCTGAGACTTCATTTGTTCTCCTGTTTCAATAAGGATCATAATTTCCACTTTAAGTCATTGTAAAGACTAATTTGTATGTGAAATGATGATCAAATGCCAAACTGTCTGCTCAACTCCTAGCATTGCATAGTATTTTACACATAGAAAGTGCTCAATAAATTGAGTGTGGTGTTGATGCATAGTCTCCCCTTCTTCTATATTGATGCTAATTCAAGTAGAAATTTAACTTCTATTTTTGTAGTCCTGGGAAAATCACTCCTGGCAAAGCTACAACTTTCTCCTCATGCTCTCTGACATTTCCCAATGTAAGATGGTTTATCTGTTTAGAAAATTTGTAAGAATATAACATCCATTAAAGTTATATTTCTTTATTGGGAGGAGTTCGTCTATTAACAGCTAATACCTACATATGCCCTGATTTACCTGTGGCTATCTCTTTAGGATTGCCTAACCATAAGAATGGGCTACAAGAATTCTATTTTTTTTCCTTTCTTATGATAAATATCTCTTGATATTTCAAGAGAAAGGGAATTCCATTTCATTACTAAGGAGTTTTCTAGCTTTTCTGTAATTGAGAGATAAGCTTAATTCAGAGGAAAATATAATGTGTCAGGTATCCCTCCATAACAAATTACCCTCAAATCTAAGCATTTTAAGACAACAACCACTATATTTCTTTTTTTTTCTTTCAAGATCTTACTTAAATTCAAGTTAGTTTACATGTAGTGTAGTATTAGTTTCAAGGGTAGAATTTAGTGATTCATTACTTGCATAGAACACCCAGTGCTCATTCCATCAGGTGCCCCCCTTAATGCCCATCACCCAATTATCCCATCCCCCTACCCAACTAGCAACTCTGAGTTTTCTCCCTACAGTTTAGAGTCTCTTATGGTTAGCCTCACTCTCTGTCTTTATCTTATTTTATTTTTCCTTCCCTTCCCCTATGTTCATCTGTTTTGATTCTTAAATTCCACAGATGAGTGAAATCATAAGGTATTTTCTTTCTCTGACTATTTCGCTTAGACTAATACATTCTAGTTCTATCCACGTCATTGCAAATAGCAAGATTTCATTCTTTTGATGGCTGGGTAATATTCCATTGTGTGTATGTATATATATATATATACATACTACTTCTTCTTTACCCATTCATCTGTTAATGGATATCTGGGCTCTTTCCATGTTTTAGCTATTGTGGATAGTGCTGCTATGAACATTGGGGTATGTGTGCCCCTTCAAATCACTATTTTTGCATCCTTTAGGTAAATACTTAGTAGTGTAGTTGCTGGGTCATAGGCTCGTTCTATTTTTAAAATTTTGAGGAACCTCCATACTGTTTTCCAGAGTAGCTATACCAGTCTGCATTCCTACCAACACTATAAGAGGGTTTCCCTTTCTCACCTACATCTCTTGTTCTACATTCTTACCAGTGTGAGGTGGTATCTCATTGTGGTTTTGATTTGTATTTTCCTGATGCCACATTTTTTCATGTGTCTGTTAGCCATTTGTATGTCTTCCTTGGAGAAATGTCTGTTCAAGTCTTCTGCCCATCTTAACTGGATTTTTATTTTTTTTTATTTTTGGGTATTGAGTTTGATAAGTTCTTTATAGATTTTGGATACTAGCCCTTTATCCAATATCATTTGCAAATATCTTCCTCCATTCCATGTGTTCCCTTTTAGTTTTATTGATTGTTTCCTTGGCTGTGCAGAAGCTTTTTATATTGATGAAGTCCTAAGAGTTTATTTTTGCTTTTGTTTCCCTTGCCTCCAGAGATGTGTCTAGAAAGAATTTGTTGTGGCCGAGGTCACAGAGGTTGCTGCCTGTGTTCTACTCTAGGATTTTGATGGATTCCTGTCTCTCAACATTTGTTGAAGGTACTGTCTTTTTTCCATTGGATATTCTTTCCTGCTTTGTCAAAGATTAGTTGACCATATAGTTTGTGGGTCCATTTCTGGGTTCTCTGTTCTGTTCCATTCTAGACATCGATGTGTCTGTTTTTGTGCCAGTACCATACTGTCTTGATGATTGCATTTTTGTAATACAGCTTGAAGCCTGGAATTTGATGCCTCCTACTTTGCTTTTTCTATATTACTTTGGCTATTTGGGGTCTTCTTTGGTTCCATACAAATTTTAGAATTGTTTATTCTAGCTCTGTGAAAAATACTAGTGTTATTTTTATAGGGGTTGTGTTGAATGTGTAGATTACTTTGGGTAGTATAGACATTTTAACAATATTTGTTCTCCCAATGCATGAACATGAAATGTTTTCCCATTTCTTTGTGTCTTCTTCAATTTCTGTTCTATAGTTTTCAGAGTACAGATCTTTTACCTCTTCAGTTAGCTTTATTGCTAGGTATCTTATGATTTTGGTTGCAACTATAAATGGAATCAGTTCCTTGATTTCTCTTTCTGCTGCTTCATTATTGTTGTATAGAAATGCACCAGACTTCTGTGCATTGATTTTATATTCCGTGACTTTGCTGAATTCCTCTATCAGGTCTAGGGATTTTTTGGCCGAGTGTTTTAGGTTTTCTACAGAGTATCATGTCATCTGAGAAGAGTGAAAATTTGACTCTTCCTTGCCAAGTCAGAAGCCTTTTATTTCTTTTTGTTGTCTGATTGCTGAGGCTAGGATTTCCAGTACTATGTTGAACCACAGTGGTGAAAGTGGACATCTCAGTCTTCCTTACCTTAGAGGGAAAACTCTCCAGTTTTTCCCCACCGAGGATGGTTTTAGCTGTGTATCTTTCACATAAGGCCTTTACGATGTTAAAGTATGTTACTTCTATCCCTACTTTCTTGAGGGTTTTATCAATAAAGGATGTTTTATTTTGTCAAATGTTTTTCTACATCTATTGAGAGGATCTTATGGCTCTTATACTTTCCTTTATTAATATGGTATATTAAATTGATTGATTTGCTGATACTGGTTTGCAGCAGCCCAGGAATAAATCCCACTTGGTCATGGTGAATAATCCTTTTAATGTACTATTGGATTCAACTAGCTAGTATCTTATTGAGAATTTTTGCATCCATATTCATCAAGGATATTGGCTATTATTATTTCTTAAAACAACAGCCACTTACTAGCTGTTTATATCAAGTTTGATTCTGCCCCAGTGGTCAAAGTAAGTCTGTCCCTCGTGTCCAGGCTTAAAGACATTATTGGGGGGCATGATCAAAGGACAAAGATTCAAGGGTGTGCAGGAAGTTAATAGATATTTAGTGCATTGATTATTTTCAAGAATAGCACTTTGACCACAGGTTTAAGCCATGTTTACTACAATCAGTGTCACCTGTACCAAGGCCGATATTTGGCTCTGTCTCTGGTATCTTTTTCCCAATTTATTCAATATGCTCACCCAAACAGATGATAAGCATAAGGGATAAGCATTTGCCCAACAAGACAAAGAAATGCTGTGGTGTGTGTGTGTGTGTGTGTGTGTGTGTGAATTACTGAGCCAAGCTAGTTGTGCTGGCACAATTTACAGAGATAGGTATCAATCTATCTAGACTGTTTTATTGCATTGATTAAAATTCAGGTAACCTACCTAAAGATACAAATGTAGTGATCCAAAGGGACACATGCACCCGAATGTTTATAGCAGCAATGTCCACAATAGGCAAACTATGGAAAGAACCTAGATGTCCATCAATAGATGAATGGATAAAGAATATGTGGTATATATATATATATACCACACATATATATATATACCACACATATATATATATACAATGGAATACTATGCATACTATGCAGCCATCAAGAGAAACGAAATCTTGCCATTTGCAATGACGGGAATGGAACTAAAGGGTATTATGCTAAGCGAAATAAGTCAGTCAGAAAGACAATTATCACATGATCTCTCTGATATGAAGAATTTGAGAGGCAGGGTGGGGGATCATGGGAAGGTGAGGGAGGGAAATGAAACAAGATGGGATCAGGAATGAGACAAACCATAAGAGACTCCTAAACTCACGAAACAAACTAAGGGTGGCTGGGAGGTAGGGGGGTTAGGGATAGGGTGACTGGGTTATGGACATTGGGGAGGGTATGTGCTATGGTAAGTGCTGTGAAATGTGTAAGCCTGATGATTCACAGACCTGTACCCTGGGGTAAATAATACATTATATGTTAATAAAAAAATTAAAAAAAAATTCAGGTAACCTAAAGAATTCAAAAAGTTCTGAAAGAGAATTCTCCAGGTACCTATTTTCACTAGTGTGAAATTCTGAGAAGAGAAAATGTTTAGGTTACTAAATTAATGATTTAAAACTAACAAAAAGCATGTGAAGAGAGAAATCTTCTTTAGAATCTGATTAGGCTACGTTCTTACATTGTGTAAGTCCCATGACCTTTCTCACTTCCACTTTCTAATTTGGAAAATTACAACAAAACCTTTTCTAAATGTAAAGATCTCTTTAGTGGATCTCTGTTCCTGAAGATGCTTTGTAAACTTAAACATGTGATAAAATGAAATGTTCCAAATGTATCCCAATTGAATTAGTGTCATACAATTTTGATATAGGAAGGAACTTTAAAGAACAGTTTCAATAATTAGCACTGTTCATGGCATATATGTTCAGGTTCTAGGACAGTTAATCCCCATCTGGCTAATTAACGTGTATATGACCTATCAGTCACTTTTTCAATACCAAGATAATTATCATTCTTATTTTCTTGAAAACATTTTTGTTTTTAAGATATTATGATTTCAGAATATTTCATAAGCTGTTTTGGTAAAGATTTAGAGTTTTCTGCATATGTAAGTCATATTCTTATGTAAAAAAGAACAAGTAATTAGTAAACAATAAGGTATTTTCTATTGTTGAGTAATAGCAAATAAAGCTCCTTTTGGGCCTCTAAACCAGAGTAGCCAAACCCAGAGTTTATATTAGAATTATCTTGAGCAAAGTGGAACTAGGTGAGAGAAGTGAAGGGCCAGGGAGTAAAATTTAAGGTGGTGCTCACTCTAAAGTGCAGAACTTGTACTTGCCCCTCAAGGAGAGTAGTGCCTCCTTAAATTATGTATCCTGGGGTTTTGCTTGCCTGGCCCTCATCCAGCTCTGGTTAAGACACAGAAAAAATATTGGTCATTCTCTCACAGGTAGAACAGGACCTTAAACTAATCAGCAGGTGTGCACCAAATGTTGCCCAAAAAGGATTCCTTTTTGGGAATTCTTTTTATGATTCCTTTTATGCATTTACATTCAGAGATTTCTAATCTATGTTTCATTAATTTTTTTGGTTTTAATTTTTTTTTAGAGCAACCTGAGACATTTGAAAAATAAAGGGCAATCCTGGCACAGTAATCATCCTCGAGGTACCAGGTAAGAGACCCTAACCAGTTTGGCCTCGGTTAAAAGAAGTTTTAGAGTCTTAATGTGGTTTTGAATCCTGCCTCCAAACTTTTGGGCTCTGTGACTTTGGATGAAAGATAATTAGTCTCCTCATTTGGCAAATGAAGATGATTTTAATAGCACTTAATTCTTATCTTTTATTTGTGCATGAGAGACTTAAATGCAATAATGTATATAAACTTTTGACATAGCAATTGATTTACAGAAAGAACTCAACAAATGATAGATATTATTGTTGATATTATATTTGTTATTATTATTAATTTGGAGCAAACACTTCCCAAATAATCTGCCTTTAGCACTACAATTTCACTTCTAGGATTCAAAATATGTCATGAAATAGATTTGAAAATTTTCTCCCTTCTCCTACTTTCACTTCTGTTGATTCTTGTTAGAAACCAAATGGAAGTTCTGGGGAATTGAAAGAGAAGGAGGAGAAAAAAGGCAGAAAATGCAGGAGTCAGAAGAATTATGAGACCTAGAATGAGATTAAATACAATTTGGATTTTGCAGGTTCTTGAAAAGAAGATTTAGAATAATTAATGATTATTTGTGAATGTAGAATTATGGAAAACTACTTTCTACATCTTCTGAAATAAATATTAATTTATATGTTTGTTCAATAATGTATAGTTTGGATGAAATGATTGCTGAGGACTCATATTATCAAGTCACTCTTTGAGTCCCAATCCTTCAACACAAAAGACATACAAAAGTAAACAGTACATCTTCTTATAGCATTTTTTGAAAATTGTGGAAATATGGGGATAAAATGTTTCAAGATGAAAAATTTAGAAAAAATACAGTGAATCATGTATTATTTGAACACTTCTAAGAAATAGATGACAATGTAAATATCATGTAGGACTTTTTTATAAAATGTGTTTGATGCTTCACACTTGGTCAATATTGCACATATAAGGGTGCCATTTTGGCCTATTTCCTCAAGATCTTCAACCTCACCCTTTGGCTGATTCTGAGCTATTTTAATGGTGTTCAAGGTGAATTTCTTTAAATTTTATTTATACTAATATGAAAGGAGATATAACATAATCCAAAAGAGTAGAATTTTGTGTTCAACAGACATGAGTTGAGTCCAGTTTCAACAACATGAGTTATCTGGTGGTAGGAAAGTTTGAAAATTTTCTGAACTTAAATTTCCCCTTCTAAGGAAAAAAGGATAATATTTATTTCATAAAACTACTTTTAAGGTGGAATTTGGGGGCACTGGGTATATTAGTCAGTTGAGCGCCCGACTCTTAATTTCGGCTAAGGTCATGATCTCATGGTCCTGGGTTGGAGCTCCAAGTCAAGGCTCTGCACTGAGCGTGGAGCCCATTTGGGATTCTCTCTGTCCTCAGCCCCTCCCCCTGCACACACACACTCTCCCTCTTTCTCTCTCTCTCAAAAATAAAAAGATGGAATTTGAAAAAGAATATAAAAATATTTGGCAAAATACTGGCACAAATTAAGTGCTAAACTTATAGTACCTACTGGACATGTTCTTATGTTATTATTTAATTAATTATGAGGAACCTGTTCTCTGTCAGGCATTAGGCTAAATCCATGAACCACACAGATAAATATGACAGGTTTCCTACCCTCAGAGAGCTGTTGGTGGAATAGCGAGAAGGCAGAAGAGACAGATAAATAGATATTGATGAGGCAGCACAAAGACGTAACACCAGGCTAGACCCTGGGTTTTCAGGAAAAGCCTTCATCTAAGCTAAATCCTGAAGAGTGAGCAAATCTTACTCTGGGAAAGAAATGGGACACACATTGTAGCTGACAGAGGAAACAGCATATGTAAATACCTACTGGTGGTAGAGCAGATTGGCTAGAGCAGTAGGTGAGGAATAAAGGACATACAGGAAAGGAAATGAGAGATATAAACAGCCCAGACCTCAGAAAGGATTTTAAAGTCAGGTCACAGATTTTGAACTGTCTCCCAGGGGAAATAGAAAAAGCCATTGAATGATTTTAAGGTGGAAATTGAGATTTTCACTTTAGAAGAGGTCACTGGAAATTAGAGAAGTTAGAACAGTTGTAAGACTACAACGTTTGTCCCAAATACAACAGGAAAACTGCCCTGAAGTGGTGTCTTGATAGTGAGTACAAAGTGGATGGATTTGGAGAATGTTGAAAAAATAATGCCTTATTAAGACTTAGTAAATGAATCTGAAACACAATTCAGCAAGGTTCTATTCTGTTAATACTGATGAAACTACGTTACTAACTGGGTGACTATAACTGGTTATTTACCCTTCTGATCCTGAATATATCCCTTTTGTCAATCAGAAGTTTAAAAGAAAGGAAATTAATCTTTTAGTCTCTCTCTTCATCTTCGGGTGTCCACATGAAATAAATTTCGAATTGGCTTTTTTCATTTCACCATTTTCTTACAGTTAATTTCCATGGCTAAGCAAGTTAATTCTATTTCATTTCTTCATGTCAACCATATTGGCACAGTTCCCAGGTAATTGTATGGTATCATCTTAACCTTCTAACATCACTGAAAATATTGGATTTGTAAATGTTACCATGCTATTATGCAGGAAGTTATAATTTTCTTTTATTATTTTTTTAATCTTAAACAATTTTTGCTGACCTAATTTTCTTCATGTTTTCCACTTCCATTTGGAATTTTATTATTTCTATTATGTCATCCAACAAGCATCACTATGAGTAGAGAACTGATTAATCAGAACCATTTAAACTGACTTTTAGCACTATTTCACTCCTATTTCATCTTGAGTCATTCAGGGTCTCTATAGAAAGACCTATGTCAGGAACAAAGATTGATCTTGGAAGAAAAGAAAGAGAAATAAAGAGTTGGCATGTAGAGAAGGAAGGAAAAATTGGTGAGAAGTGAACCTGGAGAGGATGAGCGGAGTTATGTCATTCAGAAGCTTGTAGATCATGTTGTGAATTTCACATTTTATTTCAAGAGCGAGTAGGGCAGTGGCATATTAGTATTGAGTGTTTTGAGCAAAATAAGGACAAGATCCATTTTTCATTTTAGAAGGATTGTTCTGGATGCTCAACAGAGAAAGTACTAGAGACAGAGCCAACTTTAAGTTAAGAAGACTTTCAAGACTCTTGGAACAATGTTGTGTTAGTTCAAATAGGATGTGCCAGTGGTTTGGACTATGCTAGGAAATGACATAAGTTAAGAAATTCAATAAATATTTTGGAGGTGTCCTAAACAGGGCTGAAAATACATTTTATGTAGATGGTGAGGGAGAGCAATATTGGGTATGATTCCCAAGTTTCTCTACCCAGCACTTTGGAGGAAAGTGAATTCATTTACTCAGGTGGAGATTAGTCTGAAAAGTCTACATAGTGTATTATTCCAATCATACAATGTTCTGGAAAAGGGAAAACATAGAGCTAATAAAAATATCAGTGGTTTCTAGGGATTTAGGGACAGGGAGAGATAAATAGAGCACAGAGGATTTTTAGCACAAACTATTCTGTACAATACTATAATGGTATATGGTTCCGAGACACTCTTTTTTCTGAGACTTAACATTTTCCTTTGGTCATTAGCCTTCTTATTTACATATTTCATTATAGTTGTGCCAAATTTTGATTATTTCACTAATAATTAGTTTTAGATATTTAGATATGGAATTGCTAGCAAATTATTTTGGAGAACAACAAGAAAGGCAACATATGGGGATGTAGAAATAAAAGTACTGAGTACTAGATGACAATCTCAGCTTACTGCAACATAACAGTTTATATCTGCCAGCCTAGTAACCCCTTGTGAAGGGGTGAAGGGTGTTTCAAGTAAAATATTATTAGCTGTCCTGAACTCTCTATCATTTTTGCAGATCTTCTTTATACAAAGAAAATCAAGTTTTTGTCTAGTAGCTTATTTTTTTAAAAGCTAGATATATGTTCAGCAAATTTTGAAGAAGGGACAGGGAAGAAAGGTTTTTACTTATTTTAAATGAGTTTATTATTTTTTTGTGATCTATGTTAAAATATAGTCCATGGAATACAGTGCTAATTAAAGTGTGTCCCATGGACTGTGGGTAGTAAGCAAATTCTACTACTGGCCCATGACAAGTAAAAACAAAAGTGTAGATTAATTTTATAGAAATTTGCATAGCAATCTCACATTGCTATAACAATCACATGATTATTTGACTCAGTTCATTTAACAGAGTATATAGACTAGTTTCCCTGATCAGTCCTATGCGGTATGAACTGGGTTCTACTCACATATGGAGACCATATATTGGTCTGTGATGGGTTGCAGAAACACTGATACAACTTGCAAGATTCACTTTTTGGTGTCATGGAAATGCCAGTATTGAAAGACGCATGCCATCTCCATGGAAACTGAAGCACAAATACAACCGAAGATCTATGTGACTGTTAAAAAGGAACAGCAACGTCATATGAACATGCTACAAGCAGAATAAAGCAATCAGTGGTTTCAAATATGGGCCTCAAATAAAAATTACAGGGATAAACCCTTGAATTGTAGGTGTCGATTTCTTATTAAGCTGCTTTTATACATGGGCAACACTAGGCAGCAAGTTCCAGAGTGAGAGGAGCATCAAGTACGAGTAACAACAGATATCAGTCTGCAGACTCGTCCCTATTCCTTATTTCCTCTCTTGTATGATCACTCACCATTATTATCCTTGGACTCCATTGTAGAATTATACTTTTTTTTTTTTTTTTTTTAACAAGTGTTGCTGTTTGACAACATGAATGTGTTTAGGATCATGTCCTCAGGTCATTACTCTGAAAACTAAATTGTCATTTTATATTTTGCTTCTTACTTTTATTCCCCGAAATAAGACACAGGAACACTGATTGTCAAAAAAAAGAATCAGACGGCTCTTCTGCTACTTATCACAGTAATGGCTTGCTAAACTTGAAAAGGCAGAAGAATGGCTGGCTAGTACTGTCAGCTTTATTTTTCATTCTTTCCCACAGTTATATATATTTTTTAACAGTAGAAGAAGAGAAAGATATCCCCTGCTGAGACTTCCATTTCAGATACCACAGTACTTACCGCTGTGTGAATATACCAGGTCAAATGAATACAGGAGAAGAACAGGGATGCGTGGCTAAATCAATAATGTCAGTTACTCCTTGTTGGCCAGTGAAACAATTTAATCATTTTGTTAATAGGATAGTTATTTTCCTTTCCCCAAAATCAATTAAATACAACTGGAGTGTGCATTGTATGTTTTCATTAGAGACCAGATTAATCCAGCTGTAATTGTTGAATTCTCCTGAGTACGGGCACAGACCAACACTTATTCTATTTATCCACTGGTTTTCTGAATCAATGCAAGAGACTTAATGGCTTCTTAATTTAAAGTGCCATTCTCTTAACTTTTACTTCTCTTGTTTCTTCTCCTTTTATTGGATTATCAGAAACACTCCAATAGATAAAATTTCTCTTACAATATTTACAGTGTGAAACATACCTGAAAATTTGGTGATGTCCTATCTGTGCATTTTCTTCTGAAGAAGTAGGAATTTTGATGCAGAATATCACAGAGTGTTTGCCTTTCATTATTTGTGAGTACATAGTTTAATATGAGATTTGTTTTCTGCAACAATTAAGCAGTGTGAATAAATAAGATTTTTGGTTATATTCCATATGCCTTCAAAAGCAAAGTTGGAGAGTCAGGGAGGTGGGGATGAAGTTAGTCTCTCTTTAAGCACATTCTCTAACAGAGACTTCTTTTTTATTTTTAATTAAGGTTTTTTGGGGTGCCTGGGTCACTCAGTAAGTTAGGTGTCCAGGTCTTGGTTTCAGCTGAGGTCATGATCTTGGGGTCCTGAGATTGAGCCCCATGTCAAGCTCGTTGCTCAGTACAGAGTCTGCTCATCCCTCTCCTGCTCCTCCCCCCATGCCCATACTCTCTCTCTCATAAATAAATAAAATCTCTTAAAAAATTAAGTTTTTTCATTTTAATTTCAGTATAGTTAACAAACAGCATCATATTAGTTTCAGATGTACAATATAGTGATTCACCAATTCTATACATTATTTAGTGCTCATCATGATAAGTGTACTCTTTAATCCCCAGGGGCTTCTTTAAAATACTTTTTAAACATAATATCCTGAAATAGTCATATTAAGGACTATACTGAAATATATTTGATGAACTAGCAAATATGTATCCTATATTTTATATTCTATATTTTGGCTGATGGTCTACCTTTGAAAACATCTCTAAGAAACACATTTCTAAGAAATTCACAACAGGTTTTGAACAGATACCTGTACAAGAAAGCTGATTTTTCCTTCAGTTATAAAATTCCTCAGGGAAATAAGCTTTAGCTTTCTAGGTGTCTGGTTAAGTGAGGTTAGGCAAAGCAAACTGTGCAGTAATTATTTTCTATATCTGGAGAAATACTTTTATAAGTGACATTTTGTCACCTTAAATTTTATACTCACTACTTTCTAAGGGTAATTGTTTCTCCACTATAGGGTGAAACTGGTTATTAGATTTATATTAAGAGTAAACTTTAATCACCCATAAACTATCTAGAAAAGCAGATCGATTCAAAAGGTTTGAAAGAGCACAAAAGGTGCTAAAGAGAAACAAAGAGAATTCTTAGACACATCAAGCTGAGGCAGATTCTTGGTAATGATTTGGGTTCATTTACTCCTTCATCAATTAGGAGCCTGTTCAGGACTTCACAACTATACAGGAGCAGACAAAGTGTTTCCCTAAGCACTGGTTCCATCACTTAAGAAATATGAACATAAATTAAAATTGTATATTTCCTGTGTAATATTACCTACTTCTTAAAAACATGTTTTCAGTGAATGTGGGGTTTTGTTTGAGAGGCTGGGTTGATGAGATTGGGGTAATCACCACCAGCCCATGTGGTAAGTTATGTGGATGTTGGGACTTACATGAGAAAATTTCCTTGGAATTAACTCTTCCAGTATTTAAAAGCAAGTTACTCAAAGCATTGTTTTCTTATTATTAACTTGTTCTGACTTTCCTTCAAAAGGAAGAAGTCAATGGTGGAGTTAATCCAAAGTGACAGATTTCATAGCTCTTAAAAAATTTACTTTCAAAGGGAGTATTTGTATATCCATATGATGATCTGTCTGAAATATTAGGAATTCAGAAATTATGTGAATTTAAAATGAAGGTATTTGATCTGTATAAGCATCTCCCTCCCTGTAAGCCATTTATGTACATCCTGTGTGCAGAATGAATGATATGCAGATATCCGATCATCAAGATCTAAGAGGTTACTCTGACTACGAAAACATCCCTTGTATTCCAAGGATCTAGAACATTTCTTCCCATTTATCAGTGTTTTAAAATGAAAAGTCCCTTTAGTTATTTTGTGAAAGGCACACATATATTCCCTTCTGTGTTGGTGAACAATATCACGAAGCATCTTCCATTGATGGAATTAACAGTACTGAGTTAAAGGAAAAATGAATTGGAACAGTGAGAAGTATCTAAAAGCTTAAAAAAACAGTAGTGAATATGGTTCCTTGACCTTGACACTATTGATAGTTTGAGTGGAATAATTTTTTTGTTGTAGGGATCTGTCCTATGTGTTGCAGAATGTCTAGCCGTATTCCTGGCCTCTAGATGTCAATAGCATGGTATTCTCCAGCTTTGACAACCAACCACTTCTCCAGATACTGTCAAATGTCCTCTAGAGAAATACAGCTGCCCTCACCACCCCCACTTCAATATGAACCAGTGAGGTAAAGTAAAAACCAACAGGAACACTAAAAATAGCTTCCTAAAGATGACAGTCTTCAAATAGGCAGGTTTAATGGATTTAAGTTTAATGTGTTTTCCTAAGCACTGCTCTCCTAGACTCTTTCCCAATATATTACAAAATTTTTAGCACGCATAGAAGAAATATGTTTTCTAAATCTGTGTTATGGAATGGATCTGGTATTAAGTTGGTGGGTTGATATTGTAAAATTCTTAGTACTTCACTACAGGAGGGATTTAGTAGTTATATAAGGATTTGGATAGCATATATAGTGCTACATGGCTTACACCTTGATTAGAAATTCTGGTTTACTCCATACGTAGCGACATCAATGTATTTGTGATAATCCTGGGATGGCCAAATTACGTAGAAAAGTTTTGGCAGTATCACTCCCTACCCTCTGTTTCCTTACTCAGCTGCTGGGAAAGGAGGAAGGAGCTTCAGAATAAAGAGGATAGAAGTTTAGGATATAAAATCTGGAAGAGTTTTTAGAGATAGCAGTGGCTTATAACCTCTTTGCCTCCTGAGCTTCCCTTCTTTGAGACAAAGAGCACCTCTCTTCCTTTAAAAATCATCTTATCACTCTCAGTCAATATATTTTTTGAAGATTTTATTTATTTATTTGACAGAGAGAGAGAGAGAGAGAGATCACAAGTAGACAGAGAGGCAGGCGGGGGGGCGGGAAGCAGGCTCCCCTCTGAGCAGAGAGCCCGATGCGGGGCTCCATCCCAGGAACCTGAGATCATGACCCAAACCAAAGGCAGAGGCTCAGTCCACTAAGCTACCCTGAGGCCCCTCAGTCAATATATTGAAAGCAAATCCTTCCCCCATTTGTTTCCAAGGATATACACAGCAAAGGCCATTAGGATAGATAATCTCCCTGGCTACCGAGATTTCTGTAGATATGGGCTCAGGACTCAAGAAATTTTTAATAAGAAACAACCTCATGTCTTTTGTGGGACACTTGGAAGCAGAAGAAACCTCAGTGAAATTGGGGAAGGCAGTAGGATGACATGTGAGGGACTACAAACAGATTGTGGGGCAGAGCAAATAGAAGAAGTATGTCAGAGACAGACAAACTTTGCTGGATACAGGTGGGACCAGTAAAGGTTTTGATGAACCCATGGGCTGGTATGTTGATTTTAATAGGAAGAAGTCCCCAGTGCAAAGATAATCAATCCTCACTGCCAAGCCACTGTCTTACCTGAGAATTTTTCTGAGTGAGCAGAGGCCAAGCACTGGCTTGTCTATTTCAATCCTAAGCCACCACTGGTCACTTAGCCAATGCCAGAGATCTCTTTGGATCGAACCACTCCGATTAAGGCTTCAGCTCCATCATCCATTATGGTAACCCTGACCAACTTGTCTTGGGAAGTTAAATGTCACTAGTAGGACCATATCACTCTCTATTCCCACTAAAATTATGGCAGCAGTTAATGTCACGTCTGGACTACAGTGAATAGCCACCTTAGGATGGTCCCATAGGAGCTGGAACTCTCCTCATCAATGTAAATCCCAACTCCTAGATAAAGGGAGCATCTTTGGACCCTCTTAAAGGACAGAATTAGTAGATGGTTGAGCAAGTCTTGCACAATAAATCCATTCTAGCATTTTGATCTGTCTTTGGATACTGAAAAAAAGGGGGGGTTCTTACATTTCATTTTCATTTTGCCATTCTTTTGGAATGCATGACACCTACTCAAGGGTCACATCTCTTGCTATTCCTCTATGGTTGTAGGAGTTGAGATGATTGTAGGTCTAGGCTCAATGAGAGACGGTATGTGGAAAAAGTAACCATTCCTAAATTTTCCAGAGTCAACTATATAAAAGAGGGCTCTCCTCCAGGGAAAACTGCTTTACCAGAGGGAAGGGCAAATTAGACAACTCCAGCCCTCTCTAATCTTCCTGTTTCATTGAATGGAAGAAATAGAAAGGCAAATCATAGGTCAAGTATTTAGATGTACTAAAACACTGAAATTAATCATAAGATTATAGAACTCTTCCTCTCTCAAATTGCTTACCATTGACACATCAATCGGCACCAACATAATAGCCGTGAATTATGGCTAAGAAGGCTAAAAGACAAAGATTATATTATTAAGAAGGAGTTCTTAGGACACTTGAAAGCAGTAGGGAGAAAAAAAAATAGGAAAACTAAGGGAACTAAAGCTTCTGGCATCTATGGCTACAGATGAGAAACAGTGTACACAGCCCAACTCCTGCTAGCCAGGGTAAAATAAAACCTCAAACAAGATGCCTAATTACCTCAGTTCCTATTACTTGATACCTCGTGCCCAGCTTTCAACAAAAAATTAAAATGCTTGATAAAAAGTAAGAAAAATAGTGTGAAGAGACAAAGCAAGAATCAAAGCCAGATTCAAACATGACATAGATTTTGGAATTATCAGATAGGGATTTTGAAAAAACTATGATTAATTTGTTAAGGGCTCTCATGGAAAATGTAATAGAATACAAGAAAAAAAATGAATGATGTAAGCAAAGAGATGAAAACTCCAAACAAAAATGCAAAGAGAAAAAAGGATAGAAAAACATAATGAAATATTTGAGAACCATGGAACATTTAAAAAGGTGTAGCATATACATAATGGTATACCAGAAGACACAGAAGGGAATGGAAGAGATATTTTAAGTAATGGTAGCTGAGCATTATGCAAAAATAAATGACAGGTACTAAACCACAGTCTAATCCAGGAAGCTAAGAGGAAAACAAGCAGGAAATACCAAAATAATCTGCATGTAGGCATATCATATTCAATTTTCAGGAAGCCACACAGAGAAAATTTTGAAAGAAATGACAAGGGAAAAAAAAAACCTTACGTATAGAAAAAGAATAAGAATTACACTGAACTTCTCACCCAAAATAATACAGTAAAGTGAGTTTTAAAGTGTTGAAAGAAAAAAAAAAACCACCACAGTAGAATTCTGTATCCAGTGAAATTACGCTTCAAAAATAAATGAAAGACATCCCCAGGCTAATAAAAACTGAGGGAATTTAGTAGACCTACCTTCTAAGAAATGTTTTTAAAAGTTTCAGAGGGAAAAGATTTACATAGGTCAGAAAATCAGAACTATGTAAAGCAAGAATGAGCACTGCAGAAGGAATACATGAAGGAAACATTATATCTTTTATTTTATTAATTGATTTAATTAAAAATTGTTCTAAGTAAAAGTAGCAATAATGCTTTGTTTCTACTAAAAAACTACAAAAATTGACCCAAAACACCCTTCCTATAATTAATAAGTGACTACAGAAAGTTTTCAGGATACAAGGTTAATACATAAAAGTAAATTGCATTTCTATATACTGGCAATAAACAATTGGAATTGGAAATTTAAAATAATACCATTTTCATGGTATTAGCACTAAAAAAATGAAATGGTTGGGTATAAATGTAACAAAATATGTACAAGATCTATTTAAGGAAAACCACAAAACACTGATGAAAAAACTTAAAGATCTAATTAGATGGAAAGATAATCCATGCTCATGGTTAGGAAAACTCAATATTAAGATATCATTTCTTCCCAATGTGATCTGTAGATTCTATACAATCCCCATGGAAATCCCATCAAGTTATTTTGTAGATATTAAAAAACTGATTCTTAAGTGTTATGGAGAGGCAAGGGACCCAGAATATCTAATACTGAAGAAGAAGAACAAAATCAAAAGACTAACACAACTGGACTTCAGGGCTTGCTATAAAGGAATAATAGTCAAAGTAGCATCATATTGGTAAAATAATACATAAATAGATCGTTATTTAAGTGTTATTAAACAACAAGAACCCAGATACAGACATAAATGAGAACCCAGATATAAACAATAATGAGAATCCAGATATAAACAATAATGAGAATCCAGATATAGACCCGTACACATATAGCCAACTCCTTGTTGGCAAATGAGAAAGAAAATTCAATGAAGAACAGATAGTTTTTCAACAAATTGTGTAGAAATAATTAGAAAACCATATGCAAAAAGAAAAAAAATCTAGACATGCTTCACAAAATTAACTCACGGTGGATCATAGACATAAATGTAAAATATGAAACTATAAAACTTCTAGAAAATAATAGGAAAAATCTATATGACCTTGAATTTGGTAATGATTTTTTAGATGCAATAACCAAAGCATTATCAATGACAAAAAAATTTGATAAATTGAACTTTATTTATATTAAAAATGTTCTGCAAAAGACACTATTAAGAGAATAAAAAGAACTGGTCACAGACTGGAAAAAAATATTTTTAAAACACCTATCTAATAGAATACTTGTATCCAAAATATATGAAGAACACTTAAAACTCAAAAATAAGAAAATAAACAACACAATTTAAAAAATGAGCAAAGGAAACGTACAGATACCTCACCAAAAGAGATATACAGATGGGATATAAGCACATTAAAAGCATGCTCAAGTCATTTTATTAGAGTATTGAAAATTAAAATTACAATGCTCTATTGCTATTACTATATACCCATTAAAATGGCTTGAAAAATGACATTACCAAATGCTGGCAAGAATTCAGAGCAGCTAGAACTCTGATTTATTGCTGGTCAAATGGTGTGGCCACTGTGGAAGAAAGTTGGGCAACACATAATTACATCATACAATCCAGTAATCACACTCCTAGTATTTACAAATTGAGAAAAAAATTATATCTACACAAATATCTGAACATGAATGTTTGTAGTAGTTCTATTCATAATTACCAAAAATAAATAAATAAAAAAGTAGCCTAGATGTCCTCTAACAGGTGAATGCATAAAGAAATTTTGATATATCCATAATTGAGTATTTGGATAAAAAGGAAATGAGATACCAAGTGACCAAACGAACTGAAGAACCTTAAATGCATGTTATTGACCAAAAGAAGGAAGTCTGAAAAGGCTACATACCATATGACTTCAACAATAAAATATCTGGAAAAGCCAAAACCATGAAGATAGTGAATTAGATCATTGGTTTCCAGGAGTTTTGGAGAGGGAGGATGAGTGAATGACTCACAGGGAATTTTTAAGGCAGTGAAACAATGCTGTATGGTTCTATAATGGTACATCCATGACATTATGCATTTGTCAAAACCCATAAAACTGTGCAACACAAAGAGTGAGTCTTAGAATAAACCTTGAACTTTAGTTAACAATAATGTATCAAATTGGTCTATTAATTGTAACAAATGTACCATGCTAATGCAGGGTGTTAATAACAGGGAAACTGCCTCTGTGAGATGTGCTTGTGGAGACTACTCCCTAGTATCTCTTCAAATTATTCTATTTAAAGCAGTTCTAAAAATAAAGTCTAGTGATTAAAAAATACTAAAAGTACTAAAAATACTAAAAGTACTAAAAAACTACTTCATAGAGCTCTTACAAATATTCACATATGTACAGCATTTGGAATAGTTCCTAGTGCTTAACACTCAATAAAAGTTAGCTTCTATTATTTTTAATATTATTGTTATTAATAGTAGTAGTAATGGATAGATCTATTAATGGAGCTGTGTTCTCTGAAAAAAGTTTTTTTCTTTGATGATTTCATGAACTCAGAAATTGACAAATTTAGATAAAATAAGAAGATATCAGTATTTACCTTGAAGAAAAATGCTTTTTTCTACTACGATTAAATAAAATGGGAAAATACCTTTCATGTTCTGATATATAAACTGACCATTTCTATGAAAGTTTATTTAGCAATTACTTTATAGTACTACAAAGAATTATTTATTTTAAAAAATCACAGTTTTATGTATTACATTTTTACATTTACCCATATACCTAAAAAAAAAAAATCAAGACAACCAAAACATACTGTCATGAAGTGCCTTTGTAAACAGTATTTTCTATTAAAATATTTTTCCCATATGGATTGTGAAAAAAAAATGTCTAGAGGAGGAAAGATTTTCTTTTGCTTCACATTTGTTTTTAGGATTTTATTGATTTATTTGAGAGAGAGAGGGAGAGAGTGGCAGAAGCAGGCTCCCTGCTGAGCAGGGAGCCCAACGTGGGACTCATCCCCAGGACCCTGGAATCATGGCCTGAGCTGGAGGCTGATGCTTAACTGGCTGAGCCACTCAGGCACCCCTTTTCCTTCATTTCTAAGAAAAACACTAACAAAACAAGCTGTCACTCATAAATCATCTTTTTCTTGTTTATTTCTCTGGGTCCAAACTTGTGTAGAGTATCTTTATGTCCAATGGTGCTTTGGGAGATATGAAAAATGTATAATTTATTAAGTGACAATAGAAATGGCCAATAATCAGATTTAGATACTTTTAAAAGATCTATATATTTTGATACTTTTAAATGAATCACTTCTATACCAACAAGGTAGTTCACAACATAAATAAGTTAATTTGAGCAATTTAATAACTAGTGATTTCAAGGAAAATACAACAATATGATTGTTTGGCAAATTATATGCCAAATATGATTTATAGGGCAAATAAATGCTTCATTGGGTCACTGAACCTTCCATTATTGTTCATTTCATGTAATATTTCTTCACTGATAAGAAAAAAATAATTTTTAAAACTTATTTAATGTGGTAAAAAAGAATAACTTACTTTTTAACATTTTATAATTTTTATAGTGAGTGGACTTAAAATTTGTCATCATTTTTCATCACACCAAGGCAGTCCTTCTTGAATAATATCTGTGATATATAAAGGTTGTTACAAAGATGACTTTTATTTTTATAAGCCAAAATAATTTGGCTATGTCTATAAGAAGGAAGAGGCATACGTGGCATGCACATTTTGGAAAGTATTGGTTTAATTCATACTTCTACCTTTTTGCTCTAATTTTACACAATTCTTTGTCCTAAACCACCTAGTTAATCTAAAAGTGATGAAATGATTAGCCAAAATCACTAGAAGGAATCCAGATAGAGTAGAAGTAAAAACCGGCACAATCCTGTAAGACTAGATGTCAAAGCTTAAAGCGTTAAAAATATTTTATAAGCATAATTTTGGCCTATAGACTTACTCCTCTTATAACTTTTTGAAGGTAAGTATTTTTCCAAAGGGTCTAGATTTATTCCTGTGGTGAGATGATCTGTGTGAGCTTGCATCTGAATAGCTAGCTGGTCTTACACAGAATCCTGGAGATTTTCCTATAGAAATGGAGAGCTACAAATTGGTGAACTACAGCCTGAATCATACAGAAATGATTTTGCTTTAATGCAGGTTTTTTTTTAACATGTATCCTGGATATCTGAAGTATCTCAAAGGGTCAAAACCAATAAAACCTTTAAAGTAAAAATTGAATAGGACACAGTTCCTATGTGGGGACATGGGCTTTCCAAGTTTTCCCAGTCCCAGACAGCTGTCTTCACATTTGGAAGCTTCCTGGTCTGAGACTCATTGTCTAAATCAATCCTCATCATTTTATTTATTTTTTCCAGGTTTATTGAGATATAATTTGACATATATTATTATGTAAGTTTAAAGTGTATGACTTGGTCATTTGACACACGAATATATTGCAAAATGATTACCACAATAAGCTTAGTTAACACATCTATCACCTCACATAGTTACTGTGTGTGTGTTGAAACTTTTAAAATTTACTCTCTTAGCAACCTTCAAGTATAAAATACAGTATTTTTAACTATAGTCACCATGCTGTAGTTAGGTCTCCAGAACGTATTCATCTTAGAACTGGAAGTTGGTACCCTTTGATCACCTTCACTCATGTCTCCGACTCTTGCATCCCCACCCGGGTCAGGGAACCACCATTCTACTCTGTTTCTATGATTCTGATGTTTTTAGGTTCCACATATAAATGATATCATACAGTATTTGTCTTCCACTGTCTGACTTACTATACTTAGCATAATCCCTTCAGAGTCCATTCATGTTAGTGCGCGCGCGCACACACACACACACACACACACACACACACATCTCACATCTCTGTCCATCTCTATCCATTCATCTGTAGATGGACTAGGTTTTTTCCATGTCTTGGCTAATATAAATAAAAGTGCAATGAACATGAGGGTGCAGATAAACTCTTCAAGATAGTGATTTCATCTCCTTAGGATATATACCCAGAAGTGGGGTTCTGGATCATACATTTGTCCTACTTAATTTTTTTTCTTGTTTGGGGGGGACATCCATACTGTCTTCCACAGTGGCTGTACCAATATACATCCCCACAAATAGTGAACAAGGGTTCCCTTCTCTCCACAATTTCAATATCACTTGTTATCTTTTTAATAATAGCCATTTTAACAGGTATGAAGAGATTTCTCACTGTGGTTTCATTTTGTATTTTCCTGATGACTTGAAATTGGACATCTTTTCATGTGCCCATTGGCCCTCTGTATGTGTTTGAAAAAAAATATCTATTTAGGTCTTTTGCTCATTTTTTAATTGGATTTTTTTGACTATTGAGATACATGAATTTCATAAATATAGAATATTGACCTCTTATCAAATTTGCAATATTTTCTTATATGGGTTGCCTTTTCATTTATTTGATTGTTTCTTTTGCTATGCAATAACATTTTACTTTGAGATAGTCCCACTTACCTTTTTTTTTTTTGCTTTGGTTGCTTGTTCTTTTTATAACATATTCAAAGAAATCATTGCAAATCAATGTCAAGGAGTTTTATTCCTATTTTTTCTCCTAAAATTTTTAGGGTTTCAAGTCTTATGTTGGTCTTTAATCCATTTTGAGTCAATTTTTTTTGTTTGGTGTAAAATAGGGGTCCAGACTTATTGTTTTGTATATGAAATTGAGTTTACCCAATACCATTTATTAAAAAAACTTATCATTTCCCCACTGAGTATGACTATATAAGCATGGGCTTATCTTTGGACTCTTGATTTTGTTCCACTGGTCTCTGTTTTTATGACATTACCAACCACAACGATGTTGTTTTGATTACTAAAGCTATGTAATGTAGTTCAAAATCAAGAAGTATGATGCCTGCACCTTTGTTCTTCCCCAAGATTGCTTTGGCTTTTCTAGGTCTTTTGTAGTTGTGTATGCATTTTAGAATTTTTTCTATTTCTATGAAAAATGGCATTGGAATTTTGATAGGGACTGTACCAAATCTAAAGATTACTTGGGGTAATATGGACATTTTAACAATATTAATTCTTCCTATCAACAAATATGGAAATCTTTCCATTTATTTGTGGCTTTATCAACTTTTCTCTACAATGTGTTATCATTTTTGGTGTATAAATCTTTCACTTCCTTGATTCAATTTATTTTTAAATTTTTATTTTTTTCAATGCTATCATGAATGGAATTGTTTTCTTTCTTTTTCAGATAGTTTGTTGTTAGTCTATAAAAATGAAATTGATTTTTTTTTAAGATTTTATTTATTTATTTGACAGAAAGAGAGAGATCACTAGTAGGCAGAGAGGCAGGCAGAGGCTTCCTGCTGAGTAGAGAGCCTGCTCAATCCTAGGACTGATATCATGACCTGATCTGAAGGCAGAGGCTTTATCACGGAGCCACCCAGGTGCCCCGTGAAACTGATTTCTACATGTTGGTTTGGTATCCTGCTACTTTACTGGGTTTCCTGATTAGTTCCCATAGTTTTTCTTCTGTGTGTATGGAGTCTTGAGGCTTTTCCATATATAAGATCATTTCATCTGCAAACAAAAAGTTTTGCTTCCCCTTTCTTATTTGAAGACTTTTATTTCTTTTTCTAGCCTAATTGCTATAGCTAGGACATCCAGTATTCTGTTAAATAAAAGTGGTAAGAGTGGGCACCTATGTCTTGTTTGCAATCTTAGAGAAAAAGCTTTCAACTTTTCACCGTTAAGTATGATGTCAGTGATGAGCTTATCATATGTAGCCTTTATTATACTGAGTTATGTTCCTCCTATATCCAATTTGTTGAGAACTTTCATCATAAGATGTTGAATTTTGTCAAATCCTTTTTCTTTATCTACTGAGATGAATATATGACTTTATCTTATATTCTGCTAATGTGGCATGTCACATTTATTGATTTGCATGTGTTGAACCATCCTTAAATTGCACAGGCTGGCCTTCACAATCTTATAGGCTGCTATTCAGGCTCTCTGGTTATGCAGGAACAGAGGCTAGGCTCAGTATTTGGGCAAGGCTGTTGCTTTGGCTCCCTACCTGGACAGGAGGTAGGATATGGTTTCTGGCTATTAGGGACCTGTTGCTGCACTTTTTGGAGGGGTGAAACTAGAAGCTATGCTCAGCAGTTGGGCAGAACTGGAAATTGGCTCCCCTGCCTTGGTAGGACTATAAAAGGGCTTCATGGCTGGTATAGCCCTACTATCCCATTGGCTGGGATCCAAATCAGGCAGAGCTGCCAGTTAAGCTTCCTGGTCTAGTGAGGCTCTCACTGGGCTTTTTAGATGGGCAGTGTTGCTAGCTAGGATCTCTGCTTGGGTAATGCTGAAAGCAGGAAGGAGTCAATATCTGAGTGCTGATTGCTGTAAACCTTGGCCCCCTTCTCCATCTCTGTCTGATCCCTAGTGGTGGAGAGTTGCAGACTCTTCCAGTGATTCCTGTGAAGTGAGACCCAAGTAGGTTTCCTAGAGAGTATTCTACAATTCTAGGGAAGCTGGATATCCACCTTAGGTTCTCTTTTTACCACTGGCGAAACTACAGGCTCAGGAAGGACCACTTGGTGCCACAGTGTGCTGGCCTGAAGGAGGGACAATGTAATCAAAATACAGCCATTCCCCTTACCTTATAATGTGGTCCTTCTCAGTCTGTTTTATACAAGCAGGTTCTTTAGTTTCATCCCCAGTTTCTGGGATTTTCACAATGTTGTCTCATCTCTGGATAGTTGCTAATCAATGATCTTCTTGTGAAAGGAACTGAAGTCAGGAATGGCTTATGTTGCCATCTTGATGATGCCCAGTCCTCATTTGAGAGATGAATAAACTGAGATATTTAAATCATGCTGTACTTAAATGATAAAAATGACGATTAAACCCCAAAGATAATCTTAAAACTTAACGATTATGAACATCTAAAGTCATTACTGTTCCTAAGAATCCTAGTTTTCCCCATCTATTCAACTTTAGTGAAAGAGTGAGAGCTGTGAGGATTTTGCAGTCATTTGGGACTGGGTCTGTGCTGAGAGGCAGCACAAGATCAAAGATTGTGGAGTCTGAGAGATCTGTGTTCAAATCTTGGTTCTGTCACTTGCTGGTTGTGTGTACTAGATGAGTTTCTTAACCATAGAGTCTTAGTTTACACATATACATAATGGGGTTGTGTTAGTTAGGGTTCTCCAAAGAAACAGGACTGTGTGTGTATATGTGTGTGTGTGTGTGAGAGAGAGAGAGAGAGAGAGAATTTTTAAGGAATTGATTCATAAGATTGTGAGGGCTGGCAACTTTAATTTTTTCAGGGAATGCCTTGGCTAGAAACCCATGAAAGGGTTCGTACTGCAACTCAAGTCTAAAGACAGTCTAAGAGGCAGAATTTCCTCTTCCTTGAGGGACCTCCCTGTTTTTTCTGTTAAGGACTTCAATCTAATTGGATATGCCCATCATATTATGGAGAATTGTCTGCTTTATTCAAAGTCTACTGATTTAAATGTTAATCTAAATAATACTTTGACAGCAACATCTAATCAGTGTTTGATCAACTATCTGGGCACCACAGCCTAGCCCAGTTGACGTGTAAAATTAACCATCAAATCAATGATAATAATAGCTTCTCCATACTCATAAGAATTAGATCGGAAAATGACTCTTAAGTAAATTACATAGTGTGTTTGGGACATAACAGCTACTCAGTGAGTGGTAGTTACTATTATTGTCATTGTTACCACTATTAGATATTTCCATGAACTCTGTGAGTTTATGATCATCTTCATCTATAAATTTCAAGAGAAATGCTTAGTTTGTGGTGGTGTTTTGGGCAAATGTTAATTTTTGCTTTGATGAAAGTTGTTATCTGTTATATAGCTTTACAGAATCTTCTGACAAACCTGTCAAGAAAAAATTGCTTTATATGTACTTAGAGCATAATAAATTCAGGAAGTCTGAAAAAATTATGAGCAATACTGTAAAACAATGAATGCCCAATAAAATTTTTAAAGGAGGAATACATACTTCTATTCTGTAACTACTGCAAATGTCATATGAAAATTGCCAAGTTTTGATTATTAAAAACTATATAAGGTAAAAATGCTTTTGAAGATAAATGTAGGGTATTATGAAATTTCATCATCCCTGAGGCTACATCATTAACATTTCAGGACATCACTGGAATATCATGTGGTAACTAGCAAGTTCTTACTGCTCCTTAGTTAGGAGGGGATAAAACATAACTTTGTTGAAAAGGGTAGAAGAAATAATCAGTGAAGAAGAAAATTATTTGATTAAGAAATATAAAACACAAATGGTTTAATAGTGTAGGGCCATTACTCTAACCCCATTCTCATAGATCAGAAGTTGGTTAGAGCAAGAGATAGTGGAGCCTGTGGTAGTTACTATCCAAACTTTTGGACAATAATGTCGCAAACCACTCTTTTAATATCAAATAAATTCATAGATAGCCTTTGATTATAGTATCTCATTTTAAGAGAAAATTTTCATTAGTTATTATAAAAATTGGATTTATATAAGCAGGATATACAACTTATTTTTCTTACATGGTAGACAAATAGACTCACAAACCACTTGCCATAATCCCATAAGCCAAGAGGAGTCCATGGCTCAGAGGCTGGCAGTGATTGGTATAAGGGAAAGTCAAGGTAAATTGGCATCAAGAAAACAGATTGGTTGTAAATCAGGATCATCTAGCATATTGAGCACGTGACTAGACTGAGATTGTAGAGTTTGTTTGTTACAGTTATGTTTTTTCTTCAGTAATTTTGCAGATATTTCTCCAATCCAACAGAGTAGAACTCTATTTGAAAAGGAAATAATTTGTTGCTTTGGTGTTAAGAATGAATCATAACTTAAAGGGAAGTATTATTTTATAAATTAGAATATAAGCTGCATAGGGGAAAGATATCACTCTTTCATTTCCTTTCTCTCATTCTCTCTGGGATTCTGGGATTAAATGTGTATTTTATCCATTTTTTTGGAGTGGTAGGAGATAAATATTTAACTTACTAATCTATTGAAGCTAGGTAGACATTGCTCTAGTGAACAGGTCTTTCAACATAAAAATCTATCTACACTGAATATTTTCATTACCTTTTTATTAATTGTCAGAGTGATTCTTGGTATACTAAAATTCATAAAAATACAAAACATTTTTAGTGATTTTTAAGTCCTGAGGTTTAGGCTTCTTTAGACCTCAGCTGCATGTCCCCTATATAAATGAAGGTATTATTGGGAAATGGGTGTGTATTTCAAAGGAGTGATTCTGAAACCATGAACAAGTGATTGGACATATATGGACTTGGCAAACATTTAATAGCGAACATATTTGTGGTAAACATGAAAGCAAATTCTAGAGGGAGATAGGAAAAAAGAGACTGAGAAAGAGTGCCATTCACTTTTTAGAGAGTGACGCCTTTTAAACCATGAGATTAAAGGTAAGAAATACTGACTCAAGATGAGGTGCTGACCTTTCAGATGGGAAGTTTAAGCTTTTCCTTCCTTCTCCTCTCTGCCTCCCTTCAGTTGGATGATGGTGCACTTTAAAAAATATGACACCTATAATTTAAAGAACATTTTAAAATTATGTCATGCTTTTCCATCCTGAGCTAAGTGAAAACTATGGCATTTAGAAATATAACTATCACTTTGTCTTTTATACAAATTCATATACATTATGTAATTTTGCATAAGGTAGAAAAGAGACAAAGCAGGAAAACCCAAAATAAAACTTAGATTGTTGTTTTCATCTTTTTTAAAAAAAATATGGGAAAAATTAAGAATCAGAATAGCTCACACCTTGAATTTCATGGCACTCTCTAGTGTTGGCTATTGAAAATTCCTTTTTGTAGAATTGTTGAACTTACCTCATTTTCCCCATCGATAAATCTGTTTTATGTACTTACAGTGAAAGTTAACTGGGTAAAAGTCAAAGACGTACAATTGAGAAAAGCGTGTGTCATATATCATGTGATACTGGGCAAGTGTCACAGTCTCTAAGCCTCAGTTTTCTCAGCTGTAAAAGGGGGATAAAGTCTGTACTACTATCTGACACTGAGAGAATTACATTAGGAAACACTTCATAGGATATAAAGCACTGTAAAAGCGTAGGCTGTTCTTGGCATTCTAAGTGTGAGAAAGGCATACGAAGTGCTGTGGGAGGCAAAGATAAAAAGAGCACAGTCCCTGCCCATCCAGATGTTCACAGTCAAGTAAAAGAGGTATATAAATGGCCACACTACCAAGCTGTATGGGATGCACATCCAATGGTCAGTAGACATAAGGACTTCAGAGGGAGAGATATTCTGTTTGGGAAGTTTATGACAGCTTTAAAGATTGATTTATTTGAGAGAGAGAGAGAGCGCAAGCGGGAGGGGTGGAGGGAGAAGAAAAGAGAATCTCAAGTAGACTCTATGCTAAGCATGGAGCCCAAAGCAGGGCTTGATCTCATGACGCTGAGATCATGACCTGAGCCAAAACCAAGAGTTAGACACTTAACTGACTGTGCCACCCAGGTCCCCAGGAGTTTGTGACAGCTTTAATAGAAGATGGAGATGTTAAACAAAACTAAGATTATTGACAAATATTTAGAGTGCTTACTATGTATTCATGGTACTTAATACTCACTAAGAAATTTACATTGATTGCCTCATTTAATTATTTAAAATCAAAGGAGGGGGCGCCTGGGTGGCGCAGTTGGTTGAGCGACTGCCTTTGGCTCAGGTCATGATCCCGGAGTCCTGGGATCGAGTCCCACATCAGGCTCCCGGCTCCAGGCTCCCGGGGAGTCCGCTTCTCACTCTGACTTTCTCCCTTCTCATGCTCTCTCTCACTCTCTCTTTCCTAATAAATAAATAAATAAATAAATAAATAAATAAATAAATAAATAAAATCTTTAAAAGAAAAAAAATCAAAGGAGGCTAGCACTAGTTTTGTCCTTGCCTTACAAATAGGAAGCTGAGATTTGGGGAGGTAAAGTGACTTTCCAAAGTCACATAGTCAGCAAGGAGCTAAACTGGGACTTGAAACCAGGTGCGTCTGTCTCTAGATGTCATGATTCCAGGCACTGTGATAGGGTAGTAGTAAACTGGAACAGGTGCTTGGACGGGACGGGAAGATGGCAGTCCCCATCACATTTTTTTTTTCTTCTCCGTGTATATAGTCCACCACTTTTGCTGTGTATCTTCATACTTTCTTTCATGTAAAAGGCAGAGTGTAAAAGGCATCCCTAACTCCTACGTCTGATTTCAGCCTCATGCTCTGCTTGGGTCAATAGCATGTGGTGAATACTGTGCCTCCTCTGAGACTAGGCTGCAGAAAGCTTTGTGTGCTTCTGTTTGCTCACTTGTGTTTCTGTCATTGTGATGAGAAGGACTACTTGAGTTAACCTACTGATTCCAGAGGAGAATGAGAAAAATGTAGAGTAGAGCTGCCCCATATGCAAGCCAAACCTGGAGCAGAACCCTCAGCCAATGCACAGATGTATGCAGGATATTCATGAGCTTAATAATAAATTTTGTTTCAAGTTACTGAAATTTGGGGTAGTTTGTTAGGCAGTGAGAGCTAACTGATACGGTTAAAAACATTTTTAATATATAATTTTTAAATATAAAAGTAATACATATTCATTTTTCAAAAATTGGAAAGAACAAAAGTATGTATAAAGAAGAGAAAAAAATAAACCACCAAGTCCCATCACCCTGAAGTAAACATTGTGATGTAAAAAATATACTTTTATATACTATTTTTATGTATCAGATATTCTCTAAGTAATCATATTCATCAAAGCATTTAATACACATATGGCCCTATACAGATTATTAGCTAGATTTTAAATATGGGCAAAGTGAGTTATAAAAGTTTAAATAGCACAGCTAATATGGGTCAAAACTTGATATCAACCACAGAAAGAATGGTGCCCAAAGCAATGTCTTCAGGCACTTTGTTATCCAGCCTCTCTGACCTGTTCAGACACTGTACATCCTTCTACTCTATATTATTGTCCCTTGGCCTCCATTTATCACTATACCATGTAGAATGCACATGGATGAAGATGGAGGGATTGCATTCCAGGGGGAGAGTAGAATGAGCAAAGGATTGAGAAAGGACCAGAGAGCGAGAATCACTGCAGTTGTACAAAGAAGAAAGAATGGGTTTACCAGTTTGGCATGAGCCAGTCGATAAACTTATTCAGTTACTTCTGGGAAAGGGTGAGTTCACTGTTAAAATTAAATACTTTTATGGTGTAATTGTCATTTCACTTTTGCTAAGTGTCCCAGTTTCTTTATGCCCAGGGATTTGAAAATGAAACTTTTGAAGGAAAAGAAGGGAGGGAGGGAGGGAGGGAGGGAGGAAGGAAGGAAGGAAGGAAGAAGAAAGGAAGAAAAAGAAAGAAAGAAAGAAAGAAAGAAAGAAAGAAAGAAAGGGAGAGAGGGAGGGAGAAGAAGGAAGGGGAGAAAGAAAGAAAGAAAGAAAGAAAGAAAGAAAGAAAGAAAGAAAGAAAGAAAGAAAGAAAGAAAGAAAGAAAGAAGAAAGAAAAAAAGAAAGAAAAGAGAAAGGAAGGAAGGAAGAGAGGGAGGGAGGAAGAAAGAGAAAACAAAAAGGAAATAAACGTGTCTCTAGTGGCTAAGACAAATACGGCTTGGAATGACAACCATGGAATTGAAGACACTTGTACAATCAAGTGTTTATGCTTTTTTGCAGACAGCCTGCTTCAGGATTTGTTGATGTTGGCTGAGCAGTGGTCAGGAATAGCCTATTATGCAGGTGGCAAAATTACATATGAGGATAGCATCTTGTTCCTTGACACTTCTGTGAGAATGAATTATACAGATATCCTGTGCTGTGCTACATTGCTATGAGCAAGAAAGAGACAAGCAGCAAGGATCCAGCTTTTTTGGTTGATTACCATTTGTAGTGGAGGAGAATAATTCACTGCCACTCACAGGTGTCTTTTTTTTTTTCAAGATTTTATTTATTTGACACAGAGAGAGAGAGAAAGAGAGAGAGAGAGAGAGATCACAAGTAGGCAGAGAGGCAGGCAGAGAGAGAAGGGGAAGCAGGCTCCCCGCTGAGCAGACAGTCCGTTGCGGGACTCGATACTAGGACCCTGAGATCATGACCTGAGCTGAAGGCAGAGTCTTTAACCCACTGAGCCACCCAGGCGCCCCCACAGGTGTCTTTAATGGCTGTAGTCTCCTTGGCTTCTCTGTGCTGTGGCCTACAATTTTTATGCTTTTGTGCAAAAGGGAGCTGACTCCTTATGCTTAAAAGCCAAGCCTTGCTCTTTCGAGCTACACCAGATGATCATGGGCATCCTAATGTAAAATAGCTTTTCATTGTCCCTCCTGGGTCTCATGCAGGCAAGTTCCATGCCTTCAAATATAAAAATTAAAATTAAAAAAAAAGTTATCTCCTGCAAAAGTGCCGGAGGGAGGAGAGGCAGCTGTCTGTGTCCAGATTTGGCTTTAACTGCTACTTCTTACCTAATCACTGTTGGCAGCTTGTCTTCTAAGCTAAGGTAAGATCTGTATGTGAACACTTAGGTTGGCCTTGCAAATAGCATCACTCTCTAAACTTAACCAACTGTTCCTGCCAACAGCCTATAGGCAATCAAATGGAATCAACCTTTATTCTAGAATTTCTCATCTGTGAACCTCAAAGTTACATTTTCTAGTGTGGTCTACCTGTCACACACTATTGCCCAGAAATGGGCTCTCTGTAATATTCAACAATGTGAGTTGAATGAGCCGTTAGGAAATACCTATTCTGGGTATTTCTGAGCTGTTTTCTAGTTCTCTGTAAGAAATTCAAGGCCAGGGGTGCCTGGGTAGTTCAGTTGGTTAAGCATCTGACTCTTGTTTCAGCTCAGGTCATGATCTCATGGGTCATGAGATCAAGCTCTGTGTGGGGTGGGGTGGGGAGTGTTTTTGCTGCACTCAGCAGGGGGTCTGCTTTAAGATTCCGTCCCTCTGCTCATCCCTGCACTCGTGTGTGCTCTCTCTCTCCCTCAAATAAATAAATAAATCTTGAAAAAAATAAGCCCAGGGGCAGTTGAGAAGTCAGCCATGCACCAAATTATATGCACTATGGAAACTGCTGTGATGGAACAATGAGCCATGGAGCCCATGATATTACAGCCTTGCAAATCCAAGTTTGGTCCATGGACCCGCAGTGTTAGCATCATCACGAGATGGTAGAAACACTACTAACTGAATCAGAATCGGCAGGTGAATAACCACCAGGTCATTTGTGTGAGATGCACTGTTTTAGAATAATACTTCTCCCACCTTGCTTGTATTGGAGTCACCTGGAAGCCTTTAAAATCTTGACATCCAGGCTGTGCGCAAGCACTGTTGTATTAGAATCTCTGTGAGGGGGTTCCAGCCTCAGTATTTTTTTAGCCCCCTGTCTCCACTATTTTTACTTCTAGTGCTGCCAACTCTGAGAACCAATCATCCTGTAAGGAACTGCCTAGTTAGCATCTACATACACCAATTTTTTAGGAACACATGTTATTCAGTTGAATACATTATTGTCTACCCAGCAACAAATCTTCCCATTACCTAGCTAATAGCCAGAAAACATTGTAACTAAATCAGAGGCCTAGCTTCTGGATCTCCATTCACCCTCTAAACCAATGGCAGTAATTCTGTTCCTCTGCCCCATCGGCTCTAAAAATGGATACATAGTATCCTTCAGGCCAAAATAAAAGAGGGGATATAGATTTGGGGACCTCTAGAAATAAAGAGAAACATCAGGAAGGGATGCATTATTTGGTTTGGTCTTGGTTTTGGTTTTCTTCTGCCTTTGCAAATAGCTCATAGCCGTGAGAATTGAGGCCACACTTGGGGGGAGAGGGATTCAGAGCAGAAAGTGGGAAAGAAACTGTGTTATGGTTGAGCTGCTGAATTAACCCTCCCTGATAATTGGTCTCTTATCTGATCTCTTATCTGAAATTCTAAATTTTCTTATTTGTGAAGATGTTTTTTGCTGAGCCTTCTCTTACTTTGGGCTGAAAGAATGCTAATAGTGGTCTTAACTCATAGATGGGGAATAATAATATGTTAATAATATACAGCATGAAAAATCTTAGCATAACAACATGAATTATAGACTTTCAATATAGAAAGAGACCCCAAACAACATCCAACTGTTTTCAAGTAGTCTGTGGACAACACTGAAACATGTCTTGCCTCCATCAGAAGGGTAACAAAATTTAGAAAACTTGCTAATTTTGTATTTTTGCAAGTCATCTTCTCATTTTCTGTCTCCAACTTGACAGAAGGAACATGCGGAGAAATAGATTGTGTTTCTGCCTGAAGGGGCACAAAATGCACTGCCCATGGACATATATGTTCCTATGCACAAGGCATGTATGTACCTGTGAAGAACATTGCTTATTTGAAAATAGAAGAACAATGGTCCATGTGAAGTTATCCTTGAGTTTTCTTTTGTGGATTATTCTTTATATGAAATCCAA
Organism: Nasua narica; assembly: GCA_028533885.1. Lineage (NCBI taxonomy): Eukaryota > Metazoa > Chordata > Mammalia > Carnivora > Procyonidae > Nasua > Nasua narica. The sequence continues at coordinate 42,226,004 of CM052799.1, forward strand.
GTCTAGAGTTATACCTGAGAGGCTAGTAAATTTAAATTTAATTTTATCATTATATTTTCCAACTGATTGTAATTAGGAAAAAAGCAATGGTTGGGGTCTGATTCCAAAGTTACTTGTGATCTTGTCCCATGGGGGCAGATATTTTGTTTCTGTTTCATTCATTGCAGTACCCCCTCCCCCCCATGCCTAGAACTGTGCCTGACACATAGTCTTTGTGAGTTCAACAAATACTGGTTGAAAAAAAGCGAATAAATGAGTAACTTTCCTAGTCACTATTGTTTTTTTAATTCCCAACTTAGTACTTGAAAAATAGCACATGCTTAATAATTGTTAAATAACTTAATTAATAGAGATTATATTTTAAAGCAGATTTTAGAAGGGCAATGATAATGTGGCTCAGAAGGCAACGTGTTTACTCATGGAGAGATTCTGAAATTGTTTCAGTTACTGGAATCCAAAGTTGAGGTTATCGTATTTCAGGCTGATATAGCCCATTTGACTTTCCTGATGAAAATTACTGTGTTTTACTTCAAGTATAATATTCATGTTCACACTGTGCTGTATTACTTTCTTTACACCTAGATTTGTATCATTTCATAAATTGAAAAAAAATGTTTACTTAGTGTCTACTTCAAAGAAACATTGAGATCAGTGTGCAGTGTAAGATTAGAAAGACCCAGCTCCTGAGTCTGCAACTCAAGGATAGGGGTGTGCTTATTGAAGCCTTAGTAATGATGGCATCCCTTTTGGATTAACTAAGTGGCAAAAAGTGCCCAGAACATGTTCGTTGAATTGAAAACTACAAACTTGTATTACAAGTCAATGTACTGACCCTAAGGAAAATGCAGGCTTCTGTGTGTGGTTTCCAAAGAGAGCATTCTCATCTACTTGGGAACCTGGAGATCTTTTTGGAGAAGGTGGTTCTTGAAAGATGAAATGCCAGTAGGTACATGTGAGGGGAGGACCTTACCGATGTGAAGAGATCAGCTTAGTTGGCAGAATCATAAGAGACGTCTTCATAGAAAAGTGAGTGGTTCAGGGATGCCTGGATGAGTAAGTTAAGTGTCGCGTTCAGCTCAGGCTCCTAGCCTTGCTCAGGCAGGAGCCTCCTCATTCTGCCTGCCGCTTCCTCTGCATATATGCTCTCTCTCTCTCTCTCTCTCTCAGAAAGGAAGGGAAAGGAAAGGTAGGAAAGGGAGGGAGGGAAGTGGGGAGGAAGGAGGGGTGAGTGGTTCAGTTTGTCTGTATATAGATTTTAGAGAATAATTATTATTTAGAGACTAAGTCTTCAAAGTTAAGTGAGAGATGCAAAGTACAGTGCCTTGAATGTCCAAGTAAAAACTTTGTACTTCAGTCGTAGGCTATCGTCAGTGATTCCTAAGCTTTGCGGTATATTGTAATCACCTGATAATCATTAAATGAAACAAATGCCTGGTTACCACCCTCAGATATTCTGATTTAATTAGTGTGTGGTGTGACAAGGGCATTGAGAGTGTTAAAAACTCCCCAGATAACTGTAATGTGCAGCAAACTTTGGGAACTGATGCTAAAAGTACTCAGGAGGGGTATGATGATGGGGAAGAACAAGGATGGAGATGTCCTTCATGTATGAAGAGGCCTTTGGGGTTTAGGAGTTTAAGGTGCAAAAGGAGAGTCTTGCAGGAAATTCATCCTGTAGATCTGAAATCTAAGAGCAAAGTCAGCATTTCTTACTTAGATTTGAAAGTCATCCATATAGGAGAACCAACTTCGCTTAATGTACTCCTGTTCATCTTTCAAATGTGAGTTCAAATTTCTCTTCCTTGGGGAAGCTCGACAGAATTGCTGACAAAATCAGATACCTATATTTGATGTCTCACAGCCACCTGAACTTTGTCATGGTACCATCTACAGTGTGTAGTATGCAGACTGCTCTCTTACAACCTATTTCTATATGCAAATGAGCTCACTTGTCATTGTTAAAGAGGGGATTTATATAAGTGTAACACCAAGCACAATAACCCAACTGAATCTAGCAAGCTTGCAGAAAGACTACTTAACACGGTGACCCAACTCTTCACCATTTGTCTCTGATTAGTCAGACGTTCTCTCCTGGAAGTCTGTACTACATGATTCTCCATATTTTGGGGCAATTTTTGCCCTATCTTCATAACTAAGTTCATAACTAAGAGAATTAAGAATTCTCTTCTTAACTAAGAGAATTAAGAGGTATCCCAGTTCTCTTAAGAAACAGAAACAATAAAATATGTGTGTGTGTGTGTGTGTGTGTGTGTGTGTGTGTGTGTATTTTAAGCAATTGGCTCACATAATTGTAGGAGCTGGCAAGTTGAAAATCTACAGGACAGGCTAGAAACTCCGCAAGAATTGATGTTGTAGTGTTGAGTGTGAAAGCTGGAAACAGGCAGAATTTCTATGTTGTAATCTTGAGGCAGAATTGCTTCTTCTTCCAGAAACTCAGAGGGGTTTCCTCCTCTGTCCAGTCCTTGACTTTCAGTGACTTATATTTTCATTTTCTCCATTTTTTATTAGTTGTCCTCTTTTTTTAAAGTTAGTACTAATCTACTTTTCTTACAGTGTCACTAGGATATGTCTTGAAGATCCTTCTCTCCTAGACTTTATCATATAGAGCAGGCATCAGCAAGCTTTTGCTTAAAGAGCCAGATAGTAAATATGGTGGACTTTAGGCCAAGATACAAAATTGAGGCTATCGTGTGGTTATTTATATAACTTTTTAAAAATGTAATCATTTACTAAAGTAATAATTTTAAAATGTAAAAACCATTTTTAGTTCACTGCAAAATGGATTTGGTTCATGGACCAGTAGTTTGCCAGCCCCATGTATTGAAAGGTATGAACTTGAACAAAGTAATGAAGGAATGTGATCTTCATACCTGCCTGTAAGGGTGTGTAATGGTCCCTTCTTTGGGGATAGTGGGGTTGTTTTTTGTTTTTTGTTTTTAATAAAACAATTGCTTACTTCACAGTATCAACCTGGAGATAAAGTTGGTTGCAGGGAAGAAAAGGACTGTCTTGTGAAATCTAAAGGGCACACACACAGGAGAAGGATATATAACAGTTTAAACAATGTCTTAATTATAGTTTAAACCAAGTAGACCTTAGAAAAAAGGAAGAGGCCTACTGCATGGTGCACATGGTGAAGTTATCACAGAAAACAGAGAGAAACCAGTCATTCAGTTTGTTTTATTTTCTGCCTTCTCTGTTCAGAAGACTGTCACATGGGAAAAGAGAGACTGGGCTTTGATGAGAAAGAATTGATGGTGAAGACAGAGAAGAAAATAATGGGAGAAATATGTGAAAATATATGTAGGTGTTTCTAAAATTCCCTGAATGACCAAATCCAATAAATAAATAAATAAATAAATAAATAAATAAAGCCACATTATCAAGGACAGAGGTTTCTAGTGATATGCCAGAAGACTCTGCCTTCTTCTTAGTCCTTGTCAAAATATTTATGTGAAATTTGAAGAGGTCTTAATTACTGGTTACCCTATTTTATAGATACTGAAAGTTGGAATTACTAAATAATCTACATAATAATCTTCCAGCTCTAAAATCCAACAGTTTAAATATTATTAAAAAAACAAAACAAAACCCAACATCTTTGTATCTAAGCTACAGTCTATTCCGAAATAGATATTTAAGTATTTGAAAACAGCTATGAGCTGCTGTGTTATTTATTATCTATAATACATGAACATTTATAAGGAAAACCTAAGATGGTCTTCTACTCTAAGCTTGAACAGATTTTGTTTGCCGTACCCAATCCTAAGACTTTACATTGTTCCTCCTTAAATCACCTCTCCTTCATTTCTAGCATTATGTAGGCAGAACTGTTAAGATTGCTTTGGATTATAATTGTGTTATTAACAGAGGGATCCAGGGGCGCCTGGGTGGCTCAGTGGGTTAAAGCCTCTGCTTTCAGCTCAGGTCATGATCTCAGGGTCCTGGGATCCAGCCCAGTGTCGGGCTTTCTACCCAGCAGGGAGTCTGCTTCTCCCTCCCTCTCTCCCTCTGTGCATGTACATTCTCTCTCTCTCACTTGTTCTTTCTCTCACTCCCTCAAATAAATAAATAAAATCTTAAAAACAAAACAAACAAAAACAGAGGGATCCAAAGAGAGGGATGATTAATTTATCTAAAGTAAGAAAATGACTTAATGACCAAAGGCAACATAGTGCTGGAACTTACTCCTTAAGGAGTTAGACTCTTGTGGCTAATTGTGGAACACAGAAATAAAATCAGTGGAAAGGAATTGAGATATTTGGGACTCCATTTTAGCTTGATACAAGGATTTTGTTCTTGTTTTTGTTGTTGTTGTTTTTTAATCAATGGGTACTTTCCAAGGAAAGATAAAATACCAAATATGGTTCTTCTCTAATGAAATAAAAACAGATTTGGTTGTGATTTAGGATCTTAGCTTCCAATATCAGCTCTGAAAGACTGGGGTCTCCCTTGTTTGATACCTAGAATAGAAGTTAGTAGAGAATCAAGAATCCCCAAACTCACAGAATGCTATAGTTAATCTTGCTTTTCCCTGGAAAGTTCAAGTAGAAAAGGGGCCCTAGAAGGTCTGGCTCATTGCTTTGGTCAAAGAGCTTCCATTTAGGATTCTAACCAGGTTCACTTCCTGACCAAGGAGCAAAAAGCCTTTGCTCTTTTCACAAACCCATTGTACATGTGCAGTTTATTTAAGGACTGGTGACTATTAACAAGAAACTAAAAACCTTGCCCAATGCAGAAAAATCTCCTTAAGAAAGAAAGGGGGGAAAAGTGAACAACAAGCTGGTAGCATTAGAATGGATGAAAAATTTGCTCTTCCACCCCTAATTAAGAAAAGGTAAAGTAGGCCAGCGTTAAATTTGCATGACAAAGAAAGCAATGCAAACAGAAATTGGCTCGACATTAATCTCCTTTTGAGATTCAAAGTTTAAAGGAGACTATAAAAGAGGGAGAATCTTAAATTTGCTCTTGCAGGAATCTGTGGTCTTTACAGCTGATTCCTCCAGGGGAAAGAGGTGTGCTTGTCATTCGGACCTGCAGGACTTTAAAGGGCGACACTATTCATTTATCTTTGCTCTGGCAGGTGTAAACCATTTCCTTTTTATTCTGACTTTGTAGTTTCAAACTAAAGAATATGCTGCTGCTGATATATGGGCTAATTTCTACTCATCACAGGCTTCCAAAAGTAACTGCCAGTATTAAAATTCAGAAACAATATAATGATTCTAGCATATTGAGTTATTGTTTGCTGCAGGTAGATAGAGTATCATATAGCTGATCAGTTTTTCTTAAGGAACACCATTTCGTTGTCCCCCGGTGAATCTTTTATCATTTCTACTCCAAGTGTAGTCTGTGAACCAGTCCCAAGCTGTTTGCTGCTGGTCTGGGGCAAGAGAAAGTAAGAAGCTGAAAGCAAATGTTTAGAGGTGTATAACGAACTGACGATGGTTTTATATCTAATGAATATAATAACTAAAAAAATAAGAACATGTTTTTTGGTTTTGTTTTTATCATGTTTTCTTAGTAATTTATTTTGATCATATCAAATTGCCAAAGATAGAGTAGAATTTATTTTTAATGATCTTTTACTATAGAGCATTTGAGATGCCCTACCTTAAAATATCATGGAACTTGAATTTAATGTCTTTTTATGTACCCAGTTAATTCTTAGCAAAGGTGTATTCATTCAAAGCAGAAGTATACACATTTTTTATATATTGGCCCATAATTTGCAGGGGAAGAATAATGAAGCAATAGTGACAATTACAACCACAGGCATTACTGTTGCTGTTAATATGAGACTTTGCATGGTATTAGTATATTTAATGAGCACCTACTACTGAATCAGAGGTTTCTTTCATTAAAAATCCTGAACAGTCTGAGGGAGTTATTATTTTTCCTACTTTACAAATTAGGAAACTGAGACTCTGAAAGTCAAATCATATCAATGTATAATTTTTAGAAAGTTAAAACAGGTGTCTCTCATACAGATATGAGTACCTGTTAAAAGATTTTTTTAACATATTAATAAAAGAACCAATAGAATGATAAAGCTAGTTCAGAAAAGGATTCAAGAGACCAAAGTGATTAGAATCAATAAAAGAGTGTTGAAATAAGATTTTAAAAGAGATACAAAGCTGGTTAATATCCTATAAGACTGTAGGACAAGACAGCAATATTTAGGGAATCTTTTCTAACAAAAATCATTTCTTTTTCTCTTGGATAAAAATTATTTTCAAATGTTGATCTTCTACAGGTTTAAATCTACTTCTCAGAATATGAGCTGCAGCAGCGCAGCGTCTGGGTGGCTCAGTCCGTTAATCATCTCTTCTTGGGCTCACTCAGATCATCATCTCTGGGGTCCTTGGGTCCTGGGCCCTTGGGATCCTGGGATCAAGCCCCTCTACAGGCTTCTTGCAGCAGTGGGGAGTCTGCTTCTCCCTCTCCCTCTGCCCCTCCCTTCCTGCTCATGTGCACTCTCGCTCTCCCTCTTTCTCTTTCTCTCTCTCTCAAATAAACAAAATCTTAAATAAAAAATAGACGCCTTTTTTAACGGTGGCTCAGTCGGTTAAGCATCTGCATTCAGTTCAAGTCATGATCTCAGTGTCCTGGGATCAAGTCCCTCATAGGGCTCCTTGCTCAGTTGGGAGTCTGCTTTTCACTCTGCCTGCCACTCCCCCTGCGTATTCTCTCTCTCTCTGACAAATAAATAAATAAAATTTTAAAAATCATAAAATAAAATAAAATCTTAAAAAAAAAAGAATATGAACTTCAACCACAGTAAGCAGAAAGCCAAAAGAAAAGATAACCCTTACATAGTAAGCTTAGTGCAGGGGTGGGGATTTTTTTTTTTCCTTCTTCCCATCTAGGTTTTTTTGGCTGGTCTGATAATTAAATGGATATAAGGCAGTTAACAGATTAATATTAAATTGGTATAAGGCAGATTAATTGATATAAGGAAGATTAATGTATGTAGAGGCTTCCCATAAACATATGAGAATCAAAGAAGCGGCCAGAGGAGGCAACAATTATACCCTGTAGATAAGGAAGCAATACATTTTTTTTTTAATCTTTTTTTTTTTTAAGATTTTATTTATTTATTTAACAGAGAGAGATCACAAGCAGGCAGAGAGGCAGGCAGAGGCAGAGAGAGGAGCAGGCTCCCCGCAGAGCAAGGAGCCCGATGCGGGACTCGATCCCAGGACGCTGGGATCATGACCTGAGCCAAAGGCAGCCGCCCAACCAACTGAGCCACCCAGGTGTCCCAGAAGCAATACATTTTTGAGGAATTGGTAAGAAAAAGGGTTTAGGCTTGGGATAGTAAATTAGTGAAGAAGTAACAAGGTGTATTTATATGGTCTTCCCTAATTTCCCTATTTCTGGTGATAAAGGTACCTTCTATCTTCCTGGTACAGGGAGGACACTTTTCACATGGGACATTTATTTTCTGGTTTCAGGGGGACAAAGCAAGATCAAGAATGTCCTTTCTGCACTGAAAATTTCTTAAGTAACTTTAATTCAAAATAATCAATGTGCCAAAGTGGCATCTTTTAGGGTGGCATATTGTCTTCTTCAGGAACAATACTCCTGTATGACATTAAATGAATGGGTAGTCATCTTTTTCCTTTATATCAAAGTTTTGGATATTGTATTGCCACAGAAACTTTTCTTTAAAAATTCCCTAGTTAGTGGCAGATTTGAATTCATGCTCCTTCTGCTCCACACTCTCTCTTAAATTGTCTGCCAGCTCACTGAGAGAGAGCTGCTGAGAAACTGGTCAGAAGGTTCTGGTGCCGTTTTTCTTTTTTGATGGTACTTGTAATCCAGTACTGTGTCGCTGGCTACCCTCACAGCACGTGCTAGTACCCATGCGACGAAATAGGAGGGGATTTCTTTTCACAGATAGCTCTATAGAATCTAAAGTGTTGATTACGTCGGTAAGGATAGGTATGTGGGTGGCTCCAGCTGCTGCTTACTGTCATTCCACAAATTCTCTGATTTTAGACGCTCCTTTGGATAGTGAATTGGAAGTTCAGCTCCATTGCTTAGTAGCAGTATTATTGGGTCCAATTATTTAACCTCTCTAAACCTCATTTTTCTAATTGATAAATGACATAAGGTTAGTAGGACCTCATGGAGCTTTGGTGAAGATGATGCTGGAGAATGGATAAAAACTGAGCGTGGTCTTCCCCACTCCTCCTGTCTCCTTCCTGTGACATGTCCCCATTAGCGTAACACTCCTGGCCTTGTGTTGCCCTTTCTGTATTGTACCATAACAGTGGTGGAAAGATATGTATGTCTGAATGGTGACTATAAAAGGAGAAATTGGGCATATGTATATTAGCCCATTCTTTTGTTCCTTTTTTCTTGTGAGCATGTCTGCAGACCAGGCTCAGACCATCACACCATATTCTGATCTTTTAGAAGGAGGCCTGTTGCCTGTAGATATAGACCAGTGTTTCCAGCAATCATTTCATTGATACTAGTATGTGCTATTTTGACTTTTTTATCCTTATTTTTCAAAAGATTTAGAAAATGCTATAAAAGTTAACTATTAAAAAATATTTTAAAAAGTTAAATATTTATTTAACTAATTAAATTAATTCATTATTTAACTAATTAAAAATATAAAAAACTGCTTTGTAGTTCAGTTTTTGTTTTTTAAGTGAGTTACTTATCTTCCCTGAGCTTCATCTCTAAATGGGATAATATTATTAACCTCTATGAGTTACTATGAACCTGAAAAAATATTTTATGTGTAAACTGTCTGACTCCTAAGCAACATTCTATCTTGTGGCCAGAATTTGTGTCTCAAGTTTTGATCTTGAGAATGCAGTTGTTGTAAATATAGGGCCACTTAAACATAATAAGTAAATGGCCAGTTTACATAAAAAATACTAACTCTTAAAAAGAAACCAAAAAGAAATCTTTATTGCTTTTGAATAATTAGAATAATAATTGTCAGTCACTGCTTTATCTTTTAAGAAATTTGAAAAGTACATTTGGACTCAGAGTTCTTTTCTGATGTCTAATATTAGTGGAGATTCATTTTGCTAAATCAAATATTCAAATTTAAAATCCTCTGCTAACATTAGAGATGTGAAAAACAAATTGTTCCTTATAGTACCAACTGAAAAAAAATCTATCATAAATGTGAAAAGACTTCTTCAAAAAGGGACTTCAATCAAAGAGCTGGAATTTATTCTTATGGTGAACATCTATTAGAAACTAAATGGATGGTTTTTAAAAAAACACATTAAGTGTCTTATTATGGAAAAAAAATGAGTTCTCGGATAATTTTACATCAGTGTGTTGCTGATTTCTAATTAAACCTGATTAGAATCAATTCATTTTATTACATGCAGTTTGTTTTTGTACCATCTTTATTTCAAAGAATTTTTTGTGTCCACAGTTCTAAACTCTATGGTCTGTAAAGAGCCAAATTGTGAAATCTGTTAGACTGGTATTTATATTAGTTTTGGTAATAGAAAAGAGCAAGGAAAATGGATTCTTTTTTTCCCCTCTGAACCGATGAGTGCTCTATATGAAGAATGGACGTATATTAATGGGTCTGTCATTAATTCTATAGTCATGTCTCCAAAGCAGGCACCATTTCCTTGCATTCCTGGGAAGCTATATTTTAGGTTTGCTTCCTTTTGACAATGGTTTTGTTAAAACTGGGCTGCTAATAACTCCCTAAAGTAAGCTAGTTTGCTGAGCAATACAGTTTGACAAATGCTTATTAGTAAAAGCTATACACTTAAGATTTACTTGACTGAACTGTCCCATTGATTGTCATTAATTATCGTGTTTATTCACAAACAAGTTTCTATGTTCACTTGTCACTTCAGCAATTTGGATATTGATTGGATCCATTTGGATTTGTAACACCCAAATTGAGGTTCTCTTGAAAACTTGTCAAAAGGTACAAAAGATTATACTGACAATCAACAGAACAGCATTTTATTTAAATAGTTAGTCCTTTCAGGAGAAGAAAATGCAGTGGTTTCCAAAAGGAATGAGCCAGAAAAATAGAAATCATTTGCCAGTGGAAGGCATAAGGATGCATACTTGAGATTTCACATAGAAACAGATAGTCAGTAAATAACTTTTTTTTTTTTTAAAGTAAATTCACCTCACCTAAAATCTCAAAGAACAAAAAATACATTGAAACCTGCCAGGCTTCAGGCATGGGGTTGCAGGTCTTCTAGGGTAATACCCTGTCAGCATTAGCTTTTAGCAAGAACCTAGCTTCTGGCAAGAAGCATTTATCAAATGGCACGGTGGGGAGATTGAAGGAGCACTGGATGAAAGTCACAAATCCCATGTCATGGCCCAGGCTCTGTCTTTTAGCTGTGCTCTTATCAGGACCTTGGGCAAGGTATTTAGTGAATTTTATCTCACCAAAGATACCATTAAGTGTAAGATGCTCCATTGTATCCTGTGCCACTAAGAAGGAAAAAACACCTACAAACCATAGCCCATTATCTATTTATTACAGGGTGAAATTTCTGAAGTGCTAAAGGTGTAAAAATGAAAGCGCCTTAAAAATCAAATGTGGCTATTCCTTTGAGCTTTATTTTACTTATTTATCTGTAAATGGTGATCTAGTTGGCTCAGTGACCATTTAACATGAATTCCTTGGGATGTTAACAGGTATAGTGTCAAAAAAATTTTTTTATGACAAGTAAGATATCCAAGAATACTTAAGTGTTCATTTTCATATATAATAATAACTTATTCCTTTATAAAAATAATAAAAGCAAGATTAATTTAAATCTATGATAGCTGATATGCCCTTTTGGGGTACCTTTGAGAACAAAACTCAATTGCATACTCCTAGTGCAGCTGCTAACTGTAGTCTCTACTCTCTAATCCCCACTGTCTCTCTTCACACTCTGCCACTGAGGAGTGAAACTGTAACTTGGGCTGCCCAGTGGGAGTCTCCTTATCCCTGTCTACAATGATGATCTGGAGATGGGTTTATGAACCAAACAAAACTATTTAGATCCTTTCCTAAGATTGCATGTGAGTTCCAGGAGAAAAGCTCTTTGTGGTTGGGTTTCTCAACTGGGCGGATATTTATCTGGTGGCACTAGCATTCATTTATAGCAGTTGGAAAAGCCTGATGGGGAAATGAAGCCAACTAAGTAATAAGAAGTATGAAGCGGAAGCGATTGCTTTGAAGGCATTATTTGCACCCTTGAATTTTGTCTTCGCTAAGGCTAGACCAACACTGGCCAGTGCATTGCATGAATTCATAAATTTCCTTTTTGCTTAAAGATACTTGACCTTGTTTTCTTTTTTCTCTCTCTCTAACAATTAAAGCATTCTGATTAATATAGAATCAGATATAAAAGTACATTCAACAACTCTGCATGGTGAAGGTCAATTCTGCTTTCTTTTTTTTTTATTTTTTAAAGATTTTATTTATTTATTTGAGAGACAGAGAAAGTGAGAGAGAGCATGAGAGGAGAGAAGGTTAGAGGAAGAAGCAGACTCCCCGTGGAGCTGGGACTTGATCCTGGAACTCAAGGATCATGACCTGAGCCGAAGGCAGTTGTTCAACCAACTGAGCCACCCAGACGCCCTCAATTCTGCTTTCAAAGGAACTGGTTTCCAAACTAAGTTACCTTTAATACGTGGACATTACGTACTAAATTTTTAGTTCATTAAAGTAATGATAACTAGTTATTTGTTTTCGTATATGTGCTCATTATACAATGTTCCTGGCATACAGTCATTACTCCACTATTGTTTTGGTGAACAAAAGAATTATATGAATTTTTCATGTTTGAGTAGGAAAGAGATCAATAAAGAGGGTATAGGATGGTGGGATTCATTGTATTCACAGAAATCAAGAAGAATCCAAATACAGTATGTTAACCAGAATTTTCCAAAGTGCATTCCAAGAATCTCTAAATCATTTGGAAGCTAATAGCTATTTCTTCAAAACGACTGACTCAAGTACATTGCCAAGTATAGTATGTAGCTTATAGTAAATGATTAGAATATAACTTCTGTACTTGACCTCCTAGCAGTAGTTCCTTCTTGATTTCTTTCTTAAAATTAAAAAGAGATCAATGGTTGGACTTGTTTTATCTCATACTGTTCGTTTTGTACCATTCCTGAAATCTTCATAAATAACTCTGTGGAACATTTATTCCCAATCTACTTGTTTCTCTGGCTTCTGATTAATAATCTAGTGCTTTCTATTCAAAGTGCTGGTGTCCAGAGGCACCTGTGTGATCAGTCCTTAAGACTCCCAACTCTTGGCTTTGCTCTGGTCATGATGTTCCTTTTTTGAGCTCCATACTTAGCGGGGAGTCTACTTCCCCTCTCATTCTCCCTCTGCCCCGTCCCTGCCTCTCTTTCTCTCTCAAATAAATAAATCTTTAAAAACAAAAACAAAAACCACAAAGTGCTGGTGCCCAAAACTGTTGCTGCTCCACTATCAGATAAAGAACTTGAGTCAAAGTACAAATCAGTGCACTTCCTCTGTCATCAGGAAAAATGCCAGTTGAACTAAGTAGTGTGCTCAGTGATGATGTTGATTTATCTTCTCACTGGAACTTCTTCCTGTCAAAGACCAGTAGCAAGTGATTGGTGGATCTGTACTTAAACTAGCAGTGATCTATAGAACAATATCAAGTTCTTATCAGGAGCAGCTGGGGAAAGGCCTAGGACTTGAGGCTAAAACATTTAGAAATCTCTATCTGGCAAAGCTCCTCTTCAGTGCTTAGAACCTCCAGAGGCAATCAGTATAGCATATGTGTGGATATGGATGCTAAATCGTCTTCTCAAAGTTGTAGGTCACCAGGACCCAGAATCTACCAACCCTAATTTGTTCACTTTATTTCTGCACATACATGATGACTCTACCATGGGTCATCTCTACTAATACACGTATACCCCAAATTACATTATCTCAACTTCCTACAAAAGGGTTTGTTCATTCCTATGGGTTACCTGTCACCGATATTGGAGTTGGACTCATTCATACTATTTGCTCAACTTCCTTTGCTCACTGTTGGTGACCACCTTGTTAGGTAGGTCTTCTTTATCCTCAAACCAGGCAGAATCTTTAGAAACTAATGTTGCTGGTGTCCTTCATAGCCCCCATGGGAGATCAATTATCATTTCCCGCTTAAAAGAGAAAGGGTCTTCTTCAGCTAGGATGAGAGGAAATGCCCATATGGACTTAGCTCCCTGACCTTTGGAGGAAGTTCTGAACTAAAACCAATAAGCTATTTCATCTCACAGTAGTAGTTTTGTCCTATACACATTGCCCTTATACTGTCTCTCGATGTGATTTCTCAATCCCATTTAGGTACAAGTGGAGCAGTCTGTACTCTCTGCATTACCCTCCCTCCTTCAGGCTTTCCACTGCCTTAATATCCATCCATGTGCTTAATTTTTAATCTTTGTCCATTTATTTTGTTCTGACCTAAGTCAGATATTCACCTTCAAATTCTTTCAGGTAGTTGGAATGTATATACTATGTTACAAAATAGTAAAAGAGGAAAATAGTCTTATAGTTGTGAATTTTATATATATATATATATATATGATTTAAAAAGAGCCAAGCCTGAGAAGGAATGTTTTCCTTTGGCAAGAGTTAATTAGAATTATAATGAGCACTTATTAAGTGGTTTCTTTATGCCAGTACCATGCTGAGTACATGGCTTATATCATTTATTTTGATAGTCACAACAACTCTGTAATGCTTGTTTTATTAGCCTCATTTTACAGATAAGAAAACTGAGATTCAGGGGTTAAATAACTTGCCCAGGCTGGGGCTTTATCTCATATCTTTTAAACTCGCAGGATAATATTCTCAAATATTAACCTATTATCTATACCAATAATATCAAATGAGTGGATGAGAAATGCATGCTGTTAGCCATCTTCATAAATGCAACCTTCTCTAATTCATTCTGGATTCACAGCCAGGTGTTTCCTGAAGAAGGCTATATTTAAGAAGTAGTATGTGTGGGGGCACCTGGGTGGCTCAGTGGGTTAAGCATCTGCCTTTGACTCAGGTCATGATCTCAGGGTCCTGGGATCTATCAAGCCCAGTGTTGGGCTCCCTGCTCAGCAGGGTGTCTGCTTTTCCCTCTTCCTCTCCTTCTGTGCTCTCTCTCTCTCAAATGAATAAATAAAATATTAAAAAAAAAAGAAGTATTAAGTGTGTATATCTAAATGTGTCTCCCTCCTGTGGCACCTGGGGGTTCAATGGGTTGAGGCCTCTGCCTTCTGCTCAGGTCATGATCTCAGGATCCTGGGATCGAGCCCCGCATCGGGCTCTCTGCTCAGTGGGGAGAATGCTTCCCCCTCTCTCTCTGCCTTTCTCTCTGCCTACTTGCAATCTCTCTCCCCTCTGTCAAATGAATGGATAAAATCTTTAAAAAACAATGTATTACTGTGTCTCCTTCCTAATGATCTGATGTTACATGCCATTCCTATGGACTCAAGGTAGGAAACCTAATGTACAATTCAATCATTACACTACAGAAAACGAGAACAAATCAGTATTCAATGCAAAGAATATTCATTAAATAATAGACTTTTTAAATGTATTTGGTAGCGTAATGGGAAAATAATCAATATGTCACCTTTGTGGGATTTTTCACAGCTGGATGATTCCTGAAATACAAAATTTTATAGGGATTATACTTTTCCTATATACTACCAGTTAACTATTTACACATAAATACCAGCTTTGGGATGGTTGAGGGATTTCAGGGTGGAAGTCTGCTATCAAGCATATGCAGAGCTTCCTTTCCCTCATCTTCCTTCCAGGCTTTGGTACCATATTGAGAACTTATAATTAGGTCCTAACGACAAGACTGCCAAGAATTTATTTTCAATTTCCATGCTTTGCTATCTCAGCTGTTTCAAATTACATATATCTAAGCTGTAGGAAACGTGTTATCCTAAATGTTCTGGGGATTGATTTTTCCAAGTATTTCCAACCTTTTGTTTAGGCATTATAAAAGTTAACTGAGAGAATCCCATCAACGATTGTGGCCATTCATCAAGGTTTTAGATACATTGGCAACATACTAGGCATTTTTAGTATTCGCTTCATCAAATCTTCACAGTAATTCTACAATTCAGGTACTATATACCTCCTTTCAGGGAAGAAGAAACTAATCTAGGACTGCTAAATAAATTACTAGTTATTCTACATTATGACTTGGTTTGTCTGACTTCAAATCCAAGCTTTTACGTACTGTGGTATGCTTTTGCAAAATATATTTCAAACTTCTATATTGGCTTACTAGTCTTCCTTTTATTTCTGGAGGGAGTTAGTATTATTCCTGTTTTGTGAATACAGAATATCAAATTTTGCAGGATTCTGTGACGTGCTAAAGGCCACTTATCTGAGACATGAGAGAGTTGGAACCTAATTTCTTTTTACTTTTTAAATACATGTATATATAGAGTAGCTTGTTGATTATTACATTCTTTGCAAAAGCAGTTAGTCTATATTTGAAAAACATTATAAGGTTAATAAGGTAAAATGCATGTACTTGAATTGTAATTTTATAAAATATGGGCTTATGTATATTAGTCTCAGTACATGAAACTAGCAGATACGTACCAATAGGGTGATTCACTGCTATAGGCAACCCTAAAGCCATTGAAAATTAAACTTTTTTTTCTTTTTGTTAGGAATGCAGGGTATGGAGTAGAATGCTTGGTTATTTTGAAATATGAATGAGTTTTTTCATCTCCCTATAAGGAAGCATTGACCCTATGGATCTAAGTGCCCACTGGGGTCAAGGTGGTGGGCAAACCCAGTCCTCTATGTAACAAGAAGTTTCTTTCCTTAGCCTGTAATACCAGGTATCTCTCCAGGGTCTTTGAGAATTCGTGAGATTTGGGCATTGGGGGACACATGACTGCCACGTGAGTAGGGGAGAGTGGGCTAGGCAGGAAGTCCAGAACACAGGGGTTTTGGGAGTCCCTGTCTTCACCCAAAAATGGTCACTGGTTTCTTCTATCATTCTTCCAACTCTCCTTTTTTTTTTCTACCTTATTTTCTCTCTTTTTGCCTTCCTACAAAGAATAGCAAAAAGAGAGAGAATGCCTTTTTAAAAAAAATCCTTTAGCACCTGGGTGACTCAGTTGGTTAAGCATACAGACTCTTGGTTTCAGCTCAAGTCATAATCTCAGGGTCCTGAAATCAAGCCCTACCTCGGGCTCTGCGATCAGCACCAAGTCAGCTTGAGGGTTTCTCTCTCTTACTCTCCCTCTGCTCCTCCCCCTGTGCTCTCTCTCTCTCTCTCTCTCAAATAAATTTAAAAAAATCTTTAGTAAGTTAGGGGGAAATGTTTTATCTATCTCTCTAAAATCCTTCCTAATCACCACTTTGTAGTGGAACTCTTGGCAATTTTCCACTTGCTCACCTATAATTCCTCTTTTTCTTAGTTCTTTACCTCCTGCCTACAATAAGGAGTTCCTAAAGTTGATCAAAAGCTGGGGATGTGGTCTAGTTGTTTTTTCTCTCCATGCTCACAAATGAAAACCAGCCGCTAAAATTGTTTTGTACTTTTTCAATTATGTCAGTTAGGAGTCTGTCAGTTCTAACCAAAAACACTGCTGACTATGGTTTAGTCCTTTATATGCTGCGCCATTCCATATGTGCAGAGGAAGAGTGAACTATATGTACAGTACCTCCATTTCTCTTTGATTTTCTCAGTTCTGTCCTTTGTCATGAATTAGCTTTGACCTTAGCATGAATTCTCTCAGGTATCCAGTAGCAGTTACAGCAGTCCTCTGTGTTTGTGTATCCTATCACTGATTCTACATGCTAGCCCCATGTACATGGATGTACATATGAACAGATACTGTGGATATGGATATAGTCAGATCATTGATCATAAAGCATTGGATATATAGAGACATAATAGATGATATACATAGAGAGAGACAAAGTGATAAATATAATTATGGTTACACTTATATATCCAATACCTGTCCCAGTGTATCACACATAGTGGGCCTTAATACATTCTTATTACATGAATGGACAAAAAAGGCCACATTAGACTTCTAATCCCAGAGACTTAATACTTATATTCTGCCCTTAGAGTGAAATCTGAGCCCTAATTTGGAGTCAGTACCTTTCCAACTTATTGAAACATCCTGGCTCCATTGATTCAGACTTTATCTTCAGCACACTCTAATTTTAAAGAGCTCATCAATCCCCTACTCTCCATGTGAACACTGACTCTATTCAATTACCCCTAAGGCATGGAACTTACCAGCTCAGGCATCTCTCAGAAACCCAAATCAAAACTATCTTTCTATAACCTCTACCCACTTATTCTGCTTTATACTAATTCAGCACTTTTCCTCCAGAATGGAAAAAGATGAATGCTAACTGAAGGACTATTGTCCCCACTGAACAGAAGTTTCTACCTTTGGATCCCCATGAAAGCATATTTACAAGTCTTCATTAACCTCGATGGATGATCCCTGGGAGACAGAACATTTAAAAGCAGCAACTCTAAACCGGAAATTGCCCCAAATACTTTGCTGCAGGGACTTCCATCATTTTATTTTGGAGAAATGTTGTTTACCCCACTTTCATTTCCTCTTTTGCTGGATAAAATTTAAGAAAACCTCAATACCCTGCATATGACGGCAATTCCAAACCTTCCTCAGAAGAAGGAAATCTATAACACCTGCCCGAAATTTCTGACCTGGTATAATGCAGAAACTCCTGCTTCTGTCTTGCTTTATGTTTCTGTTTCCTGCTATGGCGGGAGAGGTGGCACAGAGGCTGCAGTCAAAACCTTGTGACAGAGGCTCAAGACAAATACCATTAATGACATTTGCTGCACACTTGTGGACTGTAAGAGGAACTTCATAAACATTTACTTTCCCAAACCTAAGAGAATCACAAAGTCCCCAATCACTAGACTGAGCAGCACTAATCTAATTTCATTACTTGCCATGGAACAATGGCGCTAAGAGGCTATTAAAGTTGTCCAAGCATGATAATTTCTCATGATAAATAGCCAGAAAAAAAGGGAGTGCTGCTCAGGGACCTGGGGTTGGAAGATAAGGGCTACTGAAATGGTAGGGTTGTCACAACCTGTAAGCAGTCTTCTTAGATCAACACATCTACTTCCTCATGCACTGTTGAAGGGAAGGGTTCCATACAAGAACTCCAAAGCCTTGTGCTTGCTTCAGAGCCTCATTTATTTTTATTAAGAGCAGATGGAGGCAGAAGTCCTCTGAGCACTTTATTAGCGTACTACTATTCACTGAACAGCAGCCAGTAGAACACAGAATAGAGATTCTGTCCATCTGTTCATTTGCCTCTCCCTCCAGTCTCCATGGCAGAGCAAGCAATTGCAGCATTGGTGTCAATGAGCACAATTAAAGGTCTGAAATGTTTTGTAGTATTGTATTTTATATAGATTGCATAATGCCATTGAGAGTAATTTCTGTCACATCTAAATACTTTTAGCATATAAATATATTATTGTATTGTTGTACAGGATACTGATAATTTGTTTATCACCTGTAGCTAAGTGCATACCTCAAAAATCATTTCTTTTGCTTTTTTTAATTTTATCTTCTATAAATACTTTTACTCCATGGGCCTTTTAGAAGCTTGGTATGCTCTGTTTATTCAACTGAATAAAGAGTCAGGTGGGTAGAATGTATTTTTCATCTTCGGCAGATTTTCTTTTATTTTTTAAATGTGTCTTTGTGATGGGCCAACTATATTTATACATTTGTCTAAGGAGAATCATTCGGTTCTCATAAAAACTTATTTTTTTTCAATAGTATAAATTCTCTAAGTTTTATATAATTAATTCCTGGACTATACATTATATCAGAATTTCATTGCCCTCCCTCCCCCTAAAAAACAGTATTAACATTGGGAGTTGTGTTTCTGACCAATGACTCAATACCAAGTATCTTATTTTTATTTATTTATTTATTTGAGAGAGTTGAGAGAGTGTGTGCCTGGGGGGAGGAGGGGATGGTGAAGAGGAGGGAGAGGGACAAGCAGTTTCTGCACTAAGCTCCCAGCCCTAGGTGGGGCTTAAGTTCGCAACCCTGAAGTCACGACCTGAGTGCTGAAATCAAGAGTCCGAGGCCACCCAGGCGCTTCTCAACACCAATCAAAAAATATATCAGAAAAAGACATACAATTTAAGTTTGGTCATCTAGAATAGTTAAACAATATTTTGATGCTTAAAATATAAGGTGACAAAGTTCTGCGTTATGCAATAGCATGTTTGGCTTATAAAAACCTGTCTTCTCTGTTTCATAATGAATATGTCAACAAATTGCTTCTCATTTGGGGATAGAGGAGAAGCAATATAAACTCATACACTGCAATGATATTTCTTGCTGTGCAGGCCCTTTTGTGGTTAAGTACTAAAATAGTGTAGGTTTTTTGGCTTCAGGCATGATCCTTATTCATTTAAAATCCTGGACGGATTAATCTCCTCTGTGATCTAAGGTGACTTCACACAGGCAGCCATGACTTTAAGGGGGAGTCCATATTCTCCTTCAGGTGGCTGTAAATACTAGAAGGTCTTCATATCATCTTAAATCTTCTCATTGAGGACATTAAGGGCAGAGAAGAGTATAAATTTTGTCTGAGTTATGAAGAATGTACTCAGGCTATGGGCTATGAAATATTTTTTGAAAGTTACTGTAATTTCCTTTATTTGGGTTGACTTTTTCAAATTTAGGAAGTAAACAGCTTCACTTCATTAAAAAAAACCCAAAAAACTGGCAATGTACTGCAAGTCAGCCAGTCTTTCAAGAATTTGCCTTGAATTTTGAGAATTCAGCAACTGAGAGGTGGATATCAGGCAGTGTAAAATAAAGGACTAAAAGACTGTCAAAATTGTATAATTTTTGATGCCCAACTTTGGTCTTTATGCTCATGTGGATGAAATGCTGAAGAAGCAGTGTAGTGAGTCAGGGAGAAAGTACCCAGCACCATGATCCAAGTAACACACCACTTTCAAAATTAGTATAATCCTATTGTGTTATCAATCAGATCAATCAGATCAATCAGAGCTGATCTTATGAACCATTCAGTTTCATCACTAATATTTATTTAGCTCTCATGATGTTCCAAATAATATTCTGTGGGAGATATACATTTATATATGCATATGTATGTATAGATATATACATAATATCTACACATACATATATATATAATGTATACGTCTATATGTTATGAGTTCTTATTACTACCCTTAAGCCTCTGGATGCCTTTCCTACCAATACACAGGCATATAGGTGTGATAAAATTATATATGTGCACAAAATAGAAAAAATATAAAATGGTGCTTTCTGAAAATATAAAAATTTTCACATTTGACCTATAGCTTGAAATGGTTAAAACTAGATGTATGCTTCTGACCTATCCGTCTACTTAATGCCCCATAAAGCTTTATGAGGGTCTTTAAGAAATAGAGCTTGGAATTCTCAGTAGAGAAACTTCCTGTGGATTATTGCTTTGAGTGGTGCCATTCCTTCCTATATCACCTTCACAAGCTACCAGATGAAGATGATTATGTACCATGGGCTGCTTTCTGGGACAGCACTGCTTCTGTACAAAAGAAATTAACAAACTTCCTGGGAGAGAAGCTGAGATACTCAGGGAACCAGAGGGTGTTCTAACTCTCCTGTGTGAGACAGAGGCGACCATTCTTGGTTTCACTTCTAGGATCCTGGAAGAGCAAGCAAGGCAGGGCAAACAGATGGGGCCAGGGACTGGGGCAAGATGGTGGACTCTGAAATCTGTAAAGCAATTTAAATGAGTTTGAGATGAACGAGGAGTGTTGTTGGAATAAAGTCTAGGAACTAAGGTGGTGCATGAAGATTACTATTGTAAACTGGATGAGAGAAGATTGGGAGAAACTAGCCCTGGGACATTTGGACCAGTTGAAAGCAGATGTATACCATGGAGGCCTTTGTCATCAAGTTACTAAAGTACGGGCAACCTATTGTTCCCCTTTTTTCTACCCCAAAGTTTGCTTCTCTCATGGAGCTCCATATCTTGTAAATGCAAAGTCATTCACTCACTTGCCAATGATAGAAACCTTGAAGCTCTCTGCACTCCTGCTGGATTCATTCAGTCCCAAGTCCTGACCTCCCACCACATCCTCTGTATGGGTCCCTTCCTCTCATCCCCGTCACTCCATCCAAGCTCCCATCAGCTTTTCCCTGGAGCATGCAACAATTTTGTCCTCCCATCCCAATTCCTTCCCTTTCTTTGCCCCTCCCAAAGATGCTGTTCTATATAAAACACAGACCTGGGCATGTCTCTCTATTTCTTAAAAAGTTTCCATAGCACTAACAGCCCCTGAGAAGGCCATCAAAAAGCAAAGAATGTCCTTCACAGACCCACCTGGTGCACCCGTGCACCGTTTGTCTTCGATTTCTGCTATTACACTTCACAAACTCCATGTCCTAGCCAGAAGGAATATTTTGCTATGCCTTATAAAGGTCCTGTCCTTTCCTGATTCTCCTTTGATTTCCTTGCCTGAAATTTCCCTTATCCTGTCTCGGTAGCCTATATTCGACTCCTTCTTTAAAGGCTGGCTCAAATGCCATCTCATCCATCCAGCAGGCTCTGACCTGTCCTTTTTCTGAACTTCTATTATGATTCACACTAACCATTTTTCAAGACTTCAGAGCCTGACTAAGATATAAATTGTGACCTAATGTCTTTCTCAGCACTTTTCCCTCTGCCCTACTTCCTCATCTTCCTACAAACTGGTCACTCCCTCCCTGATGCTGGCATGATATTTTTGTGTACCTCTCTATGGTAGCCTGTAACACTTTGTATAATTATTTATCTCTGTGTTGTAGAATTGTTGTACCAGTCAAATTATTGCTCCTTGAATGTAAGTTTCCTGGGCTCATTCTTGCTTATATCTCTAGAGTCTACAGTGGCTGGCACATTGCAAACACTTAGCTGCTTCATGAATGTATCGAATACATAAAGAAATGAATGGATGGATCAGAAAAGGAGGGTAAGAGAAAGGGAGTAAACACAGAAGTGCCATTTTATATTCCTCAATTTGCCAGACTATCTCGTAGAAGTTTAAGTGCCAGCATGTGAAAAATTTCCATTATTCCTTCCCCAGCTTGAGAAAGGCAGTTTCTCTGTTGTTTTACTGGCTTTCAGACAGCATTAACAAGCTAAAATTATTCAAGTAATTCTAATGGCAAATTATCTCTAAAATTCTTCTCTTCCTTAACTTTGAACACATTTGAGGACTGAAACAATGGGTCATGCATTTTTACTAACTTCCTATCTTGCCATATCCCCCAGCACAAAATTTGGAAAACAGTAAGAGTTCCATAAATGACTGATCCATTGTCATTAGAATGGACTCTATCCCACTGATATAGGGTAGGGTGATATTTGACATCCTTTTCAGGCTATTTCTTTGCTCTTTACCATGTAATGCCAGCATGTAAAAATAGAAATGCTTCCAAAACACTGCATATATACTCTGTGTTTTGCAGACTTGTAGCAAAGTTGTAAGCAGCCTATCACCAGAAGAAGCTATTTGACTTAACTTGGATTCAAATGCAAGGAACAATCGAAAGACCTTTTTCAGCAAGGATAACCTATTGACATGTGAGAAAGGATGATAAATCAGTTCCTAAAAGGCCTAGAATTGTTCTTCTTGTGAAGAATTTTAAATGAGAAAAGCTGAGAAAGAACTAATATGGCCTTTCAGTTCGTATCATTGTTACTATCATGTAGAATTGAAAATATCATGTAAATTATCAACTGAATCGTGTAGTCTAAAAGAAGCTAACTAGAGGAAACACATATCCATAATTGTTTTATTGTATGCAATATTTTGAGGGCTGTAGTTCTAAGAATTTCTGTTAATTACAGTCAACAATGTTTTAAGATGCCTGTTTGATTTATTTAATTTTCATTCTTTCATCCACAGATGGTATTTCTTCTTTCATTCAACAAAGATTTAGTGGAAGACATTATTTGCCCTTATTTTATTTTTATTTTTTTTTCTCATTTAGGGTCTCACCAAAATCATGCCATTATATTTTATTGAAAAGTGACCTATTTAAGTAAATGTTTAGTGTAATTAGGATATTAATCAGAACTATCTCAATTGCAAAACATGGAAACCCAACTCAAACCAAAATAAGACTTTATCCCTTCATATAACTAGACAGTTCAAAGAATAACTCCCATTCAGGCGATAACAAATCCAGTCTGTATCATGTGCATAAAATCAAGAGGCTGTTTTTCTCAAGCTCTTGTTTCTGCTTTCCTGGCTTTATTCCCAGGACTCCTCTCTAGACTTTATTCCAACTCCAGGAAAAGAGAGCAATGTCTTGCAAAATTTTAGCAAATGTAATGGGATCAACTTGCATTAAATCCTTTCGGTGGTGGGAGGGGTTATATATTCTTCTAAGCTTACTACTAAGGTCGAGAGGTTGGAAAAGTTAAATGGGTTAAACTGGGATTATTTATCTAACCTTCAACCAAGGAGTAAGATTAGCTCAATGTAAACTATATGGGTTGAGAGTGGGGGAAATGTAGTTCTATAAGAGGATGTGAGATGAAGGGAAAAAATTATCTATTCTAGGAATATGATCTATAGCTACCTCATTTTGTAAATTATCCTCCAGTACCAGAAAAACAGAATACATTTAAATCACATGAATTATTCAAGTAAGCCTATTTTATGTTTTGAAATAGCCTTTAATTCATTTATTTTAGTTTGGACATAACTCATTATTTTAGATTTGAATTTATTTAGTTTAAATAAATTGAACTTTAAAAATTTTTAGTAAAATATAAGTTTAGGGGCACCTGGCTGGCTCAGTTGGTTAAGTGACCAACTTTTGATTTCAACTCAGGTCATAATCTCAGGGTCCTGGGATCGAGCCTGCGAGCCTGCGTTGGGCTCCATGCTCACCTCACTGGGGAGTCTACTGCAGGATTCTCTCTCTCCCTCTGCCCCTCCCCCTGCTCTGTCACATGTGCATGTTTCTCCCTCTCTAAAATAAATCTCAAAAAATAAAATATAAGTTTAAGAATCTCACATACACACACAGAATTTAAAGTCACATTTCCCTCCAATCTCTGTAATATGGAAAGCCTTAAACCAAATAAGAAGGGAGCATGATCATTTAGCAAATCTGTGAAATATAATTTCATGAAAGCTCTCTGAAGTCATACTTAACCGTTTCCTGTTTTGCCCAAACTAGATGTCAGTTTTTCTACCTTTAAACTCTCTTTGCACTTTGAAGATTTCATGCAACACAGACTACTTTTTACCTTGAATTATAAACACTTGTGTACTTACCATAGTGCCTTAGGAGATGATGCACAATTTGAATTTGGAAGAGATTTTTTTTTGTCATCTATTCTATGTATCCTCAGTTAATATTTGATAGTGGGCTTTCTGTAACATTAAGTATCAAAATATTATGTTAAATGTAGTTTATTCTTTTCCTTTTTAGTAGATCCATATGCAAAAGCTGGGTGTATTTCTTTATTACTGAAAGACAGAAGTTTTAGCAAGTTTTTATTGAGTATGCATTGTATGACGGTCATGGGCTAAGCATGTATGTTTTTATCATAGATTTTAATCCCTTGAACTATAAATTCCATTATGGGGGGCCTTGTTTATGTATGCTCACCAATGCTTTCTCAAGGCCTAATGAATAGTAGACTCTCACTGACAAGTAGACAAGTTAAACAAGCCTTCGTAACACTTTAGAACAATGATTCTCAACCCAGGGCAATATTCCCCTCTGAGACCTTTGGCAATGTCTAGAGACATTTTTCTTGTCATAACTATTGGGGATTCTACTGTCATCTGGTGAATAAAGGTCAGGGATGCTGCTAATCATCCTACAATGCCCATATTAACTCCCCACAACCAAGAATTATTTGGCCCAGAGAGTGTGCCAACAATGAGAAAACTCGTTTTAAAATAATAATTTTTACTGTATGCACACAAGAAAACTAATGCTCAGAAGGGATATAAATTCTCAACTATATCGGTTATAAATTTCAAAACAAATTTTAACCAATTTTTTTCTCATTTCCTGCTGCAGAATTACCTATCAGTTTTGCATAATTATATGTAAATTTGAGGCAGTATTGCTCGGCATAATTTAGAAAACTAAATAGAATGTCATCTAGTTAATTACCATCAGTTTCATATAGTTATATGCTGTTTTGGTTAACTGTGGCAAAGCAATTAGGATGTTTTAAAATCAAACTAGTGGACAGGATTAAGGAAACGATTTTACACTAAAAGTCTATTTGACTTTTATCTTTGATCTAAAAGCCAAATAGGCCTAGAAAAGATAGTATCTCTTCTTAAAATTTTATCATACTCTTTATTGTGAGGACAGGATTTATTAGAGTCAGACTACACTATTATATCAAAGTTCCAATCAGATTTCCTGAAGGGTTTATGAAGCCAGGGATAAAGTCCTAAAATTCATCTTTACCAATCAAGTTAAAGGAACCATTTCTCACCTCTCCAAAAGAAGTTACATCATAGGGCATATTGGGCATATTCATAGTTGTAGGGCAAGAAACACCAAGATAAGAGCTATTTTGAGTGTTCTAGACAGCCCATCACAGTCATAACTCCATAGGAAAGAAAGATCTACATCTCTTTTTGATAAGTGTCTTTCCACTTTCTTTAATATCTGAAAGTTAAATCAGATCTACAGAGGGGCTCCAAATAAAATTTATATTAAGAAGTAATCCATCTGCTGAATTGAAGCCAGAGTGCAATAGGGGATATAACTATAAAATTATTTAGGGACTGTTGTCATCATTAGTATGGGTGTAGTATTATTGTTCAGTGGTGTTCACCTCATAATATTTAAGCACCCTGCACATAGTAACAGACATTGAGGGCAAAGGATACATGAGACCAGTGTGTGAAGGAAATTCATTGTCATTTTAGGGAGGTCTCAAAGGCCAGGGAACAATGGATAGTTTTTAAGAAGAGAGCTATGTGAGATCTGGGTCTTCTACAGATCACTTCAGCAACTTTTGGAAGGAGCAAAGGGGTGAAATTGGATAAAATTATTGTAAACAGCAACTATACCTTCTAATGATACTATTTGAATGTGCACACATGTAGATTTAATTCTTTCATTTGCTTTAGTGATTGTCTGTACACATTAGCTACAATCTTCTCCAGTCCATTTGCAAAAAAAAAAAATGTTTCCCATGGTTCACTCTTACTTAATGTTTACTACTTTACCTGTAGATTTTTATTACAGAATTAATGTGGGCTAATATGCATTAGTAATGATTAGCTACTACCACGTTTATTATTTATAACACTTCTCTTGGTCTACCATGCCAGTGTTTGGGAATATAAATATATATTCAAGGAGTTTTTGACAGTAAGAAAAATACTTGATAAATACCACAAAGGAAAAATACAGAGCTCTACAAGAATGAATAATAGGATAATCTGACCTAGTTGGGAAAGAAGGATGGATTAAGTCTTTTCCAAGGAATTGGGGAAAGGTTAAGTAAGAGCTGGTAAGTCAAATAGTTGGAGGAAGGGAGAGGGAGATTTACGTGTTCCAGTCCAACCAGGAGTATCTGTAATTTCCCTGAGACCCAAAGCATCTTGGTGGAGAAGTGGAGTCTGTACCTTCTATGGCGAAATAACCCTCCATGAAAACAACCCCTCCTCCACAAACTCATCTGCCTTACCGAGGAAGTAGGACTCTAGACTGAAAGCATAAAACAACTTTTCTTTCTCCCAGGTTCTTCAAACTTGCTCTCTCAATGTCATCCTTTGCTGCCCCTAAATGAAAACACAGACAGATTCCAAAGTTTTTTTTCTTCCTCTGAATGATAAGTCTTATCTCAATCACAAAAAGATCCAGCTCAGAGCAGTAATTGGAACTTCTAGGTAAAGTCAGATTAGGGTTCCCCGCCAGCTCCCCCCGCCTCCCGGCTTTTTCTAGTTCTGGACTGACTCATGATTAGACATATCAGAGTGGCCTGGTTATCTTCCTATCATTTCTCAGTTCTACCTCCATAGCTTATGGGAGATTTAATGTCAGGTGCTGTTTTTATCAGTCTCTGGTTTCTCTGGAAGCACTGAGCTCCTCTCCCTAATTGTAGGAGAGTGGTGAAAGTCTCAATACTGCATGATCTTTCCACCAAAAACTCCAGTTTTCCTCTGTGGGTTTGAACTGTGATCACTGTTGCTGAGAGTTAGGCTGGCAGACCAGTCTCTGGGCAGATCCCAGAGATCTCTGGTCTAGCATCTCACTTCAGGTTGTGGATATACTCGGCCCTTGGTGTTTTGGCCAAAAGTGAGAATGAAAGAGTTCCATGTATTATATCCTTGCTACTTTACCAAGGGGAAGAGTGGCAAGAATTATAAGCAGGAGCCAGACGGTGCTAGATCTTGTAACCATGCCATAAAGAATATAAGGGAAATAATTTATGAAGTCAAGATGTATTGAGAACTTTAAAATTATAATATATATTAATTTCTGCAGTGAAATTCCATGTCTCCCAAATGTTTTTGATAACACTCATTTTAAAGGAACAACTAGTGCCACTTGATTAATTGTGTTGCACTCTTTCATGACTGGTATGGCCCTATTTAAAGAACATCTAGGAACATCAGTGTATGTGTAATTCACCCAGACTTATCTTTTACTGACAATTATAACCAATATAAAATGACTCTACTATAACTTTAGAAGATTAGTAATTCTTAAGAGCATGAATTTAAACCAAGTCAGTTTGCTAAACAATGCTTATAAATGTAATCCAAACCCTTCAGTGAGCCATCATTATCTTATGCCTATTAATTTAACATGTAAGTTTCTTATTAGGAGAGTCTCTACTAGCTATAATTTCAGACATATGCTGTGTATTAAAATTTAATTTTTAGCAACAAAAATGGCCATGTATGTTGTAGAGAAAACTTAAAGCTTTGTTTCACGGAACCTAGGGCTCGTTCAGATTTGGTTACTGTCCATAACATCATAGGCTACTTTAATCTCTGTATCTTCAGTTATAAATAATGGCTAGTGAAGAATTTTTATGTCTACTTTAAAAAGTTTCAGTGAATAAATGATATGTTTTTATGAACACATTTCAAATCATGAACATATTTAAATAAACACCAAGTAAATGGAAAACATTTCTATCACAATCTTTCCAGACTTAATCCTATAATTAAGCCATGTTCTGTTTTCTTCCATATATCCACAGCTTAATGTTACATGCATATGGCAAATTTCTTCATTGGATTTTGAAGGACCTAATCTGACATGAACAGCTAAGAAAATACTGAATGAGTCACTTTTTTCAGAATGAATATAAATTTTTCCTTCTTTAGTGACAGAAATTAGATTTTGGCTATGATTACCATTACCTTTTTAATTAATTATATTCTCAAATAATTTGTTGGATATAGAGCTGGAAATTTTATCTTCATTATGTAAAATAAATTTGGAATCAATGAACAGTAATTAAAGAGTAAATCATAGAACAAAGAAGTTAATATTATTAGATCTAGGTTTGTTACACGATGGTTGTGGGAAAATCTAGAGATATTACCTTTCAAAGTCCGTGTCGTTTAGAAGCAATGAATTATTTAGCACTTGATAACTAGAGGGAGTATCAGAGGTCTTCCAATTCAGTGTTACTGTTTAAGTGGAAACGTCAATTCAGAGAAGTCTTTGCCTAAAATCAGAAGGCCTGTTGAGGGCAAACCTGGTCCCAGAACCTATGACTCCCAGTTTGACTGAATCCATGATCCAAATTTGCTGAAAAAATGTGGAAGTAAGAAAAGTGGAAACTCCACTTTTGAAAATCACTCCTATGATTTGCTATTGCTTTATGTTTCTAATAATGGCCAGCTGAAATCCTTGTAGCAATGGAATTTTGCCCAGAGCTCAGGCCAAGTATTACAGGGGTCACAGTAGTTTAGGTCAGCATTTCTCATATTATTTGTTCACAGGAACTCTTTGAATTCTTAAAAATTATTGAGGACCCCAAAGACATTTTGTTTATATATGTTATATCTATAAGTATTCACTGATTAGAAACTAGGAATTCTAACAGCTTTATTAAGATACAATTCACACAGCATACAATGTACCAAAATTCAATTTTTTTAAATATATTCAAAAATATAGATAACCATCACCACAGTCAATTTTAAAACATTTTCAACATCTCAGAAAGAAATACTATACCTTTTAGCTATCACTTCTCTATCCCCTGACCCTCAACAACAGCACTCTAGCCCTAAGCAGTCACTAATCTACTTTACGTCTCCATGTATAGATTTCCCTATCCCAGACTTTCAAATGAATCGAATCATATATTATATGGTCTTTTGTGGCTAGCTTATTTCACTTTGCATAGTATTTTAAAGGTTCGTTAATTTTGTAGCATATATTAGTACTTCAGTCCTTTTTATGGCCAAATAATCTTCCATCATATGGATGTACCAAATTTGTTTATCCATATATCTGTCTGTTGATAGGCATTTAGGGTGTCTCCACCTTTTGTCTTTTATGAATAATAGACATAGACATAGACATTCGCTTACAAGCTTTTTGGATATTATGTTCTTATTTCTCTTGAATATATATCTAGAAAGAGAATTGTTTGGTTATATGGAAACTCTTTATTAAATCCTTTGAGGAACTGACAGACTGTTTTGAAAAGCTGCTGTACAATTTTACACTCTCACTGGCAGTGTAGAAGGTTTTTGTTTTCTCTGTATCCTCAGTAACACTGGTTATTATCTGACTTTTTGATTCTAGACATTCTAGTATGTGTGGAGCCATATCTTATATGGCTTTGCTTTTTATTTCTCTAATGTCTAGTAATATGGAGAATCTTTCTATATGCTTATTGGAAATTTTGAGAAACATTTATTAGCTTTTTTATGCATTTTAAAATTGGACAATTTTTCTCACTATTGTATTATAAAAGATTTATATATTCTAGATTCAAGTCACTTACCAGATACGTGATGCATACATTTTCTCTTATTTTGTAGGTTGTCCTTTCACTTTTTGATGTCTTTTGATCCTCAGGAGTTTTAATTTTGCTAAAGTCCTATTTATTTTCCCTTTTGTTTCTCATGCATTTTGTGTCATATCTAAGAATCCTCTGCCAAATCCAAGGCCATGAAGATTTACCTCAATGTTTTCCTATAAGAGTTTTACAGGTTTTGGTCTTATATTTAAGTTTTCAATCCATTTTGAGTTAATTTTTGTATATTGTTTGAGGTAAGGGTCTAAAGTTATTCTTTTGAATGTGGTTTTCTAGTTATCCCAGAACAAATTGTTGGAAAGACTGTTCTTTTCCTGAATGAATGGTCTTCCTACCTGTCAAAAATCGATTGATCACAGATATAGGCTTATTTCTTGACTCTCAGTTCTATTCTATTGAGCTCTATGTGTATGCTTATGCCAGTATCACACTGTCTTGATTATGATTACTTTGTAGTGGGTTTTGAAAATGTGGAGTATGAGTCTTTCTACCTTGCTCTTTTTTCAGGATCGTTTTGGCTATTCAGGGCTTCCATATAGATTGAAATTCCATATAGATTTGAGAATCAACTTGTCAATTTCTATAAAGAAATAAACTAGGATTCTAATATGGATCGTGTTAAATCTGCAAATCAATTTGCCATCTTAAATGATGTTAAGTCTTCTGATCCATGAACATGGATCTTATTTATTTATTTATTTAGAGCATCTTTATTTAGAGCATCTTTAGTTTCTTTCAACAATGTATTGTAGTTTTCAGAGTATAAATTTCACACTTATTTTGTTAAATTAATAGCTGAATATTTTATTTTTTGATACTACTATGAATGAAATGAGTCTTTTATCTTGCAAACATTTTTGAACTCATTTACTAGTTATAATAGTTATCCAGTGGATCCTTTAGGATTTTCTAAATACATGATAATGTCATCTGTGAATAGAAAGAATTTTACCTCTTTATTTCTAATCTAGATACCACACATTTATGTATATAAATATGTGTTACCTAATCGCCCTGACTAGAACCTCCAGTACAATATTGAACAGAAGTAGTATGAACAAGTATTCTTGTCCTGTTCTTGTTATTAGAGGCATACATCCAGTCTTTCATTATTAAGTATTTCATTATTAACCATCCAGTCTTTCATTACTAAGTATAACATCAGCTGTGTGTTTTTATAGATGTCCTTTATCAAGTTAAAGAAGGTCCCTTCTTTTCCTAATTTGTTGAGTAGTTTTACAATGAAAGGGTGTTAGATTTCATTGAATAACATTTTTCTACATCATTATGATTTATTATGTTAATTGATTTTTGGATTTTAAACTAATCTTGAATTCCTGATATAAATTTCACTTGATTATGGTACACAATTCTTTTTTTTTTTAATTTTTTTTTAAAGATTTTATTTACTTATTTGACAGAGAGGAGAGAAATCACAAGTAGGCAGAGAGGCAGGCAGAGAGAGAGGGGAAGCAGGCTCCCTGATGAGCAGAGAGCCCGATGTGGGGCTGGATCCCAGGACCCTGAGATCATGACCTGAGCCGAAGGCAGAGGCTTTAACCCACCAAGCCACCCAGGCGCCCCGGTACACAATTCTTTTAATATATTGTTGAATTCAGTTTGCTAGTGGGTTTTCTTTCTTTCTTTCTTTCTTTCTTTTTTTGCATCTGTATTCATAAAGTAGAAGATTATATGGATTTTTGTTTTTATGATATCTTTTTCTGTTTTGGGGGGTTTTGGTGTGTGGTTGTTTTTGTTGTTGTTTTAGAGAGAGCAGGCACAGAGAGGCAGAGAGAGAGGGAGTGAGGGAATCCCAAGCAGGAGCCACGCCCATTATGGAACCCAACACAGGGCTCCATCTCACAACCCTGAGATTAAGAACAGAACTGAAACCAAGACTTTGATACTCAACCTGACTGAGACACTCAGGGGACCTTTTTCTCTGGTTTTAAGGATAATACTTGTCTCATAAAAGAAGTGAGTATGTGTTCCTTTTTATTGTTTGGATAACTTTGTGGAATCAGTATTTAGCTTTCTTTAAATATTTGATCGAATTAATCGATAAAGCCATCTGGACCCAGATTTTTCTTTGTAGGTATACTTTTGTATACTGATTAAATCTCTTCACTTGTTATAATACTATTCCTATTGTCTATTTTTTCTGAGTCAGTGTTTGTAGTTTGTACTTTTTTGGGAATTTGTCCATTTTATCTAAGTTATGTAATTTGCTGGAGTGTAATTGTCCATAGTATTCCTTTATAATCTTATTTTTCTTGTGGGGTTTGGTAGTAATGCCTCCACTTTTATTTTTGATTCTAACATGTTGAATTTTATCTCTCTCACTCTCTCTCTCTCTTTTCCTCAGTCTCTCTATTGATTGATCAATTTTGTTGAACTTTTCAAAGAACCAGCTTTTGGTTTTATTGATTTTAACTATTATTTTTCTAGTCTATATTGCATGAATTTCTACTGTAATATTTTCTTTTTAAGATTTTATTAATTTATTTGACAGAGAGAGAGAGAGAGCACAGGCAAGGGGAGCAGCAGGCAGAGAAAAAGGGAGAAACAGGATCCCTGCTGGGCAGGGAGCCTGATGCATGACTTGATCCCAGGACTCTGGGATCATGAACCAAGCTGAAGGCAGATGCTTAACCACCTGAGCCCCCAGGTGCCCCTCTAACTGTAATCTTTATTAATTTATTTCTTATGCTTGATTTAAGTTTAGTTTGTTATTATTTTTCCAGTGTCTTAAGGAGACAGGTTAGTTAATTGATTTGATTTTTTTGTTGTTCTTAATATAGGTATTTACAGCTACAAATTCCTCACTAAAGTCTGCTTTCACTACACCCTGTAGGTTTTGTTATGTGACACTTTACTTTCTTTATCTCAAAGAATTTTTAAACTTCCTTTTTTACTTAATCTTTGACCCATAACTTATTTAATAAAATGTTGATTAACTTCTCAATTTTTGTGAGTTTCCCTAATTTTTTCCTGTTATGGATTTCTAAATTAATTATATTTTTGTTGGAGAATATACTTTGAAATTTATATCCTTTTAAATTTAATGGTTTATTCTGGTCGTACTATGTACACTTGAAAGAATTATATATTTGGT
Source organism: Nasua narica (assembly GCA_028533885.1). Lineage (NCBI taxonomy): Eukaryota > Metazoa > Chordata > Mammalia > Carnivora > Procyonidae > Nasua > Nasua narica. The sequence continues at coordinate 42,259,213 of CM052799.1, forward strand.
ATTTGGTTCTTTTAAGTTGGAATATTGTGTATACATTTGTTAGGTCTATTTGGTTAATAGTGGTATGCCTTACTTCTGCACCCTTGTTGATCTTCTGTCTCTGTCTTACCCATTATTGGCAATGGGGAATTGAAGTCTCCAACTATTATTGCTGAATTAATTATTTTTCCCTTTATTTCTGTCTGTTTTGCTTCATGTATTTTGATACATTGTTATGAAGTTCATGTATATTTATAATTATTATAAATTCCTGTTCATTGATACTCTTATTATTATGAAATATGTCTCTTTATTTATCTATCTTTAGTGACATTTTTTATTCTTTTTTTTTTTTTTTTTTTTTATTAGAGAGCGAGAGACTGAGAATGAGAGGGGAGAAGGTCAGAGGGAGAAGCAGACTTCCCGCAGAGTCGGGAGTCCGATATGGGACTCGATCCAGGGACTCCGGGATCATGACCTGAGCCGAAGGCAGTTGCTTAACCAACTGAGCCACCCAGGCGCCCAACATTTTTTATTCTTGAAGTCCATTCCACCTTTCCTGTAATCCATTTAATGTTTGCATGATATTGATTTTTCAACCTTTTCAATATATTTATCTCTCTTAATCTGTTGTTTCCTATTAACAACATATAATTGGATTATCTCTCTTTTTTGGGAGGATGCCTAATCTGAAAACCTATTTTTTTTTAAGATTTTATTTATTTATTTGAGAGAGAGAGAGAGAGAGAGAAAGAGAACGTGAGTGGGGAGGAGTAGAGGGAGCTACAGAGCTCCATCCCAGGACACTGAAATCATGACCTGAGTTGAAGGCAGACACTCAAGAGACTGAGCCACCCAGGTACCTCACACACTCTGCCTTTTAAGTATATTATTTAATCCTTTCACATTGAATATTATTCATGTAGTTGGTTTCATATCTTAATTTTACTTTTTGTTTTCTATTTGTATACCTCACTTTTTGTTCCTCTGTTCCTCATTTACTGCTTTAATTTTTCTTTTTTAAATTTTTTTTATTTTTTAATTTTTTAAAATGTTTTATTTATTTATTTGACAGACAGAGAGAGAGAGATCACAGTAGGCAGAGAGGCAGGCAGAGAGAGGGGAGAAGCAGGCTCCCTGCTGAACAGAGAGCCCGATGCGGGGCTTGATCCCAGGACTCTGAGATCATGACCTAGGACTCTGAGATCATGACCTCAGCCGAAGGCAGAGGCCTGAGCCACTCAGGCGCCCCTGCTCTAATATTAACTGAATGTTTTCTAATATATCTTTTAATTTCACTTATTTTTCCACTATGTTTTTAAAATATATTTTAGTCATATTTCTAGGGATTACTGTATACTTAACTCATCAAAATCAGTTTCAGATTTATCCTAGCTCAATTCCAATTATTTATAGTAATATCACTACTATGTAGCTCTATTAGGTCCACATATGTCCTTCCATTTACCTTTAACCACAACCTTCACTGTTCTTGAGTGGAGTTTAAATTTCTCCACAGTCTGTTGCAGATGAAATAAATTCCATTGAGAAGAGAGTGGGCAGAATCTATTTTAAGGATTATTTTTCCCCACCGACCATGCAAAATCTCTGAGCCAGGGCTCTAAAGCTGAACAATAGCAAGTTTCTGTCTGAGTGACACTCCTATTCAGGAACTGAGTGATGAGGTCATAGAAGCCTGAGGTCCTCTCAGCTTCCCTGTCTTGGTTTGGAACCACTTCTTTAGGAGCCTGGGAGGGACTATGAGGACCCCAGCATTCTCAGTGGTACTGTGTCTAAGATAGAGCCTGCTTTTCATGAGCAGGGGTTGAGTAGAGAAGAAAGGAGTCTTCACTTCTTGTTTGAAATCTTGTGGGACTTAGCCTCAGCATC
>CM052799.1:42261581-42317283 GCA_028533885.1 Nasua narica
ATCTTGCTGTGACAGCGAAATGCAGCATCTTATATTCTAATAATAATCCAAGAAAATGCAACTTTACAACTCAGTGAAAGAGAAAGTGCAAAATCACTTTCCATTAACCTAGAGCATTAGTTTGCATGATGTAGTTACCAATGAATAACAGATTTTTTCATAATTAATTTTTGAGTATTGTTTTATTTTTTAATTTATCTTATTTTATTTTATTTTTCAGTGTTCTAAGATTCATTGTTTATGCACCACACCCAGTGCTCCATGCAATATGTGCCTTCCTTGATACCCACCACCAGGCTCACCCATCCCCTTACCCCCTCCCTTCCAATACCCTCAGTTTGTTTCTCAGAGTCCACAGTCTCTCATGGTTCCTCTTCCCCTCTGATTTCCCCCAATTCACTTTCCCTTTCCTTCTCCTCATGTCCTCCATGGTATTCCTTATACGCCACAAGTACGTGAAACCATATGATAATTGACTTTCTCTGCTTGACTTATTTCACTCAGCAAAATCTCTTGAGCATTGTTTTAATCAATATTCAAAAATATATCGAATTCTTTCTCTGGGTAAAGAACTCTGCTTTCACTAATGGAGGAGAAAACAAATACAACAGAAATGTCTCAGGACTTGTTATTAAATTTGTTATTCAATCTGTTCTTTTATCTTTCATATAATTTATATATATATTTAAATTTGTATGTTGGAAATGCTCAAAGTGCTGGAACTTCTGAAAGGAACATAACAGTCTTTTCCTTTTTGGTGCTTACTGTCTTATAGAGAAGATATATTAACCCATGAATTAGGTTTTCCTTAACTGGGTTGAGTGTTGTGAGAACAGAGTATAGAACAAATAACTCAATCCAAGGAAATTCAGTTCATTAATACATTTCATTAAATAAAGCAGATTAACACACTGTGGAAGATTATGGAAGGTTTATGGAAGATTCTCACATACGCTTAAAAGCACTTAGCATTAGCCTTTCTCCATGATTTTTTTTCAAGGATACAAGAAAACTATAGTCTTCTGTCCAACTAACTCCTAACATTATGACTAATGCTATTGGCAAAAAATAAAAATCTGTATAATCTGCTTCTTAAGGTTGATATTCATGTTTTGCTTTGCTTTGTTTGTTTTGTGACTATACGTGTCAGCATTAAATTTGCAGTTGGAAGGTTTGGTCTCCAAGAAAAATATATTAGGGACTGCTTGACTGAGGAGCAAGCGACTCTTGCTCTCAGGATTATGAGATAAAGCCCCACAATGAGTGTAGAGATTGCTTAAAATAAATAAATAAACTTTAAGATGAAAATATTAGGTGACTAACTACATCTGTCCACCTTTAGCTGTCCTAAATTTATTTCTGTTATGGCAAAAAAATAGACCACTTTATTATACGCATAGTTGATAGCTCTCCAATGTAGTCTGACAAAGAAAAAGCTGTATCTGGTTGACCTCAGCTTAATTACTTAGTGTGCTATCATGGAAACCACATAGTAGTTACAGATGCTATATGCAAATAGAGTGGCCAGACCTGCAGATAGACACATGATTATATCTCTTCTGCTCAGGTTCATGTTCAGGGTCCAACTAGACTTCAAATAAAAAATACACCAAGAACAGTTTCCCCTGTTATTCCTGTTGCTTTCATTCATTGTCTATTATAAATATATCTGCATTCACAAAACCCATATTTAGGTCAACTTCTTTTATATAATTTTTTCTTTTTCCCAGGCTGGGAGTGGGTTACAGAAAATAATCACAATTAGGGCGCCTGGATGGCTCAGTTGGTTAAACAACTGCCTTCGGCTCAGGTCATGATCCCGGAGTCCCGGGATCAAGTCCTGCATCGGGCTCCCAGCTCCATGGGGAGTCTGCTTCTCCCTCTGACCTTCTCCCCTCTCATGCTCACTCTCACTCTCTCAATTAAGTAAATAAAATCTTTAAAAAAAATAATCACAATTAATCACATTCTGTGAACTCACAAACTTGCATATCATTAAATGACCAAGTAGCTTCATTCCACTTGAAAACTCTTATCCACTAATGGTGATTGCCTTTACTGCAAAGAACCTTGAAGCTAATTCTGAGCTTTGTAAGAGACTCCCCAGATTAATCAGACATGACTGCCATGAACGAAGGAGACATCATATCAGCATGCATGCCAAATATTTGACATGCCTGCTCTAATTCTTTCAGGACTATTTCATTATGAAGAGTAACTGATTTACTAAGAAGTGGAGTATAGGTTTTCATTTGCTTGGAATAAGACTAATAGAAACTGTTCTCCATTCTTCTTGAAATAGGTATGTTTACTATAATATCTTATCTAGTCCTATTTTTAATTTTCTAAAATATCTGTTGTCCTTAAAAATAGATTTATCTCCAAAAAAAAAAAAAAAAAAAAAGATTTATCTCCAGAATCCATGTAGTTCTTTTAATTCTCACTTCTATTGCAATAGTTTTAGGAAAAAGAACAATGGGTTATAAAACAATTTTATGATAATTTTATTTAGTATGACTTCAAGGCATAAGGAAATGAATCTTTAGAACATTTCAGGACAAGGTACAGTATTACTTCTTAATCTGTTTCTACAAACAAATAAAAATATATACTCTATACCACTAACCCTATAAGACTGGTATGAACATCAAATAGGACTATGGAAATGAAAGCACTTTGGAAAGTACAATCAGTGCAAAGCATTGCATTATTTATTTGACCATCACTTACTGAGGTGAGATGAAGAAATCCAGAGAAGTTTCTGAAGGCACTATTGGTTGGATGGGTTATAAACCAACAGGTATCAGACTCATCTCGCCAGATTTTTATATGACCACAAACCCTGATCTTCATATCAATTTGTATAGTCCAATAATATAGGATTGTATTACGTGTGATTTCTCTTGACCTTTTTCTGTTACAAGTGTAATGGAAGGTTTGATAAGATCCAAAGGAGACCTTGACATATTCTTAACACAAAGAGGCAAGTCACACCCTAGTTACCACCTATTCAGGAATATTCAGCTCATCCTAGCTTTCCCAACACAGGCTCACAGCATGCCAAGTGAAGCAAGGTATCTATAAATTACACTCTCCCCAATGTTTTGAACCCATTTATGTTTTCCCTGATTCTTCTAAAACCAATGAAAGAAAAACAGGAACAATAACAGTAACAAAAGAAAAAAACACTGGCAACGTGGCTTTAATTCTCTAGTTTCCAAAAGGGTATAAATTTCAATGTCAGTTCTGAATCTCATTGGCATTTCTCTAAAATTTTATGTAAATTATATCATGGCAATTGACAGACCACTATGTTTGGCCATAAGAATGTTTTTAAGTGTACTGAGAAAAACGAGGCAAGAGGCCCATAATCGTGGGAGTGTATTGGGAGAGTAAGATAGTATTATTACTTAAATGTAGGGCATGCATCATTCTCTTTCTTTTATTGAGTTTGTCAAGGACATTCTTACAACCAATACCTTCCTTTTTTTTTTTAATTAATTTAATTTTATTTTTTCAGTGTTCCAAGATTCATTGTTCATGCACCACACCCAGTGCTCCATGCGTGCCTTCTTCAATACCCACCACTAGGCTCAAGCCCCCATCCCTCACCCCTCCAAAACCCTCAATTTGTTTCTCAGAATCCACAGTCTCTCTTGGTTCATCTTCCCCTCCGATTTCCTCCAATTCACCCTTCCTTTCCTTCTCACAATGTCCTCCATGTTTTTCCTTATGCTCCACATGTAAGTGAAACCATATGATAATTGCCTTTCTCTGCTTGACTTATTTCAATCAGCATAATCTCCTCCAGTTCCATCCATTTGATACAAAAGTTGGGTATTCATCCTTTCTGATCGAAGCATAATATTCCATTATATATATGGACCATATTTTCTTTATCTGTTCATCTGTTGAAGGGCATCTTGGCTCTTTCCACAGTTTGGCAATTGTGGCCATTGCTGCTATGAATGTTGGGGTACATGTGGCACTTCTTTGTACTGCATCTGCATCTTTGGGGTAAATACCCAGTAGTGCAATTGGAGAGTCATAGGGTAGCTCTATTTTTAATTTCTTGAGGAATCTCCACACTGTTTTCCAAAATGGCTGCACCAACTTGCATTTCCACCAACAGTGGAAGAGCGTTCCCCTTTCTCCACATCCTCTCCAATATTTGTGTTTACTGTCTTACCAATACCTTACTAATGTGTTTTTCCCTTAGATGCAACCAACTTTAGGTTTCTATCCATTAACCAGATATCATAAAGTCCTTCAAGAAACTCAAAAGAGAAATGGAGTATTTTAATACAAGGTAATTACCTGCCCCAGATGTTTTTATCTAGAAGATGCTAAAGGGGAATACAGACAAACATGTGTTCTCAGAAGAGTTCAGGTCTTTGGTTTTTAATCTGAGGTCCACAGGTAGGCTAAAGGGATTCCACCAACTTCCTCAAATTGTAAGCACAACTGTATGTAAATGAGTTTGAGTTTTCTCTGTGGGAACTGGAGTCTAGAGCACTCCTCAATTTCTTGAAAGTGTGAGCCCCCCAAAAAAAGTCAGAACTGCAAATTTATATTCAAATTGTAAAATTGCTTTTCTTCTATCTTCCTTAATATAAGGCAAACAAAACTCCATCTTGTTTTACTTTTATGAGTTCAGATTAATATTCCAGAATGTTGGTTATATTAGAAGCTGAAATGTGGCACAGAAAATGGGAAATAGGGATACCCTTTATAAGTGACATTGTGGGAATGACCCATGCTGAGGTAGGCCTTGGCTTCCTCATCCATAAACTTGAAAGTTAATTAGAAAACCCTTTGAGGTCCATTCCAAAGCAAAGAGTCAGTGGTTCTTTGAGGAAAGAGAGTCCCTTGGACCTACTGAATCTGTTCAAAATAAAGCAGCCTAGGAACACAGAGATCCCTTTCTCCTTGCTACTAAACCCGAGGAACAAAAGAAAAGACACAGAAAGAGAGAGAGGAAATTAGATCAACCAAATATTTCTGGGACATGTTCATTTGAGAGATGTTCACTGAGCATTTTCCATGGTTGGTCATTATTTTATACACTATACAGTATGATTCTTGGTCTCAGATGCGTTTATTTCCTAGTTTAGAAATGATAACCAAAAAAAAGCCCTTTGAATATATTATCACTTCAACATTAAGTAAATATTTACAGAGTGCTACAAAAATTTTAAAAAATGCGATAATTTGTAGTGCACTTTTGGACACATAGCTTATCTATTAAGTAGTTACCTTTCAACATTGCAAGAGAGCTCAGAGATAGGTTTCATGAAAATTAGGGCCATGATTAACCAACAAAGAAACTGAGATTCAGTGAGGTATACAGAGCTGGAATTTGAGCAAGTTCAGTATAACTTGAGAGTCAAAACTCTTAACCAATTAACTATAGTTTACTATCTTACTCAGCCATTATTGATTTGATTTCCTCATCTGAAAGTTGAAAAATATAATAAGGAATGATGACCATACTTGAGTACAAAATATGAATATTGCAAAAGGACAAGATGAGGGAACTAGGGCTTAACTAAACGTGTGAAAGAATAGCAACATGGAGTTAACTGTGAGCGAAACATGTCAAAAGTGTGATATGGTGGCTGGTCAAAAAATACAAAAACAAAACAAAAAATGAAACACACACACACATACACACAAACAGAAAGAAAAAAAAAAGAAAGTTACCATCAGAGACAAAAACTACACAGAATAAGGAAGATGGTGTTTCATTTTAATCTTTCTAAATTAGACTGTCCCTGGAATAGCATCTATTCTATTGTGGGCATCACTTCAGCTAACACCAGCAAACTGATGGGAATTACAAAGGTACTCAGGCAATAATCACAGTTACGTTTAGCTTTTGCTCTGTAATAAGAAAAGCAGTGCAGTTGCTAAGAGCATAGGTGCTGAAAACAGGCTGCTTGGGTTCAAATCCTGGTCTTCCCATTTTGAGATGTTATTAAAGACGTTATTTTAATTTTCTGTGCCTTACTGCCTCCTCTGTAAAATGGGGAATAATAGAGTACCATCCTCAAGGATTTCTGGGAAGATTGAGTTCATGTATCTAAAGGGTTTAGAACATTGTAGATGCTTTAACAATATGTTCACAATAGAAAACATTTGAAGAAAGAGAGACTGTTTACCAGCACATAGAAGAGTAGGTTGAGGGAGAATTTACCTCCAAATGGGTGGAAAACAGAAGTAGTATCAGTAAAGTTATTTAGAGGTATAAGGGAAACAAATAGTTTTGTGTCTGCCTTGGGTTATATTTGATTACCTGAATATATTACCTTTGATTACTCACCAGAAGTATTCACGCGTATAGCTTATCTTAGAGAGGATTGAACCATCAGGTGGAGGATATGAAATAGACAGACTAGGTTATAATTATGTATTTGTTTTTACATAAAAGTAAAATAAGAGATTTAAACAATACTGAGGTTTACAAAAGTAAATGTAATGTATCCCTTTCTAGTTTATTCCACCCCATTCTCCACAAATAATCAGTTTTACTTTCCTCTGGTGTTCCCCATGACAATAAGAAATACACAGAAACTTCTGATTCCCGGTGATTTATCCATATTTTTCAATATATATTATTTTCCCGTAGGGAAAGATGAGAAGTAATAAACTCATCTTATTTCCTCCCTCTTTTCCCTTACCCATACTGTTATTATTTTCAGTTATTGTTGCTTTTATTAGTTGTAGTTAATTCTGTTTTTAACTTGAAGCAATATACTTCCCCAGAGTTAGAGTTATTTCTTGGGCAATCCATTGTCAACACTTTCTATCAACTTCCCAACATGTGAAATAAGGAAATTAAGAATTTCTCCACATCTCTTCTCTGTAATTATAAAGAAGTCTTTGATGTCTTGTTCTAAGCGGATTCTAAGAATTGAAGTACATTAGTGGTATTGAGAGTATTGGGATCATGACTTTCCCGGGGTGTTCTGTTTTATCTTGGTGTGTTTTTTGTTTTTAATAGTGGTTTTGGTTAACTTTCTTTTATCTTGTGGTCGAAGAAATAACTGCCTAATTATATATATATAATCTGCTGGGATATTTATCGTTTTCTTACATGATGAATCTCTCTTTTGTCTTCCTCTTTTAATTTGGACTTGTTGTTTCTTAGGTCTACTGGAGAGCTGACAACTGGAAATAGAAACGTTAAAAATGTATAAGCGTACAAGTTGCTTTGTTACAATAAAACTAAATGTGTACACACACACACACACACACACACACACACAGAGAAATACACGCTTTGTAATGCATGTCTTTTTATTCCCTTATTCTAAGATTGTCTCACTGGAGGTTCAACTATTATTTTTAAATAGCTGAACTTTTTTGAATCACTAATTCCTGAAATATATGTGTCTTGGCCTCACATACTGAATTCTAGGCTAACAATATTTAATAATAATTTTTAATATATTTTTACGAGCATTCAATCTGGAAGATATTTATTTTCTTTTGTAGGAAACTTGATTTTCTTCTTCCCAGGATCCCAGTTCTTTGGTGTAGACATAGCTTTTATTATTTCACCTTGCCTTATATTCAATTGACCTTTTTTTTTTTTTTTTGATGTAAAGATTGGACTTTCTTACCCGCAGATAAACTTTTAAATTTTACATGAAACTTCATAAGTGAATTTGGTCTATATTTTCTTGACTTCCTCATTTTGCTTTCAAAGTATTGCTAGACTTATGAAATCAATGTGGGAGGAGTTGCCTTTATTGCCTTTCCTGTTCTTTCCAAAGGTTCCCAAATTTAGAGTATTCAGTAGATTTAGCTGTAAAACAACCTGATGACTTTTGTGTCTGTGTGGGTGAAGGGGACACATGAGAAATTGATTTTGAATACCAGTTTAATTTCTTAAAGTATTTCCTATCTCATATAGGGAACAATTTGATATGTTGTAGGAATTCCCTTTTAATTTAATTTTTCTAATTCAGAAGTATGCATTGGTTTATGGCAATCAATCAAGACATTAAAAAACAGATACCATATGATTTCACTCATATGTGGAATTTAAGAAACAAAACAGATAAACCTGGAGGTGGGATGAAAGAGAGGCAAGCCAGAAAACAGACTGTCAACTCTAGAAAACAGACTGAAGGTTACTAGAGGGGAGGTGGGTGGGGGGGATGGGTTAAATGGGTGATGGAGATTAAGGAAAGCACTTGCGATGAGCACCAAGTGTTGTATGTAAGTTTTGCCTATAATTTGTTGTATGTAAGTTTCATGTATAATTCTATAGGTGAAACTAATATTATACTGTATGTTAACTAACTAGAATTTAAATAAAAACTTGAAAAAAAAAGAAAATGAGTAATTGTAGACATGTTACCTTTTAAAATTGTAATTATTTTATTTTTATTACATTATATTTCTAATTTTATTCTTCCATTATATTGTTTTAAATAATAATTTTATTAAGGCATAGCATACATAAAGAAAACTATTAAAAAATGTGCTCTAGCTTGAGGAACTTTTATCTAGTGAATATACCTATGAAACTACCAGTCAGTCATGAAAGAATATTATTATTAGAACTATAAGCCACCCATAGGCATCTCTCTGTCACTACCTTCTTATTCTTTCAATAGGATACCTTACTCTTTATAACACCATTACATTTCTGAGATTTTTGTATGTGTATATTTTTAAATTTTTTGAATTTTGATCACTCTTCCTGGTAATTTTTTAACTTTATTATTATTTTCTAAGAAAAAAGCTTTTGTCTGTCTTAATATTCTTCAGTGTATGATTATTTTTTGTTTTATGAATTTCAGTTCTTACCATTATTATATCTTTCCTTATGCTTTCATGGATTTATTTGCTGTTCTTTTTATAATTTCTTGAGATGAAAGTTGATATAATTGATGTTTCAGTCTTTCCTCCATAATATATACATTTAAGGTGATAAATATCTTTCCTGGCCAGAAGATAATGAAATGACATACTGATGGTTAATTTAATGTGGTTACTTAAGTTGGGCTAAGGGATGCCAAGTCAGCTAGTAAAACATTTCTGGTTGTGTCTATGAGAGTACCCTGGGAAGAGACTGAGTAAAGCAGATCATCTTCACCAATGCAGGTGGGTATCATCTAATTTGTTGAGGAATGGAATAGAACAAAAATATGGAGGAAGGGCAAATTCCTTCTCTTTGCTGTGCTGGAGGATCCATCTTCTCCTGTCCTCAGACCTAGACACTCTTGGTTCTCAGTCATTCAGACTCCAATCAGATCAGGACTTAATGCCATCTGCTTTCCAATTCTTAGGTCTATTGACTTGAACTGAATTATGCCACTGGCTATTATTGTTCTGTACGTGGGTATGGCATATTGCAGGACTTGTCAGCATCCATCACCACATGATGCAATTCCTTTAATACATCTCCTTTCATATATATATTCTAATATTCTAATATATACATATATACATAGTATGTATTGTATATGTATATATGTATATATTCTATTTCTTTGGAGAACCCTAATAAAGACACTTTATTTGAAAGAAAATTCATATGAATCTCAAAACCCATATTTAGTGAAATAAAATTTCCAGACAAACAAAAACTAAAGTTATTTTTCTTCATCAGTTTCATTGATGAGGTGAGAATGAAGTTCAGTCAACTTCTTGGTAGCAGTCTGGTGGGAACCGAAACCAGAGAAACCAGCTAAGCCATTCCTGAACTTTTGACACATGGAAACTGTGAGATAAATAAATGTGTATTGTTTTAAGCTGTTAAATTTGTGGTAATTTGTTAAACAGTAATAAAAAGTAATACATATTCTATTATAAGAAATGTACTTCTTTAGTCTAGTAATGCTTTTGACTTTAATGTCAACAAGATTTATATTGGAATAGCTAAATCAGCTTCTTGTTGTTGTTCTTAGTATTTATCTGCATGGAATATCATTTTTATATTCTTTTACTTTGAACCACCTATGTCTCGTATTTAAGTGTATCTTTTCTAAGAAAAATGGGGTTTGTTTTTGTGATGTTTTGTTGTTACTGTTTTATCCAGTAAGACAATTTTATCTTTTATTTGGAGTAGTTAGTCTGCTTATATACACATTCACTATTCAATTTTAATCTTTCTAACCTCTTTTATGTTCATCTTTCTCTTTTTCTCTGCCTTCTTTTATATAAAATGGACCTTTTTCTATTTTCCTTTATTCTCCTGTTACTTAAACATTTCTACTCTTACTGGCTTCCTAGATACCAAAATATTCATTTTTAAAAATATTTTATTTGTTTATTTGACAGAGAGAAAGTGAGAGAGTACAAAGAAGGGGAGCAGCAGAGGGAGTGGGAGAAGCAGGCTCCCCGCTGAGCAGGGAGCCCAATGTGGGGCTCGGTCCCAGGACCCTGGGAACATGACCCAAGCTGAAGGCAGACATTTTACCAATTGAGCCACATAGGTACCCCTAAAATATTCATTCTTGAATCAGTATAGTATAATGTAGGGCGTCTGGGTGGCTCAGTCAGTTAAGTATTTGCCTTTGGCTCAGGTCGTGATTCCAGGGTCCTGGGATTGAGTCCCGCATCAAGCTCAGCAGAAGGCCTGCTTCTCCCTCTCCCTCTGCCCTTCCCCCTGCTTGCACACGCTCGCTCTCTCTCTCAAATAAATAAACAAGATCTTTAAAAATATATATAGTATAATGTAAATTGGTAGTCGTTTCTAAGATAGTTGCACTTACCATCCCACTACCATTTCTGTCATTGTTGTCTTGCATTTTAATTCTACATGTATTTTAAACCTCACTAGATGTTATTAGCATTTTGTATAGTCAATTTTTATTTAGATATACCCACATAGTATTATCTTTTCCATCAGTATTTATTCTCTTCTCTGTTTCCACTTTGCTGTGTTAGAATAATCTCCTTTTGTTTGAAATTCTATCTTTCTTTTTCTTTCTCTTTCTTTCTTTCTTTCTTTCTTTCTTTCTTTCCTTTCTTTACTTTTTCTGTAGAATAAGATTGATAAAGAAAATTTCTCATTGTTTTGGTTTGCCTAAAAATATTCTTGTTCAGTGAATATGGTTTTGGAATTTCTTTCAATGGCAGGTCATTTCTTTCAGTTAAAGATGATTTTATTGTCTTCTGGCTTCCATTTTTCATGTTGAACAGTCAGCGCTTAGTTTTAGTGTTGCTTCTTAAAAAGTCACAGATTATTTTTCTCTATCTCTCTTAAAGAATGCTTCTAGTAGGAGGGCGGGGTGCCTGGCTGGCTGAGTTGGTAGAGCATGTGACTCTTGATCTCTGGGTCATGAGTTCAAGTCCCACATTGTGGGTAGAGATTACTTAAAAAAAAAAAAAAAAGAATGCTTCTTTAGGGGCACCTAGGTGGCTCAGCTGGTTAAGCGCCTGACTCTTAGTTTCGACTCAGGGTCCTGAGATCAAGCCCCTAGTTGGGCTCTATGCTCAGCACGATGTCTGCTGGAGATTCTTTTCCCCTCCCTCTCCCTGACTTTCTGCCCCTCCCCATTTCTTTCTCTCTCTCAAATAAATAAATTAATTAAATCTTAAATAAAAATAATGCTTCCTTATCTTTAATTTTAAGTAGTGTTAAATATTAGTATGATATGCCTTTTTGTTATTTATTCTATTTATTCTGCTTGGGCTTCTAACATCTTATGAATCTGTAAGTGGATATATTTCATCAGTTTTAGAAAACTACAGCCATTGCTAGATTGTTACTCTTATCATTCTTTTTCATCTGCCTCCTCTGAGGCTCACATGACATATGTGTTTAATGTGTTCACTCTATCTCAGATATCTTGCACCTGCTTTATGTATCTTCCATCCTTTTTGCTTTCTATGTCAAGTCTACACATTTTCTGATTACTTCTACTTCAGTTCACTTATTCCTTCTGCTCTCTGCAGGTAAATTCATTTATTCAATACTTAATTTCATTTTGTATTGTTTTGTTTTCACTTCTGTGGTTTCCACTTGGATCTTTTCATATAGAGTCTGATTTTCAGTGAGTTCCTTTATTTTATCATTTATTTTCTTAAAGTAATGACAGTTATTTTATTAAAATATGATAACTGCAATGTCTATATCACTTGTATTTCTATTTGTGCTCATTCTCTCCCTCAACTATATTAATTCATTCATGCATGCATGCACACATATATGCATATGCATGCATTCACTCATTCAGTATGCCTAGTGATTTTAACATCAGATAAATATTATGGATTATTATTTTTTTCCTTTAGAAAGAATTCACTCTATTATCTGGCAGGTAGCAGATGGATAGATTATCTGAGTCCAGTCAAGAACCAGGAGGTTTCTAAGCCATATGGCCATGTTTGCGGGTCTTATTTCTACTCTGAGGGTGTAACTCTCCAGATGTTTTAAATGTGAACATGAAGTATTTACTAGGATTCTCCTTGGTGGATAATGAATTTCACTTTTTCTGTGTGCAATACCATAGGGCTGCCATAAAGTCCACTTGGATTTTTAGCCACTTTTGGCATGACTTGTTTTTTTTTTTTTTTTTTTTGAAGATTGTATTTATTTGAAAGAGAGTGAGAGATCACTAGTAGGCAGAGAGGCAGGTAGAGACGGGAAGCAGGCTCCCCGCTGAGCAGAGAGCCCAATGCTGGGCTCAATCCCAGGACCCTGAGATCATGACCTGAGCTGAAGGCAGAGGCTTTAACCCACTGAGCTACCCAGGCACCCCAGGACTTCTTTTTTTTAAATATATTTTTAATGTATTTATTTGTCAGAGAGAGAGAGAGAGAGAACACAAGCATGGGGAGCAGCGGAGGGAGATGCAGGCTCCCCACTGAGCAATGAACCTTATGCAGGACTTGATCCCAGAACCCTGGGATCATGACCCAAGCCGAAGGCAGATGCTTAACCAGCTGTGCCACCCAGACGTCCCTTGGCATGACTTCCTAACATTTTGCCTTGTGCAGCTTAAAAATCAGTAAGTACCTCAGTATGAAAATGTATGTCAAGTATTAGACTAACTTCTTTGCCCCCCTTTTCTGTAAGAAGAAGCTAGTTACCTTCATATCTCTGAATTCTAATTTTTGTCTCCCAGGCCTAGAATACTTGACATTTTAATTGCCTCTTAGAACCTGTTTTCCTGTTTCTCGGCCATGCACCAAAAATATGTAAATGCTCCCATAGGAAAAGCAGTGTACAGAAAGTTGGGCTCAACTCACTGAGCCTCAATTTTCTCCAGGGTCTGGCCCTTCATGTCCTTGCTGCTTTAGCAGGATTTCTATGCCTTCTGAAAGATTCATTGCTGTATTTTATAGCACTTTCCTATTTGTTTCCATTGGTAGAATTCATATGCCACAAGCTATATGATCATAGCTGGAGCAACTCACCTGCAAAAACTATTTCTAATTTTATTTTTTAAAGATCTTATTTATCTATTTATTTGAGAGAGAGAGAGAGCATGAGTGTGTATGTGGGGGGGGGGGTAGGGGCAGAAGGAGAGGAAGGAGCAGACTCCTTGCTGAGTAGGGAGCCTGACACAGGGCTTTATCCCAAGACCCCAGGATCATGACCTGAGCTGAAGGCAGACACTTAACTGACTGAGCCATCCAGGCTCCCCTCTGATTTCAAAAACTATTTCTAATTCTATGAATTCTTCAGTTTCACAATAGTCTGCTCTTTTTTTAGGTAGTCAGTGTGATCTTGATCTTGGTGGTGAAGATACTTATTAGAATCTTAAGCTATCTTCTTTTTGTTATATAGTATCTATTTCTTTTTATATGAATTGCTCTTGGTATTCATAATCTTTTAGTTTCATGCTTCAAATATTTATTAATTTCTTGGTACATCATTTATGTCAATTTTTATGGGTAGCTAGTAGAGGTTTGTTTTAAATAGTTGTATAGGTCTATTACCTAAAAGACCTTTTTACTGAATGGAAAAACTTTGCTGTGGTCTCTGTGTAAGTAGAAAGTCTGATCCACTGGCAGGATTTTGTTTACGGTGGTTGACTACATAGTAGAAATATAAGATTAGGACTCTTATAATTGCCCAACTAAGAACTATTTTTTCTCTAAGTGAAGTGCTTCAATATATTTGCTCCTACTTGGAGCTCCCTTTATTTCTTCTCTGAATCTTTTTGTAGATTCGGAGTTTATTATGGCTCACTTTTGTCTAAACAGTTCCATTATGCACACAGTGGATGCTTCCCAGGAAAATAATCTACTCTGCTTGGAGAGCACTCTGTTTAAGGTCACCAGCTAGGGACAAATTCTGTAGGCAGAAGAAAGAATTGTCTTCCCAGTTATGGAGGACATTCTATAGGACAACCTGTACGTAATTCTCCAGGGAACAACCACGATAAGTTTCCATAAGTCCTCTGTTCATAGCTCATTTTCACTTGGATGTTTTCTGGGGATCCACCTGACAGAATCATCTCTCAAGTATATATTCTCCCTTGTGCATTTTCCATCCATATAAACCCATCTGTTTTGTTCTTCCTAGTTACATCAGTGGGTTAAATTCAATTTCGTCTGACAATTTTCACCTTTTGCTCTCTGGTTACTCCTGACATTGAGAATACATCATTGGTGGCATCTCGATTTAAATTGGAGAAAAGCAGATACTGTGCATTTTCAATTTTTGGCTTTTAAATAGTATATTAAATAACAATAAATAGTTAAATTCATGATAATATGGATTTTATAAAATTATGTAAAATATATATGAATATAATTAAAGTATCACCTAGACTATTTATGCCTAGATCTACTAAAAATTCATATATGAGATGGCCATAAATTCATATCATTAAGCTAGAGTTATGGTATTTTCACACTTTGGACTCTTGTAATTATGTACATATAAGTACAATCCATTTGCTGTGATGGATAATTTCCTAATATTACTTAAAGCATTAATAAAATTTGTAGATGCTTTGCTTTTCATGTATCCCATCTATGTACACAAAGTTTATTATATTTACTTTGTACAAAATATATACTTAAATCCTTCTTTTATAGCATATTCATTTTTTCTGCTGTTTATTCACTTCATTTTCACTGCCAAGTTAATTAAATGAGTTACACATAATTGATTTTGGTTTTCAATGAGAATTAGAAAACATTTAAGAAAAAAGTTCATAAAATAACAAAGTACTCTTAAAAATCATACTATGATCAAAGTATCTTATGGAAAGTAATAATACATTTCACAAAGATAGCTATAAAATATATAACAAAACCCATTGTTTTAATTTATAAATATATTTAATTTATTACAAAAACATATGAAATGTCTGGTAAATGGATAATATTCTGCAGAGTGATATGGAAGGGCTAGGAAAATTTAAAAAATTAAAATCTTCCTTTTTCTCTCTCTCCCCTTGATTCTTTTTCTTTTTCCAGTTTTATTGAGATATCATTGACATACTCCCCATAGTCACTCCTTGTAGAAGTAATAGACTAGGTGCTAGAGAAGGAAGATGTGTAGTACAGACAAGTAAATATACAGCTTGAATTATGTTGAGTTAATATATTAAGATTTCGGTAGAGATGAACAGAGGGTCCTAAAGCAACACATAACAAAGATATCTAGCATGGCTCAGAAAGTCAGGGTGGGTTTCTCAGAGAAGGTGAGATATGAGGGAGCTTATACTACACCACACAGGGCTATGAAGAAATGTACATACTTCATACATATGTATGTACAAATATATATACATATGCCTGGGTGGCTCAGTGGTTGGGCCTCTGCCTTTGGCTTGGGTCGTAGTCTCGGGGTCATGGGATCGAGCCCCGCATGGGGTTCTCTGCTGTGGGTGGGGAGCCTGCTTCCGCCTCTCTATGCCTGCTTGTGATCTCTTTCTCTGTCAAATAAATAAATAAAATCTTAAAAAAAAAAATGTACACAGAATTCCATAACTCACTTTGTCCTTCAGCTAGTCTTTTATTTCTAATCCCCTCACAGGACTTTCCTGACATTTTATTTATTTGTTTGTTTGCTTGTTTGTTTGTTTATATTTTAAATCACTGTTGGATAATAGCACCAGGGCTAGCTGGCTCCATTTCATACTAATGCTATGCTATACTAATGCTTAATGCTGTGATATATGTAGTTGTGGGGCTGCCTGAACAGATTTAGGAGTTAAGGGGAGGCAACCCCCAGATGGGTCATTGTGGCATGAACGTTATTTTGAGTTAAAAGCAATCAAAACTCAAAAGGTTCAGAAAAAACTCTTTTACCTCCCCATCAGCTGCCTGCCTGGACCAAGAAGAGAGCTATTAACAGATATTCCTCTAAGAGAAACTTATCTGCATAATACTAGGGCTGCCTATGTTATCCACCTTCCTGCTAATGGTCTTCCTCCCAATGGTCTTCCTCCTTTTGTATCTTCACACCTTACCCCTCTCCTTAGGTCCTCTAAGCCTCTTGTTGCCTTATTGATTTGGAATTTCTTGTGTGTATGGATTCCCCGTGTGCATGGAGGTAAATTTTATTTTCACTTGTTAATCTGTCCAACGAGAAGGGCCTGGAAGGACGGAGGAAATTCTTCCTCCCCAACACAAGTCACGTGTGCCTTTTGCTTCTGCATCTCCTGCCAAGGTTGAATGGGCAGCGTAAGTGGTCAGGAAGGAATAGTGGAAGAAAAGTAGTGGGGAGCAAGGACAAACTGGCACAGACCAATGAGGAAAGCTGGAATCTATGTCTCACCACCGTCAAAGGCTCCAACCAGAATGCTACAGGGGACCTGCCAAACAGGCTGGCTTTCTGTGTCATAAAGCTGAAGTCATTGGCCCTGGAGTTGGAAATTTTGGAGGAGAGGTGATGGTGGGAGGAGCTCTAGGCTTGACTGATGTCCCAGGGGCTGTACTCCGTGGCTCAGGATTTAGAGAAGGAGATGTGGCTGGGGCTCAGTAACTAAGGGTAGGGCCTCCCACATGGACCATGGGAGCCTTGGGCTGGGGACTCAGGGATAGCTTGTGTGAGTTGGGTGTGCACTGCTGCACTGCTCTGACTGCCAGAGCAGAAAAGAATGTGTATGATGTTCTTTTCCTGCCTTCCAGATCTTACATAACTTGTCTGTTCGTGACCAGAATTATGCAGACAAAGAGTTCTGGGAAACACAACCCCAGTTCACTGACTTGGTCCTGCTCCACCAGAGCCACTCAAAATCTTCCTTCCATCTTAACCCCAAGTCCCAGTGCACACTCCTTTGCAGCTACAGCAAAGGTCTTTTGCTGTCTTAAGTCTCAAAGTCCAATCTGATTCTTCTCATGCCTGGTTGTCTCTCATCGTGGATAAGGGAGATTTATCCCTGTAGCTTCTCAGTCCTGATTGTCTTCTGCTATCTGACCATGGCTGCATCTCTTCTCCTCTTTGAGTCTTAGTTGCTGTAAAATGTGGAGAACAATGGCCCATCCCCTCTCTGTGGTCAGGACTAAGGAGAATATTGCTGGAAAGTACTGAGAACATAGTATCTGGCAAATATTAAGTGTTCTTTGCATGTTAGCTCAGTGGCAGTATTGAGACATTATAACAGCATATAACCTTGCCTCTTATTAAATTGAATTTCTTCAAAATGTCTCCAACCACCTCATGGAAAGATGTGTTCCTCTATGTTTCTAAAGGGAACTCTTCCTTTTGTTTTCTAAGTCTCAATTTGTTACCTTTATTTGCTGATCTTCTCTACAAATGTTGAGTTATTGCATCTTATAATGCCAAGCAGGGAAATTACATTGCTGAATGGAACAGATTCCCTTTCATGGAGCTTAGAGATAACCAAGAAAGCAGGATTGTTTCCTATTTTGATAAGTTCTATCAAGGAAATAAATGATACTCTGTGATAAGGTATGATTCCTGGGCAGACAGTTTCAGAGAATATTATCAGAAAAGATCTTTTAGAGAAGGAAACATTTGAAATGAGACCTGAGGCATGAAAATCACCCAGGCTGAGAACCACATGCAAATATGTTTTGAGTCTCTCCTAGCTTGAGCTAGTTCAGGAGCATCAGTGAGGCATCAGATATGGGGGAGGGACATGAGACAAGCTTACAGTGATGATGGAACCAAATATTGTTTTGTAGGGAAGAAAAGAAGGTTCACTCTATCAGTTATCACTGCTCTTACTAGTGTTTTCAAATTATCTTTTTCCACTGGACATTGTACTTCATCCTATAATTATGGTAAAGTCTTTCATCTCAATTATTAATTAAAATACTTGATTCTGCTACCTCTTCAAACTACTACCCTAGCTCTCCCATTTCCTTCGAGGCCAGAGTTTTCAAAAGAAGCTTATAGCTATTACTTAATTCCATTTATTGTTTAAACCATGGGTCCTGGGCACATTACCCTTACTGATCTACTGAAAAAAACTTTCTTGAAATGAGCCCCCACTTGCTACATCCAGTAGGAATGCCTTGGTGGCTTTACTTCTCCATTTCTTTGACCCTTGGGCTCCATTGTGTGGTTTTTCTGTCACAGCAAAAACCCTCTTACTTTTCTGGCACCACTATCTCCTTCCAATCAACTTCTTGCCCCTATAGAAATTTACAAAGACTCTATGCTTGGTCAATTTTCCGACCTTTTCCCTATGTTTTTATTTGTCTGTATTGTGTAATCCTTTGGCTTCAACAATTATCTCTGTCCGGATAACCACAAATCTGGACCTTTAGTCCTGATAATTCTCTTGCATTGCCATGTTTCACTTCTAAGAACCTACCAGCTAGCTCTACCTGAATGTCACTCAGGCACTGCCAGCTACCTATCCCAAAAGATAGATCATTTTCCTCTTCTTAAAGAATTTATCTGGTTACCTATTTTTAATTATAGTGATTTTACTATTTGAAGATAGATGGTTATTTTTAACTCCTTTCCTGTCTTTCTTCCCCATTCTTCACTGTCATCTTATTAGCTTTCCCTATAAGTTTTGAAGAAAAGAGACAACAACAACCTTGCATTCCCTTCCATATCTTTCTACCACCAATCCCTAGACTTTCCCTTATTGTGCTAACCTTCTCTTCTTCAGCCCAGTACAACCTCCCTGAAATTTGTAAACATAAAAAGTTCTTACCTCCCCCATGTAACAAAAACAATCGTAAATGACAAAACAGAAATGAAATAAATCCTTCCCTTGAGCCTATATTCCTTTCTTCTATGCACTATTTCTCAGCTTTTACTTAAAGCTTAACTTACAGAAATAGTTCTCTTTCTTAAAACAAAACAACTCCAATTCTTCCCCTCCATTAACCCTTAATCTTCTTAAAGTCTGGTTTTTGCCCTAAACTCCATTGAGACTACTTTTGTCAAAACCTAGTGACCTTCACGTGATTGATAATAAGGATTATTCTGCTGTTGTTGACTCTTTTAGAGACACTCAGCATGTTTGACTCTTTTTTTGTTGTTGTTGGAGTTTTCTTTTTGTTTCTGGTGCACTCCCTTGATTTCTTGGTTTCCTACTATCACTTTGGTGGATACTCTTTAGAATTTAGCAGTTAGTATTACTCTTATTTTTTAATGATCTGGAAGTTTAGCACTTAACCATGCAAAAAGGAAAAAGAGTATATATTCATCAAAGGTTAGCATAAGATTTCTGAGTCCATGATCTGTTTTCCCCCATATGGTGGAGATTTGAATGAAAAATCCTTTTTTCATTGATACTCAGTCAAGGGAAAGACTGAAATGTTCAACTTGGGGCATTAGGGTATTCTTAAACCATGGGATGAAATGGAAGAGTCCTGTAAGACTTGGCAGTATATGGAAAAGTCCTTGATGCCTTCCAAATATAAGCAAAGTTATGAATAAGAAGAAATTCTGAAAGTTCTCTAGACAGTTTGCTGGCATTCAGCAGTCAGCAGTATTGTGCCCATTTTTTTTTTCCTTAGGGTATCTTCTCATCCTTTTTTATTAACTCATACATTGAAAATATTTCTGAGCTCCTTATATGATAAAAGCCTCACAGAAAAATAGTCAATCTCTGTTTGACATAAAGTTGGCAGCAATTCATTTTCTATTTCCCTGTGAGCCTTTCTGGTTTAGAAGTTATGTCAGTACAGAAGTAAGTTTCTTTGTGACTTGCTATGATGATTTTATCTCTCCATTAATTTCTGGTTTTATGTTAATTTTTAATTGAATTTTAATTTTTTTATTAATGTTCAGTTTTAATGACACAAATTCATTTTGTTGCATTGATTTGTTTTTCGACTTGACAGTATATAATGAAAGGAGACAATGGGGGTAGAATTTTTGCTTAAGTTCATTTTTTAACAAATATCTATCTGTTTGATTCCTCTGACTCTCCATTTTTCCATTTTTCTGTCCCATTAAAATTATTTGATTTATTACTTTTGGACAAAAGATAAATCATTTTGCCTGGCATACCTCTAAATCAAATCAAATAAGAAGAAACTAGTTTAATATTTTATTCCAGACTTACTATCTCTATAACCTTTGGCTTACTCCTGTCAGGAGTGATATGACAATGATATCCCTTTGTATAGTGTTTATTCCCCCTAATGTCCCATCTCTCTTTGTGTATGTAGACTGTGACAAAAAGTGAATTCCACTGTGATTCAGTGTTCCAGTTGCTATTTGATTCATTCCCTTTAATTCACCTTTTATTATAGTGACTATCTTCTCCCTGACTACTATTAAATGTGGGGCAAAAATCACAGCTCCTTTTCTTGACATTCAAAGCTTTCTAAAATGCAATGCCAGCCATGAATATTTGTTTTCCTGCCCAGAATCCTTCTATTCTTTTTCTTGTAAGAATAAAAAGAATGCCATTTGGGGAATTAATTTATCTGCAGTTTCCAGCTCATGTAGTTTTCATTCTCATGGTTGACTCTGCTAGCAGTTCCTGGGTAATTATATGATGCAAGCCTTGTTCATCAGCACAGCAAATCCCAAGGTGCCAGTGTTTATTCCAGGGATGGGTAAAAGACCTGGTCAGAGCTTCTCATAGCCAATTATGGGACTTTTTTTTTTTTTTTTTAAGAGAGGGGGTGGGCAGAGTGAGAGAATCTCAAGCAGACACCACACTCAGCACAGAGCCTCGTACAGGGTTTGATCTCATGAACCTGAGATCATAACCTGAAATTGAGAGGCAGGAGCTTGACTAACTGAACCACCCAGGTGCCCCCAATTATGGGTCTTTTCAAAGAGAGATGACTCTCTTTATCCCCAAACTCGGAATTGTGAATGTGTAAATCTGGAGCTCTTTTATTCACCTTGCCATCTTACTTTCATGAATGGAGAAAGTGTATCTGAGGAAGAAAACCAACCAGAAGGATGGATAGAAATAGGATGCGGTTTTGATAGCATTGTTTGAGCTTCTTGATCAATCCATGCCTAAACATGGAAGCCTTTGGATTTCATCTACATGAACTAATAAATTTTCATCCCTCTCTTTCTCTCATCTCTATCACATCTGTTTCTATCTCTAGCTCTTTCTCTTTCTTTTTATGATGCCAGTTTTACTGAACTTTCCACCACTTGTTACTAAAAGTATTCAACCATCACATATCTAAACATTAATATCTGAATACTCTATCCCATAAAATGCTTGTTTTTGAGATTTTTTTTTGATGTTTTCTTAAGCATATTTTTGAGTCTCTTAACTCTGACTTTTCACCAATGTGATGAGCTTTTTCTTTCATTTTAGATTATTTATTTTGTTTTTGGAACTGTTCATTTTGCTTTCTGAATTCTTACTACCTCAACTTAAGATCCAGATAGATTTGGGTAATGAGTTACTTGTATTGTACCATCTCATGATACTCTTCTAACATTGTTTTTAACTTTCATTTATATATTGTGCTTTTGGCCAGCATTTCTAATTTATTTTGGTTATAACACTATAGCAGATGCTGCTTAATAACTGTATCTTGTATTTTGTTCTATCCTCCATTGTGCCTGGGATTAATGCCTTGCCTTAGAAGAACTCATTGAATATTTCTCAGCTTTTTACAGAGCGTGCATGGAATGGATTCATTTGTGGGAGATTTTAAGCAAGAAATTCTAAACCTGTGTACTATACATTTGGACTGTAGGTGCTAAGCTATTGTACTATGTCTGTCTTTAACAGTGGCTAAGTCACATTGGCCTTTCAAAGCCATTGCACTTTAAAATACTAAAACTGTCATCAGTCAGTCAGAATGGCCAAGCCAAGCCAGTTCCTGCCTAATCTAACTCTGTGCTGATGAAATCCCATCTGTTAAAGGTGGTCCTTACTCCTCTAGCTTTTAACTACCAATACTGTACTTCTAACATTGTTTCATGGATCCCAACTCTCTACAGCCAGATATTGTCTAGTATAAGAGCCTGAAAATCCATTCCACTGTATAAATATATTACATCTTCTAGAAGCCATGAAGGGTTGATCATAATTAAACATTTTGTGTATTCAAGGGGTTGGTAAATCATTTAACTTGTACCTAATTTAAAATGGCACTATATTAAAACAACTGTGGCTATATTAAGAAGTAGATTATAAATTTTACATCAATTTACATTAGTAATTTTAGGCAAACTTTTTACACTAACTTCTCTCTCTCCCTCTCAACTCTGTAACTCCTCCCTCTCAATAAAAGAAAATATTAAAAATGTACCAGGCATTTATGTTCTACTGTCTCTGGCTGTTAGGCTTATTTTGGTGCAACAATGAAAAAAACACTATCCTAAAATGATATGTCTTATATTTTTCTAAGACTTCTTGGGAGTATCCATTGAATTATATGCTTTAATTTATTGATATCTCTCGTCAGTTCAACCAAGTGATTCTTGTCTTGACTGTGCCAGAATCTGTATTATGCTGAGGAGATTCTAATTTTAAACAGCCCCAGGTTCCAACAAAATACCAATAACTTGTAAGAAGGAAAGAGTAAACTTCAGTCAACCTGAAGCTGTTTGGGTTTAACATTCACCCTTTCATGAATACCTGAGGTAGTGGAAAACCAGTGCCAAGGAAGGCTTTTACAGTCTTGTCAAAGTTGAGGTTTGGATTTTATGCCTGGCTGGTTATTGAGTCTAGCTGATCTCACACTGTTGATACCTCACTCCTTCTATTATGTGTTGTATTTTGTGAGTAAAATGGGGTACTTTGGGGCGTTATTGGATGTGATGATTTGCAGAGGTCTCAGGATGTATCCATCACAAATGTCAGGGGTTTTCTTTACAAAGATTAGATTAAGTACTTTAAGAAAGTTTCTGATTTTTAGGGACTTATATACTGTTATAAAGTGCAAATGCCTCTCTGCCTATGGAAAATGAAAAAAGCCCAAAGCCCACCTATTCATCTCCTGCATTCTACTCATCTTCATATAAATATCAAGAAGTCTTTTCCAGGGCTTTAGAAATTTATTTTTTAAAAACTTGGGGTTAAAGGTGCTAGAATCCTCCTGCTGCATGTGGCTTGAAAGCCAGCCTAGCCTGGCTCTCCCTTTACATTTGCAGAGGGGGCTGGGTCTGGTCTAGGTATACATAGGTGTGCACATGTATGCAGTTACTTTATGTAATGAACAAATGCAATGAACGTACTTTACAGAGGAAGAAACGTGCCCTGTGGGGCGCCTGGGTGGCTCAGTGGGTTAAAGCCTCTGCCTTTGGCTCAGGTCATGATCTCAGGGTCCTGGGATCGAATCCCACATAGGGGTCTCTGCTCAGTAGGGAGCCTGCTTCCCCCTCTCTCTCTGCCTGCATCTCTGCCTACTTGTGATCTCTCTCTCTGTCAAATAAATAAATGAAAATTAAAAAAAAAAAGAGAAACATGCACTGTAACCATTCCAGTGGTGGGTGTAAGGAACACATTCCCAGGAATTGTAAAGCTTTACTGGGAAGGTTAAAGTAGGCTCCATGCATATCAATTGAATACCTGGTATGTGTCACAAGCAATGAAAGAGGTAGTGAGGTTTATATACAAGACGTGGTCACAACTTCCCAAAGAACAAATGTGCATGGGTATTCACAGTGCCATGTCCTGTATTATTTCCTTTACTGGGGAATTATTTGTATTAATCTTCCCCGACGGGAGAAGTTTCTCAGTACATGTAGTTTGAGGGACACAGGAGCTGGAATGAAACTTTTAATTTTAGATCTCAACTCTTGCTTTTTAGTCAGTAGCCTCTATGATCCTGTTTCCTCACTTGTAAAATGGTGACAGTGATTATAGCAGTATCATAAGAACAGAATTCGTAATATTTAATGAAATGATGAAACTAAAAGGCCTGATAAAGTATTTGGCACTCAGTAAGGGAAATACACACATGTCTCTCTTTCTCTTTGATAGTCACGTTTAAAAACACTTAAGGAAAAATTAAAATGATGCAATGGATCACATATACTTTTTTGATAGAGATGAATAATATTTTTCCACTATTACCCAACTCATATGCCACAGTTTAAATAAAGAACATTTTAACGCAAATATCATGTGTATTTAAATTATTTTCTTTATTTAATTATTTGAGCTTTGTAAGTGCTCCTACTTTATCACTCTGCCCAGTGGCAGTTCCTTGGGCCTTTCTTCATTGTGCTGGGTGGATGCTGTCAGCTTCAGGTGTATTACACTCTCTATTTTGACTGACAATAAATTGCTGCGTATGATACCATTTGCAGATAAGAACCTAATGACTTCAAAAACGGTCAGTTTATTTTGGTTTCCCCCTTCCAAGTCCCCTGGCATATTTTTCAGAGCTCTAGGACACTTTGCACATTGTGTTCCTTGAAAATAATGATAATTGGTGTTTCTGAACCAGGAAATAATATAAAGCCATGAAAAAATAAGATGTGGAGAATATAAGAACATAAGTAGGTATGTAAAAGGATGTTTATTGTAGGGCTGTGTATAGGGAAAAATACAAAGGAATACAAAAGGAATGCAAAAAGGAAAAATTTGTAAACAAGTTAAATATCCATGAATAGGAAAATTATTCAATAAATTGTGGTTCATTCATGCAGTGGGTCATGGAAAGGATCATCACGGCAAGGACTTATTTCTTTTGTTCATGCTGTAGCCCCAAGGCTATAAGAGTTCCCAGTGTATAGTAGACACTAAATAAATACTTCTTGGGATTATTAAATGTAATGAATTAAATCTATATCTTTTAACTTGGAATAATGTCCACAAAAAGTGGACATGTAGGGTGCATAAAAACATGAAGACAAGGCAAGAAATCATGTATAATTCATAACTATTTGTACATGTCTACATTAGAAGAGTGAAAGGTATGGAAGGATATGTTCTAGAATATTAGGTTGTTTGGGGGTTGACATGGCAATGGCAATGGTAGAAAGGAGATACAGAAGAAAAAACATTAAAGAAAACAAAGCTCAAGTTCTATGTTAAATAAAAATGAGGAATGTAAGTCTCCCTTTCTAATTTTTTATATATGTAAAAATTAAATATTCATATGGAAAAGGACAAAAGATAAAAAACAGAAACTACTGATTTTGTTTGGTAAATGGATTGTAAGCAATATTTGTCTAGAATTTATTATTTAATTTACTTTTGTAATAATGTTATACATTATTTATAAAGACAATAAAGTATAAAAAATAAATGAAAATACATGTAATTTTACAATTCAGTTATAAACACTGCTAACATTGCTTCCTTCTTTCTAGCTGCTTCTTTTCTTTTTCTTTCCCTCTCCTTTCTCTTTTCTCTCTCCTGTTTTTCTTCCTTTTTCATTCCTTTTTTCTTTTTTCTTCCCTTCTCTCCTCTTCCTTCCCTCTTTTCTCTCTCTATTTTCCTACCTATCTAACAGAACTGGGCTCACACTGGGCGTGCAGTTTTGTGTTGCTATATTGGTATTACAGTGGGAACACTTTTATGTAACTTTTGATATCCTTTAATACACGATTTTGTATTAGCAGCTGTGCTGTCTGTCATATGGAGATCCCATAATCTTTTAACTTGTTAATCTTCTGAGGTTTGAACATTTGACTTCTACCACATTGTGTTGAATTTCTACTGTTTTGCAGGTGACCAGGGTCCTCCTCAAGACAAGGTGAAAGTCTGGTTTATCATTAATGTCTTGTGTCTTCTGAATAGTAACTGTATACTGTTGGTGCTCAGTATCTCTTTGTCTGAATACAGAAATCAGTTAGCATGTTGTCCCACCCTGAAAGTTAACTCTGTCAAACGTGAAGATCACTTATGGCATTCACAATTCAAACAGTTGTGTTTACATGTCTATCAACTGCAGTGCTTTTTTGGAAGAAAGTAATACTCCTTTGTTTTGATTAAAGTCATGCATATTTTTAGTAAAAAATAATGCTTGCATTTCTACACTGATGGTTTA
Source organism: Nasua narica (assembly GCA_028533885.1). Lineage (NCBI taxonomy): Eukaryota > Metazoa > Chordata > Mammalia > Carnivora > Procyonidae > Nasua > Nasua narica. Next base: position 42,287,871 of record CM052799.1, read on the forward strand.
ATTTTATATGTCCTATACTTCGCCAAGAAGACCTGGTTTAAGGCAACAGTTAAATGTTCTGTCATTTATAATCAATATATATAGCCCATTAAAATAGCAAAATATAATTTCCTTTTTAATCGATATATAAATGTTTTTGGATTTATATATTTATGCAATCAACATGAGCTCTATCTAGTCTTTGTCTTATCTGTGTATATGTAAGCATATTTAAGAATCTTTACTGAGTGGCAAGTGGCAGCTATCATTTGCCTAGGACAGATAATAAAAAGCGAAGAAATGTTTTCACATCATAATGCATAGGACAACTTATACTGTCGCAAGTACTAAATGGGGAAAGAAATATGTTACAGTAACTGTATTGAAGCATGCTTTTGTTGTTAAAGCAAAGGGTTTAGAATAATTATTTTAAAACTTTCAAGAGGAATGCATCATTTACGTGTATTTATGGGATCTGAGGCCTGAATTACTCAGAGTATTTACCTACAGTGCTTATTCTCTGGATATTGGTTTAACTTTCTACTCTGCCTGATGAAGATTTCAGTCTCGGCCTGACTATGTTGGACTGGATACTGAACATTCGAAAGGTTGTTAAATCTCTATTTTTGTCAGAAGAGAATGAAATAAAGGAAAGCTTATTCAAATATATAAGGGATTCATACCAGAGAATGTATACAATTTATTATGTAAGAATTCAGTGTCCTGAGGGAAATGAGAGCTGGGTACAGATCCTCAGGGCAAAGCACTGTTAAATATATATTCAGGTCTGTGACATTTAGCCACACCTGGACAAAAAAAGTTTTTAAGTTGTACTGCCAGTTTTTGTTAGAATTACTAGTGAAATGAGTTATCCAAGCTTCTCTGTTATTCAGATCTTTTGAATTATGTATTCCTTTCTATTCTCTATTGTTTTGTGTTTTTTTCTGTGGACTGGTGAATCATAATATCTAAATTTATAAGACTGGTTTAACTAAAATGGAATAATGCATATGTTCATACTAAAATGCAAGATGTGGTAAATAATTAGGTGTCCTTACTTTTTATCAATGTGTGTACATTATAAACAAGTGTATAATTCAGATATTGTAGCCAGGCCATAGCCAGTATCTATAGTTATTTCAAATGCTATAAACTATTAACACTCACAAATACCACCCTTATCTATGAGATACAGATCAATGGCATACAGTGACTGGTCAATGCCTATAGCAAGAAAGACAACGAGAAAATCTGTCTTCTGTGCATTTGTTTACTATTCTGTTGCCAAGGTTAATAGAAAGATGCTCAAATGCATAATTTTACATACCGACTTGTTGCTTTCACCCTATAAATGTGACCCAACATATTTGTTTAAGCCTTAAGTGTTTTATCCCATCCAAGAATGATAATTATTTAAATTGTAATTGATTCAGAAAATACATGGAGAAGCAGAAAAACTATTCAAGAATTTAAATGATTTCCATTTCTGTGAATGTTAGCCATGTTCAGATTTAGCCAGATTTAGTCCAGAATGTGCCAGTTTTTTGTGCTCATTGTCTTCTAGTACGTTTCTTAACATTAGGATCTTATCAGTCTCCTACAATTACTGACTCATGTGGGTCAGCTACAATTTTTAACTTTTAATAAATTATAAAGTCAGAACTTGATGTGAAAGACAGAAATAATGTGTTCTATATTTACATTTGATTTATTTTCTGTTTGGAAAAATTTGAAGAACCATTTAGAAACAATAGCTATTTGTGTGAGTGCCCAACTTCTCAAAATAAAACCAACTAATGAAAGAAAAAAATTTAAGAAACCAAATGAGATAACCATATAGGACTTATTTCCATATATTAGCTTTGTGTTATTCCTCTATGTATCATATATTTTTGGTGTACTTTTTTTGGAAACCGGACTTAAAGTACATACCATTAAGATGAATTGTTGCAACAATCTGTCTTCAGTGAACGCTCTGAGGAAAGCAGATAATCCTGTGTTGATTTACAGAGCTACAGCTATCTTTGCAACCAGAGGGCTAGAAGTAAAAACTTTATCTTATCTTAAATAATAAAAGTTTCTACATATTTACAGAATAAATCAAAACAAAATATCTGAAGAGAAAACCTAAGCTTCCAGCCACAATATCCATATTTTTGGCCAGAATTCCCACTGTTGATAATGAGCTGGAATCTTCCCACACTTGCCTGGCAGGTTATCAATTTTCTTCACTGGCTTGAAATCCGCTTCAGATACCAGCAGGTACCAATGGAGGCAAGATGACTGCATGTGAGGGGCCAGGTTATCAGTACTGGAAGGAGACCTCAAACATCACCCAGGACAGAAACCATCAATTACATCTTCTAAAGTCATGAATAAGGCAGATTTTGCCCAATCAGCAGTGGGCATAACTTTGATATTGTTTGTGTAGTGACAGATTCCTGGGTATGTTGTATTTTGTAATTCTTTTCAGGACTAGAGAACAAAAAAGAGGAAGCCAGGTAATTTGCTCCTTCTTTCTCCCATGGTAATCCTAAATCCAATTTGACAGCTTTCCTGCCATTCCTACACTTGGGAAAAGGAAGAACTCAAGAAAGATCAAAGGAGAAAAGAAGGAAAGAGTGTTCAAGTCAAATACTCTGAAATAGATTTCACTTGCACAGCATCCCAAGAGGTTTTGAGAAATGTTCATGTCCATCACTTACTTTTAGGTGGCTGGCAAAGCCAACATGTAGAATGAATTTAAAATGCTCACAACCCTCGGAGTTAAGCTATTGTGCCATGCAAAGTCGGTATGGACACATACAGCACAGTGCCATGGGGTGTACATATAAAACAGAATTTATTGTGAGGAAAACTTAGAAGCAGGAAAACAATACACAAGTTCCCCTGAGATCTCATTATTTCACACAAAGATGTGCTTAGGCTGGGTGTGGTTGAGCTGGATGTAACAAATGCTCCAGCTCCTACCCCATTGTGCTCCTCATATTTAAAAGAAAATAAGACAGTAGGATACATCTATTCAATTCTGTAACAGTGGGAATTTCCTGGGTAAAGGAGTGTAATCATTAGTAAGGAGGAACCTCTGGAATGCAGGCTTCTACCAGTCTGATCTTCTGTTAATCTAGTTTAACTATGCTGAGCCCACTTTTTGCTTGCCCACCAAAATGGGGAGGAATTGAACTTTCAGTGCCATATGGATTTGTCTCTCTTCAGTGTCCCTACTCCTTGGCACATTCTAGTGCAATGAAAAAAGCTTTAATTTGCATCCCATATCAGTCAACAAAGCAGCTGTGAAAACAGCTCCCTGCTCAAAAGGATGCTGTCCATATTCTATCCACAAGTCCTCAGTGCCCCTGGCCAGCAATGGAAAGCTACCCTGTACAATTTGGAAGAAGACAGCTCTTGAAAACCCATTCTATATGTCACAGTGATGCATCGCCTTATCTCAGGGATGGAATTCTGCCAGGACAACCAGTTGCTGAGAGGCAGAGCTCATCATTTTGAAGGGCTAGGTGAAGGCAAATTTAATTTCCTCCAGGAGAAAATGTCACCACCACCATCGGTAAGCACTGAGGATTCAGAGAAAAATTTGGCTACACCTTCACGTAAAGTTGCTTCTGGAAGAAAGAGACAGGATATATGACCAAAGAGCCAACACATTCCCCTAGGGGGAGTATTTCATTTATGAAGAAAAAGTAAAGTTATTTAAACAAGAGCTTTGCTAGCTCTGTTGATTGTTAGAAAACCTCCCTGTCATTTTGCCTGTAACGGGACAAAGTAAACTGGGACGCCTGGGTGGCTCAGTGGGTTAAGCCTCTGCCTTCAGCTTAGGTCTGGATCTCAGGGTCCTGGGATCGCCCTGGGCTCTCTGCTCAGCAGGGAGTCTGCTTTTCCCCTCTCTCTCTGCCTGCCTCTCGGCCTACTTGTGATCTGTCTCTCTCTGTGTCAAATAAATAAATAAAATCTTTTTAAAAAAAAGAATAAAATCTTAAAAAAAAAGACAAAGTAAACTGAATTAAAAAACAACTTTTGATTTCTATGCCAGTTACTGAGAGGTAGGTGATTAATATCTCCCCAAACACGATCCACTAATGATACTTCCTTCCCCAGACAAGAGAACAGTCCTTGGTTTTTAGATACCAGATTTTATTTCAGATATCTTAATGAATATTGAGTTGCAGGTCAACACACACACATACACACACACACCCACACACACACAATCTTACATGAGGTCAGAATTATTAAACAAGTACCCTTAAGTCAAGGAACACTTTATAAAATTTTATTTGGGAACATCAAACACCTGTTATTTTATGTAGGGTATCTTTTAGTATAACAAATGGTTTTGAATTTAACGAATTCAATGAAGCAAATGGAAAATAAATAAGAACATCTTTTTTCTTTAGTTATGATTTGATTAGACATTTATAATATTTTATAAAAACACTTTGACTAAGTGTGTTCTTAATTTGATAAATCATCATGTAAGCCCTGCTTTGATCGAGGAGACATTTTTCTTCGTGTCAGTTCTTACAGACACGCAGTTTGCATGCATAAGTAAACGGTAGAAGGATAAGCCCTGTACTCTCCTTACTTTTTTGTTACAAGGATTAATACATTTGTATTTGCTTAGTAGATAGTAGCTGCTATTATTACTACTCCTTTTTCTGAGTGTTTAATGTATTGTTCCTCAAATGTCATCTTATTGTACTTTTCTCATTTATCCCAGTTTGCATGATCTGATTTTAATTCTTATTTCCAGCCTGTTTGCATCTTTCCCAGATTTACGCTGGTTTTCCTTTCAGTGAGCACTGTGGAAAGGTCATGTTGAACAAGACAGAACTAATGATAGTGCTTTGTTAAGTTAAGGTGAGGAGGCTCCTTTGTCCTTACCTAAGTAATCAGCATTATTTTGATCTATTTATTCAACATGTTTTAAATCATTTACCTATCTCGTTCTTCTCCATGACACAGTATCTCACCATGTCGATATGAAAACACCATATCAATATGAAAATATCAAATTCATGTACCTTGGGGCTTGGCATTCTTCTAATCTACCAGTTTAATAACTCCATATACACACACACACAAACAACATTAAACTAAGAACGATCAAACAAAGGTAGGGACGGACTTGTCTGAAGCAAGATGTGCAAGAAGCTTAAATATTATTCAGTTCGAAATTTAAATTCAGTTCAAAAACGGGCATTGCATTCTAGAAGGTGGGGAGCCTTAAAAAAAAAAAAAAAGAAGGTAAGCCCACCCAAGAGTCTAAATCCTTCTCAGTCTCTCCTTCTGGGCCTAGATCCATCTGTCCTACTTTCTATGAAGAATCTGGCACTAGTTTGATTTTAGCTATGTTATTTTCTGTTTGTATTCTGTGTACATCACTTTCTGCTGTTAACCAATGACACTTGAGGCAAATGTCTGGGCAGACCCCATTGTATTTTCTTAGCACCTGTCTTATATATTTAATGGCCTTAACAGACACAGGAAATAACCCATTTCAGAAGGGATTGTATTACACAGTGGGTGGGTGGGCTCTTTCTGAATCCCTGCTTTGAAGTCTTTTTTAGCCAGTTTTCAACAAGAAGATAATATTTTGTATTATTCAGACTGGTAAAATCAAGCCATGATAGTAATGGAAACACTTGGAAAATGGGGAATCGGTAAATATACCAATAAGCTCGGTTATATTTTGGTCAGGTAGTACGTGGCCCTGTTGAAATAAGGCAAAACCAATCACTTCATTATTTGATGAGCTTGTTCTACTTGTACCCAGTTGGTCAGTTATTTCTCTGCTGAGTCTCAAAGTACCTTTAGAAAATCAAACTAGCATGGAAAGAATAGAAACCAAACAACGCTTGCCTATTTTGTATATAGAGTGCTAATCAACCTTTCTCTTGCTACATTCAAGATAATTAAGGAAGATAATTGTATCTTAAGAAACTTGTAATAAACTAGACGGACAAGGAACAGAACAGATGGGGACAAAGATATTTTTGCCTTGAGCATGCCGAGTTATATCATTTGTGATGGACTCTCCTGATGCTGGGAGTGGCAGGTAATTTTTATAAATACAGTGGCCTACATGGCATATTATATAGGTCATAGGAAGTTCAGATTTCTTGCTGTGTGGGAGAACTTTTATCCTAAATGTTAGGTGAACATCCACGGTCACTATTTATTTCAAAGAACAGAATGGTGGGCTCTGCCATTGAACATTTCTGAGGGACAAACTACCTATTCTTCTGAATTGAGGCAAGGGCAGGGAAATCCTTCCATTTGTAAGGGAAAATGATAGATGTTTCCTTTAGGTGCTATCGTAGTGACCTTGTGCACTTCAAAGGGCTTGAGTCTTGGATGCTGAAAATCTATACAACACTTGGTTTCAGAATGCTGTGGACTGAATCACACTGGCAAGAAACTATATTCACATATTCCTTTGTGTCTAATCTTGAAACAGAGAAAATGACTCAAGTGGTTTTGGTGCTATTGGATAGAGGGCTTTTTTCTCCCTTCATGCTGGGATGATGCAGTAAATCTTCTTCCCTAGCTTTGGGGACTGCAATGCTCTGTCATGCTTCTATTTTTTCCAGAGAATGCTAATTTGGGAAGAGCAGCAAATTTTTGGTATATATTTCTTAAGTGAATGAAGATGATGAGCTCAAGAGTTTTATGAGCATGAGCCTGGGGTGGGATAGACAGGCACATTAAAAAGAAGGAAGGTCAGAAAGAAAATGATGCTGGAGGATGTGGGATCTGCTGAAAGAAAAGCAAGGAGAAGTTTGTAATTGTAAAGTTCACTAACAAGAAACAAGCAATGATAGCTTTCTTGAATTCCCCTCTCCCCCTTTTAATACATCATTGGAGAAATCTCAGAATAAGAAATATTGCCCCAGAAAGCTGTGGATAAGAGAGAAAGGCCTTTTTAAAAATAACTTTATAAATTATTTGGAAATCAAATTTGCAAAATAAGTGCACAGTTTTGAAGAGGTATCATTTGTTGTGCCAGATACTGGATGTGGGACTTAGCTACATTGCCAAATCTCTCTGTGACTCAGTTTCTTTATCTGAAAAAAGGGCTAATGATAGCCTTCTCACATGATCGTTGATGTCCACCTAACACTAAACCCATAGTACGCATGCATTTTAAATATTTGTTATTATGGTTAATTTCTCTCATTTATGTAACAATATTAAAATGTTATAAATAAATTTTAAGAAAATACATAAAACCCTTAATAGTAATTTAAAAAATACTTTAACTGATATTTGCTGAGCATCTAATATTTGCTAAGTAATGGCCATCTGCTGCAGATGCAAATAAAAATGATCATGGCCCCGTCTTTAAGAAAGACATGGCCCAGTAACATAGAATAATAGCATTTGTTATTTCCTTCATTTCTTCCCTTCTTATAGATTTTTTAATATGGTAGTGAACATTGTGCACAATTTTTTTTTATTGCTTTTGTAACATTCCATTCCTGCTTTATTCCTATCTTTGAACAAAGGTAGCTTCTTCCCTAATAACCACATAATGGTCAAATTCTAAGTGTTCTAAGTATTAAAAACAACATAATCCTTGATCAACCTAAAATATAAAGAGATGCCAAATTATTAATAAGGATGAAATTATATTGATTATATTTGTAGAGACAAAATAATTTCATTTCTTTAGGAATAGATTATTCCAAGATTAGTGTGAAACGGAAAGAATGATAAAGAAAGTGTTTTTATTTTTTACCTTGTTTGTCCTCTCATATGCTAGGAGAGTTAACCAATAGGCCCAAACATGAGAATTCAAAGCAAAAACCATTTTGGAATAATTTCAGATTTATAAGAAAACAAACATGGGAATTTTGAAATAAAAAATTAATAAGCATTTGTCTTGGCATGGCAGATTCCAAGGATTGGGTAATTTCATAAATGTTTTAATGCCTAAAGTTATTTCACAAACTAGAATTAGTATATAATAAACTTTCTGAAAAAGCCTTATTTTCTTTACATGGCAAACTTAGTCTCTTATTATGGTAGATAAGCCTTAGTTTCACATTTTGAACAAATTGACATAGGACTACCTTCTAATTCCTACCTGTTTTCTCTCTACAAGGGGCAAACATGGACTGAAATGAGAACTTCTTCAAAATATTCCCATTGCCATCACTAGTTCTGCTGGTGTAGTAATATTTATTTTGTATCATTCCTGACCATTCAGTTTAGAAAATGTTGCAATGATTACATCACTACTTACATAATTGCAATAAAAAATATCCATACATATCTAGAGCTCATTAAGAATTTAGTGTACAACATGCGTAATTTAATTCCATGGTGTAGCATCCCCCCCAAAAAAATGTAGACTGACTCAATCTTAAGATTATAAGGTCTTTTTAAACTTTTGCCTTCAGAGTAGAAAAGGATACTCTTGACTCCTGCTTATTATTGTGTCTGATGGCCAGGAGAGTTCTTATTCTCAACTGAGTGTAGCCTTGTGGTTGAAAAATCTAGCTGAGAGTTCAGGCAATCCCAGCTCTGCCATTACCTACCTGAGTGCATTGGACATGATACTCAACCTCCCTGAGTCTAATTTTCTCATCTATACTTAGGGTTTTTAACTCATGATTTTGTTAGAAGGATGGAAGGAGACAATAGCATAATTATTAGCTAAGAATAATGTTTCTGACTACTTTTGTACAAATTATAGAAATATGCACAGAAAAAAATGGAATTCAGAAAAAGGAATCAACTTGAACAAATGAAAATCCAGAATTAAAAAAAAATAAAAAAAGAAAATCCAGAATTAATTTTATATTTGTGTCTAAAAAATATGTGTTTAATGGAAAGAGAAAAATCTGTACTGTCACAGAGTCAACTTGCTTATTTAATATTGTGTAAGGTAGAATGGGTCATGTAACCTCTTTGAGTTAAATTTTCTCATCTGGAAAATGTGACTAATAATCTGTACTTCATGGCCTTGTTACAATGATTAAATGAGGTGATGTGTTTCAAGTGGGTAGCATGGTGTCTGGTGTATGATACGCACATAATATATTCTTTTGAAGGGTTGTAGTATAGTCACATAATGGGTCCAATACTTTAGTCACTTGAATGGATCCAATACTCTTGAAAATGAAAACTGGAACCCAGATGAGGAACCAGCCTTGAAGACATAAATTTGGGAAACTAAAATAAGAAAGGCATTTGTAAGAAAACTATGATAGCATGTAAGATTTTTAGAGGAGAAAAAAAAAGGTTCCCAGTCCATGGTTCCCAATGGTGGCTATGTGTCTCTGTCTCATGGAGAATCCACATAAATGAAGGTTCTTAGGTTCTTACTCAAACCCACTGAATTAGATACTCTGAAGTGAAGATCATAGAGGATGCTTATATAGGTTTGTATTTGGGCATTAAGGGGGAATTTCAAAGATAATCTCTAAGTTTAGTAGAAGTTCTAAGAAGAATGCCCAAGAGACATAAAGTGTCCGGATGTTTCTGGGGCAGACCCAAAGAGAGATGAAAATTTCAATGAAAAGATGGTCAACAAAATCATATTCTATAAAAGGGTCAAAAATGGTTGAAGTGAAGTAGAAGTCTTAACTAAATTTTATATGGCACATTTAAAAAATAGTGTAAATAAATCAAACGTGAATGAATTTCCCTTGTGAACATGAGGGGGAGAATCAATAGAAGAAAACGTATTTGCCAAAAGATGATTTTAAAAATCTCCCCTTTTTAGAGTTGGGCCATGAAAACCACTTGATAAAGATGATGGGATATGCGGTGACCCTTAAGTGCATCTGAATTGTGATTTCATATATCAAAAAAGGGAAACTATCAGAAAGTCCATATAACTGTATCACATAACTGCTAAGCAGTGGATGTTGATAAAGTATGGAAGAAATAGAAGTATATTTTTTTGTAGTGCCACACAGGATATTTATTCTCCTACCTATTTGAAGCACACAGGGTTAGAATATCAATAACTCCTATTTTGTTATTTGCACATGTTCAAAGAAGGATAGAATGAAATGCCCCATTCAAAATACAAGAATCAGAAGTCTACTTGATGGTCTGACTTTAGGAAAATAATTTAAAGGGATGAGGTTTTAAGCATAAAACCTCCTATAGGAGGGAGATTAAAAACGATTTAACAGTGAGCTTCCCTCACTATTCTCTGCTTTTCTAGATGGATGCATATACCCTCACATTCTATCATTGATTTATCCATCTGGTAGAAACACAGTGCTGACTCCAGTACAGGCCTCTCTGTGACCAGAATGCTCAATAAGAAACTTGACAGTTTCCATGTTTTAGGGTATATCATCCGAAGACCCTTGGAAGAATGCTTACAGTTTTCTTAAAATTGGTATTAATTTTCACTAGGACTACTGTCATGCCAACCAAAAACCAAAAATCACAGATAGCACTAGTTCACATCAGAAGTTAACCCTTTTAATATGTCATTGTTCTGATAATGCTGATTTAGTGTAGGAGCTGTGAGAAAATAATGTGTTATTAGTTCTGGAAAAATATTGGTAATGCTCCTCAGAGTGCAAATTATAAATTATCTCTGGAGCATAGCTCAGCTTTTTAAAGCTAAAAGAGGTCTAGATGGAGCTCATGACCATCGTTTGATTGGTCAAGTTGTAGTATATCTGATTTATGAAATACACTTCATAATTGGGTTATGAATTGTTCAGTATCATCAGAGGGCACTCTGAGGCTGTGGATTTCTTGGAGGTTTGCTTGACTAGCTATACTTATTCCTCTTTTCAAGGGGAAGGTGACATAGTAGAGTCTGCTCCAGATGAAACTTTTTTTCTGGACCACTCTCACAGATTTCTTGGCAGAAATTGTGTAACTAAAATCAAACCTTGCTTTTTAAGAGATTGGGGTGAGAGGCGAGGAGTTATGCTGCCATGTTTGTTGGCAAAGGTTGGGGTTAAGTGTCAAAACAACCTCTATGAGAAAAAGAGTAAGAATTAATTAGGAATATGTCTTCTGTGACGTCCTTCTATATCTTTCTATTAAAACACACCAAATCTTGTTTTAACTTTTCTTTCAGGGTGTTGCAAAGCACATTTTTGTAGTCTTAAAGTGCTTTGTATGAAGTAGGCACTTAATGATGCTTGATTCATTTATCAATTTGTTATTCATTTTATTCTATCATTTAAAAGTATTTGGTACATACCTGCTCTATTCCTATTGAAAATCTAGGAACAGAATATATAGCCATGAACTAATCTGATTATATTCCTGTTTTCTTGAACCTTCCATTCAGTGGTAGTGGGAAGAGAGTAGAGGAATACAGAGTGACAAACAAAATAAATAAGATAAAGTCAGGCAGTATAAGAGAAACAAAATACATAGTAAATGTGAATAAATAAATGAATATATGCATGAGTGAGTGATCTGAAATAGCCTGATGGGCACTTTAATACAAGTTGCCTCCTTTACTGAGGATAAAAACAAATGAAACAAAACAAAACATAAGAAACAGCTGAGCTTAAGTTAGAGATTGTTCTCTCTCTCTCTCTCTCTCTCGCTTTCTTTTTGAGCTAGTTTTCTTTTGGTTTATTTATTTTCTTAAAATTAATATTCACACTCCTGTTCTTCTTCTAATTATTATTTTACGTTATGTTAAGGTTAGGTATAGGGACAGTGTGGTAAACGTTAAACTGGGTTACCAAAGTGGTTACATAATGCTGATTCTTGAGCTATTAAAAATAGACAGTATTTCCGTGAGTTGCTTGGTTTAGGTGCTAATCTGCTTGGAGGCAGGGAGATAGGCAGGGTGACCTCAGAAAGACTCCTCCAGCCAAGACATCTCATTTCTGCACTGAGCGTTTAACCCAGTTGCAAACTAAAATGATCTAGCACCAGGTAGCACCAGGTGACCAAGGAGGTAAAGGATTTGCATACTAGGTAGAGAGAGTGAAATCCTCTGACATCAATGTGTTTGGAAGGGACACTCTTTCTTTCTACACATGCTGCAAAATAAATTCATTTGGGGGATCTTTTCCCTTTATTCCCCAATACACATTTTGTTTAGAAGAAGATTCTACAGCATAGAGCAATAATAATCCTTGAGATTAGTAGGAGAGGGTCTTCAAGGCGCTAGGCTTTAAACTGCATCTTTCTTGATGAACCATCACTGATGATAAAGTCCAAAGACAATGAAAATGTGCAGGGATGCTCTTTGGACAAGAGTTGCTGACCTTGTTTATGACAGAGGCCTCAGGATTTCCCCACTTTCAAGATCTTTAACTGTTCATCATAATCATCTACAAACGGAAAGATGTGGCCAACTTAAATCATAGTCCATAATCTCAGATGTTCCAGAAAGTCATTTATCCATTTTTTAAAAATGAAAATTATTCTGACTCCATGGTTCCTTACCATCAACTAATGGGAAAAGTAATATTACATTTTATTGGAATTGGCTTGTCCAGAACTGTGTAACCATCCTAATCCTAGAGACTCTTTAGTGTCATGGCCCTGGACACATCCATTCGACCATTGGCCATTGGGCATCCATCCAGAGGGCCAATAAGATGCCCATTGTGTCATGGGACATAATTCTGATGCTTTGGTTCTTTGATTGGGGAAAATATAATTATGGGAAAACTGAAAATCCCTGTGCCTGGTCTCCAGGCTTTTTAAGAACACCATCTCCTTTCAGTTCCTGTTGATTGACTGAGATACTGATACCATGACCTAAAAGGACCCATTTTCTTTGTCTTATTTATTTATTTCTTCAATCTCCAATGTCTTTTTAGCCTTAGTAAAATCTCTTTACCTTTCTTCTTCCTGCCCTTGAAGGCATTCTCTTGCATAATTATTTAAAAGTTTTTATAAGAGACAGGAAAAGGGATTTCAACTCTAAGTGGCTTCTTCCACTCTGTAAACATCTCTGACTAAGGACCTGCCTTCTAGCTTGTAATGAGGGAATGGAAAAAGAGAGGAAGAGCCAGTACAAGTTAACATCTAAATAAATTATTCCTGCACACAAACATTGTGTCAGGAAAGGAGAAGAAAGAGAAGGAAAGAACATTTGGTTCAGTTAAGTTTAAAAGGAGTAGGAGAATATACTAACAGCATCTTACTTACTAGTTCATACTCCCCTTCTTGACTATTTTCAATTAGATTATCTATCCAAATCAGAACTGCACATGTTTTTTCCTTTTCTTTTGTAGCTATGCTTTAAAGAGTACTAGGACAGGAAAAACCAAACGCAGGTTTTCATTGAGGTAAATCATCCAAAAATATCTTTTTGCAGTGGAGTGAAATCTCTTCTATGCTGAAAGCAGGAATGGTTCCTGCCAGTCTTCTTTAGCTGCAATGCAGTGGGCCATTTCTGCAGTACTCTATACCAAAATGTTGGGGCAGGCCATGAAGCACTGGCTGCTGAAACAGAACAACCCATGGATGGTACCCATCTGTTAGCAGCAGAAGCAGCTGGGGAGGCTTGGTGGTGGCCAAGATTCTGAGCTTGATGGGCTTTGTCTGTACCTGGGGGGAAAAAAACCTGCCACTAAGCAGGTAAGTGCAAAAAAGTACAGCTGCCAACACCAGGGTCTGCACTCTAGATCTGCACTCTAGACATGTGAGCTAGGCCAAATAATTCTTCTGATTGTATTTCTTGAAGGTTGTCAGTGTGATGTGGACCTATAGGCACAACAGAAAGAGGTAAATTTTTGGTTACCATGAGCAGACTGCTTTTCAGGAGAGGAAGAGGAGGGGGAGGAGAAAAGATAGGATGAAAGTAAGAGATTACAAGCAGCCTACTATTTACCGCTGACTCTGACTGAGTCTGAGATACAAGGAGAGGTAGTCAAGGTTGAATCAAGGTCAGGAAAGAGTGCAGGTCTGAATGAAGCCTTGCTCTGAGGTGAGGGTAATGTACTCAACTCTCCAATATCAAGACATCAGCCTGACAGAGTTCGTAAGGCCCCACTGTGCTTCGGGAATAGTGAGTCTAGCTATTAAACATGTAAGGACACTAGCTTTAAGATACCCCAATAATTGTTCTTGGTCAGGAAGACTCTGAAGAATATATCTAGACCAGAGTTTGGTATACTTTTTTTTCTGTAAAAGTCTAGATCCTAAATATTTTAGGCTTTGTAGGGTATATATATATTAACAGTAACCTGCCACACTAACCCCCGGCACCTGTCCCTTACCATCAGTTGCCTGTTCTGTGTTGTTTGTTTTGTTTTGTTTACAACCCTCCCTTTAAAAATGTGAAAACCATTCTTTTTTTTTTTTTTAAGATTTTATTTATTTATTTGACAGAGAGAGACCACAAGTAGGCAGAGAGGCAGGCAGAGAGAGAGGGGAAAGCAGGCTCCCCACTGAGCAGAGAGCCTGATGTGGGGCTCCATCCCAGGACCCTGAGATCATGACCTGAGTCGAAGGCAGAGGCTTAACCCACTGAGCCACTCTTGTGCCCCGTGAAAACCATTCTTAATTTGAAAGCTTTATAAAACCAGGCCCTGGACATAATTTTCCAGCCCCTGAACTAAAGCATTTCAAACCCAACCTGTATGAGGCCTTAAAAATACACATGGTCAGGAGGCTATAATGAGAAGTGAGAGTGGAAGGAAAGCCAGAATATTTTGGAAGGCCGCACTTCAGAAGCAAGTGAGGAACAAGCACTGTTATGTGAGCTCCTTTCAAATGCACAGGGCATTTTGGTCTTCACATTTAGTCTCTGGTCTTCACAGAGTCAAAGGCAGCACAGAAGCAATTGTGCCAAACTGAGTAGACAACCCTTGATCAATGGAAGGCTGACTGTTGTAATAGACATATGACATCAGATTGGCTGTAGGTCTCTTATTCACAATGTGATCTAGTTAATTTAATTTTTGCCTTTTCTCTTAAAATTCCCCTTAGAGATTTTTGCTGGCATTTCATCAGGCACAGATAAACCTGAGTATGGATGGACCCTAGTTCCCTACTCCCTAGTTCCCTAGTTCCCTACTCCAAAAATGAGCATCCTAACAGAAACAGCTCATAGATTTATTGTCCTGGAATTAGCCCATTTTCCTGCCACCCAAATCACAGTTATTTACACTGTACTATTAGAGACCCAACAAAATTCCGTATTTTCTTTTTATTCTCTAGACAAGTCAATTAATTTTTTTCTGTGAGTTTGAATATGACTCCTCTCTGTGTCTTTTCTTGTCTGTCATATGCAAGTGTAATTTGTGGGGCCTGATACAAAATAAAAACCCTTTGTTCAAATATTATCAAAAAATTCAGGACAGTAACATCAGCACATTAAACTAAGACTGGGACCATTCTAAGCCTCGGGTCATATGCCACTGCACAGGTACCATCTTCTTGAACCTGGCCCTGAATGGAACACTCTCATAAGATTCATAGGAAAGATGTATGTGAAAATAGTAAAGCACAACATGAAAAACAATTTTAGCAGCCTTCGTTAAATCTCTTAACAAAGAATTTGTTGTTACAACTTCTTTAAATGTTTTCATAATTTTTGAAAACTATTTTTATTTCCCTATTTTGTAGATAAACTAAAAATCAGGAAACCGGCCTTTCATTTCTTCTACAATCCTCCCTCCTCCAGGGTCATGTCTAGCATGTTGTTGTTTGTTATCAAACAGGTGTTCAACAGATGGGATATCTAATATCTAAATGGTCAAGAGACAAAAAAAAAATATTCTCCTGTGTTGTCTTTAGATTCAGGCAATATGGAAATGTGCTCAACTTTTTATGTTTTTGATTATAAAAATTTTATAACCTTCTCTAGAACTAAATTAATATAAACACCTCTGTTTATATTTGACTTATTTAACTTTTTACAGTGGTGCTAATACTAAATATAGTACTAAATATAAGTTCTTTTCAACAGTCAGAGGGAATTATTGTAGTTCATTTACTGTGTTATTTAGATGAAATAAAACTCAATGACTAATGGAATTACTGGCCATATTAAAGCAGGTATTTGGTGTGGGTTCCTGTGAAAGCGATTCCTAACCAAACACCACAGGTGTGTTTGAGAGGTTGAGGAAGGAACTAAATAAACTAAAATAACTACAGTTTATTTAAACCATTTATGTGCAAATAAGAATGTAGTTAGTGTCAAAGGTCTATGTTTGTCAGGAGTAAATTGCTTTTTCCCTTTTAACACTTGTGGGCAGAATTGCTGAAACACAGAATAACCACTCAAAGTCCAATTTACTATTAAATACAAATGAGCTATAAATATAGACTAGGAATTCCTTTTCAATAATCCTATTGGCTTTCCTGATTCTGTTATTGCTTATTATTTTTATTATTCTAGTAGCCTACCTCAGGAATAATTTCAAATGAATATTCTGAAAACACAGGAATTTTAGTGCAGTGTAGACTTAGCTGGAGGTGATGTTAAAAGCAAGTCCTGGTAATCATATTCATATTGCTAATGCTTTGAAGAAATAAGGCAGTTATATATATCAGAGAAACGCTGGATTTATATCCATTTAGAATGTTCAGGTTGTTAAATTAATAAAACTCTTTTGTGAGATTTTTAAATATTTATTTATTTATCTAAAGATTTTATTTATTTATTTGACAGAGAGAGAGATCACAAGTAGGCAGAGAGGCAGGCAGAGAGAGGGGGAAGCAGGCTCCCCACTGAGCAGAAAGCCCAGTGTGGGGGTCGATCTCAGGACCCTGAGATCATGACCTGAGCTGAAGGCAGAGGCTTTAACCCACGGAGCCACCCAGGCGCCCCATGAGATTTTTTTAAATACAACACAAGTATGCTTTCCACATGTAAAGATTAATAACAATAACTTGGAATGTGGAAAATTCCTTCCTTTACATAGATTAAAAAATAAATACAAAAACCTGAGGACCAAAAGTTTTTTTTATCATTTTGCTCCCTGGAACTCAAGGGATATAAAGTTAGTGAAAGTGCTTTCCTCCCAATATATTTATTGACCATTTTAAGATTATAGAACCATGTGGTGCATTTCCATAATATCACAGAAGTAAAAGATGGTGCTTGTCTTCAGAGAGTTTAAAATCTCACTGGAGTGACAAAACAGGCCAAATAAAAGCTAAATAACATTTCTAAATAGTGGAGAAATTTAAATGTCAAATAAGTGAGGCAGTCATATTTGTAAGAATTCTGAAGTAGATGCTTTCTAATTTACCTTGAACAGTCAGGCAAGTTGCTATTTGCATCCTTTATGGATATAAATTTATTTCTTTTCACTAACTCTTTTTGTACTTCATTCTTAGATACTTATATATTACTTTCTGAACATACGGGTAATTTATCCTTTTTTTTTTTTTTTACAAAAATTATTATTATATGTCCATTACTCCAGCCCTTCCTTGCATAATGTCTGTCTATATTATTCCCAGTCAGGTTAGATATTAAGTTTGTAGGAAGAGAGAATAATATTTACTGAATTACTTTTCTGTAAAATCGAACCTAGAGACTTTTGAATTCCTGACACTTTTTTTTTTTTCTCTTAAATTAACCATCATGACAGTGACCATGCAGAACTGTTAAACTAATTCAGCCTAACTCCCAACATGATCTGCTTCAATATCCAGCTTTAAAAATTGGGCTTATCTTGTAAGATTATCCAACACATCACAAGGAACGGCCTCAGAGAGTATCTGGAAGGGATTTTTCAGTTTAGTAGCATCAAGTGACAAAAGGAGAGCAACGGAGTCGTGAGTTTGATGCTTTCTCTTCAAGGGAAAGCACTGGGCGGGTGGGAGGACAGCGCCTCGAGAGCTGTGAGAGCTCTTCTCGCGGGATTTTGGGCACGCGCCATGTTCCCAGCCTCCCAAGCAGCCGGGGCAGAAGGGCGGCGTTGGCTGGAGTTGCCTGTCTGACCTTATTTAGAAAGCTGGAGGAACGGAGGAACCTAGACTGTGGGACTTCTAGTTGGCCTGGAGTTTTGAGAATTGGCTGACAGGTTACACTGCGGTTCCAGTCAAGCGGAGCATTTAAAAGAAGCCGGAAGTTTGGTGTGCTGAGGGGACCGTCAGGGGCGGCTCCGTCTTGGTCCTATGGGTTTATTTGAACAGTACCCTCAAACATTTCTTCACATGTTCCAAGTGCATGTGTGGGAGATGCACGGGCCATGTCAGAATAGATGTGGAGCTGGACAAGATCGCGCAGCCAGGTGGGTACCTTCAGTACTGCCCTCACAGTCCCGTCCTGGACACCAACACTTAATTAACTGCAACACAGAGGTAAGTCTGTCGGTGATGGAGAATGCACTTTGGAGGCCCAGGATCAGGACTGATTAATTCTTCGTGGAGAGGTCAGGAAAATCATTAGAGAGGAGGTAATATTTGAAATAGGTTTGGAAGGAGGAGGGGAAATTCACCTAGCAAAGATTAATGGCATTTCAGTCAGAGTGAATCGTGTGGGCAAAGGCAAGGAGACATGAAACTACGTGATCTTTTTCTTGATTTTAATCTGGAAGTTTCCTTTATTGGTAATCTGAGCTTTCTAAGCCTAGGAGGAAAGTTTTTTAGAAAATGGGTGTGTGTGTCGTGGGGGAGGGGGAGATTGTCAGAGAGGAAGTAAATGTCTGTCTTCTCCGTCCCCTCTTCACCAGGGAAGTCCCATCCTGGTTCCTGGTGGGATTCACTTTTATCTGTCAGCTGTCTAAACTTCAGCGAGAGGGGTGGGGCATGTGGTAACAAACCAAGTTAACCAGGTACTTACTCCCAGAAAACCAGCCCTTGAGCATAAATGACACAAGAAGGATTAAATCATTCATCAAGCCAGTTGTATCATCAAAAACACCATCTAACTATCTGCTTCCTAGAAGGTCAGAGCACTCAGGCTTTCTAGTCTTTTGGAACCTCCTTTCACCTTTTCCTAACAGATTATTTTGTTTCCTGGAGTTAGCTAGAGTTGCTTTTTGTTGTTTCAATTCTGATAGAGTAAGGAATGAGAGAATTTCCTCAGGCAAGTTAAAGGAGGTTGAGGATAAGTTAGGGCTAACCAACTCTATATAGAAGCTTAGAAGGAATGAGGTTATAGCTCAGTCAACATTAACGTGAAGGCTTGAAGCAAAATCATAGCCAACCAAGGTGGTGGGAGCTACTTACTGGAGTTTTCTGTTTAATTCTCCATTTGCCTATTATAAGGTCCATTTGGTGACTCATGATTATGGAAATATTTGTGAGGCTCACGTATGCATTAGATACCTCTTTTGAATAGCTCAACAAGGAGACTTGATGAATGGTCATAGTCTTTACATTTAAGAAAATCATCTCTAACTTTTGGTGCAGTTTAACATAACGCACTGAAATGATTTCAAAATAAAGCTAGAGATTATTTTAACACTTATTGGCTTTCATTTTCCTCTGACTCTTCTAGACAGACTAAATGAGTCTAAATATGCCTTTTATCTCTGTTAATTTGTCTTAAATCAATTTTTGATTGAATCATTGGTTATTAATGTCACTGCAATTTTTTCCTTCTGTTGGGATTCCAGTTTGGAACAAAAATCTGTTCTGTTTGTCTTAAATTATTTGAATGGTTTTTGAATAAATCCCTGTGTACAAGGTGGATGAACTTTTAAACATGTACAAGTAACACAAGCAAAGCTAGCAATTTGAAAATAACCTGCTAATTTGTATGTAGTGCAAGTTTAGAGAATAATTTACCTTAGTTTATACAAATGTGTTTTCTTTTCCAACAAATTTACTAAAAAGGTAGCTGTAGGAAATAAATTCCCAGTGCAAAAGAGGTCTTTATAAAGGTAATTCCTTTGTTGATTAAATGTGTTCCTTTCATAGACAGTTGTTTTTCACTTAAAGAGACTGAATTGTTTTATCACATAGATTCAAGTAAATTTGGGGACATACTTGTTATTGCCTGATGTGATGAATCATCATTTTGCTGAATGCCTACTCATTATGAAATGCTATTGCAGATGTACAAATGAACAAGACACAATTTTATTCTCAGCATACTGTGTAGTAGGAAAGAAAATATGAATCAATTAATTATAACACATGAGAATGTGACATCTCATAAGATAGCTGAGAGTATACAGTAGTGATTCAGAAAGGGTTAAAAAAACAATGGATAGAGGTAATTAGAAATAACTTACTGACAGGAATCACATTTCAAATGGTCCTTAAAAGAATCACATTTGAAACAGTCCCCTAAAGGAATAGTATGTTTTCCTTAAGTAGGGAAAGGAGATTTGACAATCCAGGAGAGCACAAAACAGGCTCTCTTTTGGTAGTTGTGACCTGCCAGGTATTTGTAGGTAAGATAGAAATTGAGGCATTTAATGGGCATTTCCGGCAAGCTTTAGTTAATAGTTGCCTCAGCATTTGTAAGGGAATAGATGAGTGTCACAACATCATCATTATCATCACCTCCCTGTCATCTCCACCAGTTCTATCCCCAACATCCATGCACATTGGATTTGGCATATAAGAATGAGGGGATTTTTCTTAGTATTGCCACAGACGAAACCCTAACAAGTTGAAGTCAACTTGAAGATGCTGCTTAAGAGACAAACAACATACAACACTTGCATTGAAACACAAGAGTATTTTAAAAAATAATTAAAGGAAAACTTACTTGTTTTTTTATTTTTAATTGGGCAAGGTCACTGTGAGCCTAGAAAGCCATATGCATTTGACAGGTCCCTGGATTTTGTAGGCAGTTTGATATTAAGATTTGTGATTCAGAAAGATTCATTTATCAACAAAATGTAGGTTGTATTGGAGGGAAACAATAATGGAGGTGGTTAATATTTGATGTGTTTCCATTTAGACTATCAAAACATTAAGCATCAAAGCTCAATAATACAGACTTCATTTTGTATAGCATATTATAGTTCATAATGGATCTCTCTATGCATTTCCTTATTTCATCTTTAAAATATTATAAGGTGGGAAAGATAGCTTGCTCTTTTCTGAAATACTGAGACTTGAAAATGAAAAGCATTGAACTAGTTACTGAACTAGTTAATGGTGGAGACAAATTGCTAAATTGCAAATATAACTCCATTTCTATTCTCTGCTTTTGTGTTTTTTTTTTGTTTTTTGTTTTTTTTGCTTTAATGTTATGTAAAGATTAACATTTGTTGTTGTGGCCATGATAATTACTGCCTCCCCACCTTCCACTGCCTTGAATAAAAATGGTTTCTGTAGGTGTTTGTTTAAAATGATAGAATAGATAATATATGCACATTGTACACTGTTCAAAATATATAAACATGCACAGTGAAATGTAAGTCTCTTCTTTCCCCAAGTCATTTGGTTACCCTCTCACAAAAATAAGTTGGTAGTATCTTGCATAGTCTCCAGAAATATTCTGCAGTTTACAATAATATTTATGTGTCTTTCCACACATACAAAGTGTCTTTTTGTTTTCACTTAACACTTGGGAGGACATTCCATAATATTACATCCTTTTAAATGACAGAATAGTTTGCTATTGTACAGATACAGCGTGATTTATGTAACCAGTCCTTTGTAACCACATGTAGAGTTTTGCTGGCCTTTTGCTAATATAATCAATGATGAAATGAATGCTTATTCACACAGCCATTTTTGTACGTGGACTAGTCTGTCTGCAGGTGAAATTATTTTTAAAATGCAAATTCTGCAATCCTTTTTAGTTAATGGCTTTTAGCTAAGTAAGTAAGTAGCTCATTTTTATGCTGTGTTTTAGTAGCAATAAATATATGGCTGGTAGAATGTTTTTAGCTCAAAATTACTATTTTTCCTGTCTTTTGTATGAAACCAATAAATGATTGTGTTCAGCTTGTAGTGTAAGACCAAGAATGATCATCACATAGTTATTTTGGTCATCCTAGCCTCTTTATACAAGGGGTTGAAAGTGTATTATTTCATGCTTCTCAAACTTCACTGTATAAAGAAATTATCTAGATGTTAAAATGCAGGCTACGCATCAGTAGATATGGTGTGGGGCCTGGGAGTCCGTATTTCTAATAAACTGCAAGTGTGAACCAGACCACAGAGCACTGAGCAGAAAGGACCTTGGGTGAACTGAGGAAGGGGTGTTAGAAGGGCTTTGTGGGAAGTGGGTCAGAAACAAAAGTTTTAGATTTAACTTTCCTATTCTTTTGAACTATAGTTTTTCCAGCTGGCCAGTGAAGTCTTAATTTACCCATCTGTTAAATTGGTATAAAAATTCCAGTGTGCTCAATATATATCAGAGAATTAAACTGGGACTTAACTGTGAATACACACATTTAATTTTGACATGCTGGAGGGCTAAATAAATGTTCAGAGACAATAATAGTGATTTTGTATGGCACCTTGCTTCTGGAAAGAGATTATGTGAGTATGTTAAATCTTAACATGCTTTAAGTAACATGAAAAAACGTAACAGCATATGAATGTATGAAAGTAGATTTCAACTCTATGGATATGATTGCATAGAAAAAAAGCTAGAGGTAAAGAATTACTATTAGCAGTTATCTGGGGGAGAATTATGGTTGCAGATTTTCGTCTTATTCTTTATGATAGTTCTTCATAGTTCTATGGATTCTGTAAATGAACGTGTATGACTTTTATGACAAAGAAAAGCAATTAAAAGTTAAATAGCCTCTAAAATATGGTCATTCTCCTTTGGGATTTGGGATACATTGTTTGGGATTATAGGTTTGGGATACATTGTTGTGGCACATCATCATAATAAAAAGAGATAATAATGAGCTAATGTTTATTGAATTCTAATTATATAACAAACACTGAATCTAGTCCTTTAAGTATGTGAGCTCTTTAGCATAGCCTTGTAAGTTAACCCCATAATAACATCTCTCCAGGTAAGTTCTTAATTCTCCCCTGTATGAGACACTCCATAATCTCTCAGCCTCTTCGTAGTCTGTAAAGTCTGATGGAAAGCCAGCCCAGCCTGTCATCTACCAGGTTGCTTCTTAATATTTCTGGTCCAGCTGCAGTGGCCTTGTTTCTGTTCCTAAAATCCCATTAACTTTATTCCTATCTTGGAGCCCTTGAACCAGCTACTGCATCTGCCAGGACATTCTGCCTTCTCAACATGTACAAATTAAATGCCTGTTCACTTGTGGCCTTGTCAGAAATAGAGTTTGATGGGGTTCAGAATATGCTATCCCAAAATATGGCACCTTGGCATATTTACTCTTTGAATCTGAGAAATAGTAGTACCAGTAAGGACTGTCTGGCCTCCCCCTTTCTCTCCTGAATCAGGTGATAAGACCCTCATATGAGAGGTGCCCTCCCTATACCTGGAGAAAAGGAACATTCTTATTTCCAAGCAGAGTGATACCTAGGGGAATCTCAACTAGTAGGCTTCGCTAAGCTTTTTTCCAGTTTAATATCCTCAGTTTATACCCTTTTGTCTTACCACATCTTTACATGACTTTCCATTCTTCATCAACCCAGTGTAAAAATGCTCAGATTTAACCATATCTTCAGGTCTTCATTTCCTTTTGAAGGCTCTTGTGTCATGCAAAACTCACGTTGAATACATTTGCATGCTCATTTCTTACTATATATATTTTTTTTGGTCCAATTTATAAGGCCCCATCCAGAGAACCTTAGGAGGATAGGAAAAAGAATCTTTTCTTCCCTTCATGGCCTTACTTCTAAAGATAATATTCCACCCTCATTAGTGTTCTTATAGTGTTCATATGTATATGTTCTTATCCAAATAATAGCAGTTAGAACTGTTTAAAATTAAGTAATTTGTTTGTTATCTTTACTCTCCACAAGAATGTGAACTTCTCGAGGTCTGTGGGACTTTATTTGCTTAGTTAATGAGGTCTGGATTTGCTGGACTCAGAGTCTCTGCTGGCCTTTGCTTATCATGGCTTCTAGTCATTGAGGACACAGGCTTACCATGCGTGTATGGTGGTGCATATCGTGCAGTCCTTGGAAGAACTTAAATGTAATGCCATGTTTCCAATGTGTGCATATTCCTCAGGGTCAAGCAGATAGAGTAATAGAGAAGGAGAACTTACTTGATCATCTCAAATGTTTTATCTCAGTGTTACTGAGGTGTAGAGAAAGAAAGATGGTAGAGAGAAAAGTATACAGAGTATACATTACACTTGTAATACCTCTTTGCATTCACCTTGCCGTGCTGGTGTCAGGAATGGATGTGCTCTGCATACTTCTGGATAAAAACAAATTTTAAAAATTGCTTATTCTTAACACTTGAAATACCTTCAGGAAGAACTAGTCAGTAAATCCAGTTGCCTTTAAATTAGGAATGTTGTCCTCTCACCCTTTGATGTGTTCTGAATACCATACAGCATGAAAATGGATAGAATATAAAAATTCTACTTAGGTTGTTTGGGGAAAGAGTTGACAAAACTCCTATGAAAAGGGTATCATAATTGTGACTCTTGTGTTCAAGAAAACATATTGCTCATTGGGTTTTCTGGGGCTTCTAGGACGCTATAGAATAGAAGTAATATCTTCCAAACCTTACGGTGTATACACTAAGGGTACTGCTGAAATTTTAATATAAAAAGAGGTTAGTAAATGTATTTAGAAGGTGATTCTTACATTTATTTGTCTTGAAGTGAGTTGACTAGGGGAAGAATTTTTTTTTACCTATATTTAAATTTGTGGTTTGCAGTAGAATAGAGGAAAGAATATTAAATGTAAAAAAAGTAGAGGAAAATTTATAGCCATAGGGCTATTTCCTTGAAACTCAGCAGTCTTCAAAGGGCTTCAAGCAGTAGAAGGTGCCTTTGCATTTCTTCTGCTGTCTTCTATGATGGGGATCACTTTGAATTTCATTCAAAAATGAGTTTCAACTAGCCTTTTTCATTTAATTAGCAGCATAAGAGAGATGAAGAGTGCTAATATATTGATTTAACAAGAATAGATAGACCGGCTATCCAAAGCATACCAGACAGTAGACTCCATATAAATAAATAATTTTAGTATCTATAACAATGTCAGAGCTTCCTTTGGCTTATTAAATTGCCTTAAGAATTATGGGTTATTTTTATCATGATGGGATGAATCTTCTAGACAGTTTTTAAAGCCTTCGCAATCCATAAGACACAATAAAATTCTTAGGTATTTTATTCCTGCAAATCCTCCATTAAATTCAATAGACCTTTCTCTTAGTCTTTAAACATCTAATAAGTCGTTGCTGGTTGTAATTGCCTTGAAGATATGTCATTTGTATTAACCCACTTCAATTTGCTGCTGGTACAGTTTCTGTGAAAGAGTATACAAATTAGAATGCAAGATAATCATCTTCTAACCCATTCAGCAAAATAAAGTTTTAAACCTTAATGAAAGTTGTAGATAGATTCAGTCTTTACAGCTTCTTTCAAAACAAGGCTTTTAAAGAATATATTTACTACATGTGTCAAACAGAGATAATAATCTTGCCTCCCTATTACTGTTTTTACGACATTAAATGAAATAGAATAAGTACATTGGTTGGGATTGTCTTCAGTGGCAATTAGGAAACCAGATAAATTGTGGTTTAAATACGTAAGTACTTACTTTTCTCATTAACAAGAAGTCTAGCAGGCTGACTGCTGTAGGTGCTCAGTAGTGCCATCAGAGACTGTGCTCTTATATTTGTCTCCTTTACTATCCAAAAGACTGTGGCTTTTGAGTTCACATTCTCAACATGGATGCTTTACTTCCTGATGTTGTGTGTGTCTTTCAGACAGAAAGAATGGTAGAGTAAAGGACAAAAGCAGTGATGCCAGCTGAGTCTGTCTTGTTCAAGAGTTTTGCTAGATGCTCCACCAGTTGATTTCCACTAACTTCTCATAGCAAGAAGTGTGTCACTTAGTTTTCCCTTGCTACGGGTTAGTTTTACTGTCTCTAAATAGAGAAATAAAAAGGAGAAGGGTGTTGAAAGTGGCTTTCAGATGTCAAATCAGCCTAGAGCCTGGCACAATTTTCACTGATGCGTCAGATGCCTCTTAGGACAAGCGTGTTAACAACAGTGATGTTTGTAAATCTATTGTGTAATTGATACCAGCAGTGTCTTAATTCAGACCCCATATAAAATAAAATATGATCATTTTAAATAAGTGTGTTAGGTAAACAACAATATAATAATGTATATTGAATATTACTGTGCAGTAGTCATTTTTAAGCATTTTATATGCATTAGCTGAATAAATCTTTACTATAAACTTATGGTGTAGGTAAGGTAATTCCAATATTTCCATTTTAAGGATCAATGAGCTGAGGCTTCCAGAGGATATGACAGGTGTGGAGCTTGGATTTTATATCCAGGCAGTCTGAATCTCAAGTCCCTACTCTTAACCACTATACTAAACTGTATTATAAGAAGATTTCCTGTGACTTAAAAATTCATAGAACTATGGTGTATAATGTGAGAAATAAGTTACTTAAAACCTACCATATCAGTGGAAAAACCGAGTCTCTGAGAAGGAATTATGGTAGACAAGGCCCTGAGCTTTTTTAGTTATAAATCGTTTGAACATGTAAGTGTGGGTCCTTAGGTATAGTTACTTCCCTGTCCTTTTCTCTCCACTATGGAGCTTTCTCAATAAACCTAGCTCAGCTGCGAATGGTCACACCTATTACTAGAATGATTAATCATTGTTTCAAGTTTACTTACAACCTAAAAAATAAAAAAACAAACTATTTTTATCGAGTTGTTATTATGAGATTATTTCATCAAGCACCTAATTAGAAGAATTAAGTCTTTAGGTACAAAAAATGGTAAGATCCTTTTGTAGGTGATATGAGTATTTTACCTTGTGTCATATCAAAAGGAAATGAAATCAGATTGCCTCAGTATTAGTGGTGCTAAGTTTGATGATACGAATTAAGGTGGGCCAACAGATTTTTCTTTTTTTTTAGAGACAGAGGGAGAAAACACACAGGGGTGGGGAGGGGCAGAGGGAAAGGGAGAGAGGGAATCTTAACTAGGCTCTAGGCCCAGTGTGGAGCCCTGTGAGACTGCTGGACTTGATCTCACGACCCTAAGATACAACCTGAGCCAAAGTCAAGAGTCAGATGCTTAACCAGCTGAGCCACCCAGGTGCCCCCCAACAGAATTTTCTATTCCAAAACTTAATTTTTTCATTTGTAATGAATAAGTACTCTAGAAGCGGGTGGGAGATTTTTTTTTTGGTACTGGACTGCTGGTTCTGTAACAACTTTTCATCTAATCATTTTAGCATCTGTTTCTTGATCAGTGATTTAATGCCTTGGGCATTGTAGAATGCTGATTTTCTTTCTTTTTTTTTTTTTTTGAATGCTGATTTTCTAATTCTTTCTTTCCATGTACAGTTATTGACTGGAATTTCCTATGAGGAAGCACTTTTTCTCATTAATTTGGCATAAAATACAGTTCCTCTTTTTAAAAAAAAAACCGACAGGGTGAATGCTTATTTCCCTTTGATTAGAAATTTTCAAAGTAAAAAATTGATATAATAATGACCTGAAGCCTGAAGAGTTTTAATTGTTTTTTGCTTTTTTTTTTTTAAGATTTTATTTATTTATTTGACAGAGAGAGATCACAAGTAGGCAGAGAGGCAGCCAGAGAGAGGAGGAAGCAGGCTCCCCACTGAGCAGAGAGCCCAATGCTGGGCTTGATCCCAAGACCCTGAGATCATGACCCCAAGGCATAGGCTTTAACCCACTGAGCCACCCAGGCGTCCCAGTTGTTTCTTGCTTTTGCTGTTTTTTTCCCTCTTTTTTTCTTCTTCTAAGCGTATTATCGTGGACCTGTGAGATTTTATTTATTAAATGTGTTGCAATCAATTAAATTTCCAGGAAGTACAAGAAAGAATGAACACAATAATAGACACACATAATGGGATAATTCTAGGTGTAGAATGTTCTTCAAAACACTTAGTCTGGGGCCCCTGGGTGGCGCAGTTGGTTGAGCGACTGCCTTCGGCTCAGGTCATGATCCCGGAGTCCCGGGATCGAGTCCCACATCGGGCTCCCAGCTCCATGGGGAGTCTGCTTCTCACTCTGACCTTCTCTCTCTCACTCTCTCTCTTTCCTAATAAATAAATAAAATCTTTAAAAAAAAAAAAAACAGTCTGTCTACAAAGTCAATATAATAAAAGAAACAAATAAGTACTTGCTGTAGAATAATAAAAACCAGAGGGATATAAAGAAATTCAGTACATGAGTTTGAGAGTTGAATTCAAAGTGGTAAAATTGAATGTGGACTATATATCAGATATTAGGGAAAATTGTTGCTAATTATTTTTGTGATCTGGTAATGATATTAGTCATGTAAGAGCATCTTCATTTTAAGAGAGGTATCCTAAAGAACTTGAGGATGAAGGATCCTGATGCCTGCAGATTAGATAGTATTAATTCTGGGGATGCCTAGGTGGCTCAGTTGGTTAAGTGTCTGCCTTTGGCTCAGGTCATGATCCCAGGGTCCTGGGATTGAGCCCCACATCAGGCTCTTTGCTCTGTGGGGAGCCTGGTTCTCCCTATGCCTGCTCTGCCTGATCTCTGCCTGCTCTGCCTATCTCTCCTCCTGCTTGTCTCTCTCTTTGACAAATAAATGAATGAAATCCTAAAAAAAGAAAATAATTCTATAAAAGTTTGTAAATACATAGTTGTACTATTTAGAAAAAGCAAATATGGCAAAATCTTAAATGTTGAATTTATTTGTAGAGTATATTGGCTATCATTATATTATTAATGCAAACTTTCTGCATGAAGAAATATATAAAAAGTTTTAGAGGAAAATAAATAACTATGGCTTCTTTGGAAATATAGAATACCATCTTATTCTTGAATTCTAGAGCAGTGTTTTCCAAAATATTTGTTTTGCTTAGAAGATTTGGCTCAGTATTTAGAGAGATCTGGGCCTCCTTTCTTTACTTTAAATAGGACAACTTGATTTCATTCTGATTTATATTTTGGGAGTCTGCTTAAAATTTTATTTGAACAGAGGCTTCTTGTAACCTTGAAAATATTATAATATCCTAGGAAAGAAGTTTTAATATTAATCACAAGTTGCATCATGAAATTTGTCCCAAAGTACCCACGGTTTTTGCAAAATTTGGCAATCTCATAAAACCAATGTTTTTTTTTTACCTGATTAAAAATCTATTTTTTTAAAAATATTTTATTTATTTATTTGACAGAGAGAGAGATCACAAGTAGGCAGAGAGGCAGGCAGAGAGAGAGGGAGAAGCAGGCTCCCTGCTGAGCTGAGAGCCCCATGTGGGGCTCCATCCCAGGACCCTGAGATCATGACCTGAGCCGAAGGCAGAGGCTTTAACCCACTGAGCCACCCAGGCGCCCCTGATTAAAAGTCTATTAATAGGGTTTGAGAGAGCTAGATAGGAAATATTTTAGTCTTTGTAGTTGTACAGTTTTGATCACAATTACCCAACTGTGCCTTTTGAGTGAGTTGGAGCAACTATAGAAAATACGTAAATGATGACTGTGGTTGTGTTCTCATAAAGCT
>CM052799.1:42317783-42349615 GCA_028533885.1 Nasua narica
GATTTTACATTTATGCTAGTCCCCCGCTACCGGGCACTTTCCTTTGGGGTATTACTGTCCTTGGTTAGCTTCTGGTGGCTCCCTCCCCCTTTTATTTATCCTCCGATATCAGCTCGGGTGATCCCACTTTGCTTTTACCTCTCCACTGCTGTCTTCTGCTCTCGGAGAGATCCCGGGGTTAGAAATCTTTCTCCTCAGGATGATTTCATGGGTGTTCAGCGTGTTCTGGTAGATTTCCAGCTCACTTTTGGGGACCGGTTGCTGCAGGATCTCTTACTTCTCCTCCATCTTGCCCCCCTCCCGTTGCTGTTTTTGTACTAAAAAAGTTGTCCTGGAGCTGGGGTGGGGGCAAGGATTTGCCCACACTGAGTTTAAATGCATTAAACAGAAAAAGAGCAGCCTGGGGCTACCCGCCTGAGCTTCCGCTGCAGCTGTAGGTGTGTCCCCATGTGCCCCGAGCTTAGTTGAGCCTCATCTGGGCACTGCCTTCTGGCAAGGAGGTATTTTTTGATGTGATACAGTGACCCCTCTCTTTTCAGGACCTATGTACATTGTTAAAATAAAATCATTTTGGCTATTGTGGACTCTACATCTGTGTCTTTGAGGTAAATACCCAGCAGTAAAATTGCTGGGTCATAGGGTGATTTTTTGAGGAACCTGCACACTGTTTTCCAATGTGGCTGCACCAATTTGCATTCTCACCAACAGTGGGTAAGGGTTCCCCTTTCTTCACGACTTCTCCAACATTCGTTTCTTGCCTTGTCGATTTTTACCATTCTATCTT
This sequence comes from Nasua narica, assembly GCA_028533885.1. Lineage (NCBI taxonomy): Eukaryota > Metazoa > Chordata > Mammalia > Carnivora > Procyonidae > Nasua > Nasua narica. The sequence continues at coordinate 42,318,568 of CM052799.1, forward strand.
GTATAAGGTGGTATTTCAATGTGGTTTTGATTTGAATTTCCCTGATGGCTAATGATGAACACTTTTTCATGTGTCTGTTAGCCATTTGTATGTCTGCTCATGTCTTCTGCCCATTTTTTGACTTGATTATCTGTTTTTTTGGATGTTGAGTTTGAGAAGTTCTTTATAGATCCTGGATATCAGTCCTTTGTAGTGTCATTTGTAAATATCTTCTCCCATTCCGTGGGTTACCTCTTTGTTTTATTGATGGTTTCCTTTGCTGTGCAGAAGCTTTTTATCTTGATGAAATCCCAAAAGTTCATTTTCGCTTTTGTTTCCATTGTCTTTAGAGACGTGTCTTGAACGATGTTCCTATGGCCAATGTCGAAGAGGTAACTGCTTATGTTCTCCTCTAGGACTTTGATGGTTTCCTGTCTCGCATTGAGGTCTTTCATACATTTAGAGTTTATCTTTGTGTATGATGGAAGAGAATGGTCCAGTTTCATTCTTCTGTATATAGCTGTCCAATTTTCCCAGATTGACGATACTTTCTTTTCTTGAAGATACTTTCTTCCATTGGATATTTTTTCCTGCTTTGTCGAAGATTAGTTGACCATAGAGTTGAGAGTCCATATCTGGGCTTTCTATTCTGTTCCATTGGTCTATGTGTCTGTTTTTTTGCCAGTACCATGCTGTCTTGGTGATCACAGCTTTGAAATATAGCTTGAAATCAGGCAACGTGATGCCCTTAGCTTTGTTTTTCTTTTTCAACTTTTCCTTGGCAATTTGGGGTCTTTTCTGGCTCCATACAGATTTTAGGATTATTTGTTCCAGTATTTTGAAAAATGCTATTGGTATTTTGATTGGGATGGCATTGAAAGTGTAGATTGCTCTGGGCAGCATAGTCATTTTAATGATGTTTATTCTTCTGATCCATGAGCATGGAATGTTTTTCCATCTTTTTGTGTCATCTTCAATTTCTTTCATGAATGTTTTATAGTTTCTGGAGTATAGTATATTGCCTCTTTGCTTAGGTTTATTCCAAGGTACCTTATGGTTTTTGGTACTATTGTAAGTGGAATCAATTCTCTAATTTCTCTTTCTACAGTTTCATTTTTAGTGTATAAGGAAGCAACTGTGCATTGATTTCTGTGCATTGATTTTATATCCTGCCACATTACTGAATTGCTATATGAGTTCTAGTAGTATGGAGGTGGAGACTTTTGGGTTTTCTACATAGAATATCATGTCATCTGGAAAGAAAGAGAATTTGACTTCTTCTTTACCAATTTGAATACCTTTTATTTCTTTTTGTTGTCTTATTGCTGTGGTTAGGACTTCTAGTACTATGTTGAACAAGAATGGCTAGAGTGGGCATCTTGTCGTGTTCCTCTCAAAGGGAAGGCTCTCAGTTTTCCCCATTGAAAATGATATTTGCTATGGGTTTTTCATAGATGGACTTTATGAAGTTGAGGAATGTTACCTCTATCCATATACTCTGAAGTATCCCTATACTCTGTTTTAGTCAGGAAAGGATGCTGTATTTTGTCAAATGCTTTTTCTACATTAATTGAGAGGACCATGTGGTTCTTCTCTCTTCTCTTACTGATTTGTTCTATCACATTGATTGATTTGTAAATGTTGAACTACCCTTGCATCCCAGGCATAAATCCTACCTCGTTGTGATGGATACTCTTTTAATGTACTGTTGGATCCTTTAGCTGGATCTTGTTGAAAATTTTGGCATCCAGATTAATCAGGGATATTGGTCTGAAATTCTCCTTTTTGATGGGGTCTTTGCCTGGTTTTAGGATCAAGGTAATGCTGGCCTCATAGAAAGAGTCTGGAAGTTTTCCTTCTGTTTATATTTTTTGAAACAGCTTCAGGAGGATAGGTATTATTTCTTCTTTGAATGTTTGGTAGAATTTCCCAGGGAATCCATCAGGTCCTGGACCCTTGGTTTTTGGGAGCTTTTTGATCACTGCTTCAATCTCGTTACTAGTTATTGATCTATTCAGGTTGTCAGTTTCTTCCTGTTACAGTCTTCGAAGTTTATAGGTTTCCAGGAATGTATCTATTTCTTCTAGGTTGCTTAACTTATTGGCATATAGCTGTTGATAATGATTTCTGATGAATGTTTCTGTTTTCTTGGTGTTAGTCATGATCTCCCCCCCTTCATTCATAATTTTATTAATTTGGGTCATTTCTCTTTTCTTTTGAGTAAGTGTGGCCACTGGTTTATTGATCTTACTAATTTTTCAAAGAACCAGCTTGTAGTTTCATTAATGTTTTCTACTGTATTTCTGGTTACTAACACATTGATCTCCGCTCTAATCTTAATTATTTTCCTTCTCCTGCATGGGTTAGGTTTAATTTGCTGTTGATTCTCCTGATCATTAAGGTGTAAAGGTAGTTTGTGTTTTTGGGACTTTTCTATTTTTTTGAGTGAGGCTTGGATATCCACAATAGCCAAAATGTGAAAAGAGCCAAGATGCCCTTCGACAGACGAATAAATAAAGATGTGGTCCATGTACACAGTGGAATATTACTGAGCCATCAGTACCCAACTTTTGCATCAACTTGGATGGCACTGGTGGAAATTATGCTGAGTGAAGTAAGTAAGCAGAGAAGGTCAATTATTATATGGTTTTACTTATTTGTGAAATATAAGGGATAACATGGAGAACATTAGGAGAAGGGAAAAATTAAGGGGGAGAAATCGGAGTGGGAGATAAACCATGAAAGACTATGGACTCTGGGAAACAGAGTTTTAGAAGGGAGGGGGGTTGTGGGATAGATGAGCCTGGTGGGTATTAAGGAGGGCACGGATTGCATGGAGCGCTGGGTGTTATATGCAAATAATGTCAGTGTATCATGGAACACTACATCAAAAACTCATGATATACTGTATGGTGACTAACATAACACAATAAAAATAAAAATAAAAATAAAAATATAATAAAAATAAAAATAAAATCAGAGCCTGACAGTAGTTAAAGAAGTAAAAACATTTTAATCAGGAATATTGCAACAGGGGAAGAAATTTAGTATAGAGCTAAGCCCAATTTTAAATTTAATGTGGAAAAGTGGGAATATACAAAGAAGCAGAGTTAGGATCAGTGGATGTAAAATTACTAAGCGGAAACTTGGGTAAAAGGGGATTCTGGCAGAACCATTCTAACAGGATTCTTGCTGAAGGCAGGTGAGAATGATCAGACATTACCTGGAGGATGGTGGATAATGAGGAGTTTTATTAGATACCAAGGTGGGGGTTCTGATAAACTGACTTAGTTGGATCCTTGCTAAAACTGGCCTCTTGAGGGACATGCCCAAGGGCTGGTCTTAGTCATGCTCAGAAGAACCTATTGAGAGTTTAGTCAAGGACAGAGTCTTTGTCAGCATACTGCTTTCTTTCTGTGGAAATTTCTCTCCTCTTTATTATTATTTATTTTTTAAGAGAGAAAGATTGAACATGTGAGTTGGGGGTATAGGGGAAGGTAGAGGAGGGGGAGGGAGAGAGACTCCTAAGCAGGCTCCACATCCAGCACAGCGCTGATTGGGGCTTGAACTCACGACCCTGACATTATGACCTGAGCCAAAATCAAGAGATGGACGCTCAAATTGACTGAGACACCCAAGTGCCCCTTAATTATTTCTAGTTTTTAATTTCTCCCTTCATGCATGACATTCTCAGCAAAGACTCCTTAATTAGGTCACATCCTGAACTGCAAGATTTAATTCTTATTCCTAATAATTAGGTATTTATATGATTATTAATTGTAAAGGCCATTGACTAATGATCACCTTAGGGTATAAGTCAATTGAGGACAGGAATAATAGCTGTTTTACTGCAGTGGTGTTGTTAGTTAACTGCATTTATTTTTACCTTCTTTCTCTGTATTTTATCCCTAATCTAATAAGGTACCTGGTACTTAGTAAGCACGTAAGTATTTATTGAATGGATTAATCAGTTACTGTTCAGACTTAGTTGCTATTATGACATCAGTGTGAAGAATGAGACAAGTTTGAAAAATATTGTTAGTGAACACATTAATTTATAAGTTGGGATAAGTTATTTTTCTTTTCTAATCTTTATCTTTTAAGTGCTAGTAAAACTGGATCATAAGAAATAAGATATAAAGCATATTATTTGGATCTTGAAGATTTAGCTGGATGTCTTTGGGAATGTTCTAATTTCTCACCGTATTTGAAAGTAGTTTAAAGCATAAAAAAGTAGCCAGATGAATTTTCATGACTAACATGTAACTTAACTCATTTGAGTCCTCTTTTTTGAGAACTTGGACTTATTTATTGTGTTATTTCAGATGGAACCTAAATTCTATAAAGTGGTCAGTCAGGCCCCCTAATATTTTATCCCAGTAATTAATCCTAGTTATTAACTATGTATTTTATTATTATACTACTTTTATGAAAATGATTTATTTTGGATATCATTTTTGTTTTTTTCTGTGACTTTCTAACTGAAAATTTTAGTGAATTTATTTCCTTAATTAATGAAGATTAATTAAGTTAAATAATGGGTTTATTAACTTACACTTTCTATATTAATTCAACTGTTCCTTTTTCTTGTGACTGTTTTCCAACCAAAACATAAATTGATTTTATGTAATTATTTTATTTTTCCCACAATCTCTTATGTAATATATCCTATGTAGTGAACACTTAATGAAAACATTTTGGGTATTGAGATCATTTGGGAGGAAGATCTAGATGACAAAGAGAATTTTTAATTGCTCCCATCTATAATATCTATAATAAATGATTTAAACCATAATTCAGTCAGAAGTTTCCATTCAGTTTAACTTACTAAATATCTATCTGCTAATTTTTATATTTTTAAATAAAGTTAACTAAGATTTCATCTTGGAACCTTCAAGGGCAGAGAACATCTATAAATGTAACCTTCTACAGTTCATCTGCTTGAGATTTGGTGTTTACCAGATGGGGGGTAATTAAAATATTTCCTCAGAATAAAGTTTGTATTTGTTTAAAAATAAGAAACCTCTCGGGGCACCTCGGTGGCTCAGTCGTTGGGCGTCTGCCTTTGGCACAGGTCAATGCTCCCCGAGTCCTGGGATCGAGCCCCATGTCGGTCTCCCTGCTCGGCGGGAGGCCTGCTTCTCCTCCCACTCCCCCTATTTGTGCCCTCTCTCCGTGTGTCTCCCTCTGTCAAGTAAGTAAAATCTTTGAAAAAAAAAAAGAGAAACCTCTCAAAATGAAGGGAAAAGGTCAGCCTCATTAAGCTGAGCTCAGTCCAAATGAGCTAAATTTCATTTTCTACCACACTTATTCTTCTTTAGTGAACAGAAAAATGAAAATATATTTCTTGTTGTATCCTAATGGAGCATGAAGAAAGAAAGGGAGACAAAATCCAGAGCTGTTTATTTTCATATTTGTTCACTGATATGAGGTGATTCATCTCTGACTTAAGCTACTTTACTGATTAGAGAGGGGTTAGGTATTATGCAGGGGTGTGTGGATAGATGCCTTTGTTGAGCTAGCTTGCTTTTCTTTTCTTTTCTTTCTTTACTTTCAAGATTTTATTTATGTATTTGACAGAGGGAGACACAGCAAGACAGGGAACACAAGTGGGGGGTTTGTGAGAGGGAGAAGCAGGCTTCCTGCAGAGCAGGGAGCTGGAGGCAGAGCTCAATCCCAGGACCCTGGGATCATGACCTGAACTGAAGGCAGAAGCTTAAGGACTAAGCCACCCAGGCGCCTCAATGAGTTTTCTAAAATGATTTAAACTTTATGGAATTCTGGTTTCAGAAGAGCACTTTATATTTGTTAACTCAGATTCCTTATCTAAGGAGAAATTAAGGCAATAATTTGAGGTGATTTTCTGAATAATTCAAGCCAAAGCACCAGCTAATGAGAATAGTATAGTGTTATTGGTAACTAGATAATTGGTAACACTTTGATCCTTGTATTTGAAAGGAAACTTTAATAAGGGGTATTGTATGTGTGTTCATTACCATAAATTTGTATGTTATTCTGTGTCTTTTAATTTTGTTTATCTCTTAAAATAGACATCATTGCAAGTTGCTTTAGGGAATGGCAAATAAAGGCTTGAAGTTGGGATTTATAAAAGTCTAATTTTAGGACATGGTGATAAAAATGGCTCCTGGGTGTCTCAATTGGTTGAGTGGTTGAGGGTTTACCTTCAGCTCAGATTGTGATCTTGAAGCGTTGGGATCAAGCCCTGGGTCAGGCTCTCCAAGGGGGAGGGGTTTTAGCTTCTCCCTCTGCCCCTCCCCCTGCTTCTGTGTGTGTGCATGCACTCTCTCTTGTTCTGTCTAAAATAAATAAAATCTTAAAAAAAAAAGGCCTAGGAAGCGTTTGGTATTTGAAGTCAGAGGTGGAGGATATAAACCTGGACAAATAAACTTGTGCAGTCACTCAGAGCTCTCTGACACCAACACAAAACATGCTCTAAAGTCAACACAGTTCTGCCTTCATACTTCCACATCTGAAAGCAAGTCAACCCCAAAACCAACTCTTTCCCCAAACTCCATATAATATTAGTTTGCTATGCTAAATAAGACAATCCCCAACCACTGTATTTCACCCTTAAGTAAGCCATAAATATGGTTTTATAGTTTCAGATTTTGAGTGGTGGTGCTTTATGACAAAGGTTTTCCTATTTTATCAATGCCTTTTCTCATTTCTCCTGTCCTTTTAATTTCCATCTTAACTCTTCCTTTTAATGACTGAACATCTCAAAAGAGTGTTGTGTAACTGATGCTTTTGTTTTCTTACAGTCTTATTTCCTTCTCTATTTTATGCAATGGAGGGAGCTGCCCTAGTCAATCTAAAAGTTTAATTCTTGATGCTAGAATTCAAAATCTTCTGAACGAACTTGAATCAACTTTTCACCAATTTCAAAGCTCAGTCCGTCCTTTAGTCAAGCTAAACTAGACTCCTCTTAACTGTTTTAAGATATGGACTAGTCTGTTTGTTTTTTTACCGGCATTCTTTCCCTCTAGAATGCCCTCTGCTTGATTTCTACATCCTTAAATCCAGTCCATCTTATTTACTCCTACCTTTTCCGTGAGGCTGCCTCTTAACTCCCCAGATCCAAATAATCCTTACTTCCTGAGGAGTGTAATGCTTTTATTAAATCATTGATTCCCTGAGCTTGTGATATAATGGAGAGATGCAGTTTGCCAACAGACCCCTTTCATACACACATAAAAATATGGAACCTCAGGGTGTTGATAATAGTCTTTCAATGCTCATTTTGAATGAAACAATCATTGAATGTCCCCATGACTTTAAGAAATACATTTCATCACTGAAATTATCATGGAAAACATAAAATACAGTTGCAATATAAAAATCTTACTGTATTCTTATTATTGTCATCTTACTGCAGACCAATGAGAACTTCATCTAAGACTAGCTCTGGCTTATTTTCTTTTCTTTTCTCTTCTTTTCTTTTTCCTTTCCTTTCCTTTCTTTTCCTTTCCTTTCCTTTCCTTTTCTTTTCTTTTTTTCTTTTCTTTAAGAGGAAAGCTTGTATTGGTTTTATTGAAGGTTCGGATGGCACATGACAGTTCATAAAATGGTTTTAGAAGTAGGGGTAGGAAGGAAATAAAAAATAAACTGGGTGAGAAATAAAAACAACCAGGATAAGGTAAGATGTGACTGGTTCCATCTGATATATGGGAGGGAGTTGGTGCCTCTGAACAATAAGGATGGATCCTTCTTTCAGTCTTTTAAGGCTATTGCTTTAGCCCTTCTGAGTGGTCTGAGAACCACTGATTATTAATATTCATTTAGCTGTCTATCTATCTGGTTAACTATCCATCCATCATCTATCTAATTAATCTTATATCTTCTGGGAACTTCAAGTTGGCACCTATTTCTGAAGTCTATAACCCATTTTATAGCTTCAGATTTCAAACTGAGTTCAGGCTACTTTCTTAGGACCTTTTTTTTTTTTTTTTTTTTTGGTGGGGGCACCTTCTGTATCCCATCCAGGGCTATTGGTATTCTTCATTCTTAGTGTTTGAAACTGAGAGACAAAGGTAGAATGCTTATTTCTGACTACTCTCTACTTCTCTCCTCTTTTTCTTTCTTCTTCCATGGGATAAAAATGGTATCAAAACATTAAGGAATAGGGGCACCTGGGTGGCTCAGTGGGTTAAAACCTCTGCCTTCGTCTCAGGTCGATCTCAGGTCGATCTCATGATCTCAGAGTCCTGGGCTCAAGCCCCATGGCAGGCTCTCTGCTCAGCAGGGAGCCTGCTTCCCCTCTCTCTCTGCCTGCCTCTCTGCCTACTTGTGATCTCTGTCTCTCTGTCAAATAAATAAATAAAAATCTTAAAAAAAAAAAACCCCAAAACATTAAGGAATAAAATCTCATTATTGAAGAAGGAAAATATTTTTGAAGGTATTTTTAAAACATTATTCCTGTTATTTTATTTTAGGTTTTTGTATTGTTAATGATTTTATCTTCCAAAAGGGTTTACTTTCTTCATCTTTATTGTATACCACTAGAAACCATGAACAATGATTTGTGCTCCTTTGTAGTCTTCCATGTCACCGTGGTACCTTGCCTGAAGAAGGAACTCACTTAATGTGAGTTGAGGTTAGGATGTTAATAATGACTGTAAGGGAATGACATTTGACTTTTTGGGTCAAAAATCTCAAAGATAGTGTGAGTGTAACAATATGCCACCTGAGAAAATAAATTCCCATTTTCCTTATCTTTACAATGGGAATAACAACTATTCACAAAATTTCATATAAAAGAGATGAAATAAAATATATAAAAGTCCTTTTGAGCTATAATTTGTTATTCAAAGTATTTTATATATAATAAGGTAAATGGAATAAAGCAAATATTAAGGAACTATACAAATTAATCACATTATTGATATTTTTAATAATTTTTATTTGGAGGTAGCATAGTATTTTTCAGTTTATAAAGCAATTGTTTTAAAGGAAAATGGTGGTTTTTATTTTGTATCCACTCCACAATATGGTTTCTGTTTGAATTTTGCATTTTTTTTTAGCAGTTTTCAAGAAGCTACACTAGTACATTTTGTGTTGCCATAGCCTGGTAATACTGGACCTAAGTTCAGTGACCAAAAGGAAATAGATATTGAGATAAGAACAAAATACCAATGCTTCCTTTTATATTTTGTTCATTGAATTTTTTTTTTAAATCCCATAGCCATTTTTCAGATGTCAATAAAATTTAAACTGCTACTGGGTATAAAACTTAAATGACCTTTGGAAAATTCATAATAGTGTAGGTCTGGCTTAGATGGACCCAAAAATGGGTTTTAAAAACATTGGTTTTATGGAATACCATGCAGCCATCAAGAGAAACGAAATCTTGCCATTTGCAACAACGTGGATGGAACAAGAGGGTATTATACCAAGTGAAATAAGTCAGTCAGAGAAAGACAATTATCACATGATCGCTCTGATATGAAGAATTTGAGAGGCAGGGCAGGGGATTATGGGGGGGTGGGGAAGAGAAATGAAACAAGATGGGATGGGGAAGGAGACAAACCATAAGAGACTCCTAAACTCATGAAACAAACTAAGGGTTGCTGGGAGGTGGGGGGGATAGGGATATGGACATTGGGGAGGGTATGTGCTATGGCAAATGCTGTGAAATGTGTAAGCCTGATGATTCACAGACCTGTACCCTGGGGTAAATAATACATTATATGTTAATAAAAAAATAAAAAAAAAAAACACAAAACATTGGTTTTTATTGGTTGGAAAATTTAGTTTGCGACCAGTGCTGTGGGTCATGTGTTTTATTACCTTATTTTAAAAATTACTCTGAAATAATATTTCTTAATCTTTCACACTGAAAATGTTGTTGTGGTGGTGGTGGTAGTGGTGGTGGTAATGATTATTTATCTGCTTATGTTCCAGATTTGTTGGGATGAATAGATTTATTAGTTATGGCTCTTCTGAGAAACAGTACCAATGTAGTTTACACACCACCAAAAAAATTAACTCAGTTCTAACACTACTTGGAGGTAGTGTCAGATCCCACAAGGTAATGGCTTACTTCCATAAAGCAGTTTTAACCAGACACACTTCAGAAATCAACAAGTCTAGGTTGTTATCCGAGCTTTTAATTGACTAGCTTTATATCAAGGATTTGAATGACCCCCTCCATGGGTTCATTCAATTTGCTAGAGCGGTTCATAGAACTTAGGGAAACATTTTACTTACTAGGTTGCTGGTTTTTTTTTTTTAAAGATTTTATTTATTTATTTGACAGAGAGAGAGAGAGATCACAAGTAGGCAGAGAGGCAGGCAGAGAGAGAGAGGGGGGGAAGCAGGCTCCCGGCTGAGCAGAGAGCCCGATGTGGGGCTCGATACCAGGACCCTGAGATCACGACCTAAGCCAAAGGCAGAGGCTTTAACCCACTGAGCCACCCAGGCACCCCAGGTTGCTGGTTTTTTATAAGGGGATATAACTCAGGAATAGACATAAGGAAAAGATGCATAGAACAAGGAATGTGGGTAAAGGTATAAAGCTTCCATGCTCTTTGAGTGTGTTCCTCTCCTCATATTTGCGTAGTATACCAGCCCCGAAGCTCTCCAAACTTCTATTCTTTGGGGTTTTAATGGGTCTTCATTACATAAGCATGACTGAATAAATCATGAACGATGTGTGATTTCTGATTGAACCTCCAGTCCCTCTCCCTCCCAGGATCTCAGGAAGGTGAGACTCAAAGTTCTAGCTCTCCACTCACATGGTTTGTTCCCCTGGCAACCAGCCCTCCTCCTTAGTTTTTTTCCCAAGTCACCTTATTGACATAAACTCAGGTGTGGTTGAGAGAGGTTTGTTAGGAATATCAAGACACTTTTATCAGTTATCACTTAGGAAATTCCAAGCTGAAAGCTCTGGACCAAAAACTGGGATGAAGACAAAATATATTTCTTATAAATCACAGTTTCACAATGGATATCCTTTATATAAAGAGGCTTACAATAAAGAATTGGCTCATGTGATTATGGAAGCTGGAAAATCTAGAATCTTACAGGCTGGGCCAATAGGCTGGAGACCCACGAGTGCTAATGTTTCATTTCCAAATTGAAAACTATTGGATGAAGGAAGGCTGATGTTCTCATTTGAGTCTGTAGATGGTCTTCTATAGAAACACTAAGAGCCATGTTGCAGTTGAGGTTAGAAGACAGTCTTATGGAGAATTTTCTCTATCTCAGGGCAAGCAGGTATTTTTGTTCTTTTCGGTCCTTCAACTGATTGGATAAAGCCCACCTTCATTATGGTGGGCAATATGCTTTATTTTATGTCTTCCAACTTAAATGTTAACCTCATCTAAAAACACCTTGACACAGAATGATGTTTGACAAAATATCCGGGCACCCCATGGCCCAGCCAAGTATACTTATAAAGTTAATCATTGTAGTAAGTTATATATGATTTTGCAGGTGCGTTTTACATGTTTTCCAGAAAGCAATGAAATATTTTATTTTCCAGTACCACAATTTGTAAGGCTAGTTCCAGATAACACAAAATCATGTTTTGAATGATTTTATGGTGTTTAGAAGAGTCGATTCCTTTGAAGAGAAAGTGATGGCAATTTTGTCTACATTGCATTTTATAGTTTGCAAGACACTTTCACATACATTAGCATTTTTGATCAATCAGTACCATTCTTTTCAGCTTCAGCTGCAGCTCCTGCCACCAAATTATTGACAGTGTCTAACACAAGCAAAGTGAAGCCAAGGGTCAAATAATTATGCAGTAAACCTGATCGATAACATAAGCCAGTATGAGCAATTTAGCCAAACACAATCCTGTCTTTAATTGAAACTTCTTTTGTCTGAATTAGTGGACAAATGCTTCATTTTAACTGTGCTGTTTTGGAGAAGATGGTGACACCCACATTTTAACAGCTTCTCACTCACCTTGAAATTTCCAACATCTGGAATCATTACTGGAACATTGTAGTTAAATAAAAGTATTTTTGGTGGCGGATCAATTCATGATCAAATTAAACTCTCTTTAAATAAGCTCTAGACCTAAAATAATACTAGTTCAGGGTGTGTGTGACCACTTGTTCGTTTGTTGCCAAATTGCTAAGTACTGTCACTCCTTTGTCTCCCATTTGATTCCTTTTGTAACCTTTTCCAATTTGGGTTTGAAACAACTACTATTTTAGATTAAGCCATAATTTCTCAGTGTCCACTTAAGTAGCTTCTTTGTATTCATTGTATCTCTGACCAACCCACCTCACCTCTCTCCTCTTGCTGCATTTGTACCGATTTATATCTTATGTTTTTGCTTAAGTCCTTCCCAGTGGCCTGTCTGTAGGCTTTCCTGTGTTCAATTCATTCTACACATTGCTTTCATGAATGTCTTTCTAAAGTATGAAACTATTACTCTCCTCAAAATATTTAACAGATGTAAAAAATAATAATAATACTGCAGTATGAGGTGGGACAAATTTGTAGAAATAGGTCAGCAATTCTGTTATCAGTAGGGGATTCAAGGTTCAAACACATTTCACAAGGTGATAAGGCCTTAAACTTTTGACCTTAGAATCATTAAGTTACATCTGGCTAAAGGTAGGATGCATTCCAGAACCCGAGTTAAATCTGATCTAGAAGTTAAGGGGTTAACTCAACTCTACAACGAAGCGTATAGGAATTATGGGTCAGGAATAAAGAATGGCATCGTGTTGTTATATAAGCTAAGGAACTAAGTGATCTGATCTGTGGTAGTGATGATCTACCATGCTAAAGTATACTGTGGAAAATGTGAATCTGAAAATGTCTGAATAACATCATCACCTGCTTTGCCATATCCTAACTGTAGTTTCTTGAGGTAACACAAATCTTAAATGATTTTAATTTAATTTTTGATTATACCTTAGTAATGTAATCAGATATTGTCCAAAGCAAAAACTAATTTAATGAAGAATTTAGTCACCAAAATCATTATTACTTCTCAATAGAATTCGTAATTTTGCTCTCCTCTCCACCTATCAATAGAACCATAAAATAATAATTTCACTCATATCAGCTACTCTTTATCCTATAATATTTATCCTTCTAAATTCTACCTTCTTATAATACTTGACAATTGTTCTGATCACTGAGGAACTTTCATTTTGGCCTGAGAATCTCTGTTGCTGTCCCAGCCTACCCCTGTCTAGCTTCACTAAAAATTCTTTGTGTCAGCTGAGTAAAAAACCAAGACTGATCACTTTGTGCCTTTGCTTCAAGGTGAGGAAATGCAAGTTCAAGAATAACATTGCCTGGCCTTGAACTCCTATGGCTTAAAGAAGAGCCTGAAATACCTGCTCAACTCCATTGGAGCCATTCTTTCCTTAAAACTAGCTCTTCAGAATTCAGGCAATGTCACTTAGCTTTATTTTATAGCAATTAGACAGTTAAGTGTCTTATTTGTTAAAGAATGTAGCATGAAATGTCAATAGGCTGAATACCAGATCAAGGCAGAAATAAGAAATGACATGGCAATCAAAAGAAAAAAAAATATTTTTTCAAGAGACACTACAGTTGTCTCCCAAGTTTATTATTGCCATTGATCACATTTATGAAAATAACTGTTATAACACAAGTAAGAAGGTTACAATATAATGTAAAGAATTCTCTCCATATACTGTTTGACAACTTTATTTCCACTACAAACTGATGTTATGGTGCACATAAGTTATCCTGCAGCAGGGTACCACGGGTGGGTTATGTTAGTAAATGTTATTTGTTATCAGAATAACAGTAATGTTGCAGGCTATTTATTGAAATACCTAAGCCCAACTGAGAAAAAAAATGACTTCTTCTGCTAAGCCAGCTATATTTTCCAGACTCATCTTGACCATTACTTCTTATTATTAGGTTTTTGGGAAGATTATTCTCCAGCTGACATGCTTTCAGAACTGTGATTCTGAGGAATAAAACTAGATAACCAACTACATTTAAATATTGTAGCACAGAGTCCATTGTCTTCATTTCACATGGTAAACATTCTCTTCCAATAAAAAGGATTCTTCTGGTTTTAAAATGTTTCTTTGTTCCTAATACATTGGATCTCTTAGGAGTAATTGCTACTTAAATTGTAAAATATAAACATTAAAAATGTTACTTGGCGATGCTGAAAACCATTACTGAGGTTTTGAGTTATTATATCTATTTTAGTGTATTTATTTAATTTTCATAACAACCAGATGAGCAAACAGAGGTTTAGGGACTTACCTACAATCATGGTGAGCAATTTATGAACAGGATATGTCTAAATTTAGAGATTTCGTTGGACCACTCCTTCCCTCCTTTCTTCCCTCCCTTCCTCCCTCCTCCCCCTTCTTCCTCATTGTATTATTGCCATGCAACATTATTGTTTTAGGAATACCACATAATGATTTGATATTTGTATACATTGCAAAATGATCACAGTAATAAGTCTAGTTAACATCTGTCATTGTACATAGTTAGATTTTTTTTTAATCTTGAGATGAGAACTTTTAGAATTTACTCTCTAAGCAACTTTCAAATATGCAATGCAATATTATTAAATATATTGCCATGCTGTACATTACATCTTCATACTTTATTTATTTTATAACTGAGAATTTGTACCTCTTGACTCTACCCATTTGGCATACGTCCCTACCCTCTGCTTCTGGTAACCAAGCTGTGACCTTGTTGTTGTTATGATTGTTGTTATTGTCTTAGATTCCACATATAAATGAGATTACATGGTATTTATTTTTCTTTTTCTGATTTATTTTATTTAGCATAATGCCCTCAGGATCCAACCATGTTGTTGCAAATGGCAAGATTTCACTCATTTATGGCTGAGTAATATTCCATTCGTGTGTGTGTATATGTGTGTGTGTGTGTGTGTGTGTGTGTGTGTGCACGTGTACCACATTTCCTTTATCCTTTCATTTGTCAGTGTTTACTTTGGTTGCTTCCATGTCTTGGTTATTGTAAATAATGCTGCAGTGAATTTAAAGGTGCACATATCTTTCTTAGTGTTCTTGTTTTCTTCAGATAAATACTCAGAAGAAGAACTGCTGAATCGAATGGTAATTCTATTTTTAATTTTTTGAGGACCCTACGTACTGTTTTCCACAGTGGCTGCACCAATTTATTCTTCCACCACAGTGCACAGGGTTCCCTTTTTTCCACATTCTTGCCAACACTTGCTTTTTTTTTTTTTGTCTTTTTGATAATAGCCATACTCTAATAGCTCATCGTGGTTTTGATTTGCATTTCCTTAATGATTACTGATGTGGAGCATCATTTCATGTACCTGTTGGTCATCTGTATATCTTTGGAGAAATGTCTGTACAGCTCTCCTGCTAATTTTGAGTTGAATTGTTTATTTTTGTCATTGAGTTCTATATATATTTTGAATATTAATCCTTTATCAGATCTATGATTTTTAAATATTTTCTCCCATTCAGTAGGTTGCCTTTTCTTTTTGTTGATGGTTTCCTTTGCTGTGTAGGTTTTTAGTTTGATGTAGTCCCACTTGTTTATTTTTGCTTTCTTGCCTTTGCTTTGGTGTCAAATCCAAAAAAATCATTGCCAAGGCAGATGTCAAGGAGCTTAGCTTACTGCCTATGTTTTCTTCTAGAAGTTTTATGGATTCAAGTTTTACTTTCAAATCTTTAATCTGTTTTGACTTAACTTTTTGAATCATTTCCATTCTTTTTGGTTTGTCCAAGGGAGACAAGCCTCTGTGTAGGGTTTATTTATCAGAAGTTTTTAAGTCTACCATTTGGTTATGCCCCTTGAAAGAGAGGACTTAAAGATGTGTTAGCTGTAGATAGCGTTACATGGAAACTGTTCACTAGCAAGTATAAATTACCAGTTGTACATCTGGGTGAATAGAGTATGCCACTAGAAGCCACCAAGACTTCTTCCAGTGATGGTGTTCCATATGGCTGCTTCCTACCATGTTACATTCATATCTGTAAATTAACATGGTCATGGAAGCTGATAGGGTCCAACCAAACCTACATGACATGGATGTAAGAGCAGGTGTCCATTAACATTTTATGTCAGTCATATTTCAGGCCAATTTTACATTTAGTTCTGATCTTCATCTCCATTTTATAGGAAAATACAATCCTCATGCTCATTAACACTTTACTATCTAGTCTGAGCCTCCTAATCTCTGTTTTCCACATTCAACATACTTGTTTTCTGGATCAGTTCATGCAGCTTACAAAACCATATTGTGACATATAATTAAAGATGACTAATTATGTAAAACAATACTATATGTGTAACAAAGCTATGCATGTGTGACAGAAATCTTGAAGCTCAAAATCTTATTATAAAAATGCCTTGAGAAAGATGTACTGTTACCATTTGCATTATTAAACTGTAGGTGTCATGCAGATTTTTACTGGTATCTTGAGTAGTTTGGAAAAAGCATGTAGAAATGAGGACACACAAAAATAAAACTGAAGCCAAAGAAGAAAAGAAACATATACTGGATAAGAGAAATTTTATTTCATTTTGATGAAGTGTTTTCGAAGTCCTAGGGAGACTTTTTCTTTTAACCTCCTATGTTATATTTATCTTCTGGTTTCTGAGGCAACCAAGAAGAGAAAGAAGATAAGAGGAGAGAACAGATAGATATATTTTCTTTTCTCCTTGAAGTCTGTTTCTTGGGTTCATATAAATGCAGCACAGTGGTCAAAAGAATCATCACATTTTAAGGGCAAGTGGAATTTACAAGAAAAGATAAATAGCTTCTTTCCCAAGCTCTATTTCCATCTCATCAGTAGTAAAGTAGATTTCTAAAAGGAGATTTTTTTTTAAATAGGAAATAATAATAATAATAATTATTATTATTTTTAGGGAGGGAGAGAGAGGTGGGAAGGGCAGAGGGAGAGGGAGAGGAAGAATTCTAAAGAGGCTTCCCACCCAGCATGGAGCCTATGTAATGCTCCATCTCACAACCCTGAGATCATGACCTCAGTGGAAATCAAGTTAAGTTGGACAGTTGACTCATTGAGGTCCCAGGCACCCCTAAATAGGAAATTATTAAAACATTGCTTTGGATGTTTCTGTGAATGTATACTATTGTAATATTTGAGACCTCATAATGTTTAAGGTGTGTCTTTGTTTCTTTAGTTCTTTGTTTTAAGAGTATATAGGTTAAAATAACCATATGGCATTATATAATTAAAAGAAATTCATTTTCATGGCAAAAATGACATTCACTTTTTGTGATTTTGAGTTCTCTCATAAGTCATTTAACATTTTAAGTAATGTCTTTTTAATGTACTACTTTTGTATTTATGGACCACTCCACCATTTGTTCATTAGCCATTCAGCAATCGTTTAAGTCACTTCCAGAAACCTGATATTTTGTTCAATGCTGAGGTTATAATTATGAGTTAATATTTTTCTGTCCTCTAAAAGCTTATGGCTTTATAGAAGGTGCTTATTAGAATTAGGAAAGTGAAGGTCTTGTCTCTGATATATACCAAGGATTATATACCTGTGGAGAGTGACTCCTTCCTTTAATAATCAAATCTAGACCTGACCCAGTCTTTTTTTATTTTTTTTAAGATTTTATTTATTTATTTATTTGAGAAAGAGAGAGAGTGAGAGAGAGCATGAGAAGGGAGAAGGTCAGAGTGAGAAGCGGATTCCCCTTGGAGCTGGGAGCCCGATGTGGGACTCGATCCCGGGTCTCTGGGATCATGACCTGAGCCGAAGGCCGTTGCTCAACCAACTGAGCCACCCAGGCGCCCCTGACCCAGTCTTTCTAAAGTCCTTTCTCCCTGGTTATTTGTGATTAATATTAATAACCTGATTTTTATGGGCCACAGTAGAGAATATTCAAATCTCGTACCCAGGTACTCTCATTATTTTTTTTAGCATAAATTTGATCTCAAAGTTGTTCTCAAACACAATTTGTCATCAAGTTGTTGAAATGAGGTTGGTAAAGAAGAAAAGATAGAGCTAAACTGTCAGTCCTCCGTTTTTAATTCCTAGAGTTAAAATTTGGCAGTTTCCCCCAAGATTTTAATTTTTTCTTTTTTTATCTGTTATTCTATGTATTTTGAAATAAATTTATATTAAAAATTGGAAACTTGGCAAACCTTCAACAAGAAAGCTTTTAGCAAGTTTGAAAACTATTTTTCAGAAAAAAATAATGTTATAGGCAGACAAAAAATAGTTTAGCCAACTAAGCTTGAAACATAAAACACCTGTGTGTGTGTGTGTGTGTGTGTGTGTGTAAATAAAACTAAAAATCTTTGAGAGAGGTAGATATAAACTTAGCAGTTTAAGAGAAAGTGTTCTAGTTTATGAGTTTAATGTATTTGGTTCTGCTACATTGCTTTAACTCGAGTTTGGTGTGTTATGGTGGTTTGAAAAATTTAAAGTTCTTAATATTGTTTAAACATCTGCTTCTGAGGAAATGTATCCTTTCTTTTTCCAGTTATAATACATATAAAATACTCCATCTGGGCTGAATGCCAGGGAGGCACCATGCTTAAGTAATAAGCCCAATTATCTTGCTAATAAACAGCAACTAGAAATTGAACTCCTGTTGGCAGATATATAGGATACTTAAACACTAAGTGGGATTAATTAAACTCTAAAAGGACTTACATTACAAACAAGTATAACAATAAATCATCATATAAATATTAAGTATAGCAATTATCTCATTTTCTCCTCTTTTTAGTTAATGAAGTTTATGTTTTTGAACTATCATGAGAAAAGGTTTTTTTTTTTTTTAAATATTTACTTATTTGAGAGACAGAGAAAGTGAGAGAGAGCATGAGAGGAGAGAAGGTTAGAGGAAGAAGCAGACTCTCTGCGGAGCTGGGAGCCCGATGTGAGACTTGATCGTGGAACTCAAGGATCATGACCTGAGCCGAAGGCAGTTGCTCAACCAACTGAGCCACCCAGGCGCCCCTATCATGAGAAAAGGTTTTAAAAAATAGTGGAGAGCTTTCCTTCAAGGATCTTCTGAGACATAAATGTCAAATTCCAAACCAATGAAAGATGAATGTGATAATAAATATTTTACTCCCAATGCCAAAGGACATGAATGCGATAATGTATCAAGCAAAACTTTTTGGGGGGACACAGTGGATGGCAGTTGAGATGGTTCAGGTCAAGTATATCCAAGAGTGAATTTATGATCAGTATAACATATTTACTTAGAAAAGTATTATTGTCTTTTCTCCAATTTCCTTTCAGATCATTTCAAAGCAAACAATTACAAAAGTGCAAAGTTGTCTTTTTGAAAAATATATCATTCTTTTTAGTTTATAAACAACAGCCTATTTTGTTTGAGGTCATTCTAGAATTTTTTTTTCCTGAGATTGTTATATTCAAAGAGGGTTTTAATTCTTAAGAATAAATGGTAGGGCGCCTGGGTGGCTCAGTTGGTTAAGCAACTGCCTTCGGCTCAGGTCATGATCCCGGAGTCCCGGGATCGAGTCCCATATCAGACTCCCAGCTCTGCGGGAAGTCTGCTTCTCCCTCTGACCTTCTCCCCTCTTATTCTCAGTCTCTTTCTCTCTAATAAATAAATAAATAAATCTTAAAAAAAAAAAAAGAATAAATGGTATATGGAATTTGAGTCTCCACTTTTTATCATATGGGAGATAAAAGGTAATTCCTCCTTCATTATTATAAACAAACCTATATACAAACAAATACAAAGAATAGCAGCAATCAAGCATGGCCTTATATCATAAATTTAAAAATAGGTATCTATCTTAGTCTATTTGGGCTGCTATAACAAAATACCATAGACTGAGTAGCTTATAAACAACAGAAATTTTATTTAATTTATTTTTCACAGTTCTGGGGACTGAAAGTCTGAGATCAGGATGACAGCATGGTTGGGTGAAGGCCTCTTCTGGTTTATGAAGTTTCATCATATACTCATAAGATAGAAGGGACTCGGGAGCTCTGTGAGTTCTCTGTTACAAAACCACTGATCCCATGCATTAAAGCCCTAACCTCATGATCTAAGCAGCTCCCAGATGCCCTATCTCCAGATACTGTCACATTGGGCATTAGAATTTCAACATAGTATTTTGGGAAGACACAGTCAGACCATAGTAATGGCCAAGGAAATATAGGAAATTTTAGGGCAGAATTGTGCTATATTTAGTCATGATATCATATTTTGCATATACATTAATGAATTGACAAAATCCTGAAAATTCTAATAACCTTAAATCTCAATGGAAGGAGATATTATTTCCCTCCCTTCTGTTATATGGAATGTTGAGGGTTTTTCCTAATTGCTGATGGGGAGAGAAATGTGAAATCAATATCAACAAGTAGATCTGAATGTTTCTGATAAAGTCCTAAGTTCTTAAGTTACTCACAGCTTTGGTAGTGATGATAGTTGGCAGGGGTGGGAGAAGTGGTTTTCTTCTAAGGACAGAACTACATTTAGTTGGAGCAAAAGTCAGAGGATATCTAAGTCATCAGAATATATAAGAGAGATCTAGTCTTCCCACAAAGAATATTCAAGATTCCAGTGTGGCTCTTATCTCTCCTCTATCCCCTGTCCATAACACATACTATAGAAGAGTGAACTATCTGTAATATCTGCCTATCAAATTATAACTTAAAAAAGACAAGTAAGTGCCAGATAGATTGTAAATGTAATAAACAAAATTAATCTCAACTGTATCAGAATAGGTGTAAAACCTGGACAAAGTTAAACATGTTGGGTAGGAAGAAATGAAATATCATGGAAAGTAAGCAAACATGGCAGAGTAGAAGTGGAGTAAAAGCAGAACATAGTATGTAAAAACTTGTAAAGATTTCAGTCTGGAATAAAACATAACTTAAGTACTTAAGTAACATCCATGTTTGTGATTTACACAGGGATACAACTTAAGCAGGAAATAATTTTCAGTAAAGTGATGTGACGTAGTAATAGCTAACACAGTGGATAATGTGTTTCTCTTCTGAGCAGTCAAGATGTGTTAAGTTTATTCTCATGACAGTCCTAGAAGTTAGGCTGTGTATTCTTATTTTATAGATGAAAAAACTGAGTCACAAAGATCTTTAGCATGAGGTACAAAGTTTTACAATGAGTAAGTGATGGAGCTGAAATTTTAATTTAAGCAGTCTGGCTCCAGAGTCTGCGCTCTTAAATGCAATGATAAAATGCCCATTGACAAAATTAGACACACACAAAAAGGTACACTGCAAATGTAAGAAAATAAAAATGAAGAGTAAGAACACACAAAGTTGAAATAGCAAGTTGAAGCTAATCACCCTGAAGCTGAAGAATAAAAGATAGAGACGAATAACATAACTAATAGTTTTGGTTATCTCTTACTGCATTACAAACCACCCCTCAAAGTTTAATAGTTTAAATGCATAATCATTTTAAAGCTTGCAGTTCTGTGATAGACTGTTCAGGCGTGGCTCTATGATTATGGCTACTCTCTATTCTACCTGGTGTCAGCTGGGAAAGTTCAATGGGGGATAGAGGATACAGAGTGGCTTCATTTACATGGGTTGGACCTTGATGGCTTCTTCATGATCTTTCTTCACATTGTTTTCCACAACTCAGCAACTAGGTAGTAACAGAATGAAGCTTCAAGCTGAGGCAAAGAATCAAGTTCTGACACTTTCTATTGCTCATAGTTAGGGGTAGATCAGATTCAAGAGGGGAAGAAGCAGACATTACTCCTTGATTAAGTGGGAAAGTGGCTTTGAAAAGTTGTTGGGGAACGGCAGGGATTGTTTGGCAATCTTTGAAACAACTCAGCAGATAAAGAGTATCATACTACCTGATAGTTAATAGCTAGTACTCAATTAATGTTAGCTGTTATTTTCTAGACTCTGTTAAACGTGGCATTTATGAATTCATTTGATCCTTACTAGAACCCTAGCAGGTTGATACTACTGTAATGTCTATTTCCATTTTGCATGTGAAGGAAAAAAGGAACATAGCACTTTTTTTTAAATTTCTAAGGAACATGGAACTTGTAGGTGATGGCGTCAGATACCAAACCAAAGCTTTCTGACTCGTCTCCACTATTAATCTGACCTATTGCTGCACTTCATAAGACATTCTTTTTGAAATATAGAAAGAACTGTAACTATGCACTGAAAAGGCACACTAATTCTAAGAGTAATTCATGAATGCAGTGGTTGGTGAGACATAATCTAGTAAAATGAATTAACCTAAAAGTTGAAGAGAGAGTTATTTAGCTTTCCAGGCAACAAATGCAAACCTATAAGGAGAAACATCAGGTTGTCCTAAGGAATTCTCAAAGCGGTATTCCATGCTAGAGGACAATGGAGCAAGGTCAACAATATTCTAGGCAATAGGAAGTGTAGTGACAAAACCATTATACCAGTTTAAATAAGGTATATAAATGGCCAGTTAGCCATGAAAAAAATACTTAACATCACTAATTATTAGAGAGATACAAATCAAAACCACAGTGAGATTTTTATCTCACCCCTATTATGATGGCCACTATAAAAGAACAGATAATAAGAAGTGTTGGTGAGGAAGCAGAAAAGTTGGAACCCTTGTGCACTGTTGATGGAAATACAAAATAGTGCAGCCATTTTATAAGGAAAATAGTAAGAGGTTCCTAAACAAGTTAAAAAATAATTATCATATGATGCAGCAATCCCATTTCTAGGTATATATCCCCAAGAATTCAAAACAGAATCTTGAAGATATCTTGGCATATCAGTATTTACAGCAGCATTATTCATAATAGCCAAAAGGTAGAAACAACCCAAATGCCCATTAACAGATGAATAAATAAGGAAAATATGGTATGAATGTGCAGTGGGATATTAGCCTTAAAAAGGAAGGAAATCCTATTA
Organism: Nasua narica; assembly: GCA_028533885.1. Taxonomy (NCBI): domain Eukaryota; kingdom Metazoa; phylum Chordata; class Mammalia; order Carnivora; family Procyonidae; genus Nasua; species Nasua narica. The sequence goes on from CM052799.1 coordinate 42,341,401, forward strand.
TATGCTATAGTGTGGGTGGACCTAGAAGACATTATGATAAGCAAAAGAAACCAATCACAAAGGACAAATACTGTGTGTGATTCCACTTGTATGAAGTATCTAAAGTAGCCAAAATCATAGAAACCGAAAGTAGAGAGGTGATTGCCAGGGGTTTGGGAGCAGGGGCCAGGGGAAATTAGCATTCAGTGTGTATAGAGTTTCAGAGTTGCAAGATCTTTACAATAATAGGAATATACTTGACACTACTGAACTGTACATTTAAAAATAATCATGATAAATTTAATGTTACATATTTTTATTACCACATACACACAAATTGTAGCCAGCCCAGATATCTTCTAATATGTGGTGACAAACATAAGTTATCAAACATCAGAGAACACTGAAAATGTTACGCTCTAGAATATTTTTAGGGGGAAAAATTGGTAAGGGAAACCAGCCATAGGTAACAAATCAAAATGGACCTCAGGAAATTGAGAACCTGAAGTTTTGGTGTTCAAATGAAACAGTAATGATGAACATTTGATCTATAGAAATATATCAATAATTTTTGGAGGAATTTATGATGGCAAATAATAAAAAGAAAGCATAAACTATATTAACTAGTCTTTTATAGCAACCATTTATATATATGAATATACATAATTTAAGGCATTTAATTTTAGATGTGAAAAAATAAGAAGCAGGAGATGATGCTGTAAGAGGAAGTCTTTGTTGTTTGGAGCACAGGGATCTCTCCAACCCTATATGCTAACATTGGTTTGTTTTGTTTGTTTTTCAGTTGCTATGGTATAGATTGGCTTATTTTGGGAAAGTTACCTCCTTGGTATATCGTAGAAATCCAGAAGTGACTTGTGAAAGAGAAAAAACAAGTACATTTCATCATTTGCGAAATTCTTTATTAAACTTTATTTAGTTCACAGTAGTCCTCAAAGGCAAATGATAATAATTTTCCCAGTAATCATGTAGTTTGTTAATGGAATATTAAACTTTTTCTTCCTCAAGTTTTTGTTTTTTAAATATATGTCTCCCCAAATTTTCCCATACCTTAAAATTTGTATGGTTTTGTTTTTTTTACTTTTCAAACTTTATTACTTTATTTCTTCTGAATTTGGCATGGGGAAAGAATTGAGATGTGTGTGTGTCTGTATTTTTTTTTTTTTTTTTTTAGAATGGACAACCAATTGTTCTCATTTACTATGATTGAATAGCTGTTCTTCCTCACTGGTTGAAAAGTTAGCCTACATTCTATAAAATTAAATTATTTGTATAGGTCAATGGATATCTGGATTCAGCAGTCTGAATATGCAGCAGATACGTAGATAAATACTTAAAACGATATATAGTCCCTTTTTTAAAACTGAGCTTCATGTCTGTGTATCTACACAATCTCATGCTTTTAATTATTACAGATTTAAGGTTTTTTTGTTATTGGGCTTAATTGCTTTTTAATACTCTTATTCTGGCATATGTATTTCTGAGAAGTCAAGTTTAATTTAAATTGTCATATTTTCCCCATATAATCTTTTTGAGAGTTTGATCAAAAGGTCATTGAATTCTTAAATAAGTGTGAGGAGAAATTACATTTTTAAAAAAGATTTTATTTATTTATTTGACAGAGAGCGAGATCACAAGTAGGTAGAGAGGCAGGCAGAGAAGAGAGGTGGAAGCAGGCTCCCTGCTGAGCAGAGAGCCTGATGTGGGGCTAGATCCCAGGACCCTGAGATCGTGACCTGAGCCGAAGGCAGAGGCTTTAACCCACTGAGCCACCCAGGTGCCCTGAGAAATTACATTCTTAATGATATTAACACTCCCAACTAAGATTATGGTATATCTAACGAAAATGACTAATTTTTTGCTTTATATTGGTTTGAATAATTTGTGGTGAATTTTAGTTCTGTGTATTTTGAAGTTCTGTGTACTATTTGAATCATACTTTTTTCTAATGCATCATTTTTCATTTTTTATTGCTGTTCTATAGAAAAAATACTCTTGTGAATGCTTTTTCAAAATATCTTATTAAATTCTTATCAGTGTTAATGCATTCTTCAAGTATTTTGAGGAATTTAATGGATCTAATCTGAAAATATTTATATGTTCTTACATTATTTACCCAATTTCTTACTCTTCGGCATTGCATTTGCTAGACATGTCAGAATAATGTTGAATAAAAATAATAATTTGATTTTTATCTTGTCTACTACCTTTAGTCTAATGTTTTCATTTTGAAGTTGATATATTCCGTTCATTTTACATTCATAATTTTAATTTTAATTGTAGTTTCATCTTTTATTTAACCAACTTAGTAATAAACACTAAATTTCATGAATTATTTTACTTTTTTAAAAAAATGTGCCAGATTTTTTTTTCTCCTGTAATTTATTACCTTGATGGGCCATATTGACTTTTTTTTTTTTCCATATTGACTTTTTAATGTGAATTCATCTTCACATTGCTGGAACAAACCTTTCTTTTGCATGGTGCATTATTATTTAGTTTAGTGTTCAGTTTATTTACTATATTTATATATGACTTTTATTCATACTCCTAGGTTAAACCAATATGTTACTAGCTTATATTGTTTCCTTTTAGTGTATATACTTTTAGAATTGTAACTTGTTGATAGTTTGACACATCTGTTATTATGAAGTATTCCTCTTTCTCTCTGACAATATTCTTTCTCTTGACATCTATTTTGTTTGATATTACACAGCCCCTTAATTGCATGGTGTATTTCTGTCCATCTGTTTACCTTTAGTATAGCTCTCTGTCTTTTTAGTTAAGATTCTTTTCTTGTAGACAATACATAGTTCTTCCTTATTCTTATATCCAGTTGGATCCTCTCTGGCTTTTCTTTGGAATTACTTAAAATATAATTATTGATGTGGTTGGTTTTAAAGTCTCACAGCACATACAATAATGAACTTGGATTGTTGATGTAATTTTAAGAGCTAACTGTAGAAAATTTCTGGAAGTAAACATAGGAGCAAATCTTTTGACCTTGAATTTGGCAAAGATTTCATAAAGTAGGACATAAATAGTAAGAGTAACAATAGAATATAAATCAATAAGTTGAGCTTCAACAGAATTAAAAGCTTTAGTTATTCAAAAGTCTTTGTTAAAAAATGAGAAGACTAGGAAAAACAAATAATAACATATTTTTTTAAAAAATCTGACAAAGTACTTATATTTAGATTATAGAAAATCTCTTAAACTTCAATAATAGACAAGATAATAAAATAATGAGTGAGACTAGAACTTTAGAAGCCAACCAAACTAAGTGTTGGGGAACAATAGGGCAACTGGAACTCTGTTGCACTGCTGGTGGGGACAGAAAATCTTACAACCACACTGCAATCAGTTTGATTTTTTTTTTTTTTTTTATAAGAGAGACAGAGCTAGCAGGGTGGGGAGGGACAGAGGGAAAGAGAATTTAAGCTGGCTTCACACCCAGCGCAGAGCCGGATTAGGGGCTTGATCTTATGATCCTGAGATCATACCTGAGCTAAAATCAAGAATCGGGTGGCTCAATCAGTTAGGCATCCCCTCAGTTTGATAGTTTCTTAAGAAGTTAAATTTACCTCTGCCATATGACTCAGCCTTTACATTTCTAGATCTTTATGCATGAGAAAAGAAAACATGTGTTCATGCAAAGACATTCATGGACACAAATATTCATCACAGCTTTATTTGTAATAGCACAAATTTGAAACAACCCATATGTCAATCAGACACTAGATCTATTATGATATATTCATGTAATAGAATACTAATCAGCAGTTATGAATCAAATTGAAATAATGCATGCAACAACATGGGCTTGGAGGGCCTCACCTATCTCAGGGCAGTGTCCCTCCTATCAAATGTGACACGAGGGCGGGCCGGGGGTCGGGAAGGGGTGAAGGGAAGCCCCGAGTTTTCCAGTGGGGCTGAGGCCAGCAGGGAAGCATGCGTTTGGGGGTGTCTACATGTATGAGAGGACACCCTCAAACTGCTCTGCCAGCCAGACCACCTTGTTGCTAAGGACTGTGTCTGGCCCCTCTGGTGGTCACAGGACTTGGAGAAGAAAGCACAATCAGAGGAGAAAGCAGACCCAGACCCAGCAGTGGCGCTGGACGTGGCCCCGGGTGACTTCTCGCTTCCTTCCAGGAAGCCAGGCTTCCTGGAGGACTTTCTCTCTCTCTCTCTCTCTCTCTTTTTTTTTTTTTTACAGTTACACAGCTCTGCCCCATGGGGGCCTTTTATACATATTGTGAGGCCCAGCTTTCTGAGGGCACTTTTTCTCATACCATGGGACTCTGCTGGGAGTCGCTTTTGTGGAAAGCATGGAAAACTCCAAATAAAGTATGGCTTGTTGCAGAAAAAAAAAAAAAAAAGAGTGCATATCATATAACTGCATGTTTTGCACTTCCTTCTAGTCTGCCTGTAGGTGACTGCAGATATATGAGTAATTCCAGCCAAGGTTAGAAGAACCACTCAGTTGAGCCAAGACTAACTTACCAACCTGAAGAATCATAAGCAAAGTTTATTTTCTTTAAGCTAGTAAATTTTAGGGTGTTTTGTCACATAAAAGCTAGATCACAGTTGCCTCTCTGGGCAAAATTTTCTTCATCTGTAAAATAAACATGCGGAAAATTGCCCACCTGTATAGGCTGCTTGACTTAGGATTTTGGTAAAAATCAAATGAAGTAATGTGAATGTCCTCTAAAAATTATAAGATTAAAAAAATACTTCATAAATCTATTTTAGTTTTTTATTATAAGACCTTTCAGGAATACTTGTTGATAGTATGGCTAAAACATATTGGAGTTTGGGTTCTGAAATTTGGAAATCACATTTCATTGAGTTTACTTTGAGCCTAGTAATGAGATAAATAAAGCAAACTAGCATAATCAAAGTAATGTATATTGTAAATAGAAACAAAAGTATTGTGTTATTTTATTTCAGAGATACTAATAATTGTATAACCAATTAAGTTGTATTAATAGGAGATAATTTAATTCAGTAATTAAAATGTTTCTCAGATTAAAAGGTCTGGTAAGAAAACTATGCTTTTCATTGGGGGAACTGAACACTGAGAATTTCCATTACATTTATTTTTATTGAAGCAAAAACTTGCCTGAAAAAGTTTCTTATATATGAACACATATAAAATAATAGCTTCAATTTTAAAACAAATATTTTTCATTTGTTATTTTATTTATAAGATACCCTTATGCAAACTTCAGTCACTTCTTTTCTGTTTAGATAATAGAAATACAGTCTTTCAGCTTTTGTTCAAAGATAAAGTGTTTATGCATCCTGGTTTTAAATTAAGCTTATAAGGATACTTGGGCATCACATAGTATGCAGATTTTACAAATGTAGTTTAAGTCATTAAAATCCATTTATTTGCCGTGATTTAGTAATAATATAAATACCTTTTAAAAAAGATTTTATTTATTTATTTGATAAAGAGAGCACAAGAGGTGGGGAAGGCTAAAGGGAGAAGCAGACTTTCTGCTGAACAGGGAGGTGGAGGATTCATCCCAGCAGGGCCCTGGGATCACGACCTGAGCCAAAGGCAGACACCTAACCAACCGAGCCACCTAGGCGCCCCTATAAGTACATTTTGACAGGAAAAAAAATGAGGTTCAGGCAAATTTACTTCCTCAATCTTACATAGCATGTAGGATTTACTCAAGAAAGTAATTTAGAACCAGATATATTGATTATTCCAGGATTCTGTTTTTGCCAGCAAGCTGAGTATGTATTCATTCTTCTTATGCTCATTTTGACCAATTAATCAGTGAAATGTATTAAGTTTTTAATAGAAACAGTATTTATTTTTGGCCTAAATCTATGTACAGGACAGAATAAGGGTCCTTGACATCAAGAAGACCCACGTCTCAATGGAGTTAGAAGATGCAGACATAAGCAGTCAAATAACATGTTACAGAGTAGAAGAGGACAACTGGATGCATCCTAAATCTGTCATTTCTTCCTGGATATGGGGTTAAGTGATGTTTCCATAGCCCTTCGCATCCATCTGGGGTTATGTGACCAGTTCTGGATGTTAGAATATGATCATGAGTAGCATGTACCACTTATGCCTACAGAGTTTAAGAGGTGTACCTTTATTCCCCCTCTCTCTCTTTTTCTCCCCATCTGTTTCCCATCTGCCAACTGGATGTCATTGTCTAAAAAATATTGGCGGGTATATGTTGAAGTTGATGGAGTTTCTAACATCCTCACTGACCTGTGAGCCAAGAATAAACCTATTTTTGGGTTAAGCCATTGAGATTTGGGGGTGATTCATTATTGATCTACCATGACCAGTTCTTAAACACATTTACTTCATTAATTTAACAAATATTTACTAAGTGCCTACTAGGTGACAGGGACTATTCTGAAAACCCAGGGGGACAGGTAAAATGACCGAATTCTACATTCACAGAGCATGCATTTTAATGTGGGAGACACAAATTAAATATATGTTTATATAGTGGAAATCATATTGATTATGACCTGAACCATGAAATCAGTAAACTAAGTTATGTGACTAAGAGTAAGTGGGGGCTATTTCAGGGGAAGTTGTCAGGCTATTCTTGTAGGAGGAGGTAGTAATGAAGCTAGACCCTAAAGGATTACAAAAAACCCAGTAAGGCAAGGAGTCTGGGGAAAAGGCTTCTTTCTAGCAGAGGAAATATAGGACACAGAGAACTATGTCTGGAAGAACTTGGCAGGTTCAGAAAATTGAGAAATTTGCATAAATTGAGTAGGAAGAGGGGGCTTATTGAATTGAGACTGGAGAAGTAGGCACTGGCTTCTTCATGTAGGATTTTGAGGTGGCATTTATTTACTTCTACGTTTATTCTAAGTGCCATAATACATGGAAGAGTTGTACTCAGGGGCATGATATAGGTTAGGGTAATTTATATAAATTAACATGTGGGAAGTGTACAGATATTTTAAACCCTATATACATGTTAGTGATGTTAGTGATGGTGGTAGTAGCTATTGTTATCTCTTAACTTATAACACTGGATGCTGTGGGATATACAAAAGGAGTATGGAGGTAACAGGGAAACTAGAGAGATCACTTAGACTATTCTGGTGTTCCAGGTGGTGACAGTAGCCTGACCTAAGCTGATGGAAGAGGAGATGGTGAAAAGTAGATGAATTACAGATACAGCATGGCAGTGAACGTGGGAGCAGGGGAAAGGGAGAAGCGAGGAAATGTCTTCTAGACTTCTTGTGTTACTGTCAAGAGGTGGTACTATTTATTTTTTTATTTTTGGAAAAGGAGTCATGTATTCCATTTTTGATGTTTTCGACTTGAGATACCAGTGTAACATCCAAATGGAGAGGTAAGATAGGCAGGGAAATATTTGAGTCTGGAGCTCAGAAGAGAAATCTGGGATGGAGATCTATATTTGAAAAACCTTAGTGAAAGGATAAGCTTAAAGCCCTGACACAAAATGAATCCCTAAGAAAGGACTATGGATGATAAAGAAAAGTAAGCCAAGAACTAATCCTTTGGGAAGTCACGATTTAGGGGTCTTGAATAAAAGAAGGAAACACTGAAACTCTGTCCTTCAGTTTGTGCCTACACAAATTTTAATTGCTGTTAAGTTTCTGAAGCAAGCTAAGCAGCTCCATGGATTTTGAATATACCATTCCATCTGTCCACAGTTTCTTACCCATCCATGCCTCTTCCCTCTCAGTCATTCCCTATAGGTTAGCAAATCTCTTTCTCACCTTTCTCTTGTTTCTCAGTATCTTCTTTCCTCTTCTTGTTGTGTTTGTCTGTCCGGTGTTCTCTGTTCTCCAGGCAAGATCCCTGAGGGAACCAGACTATTTCGCCAAGATAATTATCAGCATTCTGATTCCTAGGGAGAGTGTGGCAGTCCACCTCAACAGTCACCTCACTAGTATGTGGACAGTAACCCTTCCTGTAATTATCAGTGCTTGTTTCTGCATTGAGTAGCCCAGTATCTTTTTTTTTTTAAAGATTTGAGAGAAGGGGGAGGGCAGGAGCAGAGTGAGAGGGACAAGGAGACTATTCACTGAGCACGGAGCTCTATGCAGGACTTGATTCCATGACCCTGAGATCATGATCTGAACTGAAATTAAGAGCCAGACCCTCAACCGACTGAACCCCACAGGTACCCTCCAGTATCTTTTGCTTAAACAAATGGATTCTTTAGCTACTAGGAGCTTTTTTTTTTTTTTT
>CM052799.1:42350115-42382200 GCA_028533885.1 Nasua narica
AATGCCCTTCTACAGATGAGTGCATAAGAAAGATGTGGTACATCTATACAATGGAATATTATGCCTCCATCAGAAAGGATGAATATCCAACTTTTCTATCAACATGGACGGGACTAGAAGAGATTATGTGGAGTGAAGTAAGTCAAGCGGAGAGAGTCAATTATTTTATGGTCTTACATGTGGAGTATAAAGAAAATCATGGAGGGCATCGTGAGAAGGAAGGGAAGGGTGAATGGGGGGAAATCGGAGGAGGTGATGAACCAGGAGAGACTGTGGACTCTGAGCAACAAATTGAGGGTTTTGGAGGGGAGGGCTGGGGGGGTGGGCGAGCCTGGTGGTGGGTATTGAGAAGGGCACGTATTGCATGGAGCACTGGGTGTGGTGCATGAACAATCAATCTTGTAACACTGAAAAAATAAAATAAACATATTTGGGGGAAAAAAGAAATGATTAGTAAATAAATAATCTGGAGGCCCTCTGTAATAAATATAGGGAAAAAAATAAAACCATACCTTTCAAATACAGAAAAGGTCATTTGCGTGCAGGTTAAATATCTAGTTATGTAAAGCAAACATTAAAATCTTTTAAAAATAAAATGGTGGACAATTTTTTACAAACTTAAAATAGCAAAGGGTTTCTTCCATCAAATAAAAAATTACAAATCAATAAAAGAATTGATATGCTGGTCTACATCAAAACTGGAAAAAAAAAAGTCCTGTTTAACAAAAAACTCTACAGTCAAGTCACAAACTGGGAATGGATATTGGCAACATATATAAACAACATAGAATCACTATTTCAAATTTCCAAAGAATTCCTACAAATTAACAGATAGAAGGGACAGTAATGGGAAAATGGACAAAGGATTCAAGCAGGTAATTTCCAGAAGTGAACAGATTAGACTGACCAATAAATAATAATTGACAAAATGCTCAATTTCACTAGACATTGATAGAATGTATGTGAATTAACAAGAATATGTTTCACATTTACCAGAGTGTTAAAACAGTTTACATTCTTAAAATACCAAATGTTGGTAAAGATGTCTAGAAAAGGAAATTCTTAGATCCCATTGTCTGTTTAGCTTACCAAACCCAATTTGCAGAACATTTTTATAGTATCTAGTATGTAAAATTGTATGCATTTTCAACCAGTGAGTTCTAGCTATGATTCAAGAAAAACTCCCAAATGTGTGAGCAAAGAAACATGTACAGACTTAATTGTGAAGTTACTTATATTTTAAAAAAATAAATACAGTAGGTACGTGTATTAGGTTTTCCTTTCATTTGTTCTTTCATTTATGTATGTACTTTTTATTATTTATTCATTTTATTATTCATTCATTCCATAGTCTGCATATTTCATCACTTTAAGACCACTAACATTATCTTGTATCTGTTAAATAGAACCAACACTGATGGTCCTATTTAAATTACAAGAAAAAAATCACTCCACACCAACCCAATGTTTTACAAAACCAGTAAGCAGTCCACAGGGAGCGGTCATGGGGGCTGCACCTTGGAGGTGTGGATCACATTGGGCTCTGCTCAGCGGGGAGCCTACTTCTCCATCTGCCTGCTATTCCCCCTGCTTGTGCTCTCTCTATCTCTGTGTGAGAAATAAATAAATAAATAAACAAACAAACAAATAAATAAATAAATAAAATCTTAAAAAAAATTTACTCAGAATTTACCTGCATAAACTGCAGTAGCCACATGGTTAAGTTTAGGACTTTTATATTGATCAGCATTACTTTGAATGTAATCAAAGATTAATGCTAGAGGAAAACTCATCTCTGGGAAGGCTATGTAAAAAAAAGGACTCAGATCATTTATGGATTCATTGCATAATTATATTGTTATATGTTTACAGTAAAAAAAAATTAAGCTACACAATGGAAACTTTAAGAAATATGTGTAAATTTCCTTTTCAATAAGAAGTGCTATAAACAAACTTAGTTAAGTCACACATTGATCTTAAAATCAGTAAAGCTGAAGACATTCTCTCCATCATCTTGAGTTTGGTTAAAAAAGCTTGCGTCATATGAATTTCCAGATTTTAAATGGAATAAAGAGAATTAATGGAGAATACGTACAGAAAATTTAATAGGTTTTTCCTTATGCTCCACACTTCAGTGAAACCATATGATAATGAGAGACTGTGGACTCTGAGAAACAAACTGAGGGTTTTGGAGGGGAGGGGGTGGGGGGGTGCGTGAGCCTGGTGGTGGGTATTGAGAAGGGCACGTATCGCATGGAGCATTGGGTGTGGTGCATGAACAACAAATCTTAGAACACTGAAAAAATAAAATTAAAAAAATTTAATAGATATATACATATTTTACTTTTCTGTTATTTTTTGTGGTTACACTTAGGTACCATCTTATAAAAAAAAGAAGCAAATATTTAGAATGGAAAACAAAGAGTTTTCAAATGAGAGAACTCAAAACTTTATGATCAAATAAGTGTTCAAACAATTATTCATTTGTGGAATATCTTCTATGTGCCAGGTATAGATCCAAATAACTGAGAAAGGAGCAGTGAACATAATACACAAGATCCTGCCCTTACAGAATTTATATTATATAGGGGAAGGGAGGAGCTTACTTTCTTATAATGTAGTACCTGTATAGTAGGACAACCTAATAAATGGCAATTATGAATCTTTGTGGCTTTCAGAAGAAAAAGGGGGACTCCACTGAATGGACTCCTTGATAACCTTAACGTTAGTTAAATTTTTTAGAAAGAAAACACTAGCTGGCTTTTCATGTCACATAAATAATAATGTTTATAGTAATTTTACTGGGAACAGCAGCCTCAAGTGTTTCAAATGCAGAAGAAAAGTAAATGATGGAGTCTGCTTTTCAGCTGTGCTAAGAGTGCCTGTTTAACTGTTTTTCTTTGGCAAGTCTTTTGAGATTATTACTTAATTGATGGGTTTTCTTTTCTTTCTTTTCTTCTAAAAGAGCAAATTATTAATGTCTTTATTCAGTAAAGAATCCAAATAAAATTTAAAGCACTCTTTTATTTAACGGACTCTACTTTTTTATTAAGACCTTCTATCTGTGTCAGGCTTGGCCCTGGGATCTGCATATTCAGAAATACACACCTGCTTCTCCAGGGAGTACAGGGTCACAGAGCCAGCTGCCAATGCCAGTTATCATGTAATGGGGTAGGTGCTCATACAGAAGTATAAACACACTTCTGAGTGAGTAATTCCCTTTTACCTAGGATTAGAGAAGTTGGAAGATATTTTTTTTTTTTTTGGGCAGGAGTCGGGGAGGCTTCAAAATTAAAGTATGAGGCAGGATCTCAAGTAGTTATTAATCTAATATTTTCTTTAATCACCCAGTATGGTTATTGCCTTTATGTGCCTTAATTTCTGCATGCCATTCGATCATTTGGTCACTCACTTAGCCATTTATTTATGAATCATCAGAATTATCATATTTATTACATACCCTGTGTTGGCACTTTGCTAAGAAATGGTAAAAAGAGCGAGACAGTTGTGCTAACTTTCATTTTATATGTCAGCACCAATGACTAGACTTATAGACACATAACTGTTTTAATCCAGAGGTTATTGAATTGAAAAATATTTGAGTTATTATAGTTAGATGGGTAATATGATTTGGTTTGGAACAAAAGTACAAGTCATATTCTAAAGTGACTGGGAGTACTTGGAGGTTGTATGTCATTGAATCACAGTATATATAAAACCTGGTTAGAAAAACAGAACAGAATTCCAGAGCGTGATTTACATACTTGTTTCCATACCATCTAAATAATTCCCTTTAACTATGATTTTAGAAGAACATAACACTATTCAAAGCACTTTTAGATATGATTTCTTGTTTGATCCTGACAGCATCTCTCTGAATCATGAAAATAGATTTCACAACTTTCCTAAAATATAGCATTAGTATGTGACATAATCTAGCATTCATTCTATCATGCCCTAAGATACTTTGAGAAAGCTCCGGAATTCTTGAATGCCTCCCAGACTTCTTTTTCTTTATGTTTTTTTTCCCTCTGATATTTGTTTTTATTATTTTAAAACAACTTTTTCTTACTTAGTTTTCCTTTAACTAGAAGGCAAAGGTTTTATTTTATTTTGTTTTTCCCAGTAAAATTAGTGAAACAGTGGGATAATGGGCCACCAATATGAAAAGATTTTTACCTCCAAAATAAGAGAGCATTAGGGGTACCTGGGTGGCTCAGTCTCTTGAGCATCCATCTCTTGATTTTGGCTCAGGTTGTGATCTCATGGTCCTGGGATCGAGTCCCATGTTAGGCTCTGCACTCAGTGGGAAGTCTGCTTGAGAATGCTCTCTGCCCTTCCCCCTGCATGTGGGCGCATGTGCAAGCTTTCTCTCTCTCTCAAATAAAAAAGTTAAAAAACATCAAAATAAGGTAGATTTAGGCAATATAAGTGTAGTCTTTTTTTTTTTTTGGTCCAACTTAAATAAATTAGATGTAGTCACGAATGTAAAATTATATTCCTAAACATTGATATTTCACTTCATCATGAGATATAAACAAGTGCTAAAAATGAAAACAAATTTGGGATTTCAAAGACACACAAAAATATAATCAATCAGTAGTCTGAATTCTTCCTTCTTGGTGAATCTTTTCCTTTTAGGATATTTGCTTTTGCTAAATGCCTGGACTTAAGGCATGTCAATGCAAAACATAAGTGACTAATTTAGAGAAACTTAGTTTCACTAGTGGAATAGAGATTAAGGAAGCAAGGAGCCTTTGACAAAGTTAGGCAGAACTGGGGATGGGCTTAGTGTAACTTGGGGGAGTTGGGCTCTCAAGAAAGGTCTGAAATATGATGAGTAGAAACAAGAACATTATGAACTATGAGGAAGGGCCAGCAATTATTTATTAAACTGTGTTCCTGCAAGATGCGGTGCTTGGTCGGTCTCATGAACTCAGTGGCATTCTCAAGATTTTTGAGGTTTGGAAAAACATGATCACATTGGATAAGGAGATAAGATGATCATAAAAGGAGGTAGAAAAGAGACCCTGAGAGGTGGAGTATAAATTTGAGATTTAAGACTACTATTGTTAATGCCAGACTATGAGCAGCCTTTTGGAGACTTATTAGGACAAAAATAAACTTTTTAGCTTTTTAAGAAAAACTACTATAAAGAAAAAATAACTGGTCATAAACTCGGACCCAAGCATGACTCTTGGTATACTATCCTTTTATCAGAACAACTATAATTTGAAGAGAAGGGAAAGCAATGATGCTAATCTTGTCAACTTCAAAATGCCACAGAGGATAGTACTGTGTATTTAGTATTTTAGAAAACCATCTTTGCTTGCAGTGTAAACCCAGGATTTTCACTTTAAGGGAGTGTTGATTCTTTGCCCTATCAGAAGATCACACAAATCATTTATTTCTGAATGAATAACAGTTGATTTATTTCAAGTAGCTTTTGTTAAGCATGTACTAAGTGAAAAAAAACATTATGTGGTCTATAAATCCTACAGAGTTCTTCACACCGTAGTGACTGGAGGCTGCTGATGTTTCAACGCACTGACTGAAGCAATAAATTTTCAGCAGCAAAATAATCCAGGCCAAAATGAACTAGTAAAAGATTTCTAGGACTTAGTTATTTTTTTTATTGGTATATAATTTGTACCCAATGAAATGCACGGTTGGGTACTCTCTTCTTTATGAGTTTTTTCCTTGAATTCCTTGAGACCATATTGCCTCCTGCATCTCAGTCTGTTCCTGTTCTGTCTCCATTATGGGTACCTATCCCTTCCCTAAATGCTGTTGTTCCTATGTCATCTGTCTGATAATTTCTTCTCTTTTCAGATTACATATTTTCTTTGTATTATGTTGCTTTCAGTAAGCATGTATATGCTCATTTATCAGCACATCCACATATGTAGACTCTGTCTCCCATCTGCCTCCTTCCTATATATCCAGCAAGCAATGGAACATCTTCACTTAATGCTTCCATCAGAACTTTAAGTTTATCAGGGGTACAACTGAACTTATTGCCTCTCACTACAAATGTGCTACAAATATGCTTTTCGTTAGGTTTCCGTTATTTGGACTAGTATGAACCATTCAAAACAATTCAAGCAATTGAGCACCTTTGTGTGACTAGAGATGTGCCAAACATTGTAGATTGGGTGACCCTGCTTTTGAGAAATTAATAGATTAGCCATTTATTCAAGACAAACCTGGACATAATTTCTGGAGTTTTGTTTCTTCTTCACTGCATCCATCCAAAATCCCCCCCAAAATGCTACCTCTCCCCACATCATCATGAACCCTTCATTCTTCCTCTGGAATCTCTCAACCCTGTGCCTTTCTTCAACCACTACCTTGTCAAAATCTTTCTACTTTGTTTCCAGGATTCCCATGCAGAGAGTAGTGTTATAGAGAGTAGTGTTATAATAGATTCAGACTCTGTACCTTGGGCATATAGGAAAGGAAAATAAGAATTCTGATTGAAGGATCTTAGACTTTATTCATTAACCATGTATTGCTTTTCTATTAGGCATAAAGTAAGTATATTAAAGTAGCAGAACATAAATATAATTGAACAATAAAGTAGATAACTTATTATAGGGAAAGCTTCTAAATAATACCTATTTATAATCCATAGATTTTCTGTTTGTCAGTTAAGTCTCTGCTAATCTTCTAAATAGATTATTGCTTGAGTACTCACTTCTGATTCACTTCTGATTCACTCACTTCTGACTCTCCTGAGATGGTTATTTTCCTGGTTTTAGGCTATTTTGGCAGAGACATTTTCTAGGCTGCTTTTTGCATCTTCTGTTGCCTTATCTTTGTGTTTCTCTTATGGTGCCTGCCTGCCCACAGGCCCAAATTGCTCCACTTGAAAATCTGTTCACTCTACTTAGTTTAAAATAAAGGGATTGCTTTATTTATTGCTTTTCAAGCCCACTGCATCACAGAAATCTTAGTTAACAGGAAGGTTGAAGACATCTCATTAAATTTCCCAATCAGTGCTGGAAATGCTCTGAGCTCTGAGTTGCTGTCTTTCTGCTCACATGGCAAAAGAGGCAAAAATAGCTGACTGATACAGCTGAGAAACATGTGTACATCACGTAGTTAATAAAAGGCACTCAAAATAAGCCTTATGCTTTCTCTGGTGTTTTCTTTCCTTCTTTGTTCATTTCCACTGTTTCTCATCTCATATCGCTGTGGACACTGGTAAACTTAGAACATCTCTCCTTGCTTTTTCACGGAAGGGATAAGATTCTCTGTCTTTCACATTGGAAGGCATCTGTCTGGTCCCTGAATTCTACCCCTCACATTTTTTTCCTCTTCGAAGAGGAATGGATAATACTGGTGAGAACCATTCAGTGGTTCCTCTAAAGTTGCTTTCTTTGGTTTCTTCTGTCTCTTCCTGCTTTCCCCCTTCTTGGCACCAAAGTTCCTAAAGGTAGACTTGATTCAGCCTCAAGTCCTCTCCTGCTAGCAGAGACAGGCCAGAGTCTTCTAGTAGTCTTTAGATACAGTATTCCACAGAGAAATACCAGGATTCTGGGTTTGAGGGTAAAGAAAAAGAATCAAGTTAAATTTGGGCTGTGCTCCAAGGTGCATTCTGAAATCCCGCTTTACAAGTAATGAAGTTCCTCTTTTGGCAATGGGGCACGCTCTCCCTATTACTGTTGTTTCACTTAGATTGGGATTTCAGGGGAGTCTAAATATCCCTCCTTTCCCTCCAGATTCTGAGCCAATTGGGCCTACAGGCTGGTAGGCAAATAGGAGAGAGAGAGAGAAAGATCAATCAATCAAGGTAAAGATGCATACATGCAGTATCACATTGAAAACATTAACCACTGCCCAATTGGGTACCATGGATATGACATGTCCACAGTGCTCTATATTTATTTAATATGCATTTAGCTGAGCCATAACTCTATGACAAACATTGTGCTAGGCACCAGAGTTTCGACAATGAACACAGAGAATACATTCTCTAGTTTCACGGGGCCTACGTATTTGCAATCTAAAAGGAAGAATAAATAAGTAATGTAGAATGAGCTTTATAATCATCCAGACCTGAAATCAAATTCTGATTGCATAAAGTATTAACTGTGATAAAATACCTTTGGTTGGTTATTTTCTTAAGTATTATAATGGGTAGCCTTGGGCATTTTATAATTTCTTGTTATGGAGTAGTCAGAAATGAATTAGTAGAAAGAAGACTGGAGTCAAAAGTCTTGAGTACTGGGACATTTGGCTGGCTCAATCAGTTCAGTGTGGGATTCTTGATCTTGTGGTCATGAGTTCAAGCCCCATGTTGGATATAAAGATAACTGAAAAATAAAATCTTTAAAGAAAAAAAAAAGATTTCAGTGCCAATTCAGGCCCATGAACTACTTGTCTTTTGCCTCTGCAAAAGTCATTAATTTTTCTGAAGCTTTCTTTCCTTGCCTGCATTTTGGAGAAATTTGCAGTACTCTGGTGAAGATTATAGGAGATCCTGAAGTTAAGAACCAGGCCTTGGTATACCCTACCTAGTAATTACAGAAACAACTAGCCGTAGACACCTCTGGACCTTCCAGGAGGTGGAATAGAGCATAGAGATACGCTGTTTTGAAGTTAGTATTTTTTTTAATTTTTTATATATTAATGTCTTTCTTTGTATGAGTTGCCATTAGGGAGGAAATTAGAGCCATTCTTCCAGAGGGAAATGGATCTTATGACATCTCCTGCTTGTGTCTGTATGCCTGACAATGTTTTCACATACACAGATTCTACAGTTGGAAAATACAAGCTTTCTCTAGACTGTTAAGTTTCTTTAACTGTAACTTATATTTATTTTTATTTATATTTTTTAAAGATTTTTATTTTTTTATTTGAGAGAGAGAGAGAGAGAGAGCGAGCATGAGAGAGGAGAAGGTTAAGAGGGAGAAGCAGACTCCCCACAGAGCTGGGAGCCCGATATGGAACTTGACTCTGGGACTCCGGGATCATGACCTGAGCCGAAGCCAGTCCCTTAACCAACTGAGCCACCCAGGCGCCCCTGTAACTTATATTTAAACTAAATGTACCAGTCTTTACAGAATATGGGGAGTGTAATTTCATAACCAAACTATTTGATATTCTAAATAAAAGAAGATATTTCTAACATGCAAATCTCCAACATTTGCCAATATATTTGTAAAATACCAGTGTAGCCAGCGGGAATTTGTCTATAAATGTTTTACAGAACGTTCAAGTAATGAATTCCTTGTAGTAAGCCACTAAGTTACTCTAAAACATAGTTACTTCCTAGTTGTAGAATCCCAAGGTTTTGCCTCTCTGTTTTAACAAATACTTCTTGATGCCCAATGTGGAAAGAGAAATGAATCTATTTCAGTTGGAATTATTTATGATGCTCACCCAATTCATAATTCAAAGAGCCTATCGAGAAGCCTATACTTTCAGATATAATAGAACTTTATCTTAAGGTATTTCATAGATTAAGTTATAATGATTTATAGTTGTTCACATCATCCCTAGCACTCTTAAAATCATAGTTGTTGAGAACATTTTATATTGCAGACCTTTTTGTAGGGTATGTAACATAATTTAGTCTTTCCAATAATCATATGTGTATAAAAGAGCAAGCTTTTTGCTGCCCACCTTATGCTAGGTATGTACAACAGTGCACCCCTAAGATAAGTCAGTCCTAGAGGTCAGCTTAAATGTAAAACTTCAATTAACCAAAACTATGTATAGCTTATAATAGTCTCTTCTCTCCCCTTTCCAGGTGCTCACTGATTTATTCTAAAAATTTTATCAGTGCCTACTACGTGCCAGGGAGAGAAATCATGCACTTGAGACACAGGTAAGCAATACTGTGTTTGATATTTAGCACTCATCATTTTTGCTCAAATCACTGGATGAACAGATATGTTCCAACAATGCATCAAATAATATTAGTAAAAATAAGGAGACTCTACCTCTTGCTGTTTTAAATCACATTTTTTGTTAATTTTAGAGAGTTACTTTAAGAAAATCTATTTCTTACAGTGAGGGAGGAATATTTACAGTTCAACAGTTGTTTCATCCTTTCCTCAACATCTTCATCTGTCAAATTCAAGCCGAAGTAGATTTATTCTGAAACTTTCAAAATCTCATGGAATGCCCCCATTTTTATCTGTTTATACTACCTCTTTTTTCAGATAGTCTTTCTCTCTTTTTTATCTATCCACCACCCACTTATATTTACTTACCACCTATCTGTACATAAATACATGCAATATAAAAATAGATTTATTTTACAGATGTCCCTGACTTGAAATAGTTCAGCTTATGATTTTTTGACCTTACGGTAGTACGAAAGTAAATGCATTTAGTAGAAACTGTACCTAAAATTTGAATTTTGACTTTTCCTGTGCTGGTGATATACAATAGGATCCTCTCTTGTGCTACTGGGCAGTGGCAGTGAGCCTCAGATCATTCAGCCCCATGATCACATGGATGAACAACTGATAGACTTACAACTATCTATACCCAAAAAGCATTGTTTTCATTTTCACTACAGCATTCAGTAAATTACATGAGATATTCAACACTTTATTATAAAATAGGCTTTGGGTTAGATGATTTTGCCCAGCTGTGGGCTAATGTAAAGTTTGAGCATGTTTAAAGTAGTGTAAGCTGAGCGATGATGTTTGTGGTAGGTTAGGTGTATTAAATGCATTTTCAACCTAGGGCATTTTCAACTTATGATGGGTTTATTGGGATGTAATATCATTGTAAGTCAAGGAAGATCTATATTTTCATATATGCATAAGCAAGGTCTGAAATTATATGAGCAATATTACTAATTTTTTAAGTAGAGGTATTATTTTTTACTTCTTTGTATTTTTGTGATTATGATTTTTTCCTTTAATATTTTTTTAAAAAATTAAGTTTTTAAAAATCTACATTAAAATAAAGCTGTATTTTAAAAATGTAGTTGCTCGAAAGTACATGGATAAACACTTCAAAGGTTTAAATAATCAACTTAAAATGACTTTGAAAACTTTTTTGAATTAATGAAATGTATATAATGTGCATTTAGATGTAGGAAAAAAATTCTCAAGATCTGAATGGATTATAAACTAGGTTACATATAGGTAGCATGTGTAAAATAAGGCAAATAGAAAATATACAATATAACTCACCCCAAGTAATACTACAGCTTTAAAATTTCTGTGTTGAGATACTATGTGTTATAATGAGCAAGTATATACCTAGTGGACCAAACTGAGGTTTTAATAAGTTATCAACTAGACTAGTACTCTCTTAATGAGCAAGGTTTTGCTTAGGAGAGGAATCCTAAATAATTCTAGACATAATTTTTCCCACTCAGATAACATTGATTTATATAAATGTCAAAATAATTATTATCAAGTAGAAAGTAATGTCTACATATTTGTTCTTATTTATCCCTACTATTTATTGAGCATTTACTGTTAAGCACAGTTCTTCACATTTCATAAGAACTTTCTCATGTATTCTTTTCATCAGCTGTTCCCATTTACTGGAGGAATTAAGTTTTAAGAGTTATAAGCTATTGATTCAAGTTTGTACAAACTTGAAAATTGAACAAGAGCAGTCTGAAGTTAATGTTTGCCCTCTCTCTAATCTATTCCCATTAAAAAAAATTATATTACTGTCCTAAGATTGTGTGTTGGCTAAATTTTATGTGTTAACATGACTAGGAGGGTGCCCAGTTGTTTGGTCAAACAAGAGTCTAGATGTTGTCAAGGTATTTTGAAGTTATGATCAGTTGTCTTTTTTTTTTTTAATTTTATTTATTTATTTGACAGAGAAAGAAAGATCACAAGTAGGCAGAGAGGAAGGCAGAGAGAGAGGGGGAAGCAGGCTCCTGGCTGAGCAGAGAGCCGGATGCGGGGCTCAGTGCCAGGATTCTGAGATCATGACCTGAGCCGAAGGCAGTGGCTTTAACTCACTGAGCCACCCAGGTCAGAGGCCACAGGAATAACCACTGAGGTTTCTAGAGAGGGAATTCTACTTTAAGACTATCGCAGAAATCCTCACTGAATATCCAGCCAGTCAGCCAGCTGTACATGCTGCAAACTTAAGACTATAGTATCAACTTCTGTCTTGAGTTTCCAGCCTGCTGGCCTGCCTTGTGGACTTTAGACTTTCTAGCTCCACAATTGCATGAGCCAATTCCTATTGGTTCTTTTACTTTGGAGAACCCTAACTGTTATAGAATCTACACAGTATCTTTTTATTAAGCTTAGCTTATTTTAACCTCTTCAAGGTATCATTTTATTAATTGGTCAAAGATACCTAATATGATTTTATTTATGGATGGTGGATTTGTACTAAGTGCTAATTCTTATTTTTTGTCCTAAGTATGTATAGTCAATTCTAATGAATGATTACAAATGGTAAAGAAGTAGAGGAAACATTACTATCCCTCATTCAAAATGCAAATATTTTGGGGCATCTGGGTTGTTCAGTCAGTTAAGTGTTTGCCTTCGGCTTGGGTCATGGTCCCAGGGTCCTGGGATTGAGCCCAGAGTTGGGCTTTCTGCTCAGTAGGGAGCCTGCTTCTCCCTCTCCTCCCCACTTGTGCTCTCTGTCTCTCTCTTTCAAATAAATAAATAAACAAACAAACAAACAAATAAATAAATAAATAAAATCTTTAAAAAATACATGTATAAATATTTTGCTTATTTGGGGTATATACTTGAAACTAGCCTCTGAACAGTTTTTCACATATTTTTTGTTTTATGTTAGTCACCATAAAAATACATCATTAGTTTTTGATGCAGTGTTCCAAGATTCACTGTTGATGTACAATACCCAGTGCTCCATGCAATATGTGCCCTCCTTAATACCCACCACCAGGCTCACCCATCCCCCTAACCCCCTCCCCTCTAAAACCCTCAGTTTGTTTCTTGGAGTCCACAGTCTCTCATGGTTCATCTCCTGCTCTGATTTCCCCTAGTTCACTTTTCCTTTCCTTCTCCTAATGTCTTCCATGTTCTTCCTTATGTTCCTCAAGTAAGTGAAACCATATGATAATTGACTTTCTTCGCTTGACTTATTTTACTCAGTATAATCTCTCCGGTTCCATCCCTGTTGATGCAAAGTTGGGTATTCATCCTTTCTGATGGCTGAGTAATATTTCCTTGTATATATGGACCACATCTTCTTTATCCATTTGTCTGATGAGGGGCATCTCGGCTCTTTCCACAGTTTGGCTGTTGTGGACATTGCTGCTATGAATATTGTGGTACATGTCGCCTTTTTTTATTCTACATCTGTATCTTTGGGGTAAATACTCAGTAGTGGAATTGCCGGGTCATACAGTAGCTCTATTTTTAATTTTTTGAGGAACCTCCACACTCTTTTCCAAAGTGGCTGCACCAACTTGCATTCCCACCAACAGTATAAGAGGGTTCCCCTTTCTCCACATCTTCTCCAACATTTGTTGTTTCCTGCCTTGTTAATCTTTGGCATTCTAATTGGTATAAGGTGGTATCTCAGTGTAGTTTTGATTTGAATTTCCCTGATGGCTAATGATGATGAACATTTTTTCATGTGTCTGCTAGCCATTTGTATGTCTTAATTGGAAAAGTGTCTGTTCATGTCTTCTTGACATGATTATCTGTTTTTGGGGTGTTGAGTTTAAGAAGTTCTTTATAGATCTTGGATATCAGCCCTTAGACATTTTTTAAGGGCTGGGCCAATAGAAATATTTCTTACCATTCCCTACCTATAGCATAAATATAGTGCACTTTGAGCTGTACAATTTCTGAAAAATCTATGCATTTATAATCTAGTTCAGCATTTCCCAATCTTCACTATTTGAATACTGTTTTACTTTTTTGCCATAATTGTTGTCACTTATATTCTTATTTACTTAATATTTTAAAATTATTTCACATTTTATGCAAATAAACTTATTTAAACAATGAACTTTAAATCACTATCATAAATGAAAATTTAAATGATTTGTCATAAGTAAAATGTAAGGATAGAATATGAATATGAACATAACAAAACAGCATACATGTGTACCTTGTTTTGTTGTACTTTGTAAAATATAGTGTTTTTTACAAATTGAAGTTTTGTGACAACCCTACATTGAGCAGGTATACTGGTGCCATTTTTCTAAAAGTGTTTACTCACTCTATCTCTCTGTGTCACGTTTTGGTAATTCCTGCAATGTTTCAAACTTTTTTATTACTATTATATGTTGTGCCATTCTGTCATGAAAGCTCAGATGATTAGCATTTTTGAGCAGTATTTTTAAATTAACTTATATACATTGCTTTTTTTAGACATAATGCTATTGCACGCTTAATAGACTACCATATAGTGTAAACATGACTTTTTCCTACTTTATTTATTTATTTATTTAGCAATTAATTTTATTTTTTCAGTGTTCCAAGATTCATTGTTCATGTATCACATAAACATGAATTTTATATGCACTAGGAAACCAGAATATTTATGTGACTTACTTCATTGCAATATTCACTGTATTGCAGTAGTCTAGAACCAAATCTGCAGTAACTCTTGAGGTAAGCCTAGTGGATTATGGTTATCCATTAAATACTCTGAGTCTGAAGCTTGGATTCATCTGGTTCAAAAGAGGATTATGAAGTGTTAGAGTCATACTAGCTCTTAACTGAATCTTCTTTCAATGGACTCAGAACAGGTGAAGAATAGCTTTGTTATTTAGTTAAAGTTATTTAATGGTACTAACTAAAATTATCTCACACTTTACTAAAAAGGAACTTAATCTATTTCTCTTCCCCACTGTTGAGTTTGACTTGAATGTACTTGGTAAGTGGCTGCTTCTTCTGTCCCTGATATCCCCACTGACAGACTTCATGAGAAATCACATTCCCATACTAAATTACTTTAGTTGTGAGAACACCTTCTCTTCTAGTGAACTAACATCTCTTCCTTTATCTGTTGGTCTTAGATCACCCATCTCTATCTAGACCAAAGACTCTAATCTCTTATTCATAAAAGATTTTTTTCTTCACTATCGCCTCCTTTATCTTATGCTTTCTCACGTGCTATGAAACTCCTCTTACTGAATGCACATGTACCACAACAACTCTTAATGGCTAAGAGGATAAAGAAGAAGAGCAACTTCCTTGACAAAGAGAAATTCTTTTGGGAGGTAAAAGCCAAAGAAGTTTTACTTTTTTGTTATTTTCCCCAGCAAAGATACCCTTTTTACTGTTTTTTTTTGTATCATTATTTTTAAGATTATTATTTTAAGAAGAAGCAAAATATTAAACACAAAAAGGGAAAAATATACTTATGATAGGAGTGAAGGTAACATGGACTAGCAGATATGATAGTATTTGTTAGTAGACATAGCTTTGCTATCTATGTTGAGTGAATTGGGCAAGATTTAGTGTTCAATCCTTGCCACATTGCCTAGTACAGAAAAGATGTCATTAAACTGTTGGTGAATGACACATAGCCCTAAAACACTCATCAAATGAGTTTGGTTTTATTTAATGAAGAATTTTACAATTTCCCTGTGTGAAATACTCTTAAAATTACCTGTTAAAAATGACAGCAAGTCTAACATAAATCATATATAGTTGTTTACTGTAGAAAAAATGGCCACAGTGGGACAGGTTCTCATGGATATAAGAAAAAAATTCAGTCATGGATCATTATTAGTCAAGAGTTCTTGTAGTCTTGTTGGAAGAAAGGAAGGAAAGAGGGAAGGACCTTGTTATTAGTAGATGCTAGAAGTTGATACAGATGGAGTTGCATGGCTATTTGAAGATAATTTCTGAAACAAATCTCTAAGGAACAATTTGTTTATGGTTTCAAATGTCCTTGTCAAAATACGTGATTTAGAAAATTAGACTTATGGTGATGATTTTTAGATAACAACACCAAAGGCACAATTCATGAAAGAAGTAATTGATGAGCTGGATTTCATTAAAAAAACAAACACACCAAACTTCTGGTCTGCAAAAGACAACATCAAGGAACGAGAAGATATACACTGGGAGAAAATATTTGCAAAAGACACAAATAGAAAGATGCTCCTATCATATGTCATCAGGGAAATGCAAATTAAAACAAGAATGAGATACTACTGTAAACCTATTACAGTGGCTAAATCCAGAACACTGACAACACAAAATGCTGGTGAAGATGTGGAGCAATAAGAATTTTCATTTAGTGCTGGTATGAATGCAAAATGCTACATTTCAAAGTGCATTCAAAAATGCACTTTCAAAGACATTTTGGAAGTCTTTTACAAAACTAAACATACTCTTGTCATATGTTCCAGCAGTGACACTCCTTGGTATTTACTCAAAGGAGTTAAAAAATTATGTCCACACAAAAGTCTGCACATAGATGTTTATAGTAGCTTTACTCATAATTGCCAAAGCTCTAAGGCAACCAAGATTTTCTTCAGTAGATGAATAGGTATGTAAGCTGTGATATATCCAGACAATGGAATATTATTCAGTGCTAAAAAGAATTAAACTATCAAGACATGAAAAGACATGGAGGAACCTAAGATGCGTTTTACTGAATGACAGAAGCCAATCTGAAAAGTCTACAAATTATATGATATTGTGGAAAAGGTAAAATTACAGAGACAGTAGAAAGAAAAGTAGAAAGTGGATGCCAAGGGAGAGGGTGGGAGAGGGATGAATAGTTGGAGCACAGAGAATTTTTAGGGCAGTGAAAATACTTTGTATGATCCTATAATGATGGTACATGTCATTATGTATTTCTCCAAACTCACAGAAAGTACATCACCCAAAGTGAACTATAATCTGGACTTTGGCATGGCAATGATGTTCATTGTAGGTTCATCAATTCCAACAAATGTACTACCCTAGTAGAGGTTGTTAATAGTGGGGGATACTTTGAATTTGTGGAGGCAGGGGCTATATGGATAATCTATTTTCTCAGTTTTTCTGTGAACCTAAAACTGCTCTAAAATTTTTTTCCTTAAAAAAATAAGAGAGCCTTATAATTTGAGTTACAACCTAATATTTTTGTCTTGCTTTTATTCTAATTATTTGGGTCATATAAAAACTTGGGTTACTGATATATTTACAGCATTCCTGACTTGATGCAAAGCATCTTGTCATAGGATAGAGGATGATGATTTACTTACTCTGTGATCCCTTTGAGTCCTAAACAACCATGGTATCAACATAAGGAGTTTTAAAAAGTGCAGTTGGTATCTGTGGCTAAAACAAGGCTCTTTTTGAGTTGAGAATATCCAGGGTCCCAGAGAACTCTGGACAAACCTATACAGTCACAGATAGAGACTAGCTCTGCTTGAGACACTCTCTAACACAGACCTCTTTACTTCCCATGGGACAGAAGGTGTTCCAACTGGAGAGGAGATCTGTCGTCTTGGTTTTAGTCAAGCACATTTCTTATGTCGCGAAACCCCTCTTGCTGAATTCCTGTGTTCACGGACTACCACCTGTCTTAGAAGTGAAATACAAATCCCGATCATAATAATTTATATAGTATTTATCTGTGATGCAGACAAAAGGAAAAAAAAAGTAGTATTCTTAATAGCAAGGCTGGTTTCTGTCATCGATACAAATTTTCAAATCTGATCAGTGTCAAAGGATTTTTATAAAGGGTTTCTTATTTCTATGTCACTTTTAAAGAACCTTAATATGTCTCCACAAGTGGAGGTAAGCAGCGAATTTTGAGGGTTTTGATATGTAGGTGCAAGTAGCATAAGGCAAGTGTTTCAAGATGGGGAACTACTTAGGACTGGACAAAGTTCATAATATAATAGTTTATCATTGATGATCACAGCAAGATGAGAGTCTTTTCTTTTTTTAAAGATTTATTTATTTATTTGACAGAGAGAGAGATCACAAATGGGCAGAGAGGCAGGCAGAGAGAGAGGAAGGGGAAGCAGGCTCCCCGCTGAGCAGAGAGCCCATGAGGGGGCTCGATCCCAGGACCCTGAGATCATGACCTGAGCCAAAGGCAGAGGCTGCTGAGCCACCCACTGAGCCGCTCAGGCACCCCAAGATGAGAGTCTTGAAATGAGTTTGACAAATGAGCTGTTTGCCCATATGAACAATCTGATGTCACAGCAGAAAGTCTGTTTGCCCAGATGAGCAAAGTATTTGTTCAGATCTATTGATTTATAGGAATCTACAGAAGCAATCAGAGAAGATATCTATTGGTTATAGTCTTATCTTTCTAGGCAAGATTACCTTGGAACAAATAGTTATGTTGATGGAGGTATCCTCATTTCTAAGTTCTATTAGTTAAACTATGTGGATGCAGGTGGCCCCAGTTCTCATAGCTCTGTAATTTCTTCTCTAACTCCCACTGCTTCCCATTCCAATAAAACATTTCTTGTGTTGGAAGATGACTCTTTCCTTTGTAACAAGTTTCTTTTCTTCTCTTTTATAGGTACTTAGTTGTCAAGCATAGGTATACTTAAGATTGTGTCTTCTTAGAGGATAGGTAATGATTAATTTTTTTTTTAATTTCCACCTTTTAGATCAAAGCTCAACCCAATCCATAGAAGATTTCTCAAAATTTTCCTTTTGGATTTAAACTTGGCTACTTTTCTGCTTCCTTATCAGTCCCTGATTCTGTGGTTATCTTGTATTCTTAAACTAGTCTTCCCTGGATACAACAAATGCTTCTTGAGCATCTATTTTATACCAAGTATTATGTGAAGTCAGGTGTTTTTAACCTTGAATTCCATTTGAAACATGCTGAAAGCTTAAAAATAAAATATTAAGGAGCCCTTTTTTTTAGATTTATTTATTTATTTATTTGAGAGAGAGGGAGAGAGAGTATGAGCAGGAGGAGCAGAGGGAGAGAAAATCTCAAGCAGACTCAATGATGAGTGTAGAGCCTGATGCTGGGCTTGATCTCATGAATATGAGACTATGACCTGAGCTGAAACCAAGAATTGGATACTTAACCAGCTGTGCCATCCAAGTGCCCCAAGGAGCTTTATGGAAAACAAACAAACAAACAAACTAAAAGCAAGATCAACTCTCAGTGTTTCTGATTTACTGACAGATTTTCTGATCTGGGGCATGGCCTAGGCATCAGGATTTTAAAAAAAATATCTCCAGGTTATATTAAATTTCAGCCAAGAGTAAGTACCATGTGATGAAAAACACACATGTGGGTTCAGGGAACTTAATGGAGAAGAAATATCACATGGATATTCACAATTATAATTGTTTGAATAAAATTGTGGCAAGTGAGATAAAAGAAAACTTCAGGGTGCTATGAGAGCTTATAGCATGGCTACCTAACCTGTTAGGGATGTCAGAATAGGATGCCCAGGGACAGAAACATTAGGATGAGTTGAAATTAATTGAATGATAAGGAAGAACCCAAGCTTTGAGATTGAAAAGATCTCAATGAGTTAAAGGGTCAGAAAGAACATGGGTGTAAGTGAAATTAAGTGGAATAAGGAGCTGATTATAGTATAATGATAACAGTAAGTAAGCAGGGGCTAAATCATTCAGGGGATTGCAAGGCAGTGAAAGATTTTTGACTTTATTCTGAGGGTAATGGGAAGCTGAAGGTGAGTACTTGATTTGAAATATAACTTACAAAGCTTCCACAATCAGGGAACTATAGAAGTGATGTTTCAGTGAGGGGAGATGGGTCAGGAGGGGCTGAGGGGGCTAGGATCTAAGGATTGGAGGCTATTATAGACCATGTGGAAACTACCAAATTTGGGCAGACGTGGTAGAAGTGGTTATGGAGACAAATGGAAAGATTTGAACTATTCTTTGGTGATATAATCAATAGGACTTTTCAATGTCTTGAATGTGGCTATCTGTTAATAATTAGACTGATAGTGTGAGCACCACTAATTCTAGCACTCTTATCCTATAATTGTATCATTTTAGTTCATTCAAAAAATTTTGAGTCAGACATACTAAGGCATGACCTAAGTTCATTTAAAAGACCTTGAGCATTGCAAATATTCCAGGTACCGAGTCAGTAAATCAATATAATTTTTTTGGATGTGTTAGGGAGAAAAAACGAGCTTGAAAAACTAAAACTCCTTGTAAATATCTGATATAATTCTAAACTCTTCTTTTTAAAGCAAGCCAGTGCTAAGAAAGTAGTCTCTTCTGCTACATTGATAATATTCTAAGTGAGCTCACCAGTGTGAGCATACTAGGTTGCCTAGATGGCAGAATGGTCTAGCACAAGAGATTTTAGATTAATAAAGATCATTTTGCTACAAATTAATCTCTTTAGTTGAACAATTTTATTTTTCAGAAGAAAGCATAATGAAAAGGTCATTCTTCCATTTGAAGTAAATATAAAATTTAATCTTTACCCTGTTACACTAATGTTCACAGGTTTGTAGTGAAGAAGATAATAT
Source organism: Nasua narica (assembly GCA_028533885.1). Classification (NCBI taxonomy): domain Eukaryota; kingdom Metazoa; phylum Chordata; class Mammalia; order Carnivora; family Procyonidae; genus Nasua; species Nasua narica. Next base: position 42,370,487 of record CM052799.1, read on the forward strand.
TTACTAAGACAAAGTAGTATTTAGCATAGAAGCAATTTAGACTCACTGTTGACTTCCATGAAAATTTTATTATTTATATATTTAAGTATGTTTACTAAATATTGGAACATTGTATATATTTCCTGAAGTAGATTTTAAAATAATATTTAGAAATCTAGTGAAGGTCAAAGCTACACTGTTGGCTAGTACTGACTGCTTTAGCACATTTTTATGAATTCTACTCAGTTATTTCATTAACTCTATTTGGCCCAAGACTTCTGTAGCATGTAAAGATGATTTTTCTTCTAAGGCTAATTCTAGTCAGATTTGCATTTGCTAACTCAGAAATAGAATATAAATGTGGGCCATAACTATAATGTATATGTGCCTTATATATTTGTCAAAACCTACAGAATGTATGATGAGAGTGAACTCTAATGTGAACTATGGACTTTGGGTGATAATGATGTATCACTGTTGGTACATCAAGCATAACAAATGTTATGGTTACATTTTGGTGGATGATAGTGGAGGAGGCTCTGGGGATTGATAGGGTGGGTATATGGAAAATCTCTGTACTCCCTGCTCAATTTTGTCATGAACTTAAAATTTCTCTAAGAAGTAAAATCTATTAAAAATGCAGGAAATACTCAAATTCAAGTACTCTGTTGAAAAGTTTGCTAATGAAGTAGGAGTCAGGACTAGGAAACACAAAACAGAATAAAGGTATCCCAGTTAAGAAATTATAGGCCAACCATGGCATTATGCTATAGTATTGAAGCCTGATTTTATATATATATATATATATATATGGAAATGATACTCCTAGCCTATCTCTAATTGCTTATTTTTGCTTGGCACTGGATTTGTATTTAAAAATCTGTAATTCTATAAAAAAGAATGATATCTTGCCATCTGCAACATGATTGGAGCTAGAGTATAATGCTAAACAATTTAAGCTCATCAGAGAAAGACAAATATATGATTTCATTTATATGTGGAATTTAAGAAATTAAACAAATGAACAAAGGAAAAAGAGAGAGAGACAAACCAAGAAATAGACTTTAAATTGAAGAGAACAAACTGATGGTTACCAGAATAAAGGCAGGTGAGGGGATGGGTAAAATAGGTGAAGAGGAGTAAGGAGTATACTTAGCATGATGAGCACTGAGTAAACGTATAGAATTGTTGAATCACTGTATTGTACACCTGAAGCTAGCACTGTGTGTTAAGTCTACTGGAATTAAAATTAAAAAACTTAAAAAAATAAATGCTTAATCCCCCCAAATCTATTAATTCTTTTGACCCCTTCAAAGATACACTATGCAATAGAACTGTTATGTTCATGGAGAGGTTGATATGGTGTGTGTGTGTGTGTATGATATGTGTGTACATGTATGTATTTGTATATGTAAGAGAGAAATGTTGTAAAGATTAAGATTAACCATTCTCTAATGGGTTCTGGGCACCTGGGTGGCTCAGTCAGTTAAGCATCTGCTTTCGGGTAGGTCATGATCCCAGGGTCCTGGGATCCAACCCCGCATCTGCCTCCCTGCTCTACAGGAAGCCTGCTTCTCCACTCCCTGCCACTCCCCCTGCTTGTGCACTTGTACGTGCACATGCTCTCCCTCTGTCTCACTCTGTCAAATAAGTAAGTTTTTAAAAAGTTAAAAAAAAGAGAGAATGGACTCACAATTCAGATAGTTTCATTTCAAATCATAGCTCTGCTGTTTTCTGCCCTACTTCTTTAAGCAAAGTTAGTTAACTTCACTTATATGCTTTTCTTATATATAAGATTGTTGTAATATCACTACTTGTCAGGGTTGTATTGAAGATTAAGTGATAAATACTTATATTTGAGTTAGCACAGTGGGTGATACAGAATCAGTGTCATTTGCTGTATGACCTTTGATAAGCTCCTTACTACTTGGGGCTTCCATTTCTTCATCTGAAAACAAAGTCATTGTATGAAATAATGGTTTTATCCCTTCCAGCTGTAAAATGTGATGATTCTTTTCAGTACTAACTGGACCTTCAGGGAAACAGTCCCATAACTTACTTTCTCATTAATACAATTGGGTGAAGTACAGGACTAAATATTCTACTAAGGTGGAAAAATCAAAGCACCATTATTTTACAGATAGGTTTTCATTTCCCTCCTGAAAGTGTGGCAGATATTGGAATACTGGGAATATAGAGAAGGCAATTTCTGTTACATTTACTGTGTGGTAGAAGAGGGAGAGCTTATTTTACTCTCAGATAATTTTGCAAGTGTAGCTTCCCAAATCCCAAAATAAGACATGGTCTAAGACTTGAACTTCCAGATAAAATTCAGTATATTCAGTTAAATTCGAATTTCAGATAAATAATAAGTAATTTCTTAGTATAAATATTTTCCAAATAGTGTATAGATATACATTAAAAATTATTATTTGCTTATCTGAAATTAAAGTATGACTTGGGGGAGCATCTGGGTGTCTCATTTAGTTAAGTGTCAGACTCTTGATCTCTGCTCAGGTCTTGATCTCAGGGTCCTGAGTTTAACCCCTGCATTGGGCTCCATGCTGAGTATAGAGCCTACTTAAAACAAAACTAAATGGGATAGAAAAACCTGGGAATTCTTTATTTTTTTTTTGGTAAATCTGACAGCTTTATAACAACAAAATTCACATGAATATTATATTAAACTTCTGCCAGAAGTAAAAAAAAAAAATTCCCAACTACTCTCAAATCTGTCCCCTTCTCAGGATCCCTACTACTGCCCCATGGTTAAGACTGTGTTATAGACTGAATGTTTATACCCTACCCCCCTTCATATGTTGAACACTCCTCACTTCCCACCTCCCCACATTACCCCCCCCCACACACACACATTGTGATGGTATTTAGAGATAGGGCCTTTCAGAGATAATTAGGGTTAGGTTAGGTCATGAAGTTGTGGGCTCTTCACAATGGGATTAGTACTTTGTAAGAAGAAACCAGAGAGTTCTCTCTTTCTTGCTTGTGAAGCTCCAAGAAAGGAGGTTATTTGCAATAGGAAAGAGGGAAAGAGGGTACTCACCAGGAATCTAATCAACAGGCATACTGATCTTGAACTTCTGGCTTTCAGAACTGTGAAAAATAAATGTCTGTTGTTAAATCCATACAGTTGTGGTGTTTTGTTATAGCAACTCCAGCAGACTAACACTCACAGTACCATCTTTGAAAATAAAATTGTCAATAGCTTCCCAATCTCTTTACTTTCATTTTGTCTTCCATTTTGTTTGGTGGAAGTTTTGATGTATGTTTTCAAGCCTCAATAAAATCATATGACTTTGCTGCTTTATAGCCTTCAGTTTTTCCTGAAGGAAATTTGTCTTCCAAATATATTAACATAATAAAGGTGGTAAATGGTTATGAGAGACCATCACATTTCAGAGTTTTATAAGATAGTCTCTGAAATGACAAGGTTTTTTTATCCAGGTTCTGTCATTTCCTACCTGTGGAACTCTTAATTTTTTGAGTCTCTGTTTCCTTATTTGTGAAATAAAAATGATAGTACCACCTAACATATATTCCTGTTATAGTAGTTGAATGGATGAAATATATTGATAGGTTAGAAATAACACAAGATTTGACACAGAGTAAAGTGTTAAAAAAATACTAGCTGTGATGTCATTTTCATGATGCCCCTGCTTCCCTTCCCACCACGTGACTGTACTCTCCAAGTTCATCTGTCATTTTATCTTTCCACTCCTAGAACAAGCACACTTATGCTATGCCTCTCATCCTTTTCAGATGCGGTTCTTTCTATTTGACATACCCTTTCTTCTAGAATTCACTTTTCCAGGCAGCTACAATATTATATTTGGGAGATCTTTCCTTTACCTTCCATGCCTAGAATGTTTTATTGACCTCTAAAATCATATATGAGAAAAATAATTTGCTAAGTCTTTCTTTTAACATGCTCATTCTGGCAAATCAGCAAGATACAGCATCTCTGAGTTCCTTAGATGCAGAGACAGAGGCAGAGATTTGGGTGTACATTATGATCATTGAGGAAGTTCTCTCCAGGAAGTGAGTGAAGGAAGCAGGATAGGGAAGTAAATCCAAGAAATTATGTGGACTCACATTATGTCTGGACTTAGATGCTGTGGGAGTAAGGAGGTATACTGGAATGTAATTTGTACCAGAGTTGTCTCACTGTAAGACAAGAGGCTGGGTTGTTCTATGCAACCATCACAGGCTGCCTAAATAGGTGAGAACAGGGAAATGGAACTTGTATAACCTCCCAAGCAGTGTCTCCCCTTCTTGGCCAAGGTGATTTTCCAAAGAAGGTCATGGAATTACTTGTAGGTCATCTGGAGGATGAGTACACTGGTCTCAAAAGAGGATCTGGGCAAGACACCAGACTTCTACTATTCTTTTATTTTTTTCATTTTTTAGAAAATATTTTATTTATTCATTTGAGAGAGAGAGAGAGAAAGCGAGAGACAGAGCACAAGGATGGGGAGGGGCAGAGGGAGAGGGAGAAGCAGATTCCATGCTGAGCAGGGAGCCTAACGTGGGGCTTCATCCCAGGAACCTGAGATCATGACCTGAGCAAAGGCAGAAACTTAACCTACTGAGCCATCCAGGCACCTCTCTAATAGTCTTTTAACTGGAGAGAATTTAAGACCTTCCAATTTAATAGCTTGATTTTACTACCAAAGAAATGAAAATTTAGAATGATTGAATGATTTGCCCAGATCCACTCATATATTAAATCTGAACTGGGACTAGAGTTTGGGTCCTCTGTTTTCAAAATCAGAGCTCTTTCCACTATACAAAAGAGCATTTGCTTCTAGGGTATTTTCTATTAATGAATGTAACTGCATATCCATTTACTTATTGCCATACTTTTACCCAAACTCTGGGTTCCTAAGGCAAGCTCACTGATCTGTTGCAAGGTACAGCCTTTGACCAAAGCAAGGAACTAAACTACCTGCCTTGAGTGAGTTAAGTTCACAATGCTCATGGAGGATAGTTTCTACTTGTTATTATTCCAAGGTTAATACCAACCAGGTTAATGAGGTCAAAATTGCATTTGTTGGGTCAGAGAATGAAGTGGTGTTTAGATGAAAAGAAAATTGTTAAAACTGACAGAGAGCTAATGATAATGAGCTGCTTAGTGGTATGACAGAGGAGAGAGACGACTGTAGCACTATCTTAATGGAAGTTCAAATAATTTTTGTTGAACTTTCTCTTAATTCCTTTGTTCTTGCATAATGTATGATTTATCACAACTAAAACTCTGAACACAGTGGATAAGCCAGGATTTTGAGATACGTCTTCAGACACTCTTTAATCAGTTTCAAGGTTTTGTTATGCATGAGCTCCCTTTCCTCTTGAAAGTAAACTTAGGGCTGGTGGATCACTCTTTGATGAACAATGGCTTACAGGCAGATTTGGCAGAAATCATATATTGGAGGAGTTTCGAAAGATCTGTCATCAGTTACCTTTCAACTTGATTTTTTTAAAAGAATGATTCACTAATACTTTTTAAAAGAAGTTCAAATATCAATTCTTATATTTTACTATTAAAACATGCATGTGGGGAGGGGGGCATGATGGCGGAGAAGTAGGAGATCCTGTTGCAACCTAAAGTGAGCTGGATATCTACCAGAACATCCTGAACACCCATGAAATCAGCCTGAGGAGCAAGATTTTTCACTTCTGGATCTCTATAGGAGTAGAAGACAGCAGTGGAGAGGTAAAGCAAAGTGGGAACCCTCGAACCTATATTGGAGGATAAACAAAAGGGGGAGGAAGCCACCAGAAGCGATCCAAGGACGGTAATACCCCAAAGGAAAGTGGCTGGTGGATGGGGACCAGCATTAATTTAGAGTCCAGTTGAAAACACTTAAAAGGATCAAAAGGTTCTGAGGACCAACTAGTAGAAGGGGGTGGTCACAGGTATGGACCTTAGCCCATGTTCCCAGGAAGGATACCACTCCCCTCAAAGAGAGACTGGTGGGTGAGTCCAGTCTGTGGTTCATGAACCTGCAGCTTTCCACCCCTTGCACCATTTTGTGGGCAGGGTGCGCTCCTGCAAGCGCCTTAGAGAGTCTGGTGTGGTACAGGAACCTGCAGCTTTTCTCTGTGTGCAACACTCTCTGGAATGAGTACACCCCTGACCACAGGACATTTGTGGCCTCCAGGCTTACCAGTCTCTTCTTGATTTTGACTTTGAGTCATAATTAGACTTTTTCCTCTCTAAGATTACAGCAGAATTTATCCATTTTTTCTAATACAAGTATTGTGTTTTATTTCACATTTAAACCTATACTAACAATTATTTTCTGCAGGTTAAAACAAAACAGAGGGGCGCCTGGATGGCTCAGTGGGTTAAAGCCTCTGCCTTCGGCTCAGGTCATGATCTCAGGGTCCTGGGATCAAGCCCTGCATCTGCTCTCTGCTCAGCAGGGAGCCTGCTTCCCCCTTCTCTCTGCCTGCTTCTCTGCCTACTTGTGATTGCTCTCTCTTTGTCAAATAAGTAAATAAAATCTTAAAAAAAAAAAAAACGAAACAAAACAAAACAGAATCTTTGCTTGGCAATAATCAGCATAACTGAAGTTAAAACAAAGAAATGAAAAACTTTCAAACTTGAAAAAAAGAACAAACAGTTCTAGTCAGGAAATACCTCTAGCCACATGCTTCGCTTCCTTCTACTTCAGGCTTCTCCCTACTCCCCACATGCTTCTTCTCTTTCTTGTTCTGTCTTCCTGGAACATTGTCTGTCTGTGTATTTTATTTTATTTTTTTTCTAGAAGTGAATTATATCTACCCCTCCTTTCTCTCTTTCTAAACCTCATTAGAATATATCCCCCTCCCCAAAGTAAATAATAAAAATCTTAATAGGGAGGTATATATTTTATAAATAGCGTACCCTTTGCCCTTGGCTCAGTAAATTTCCAAGAATATGACCAATCTGTATCAGAACTAATTATCAGGGGTTGTATGTTTTTCATCTGATCCTGACACATATTTGCAGAGAAATAAGAAAATAGAGGAAAAGGGAGACAGAACTTTAATACTTCTCCTGAAAGTTGTAAGAATCCTTCTACTTCCAGAAATGAAATTTCCTCAGATGAAAGTGTAGACCCAGAGAGCTCCCTAGATTGAGTTCTAGCAACCATTCCCTTAATCTGAGTTGTGTGTCTATTGTCTTTCCTCTCACAGATTAATAAAAATTAGGGACTCAGCTTAAATGCTGGTCATTTGTATCCATACCATTTTAAGTTTCCTTTTTGTGAAGTCAGTCACCCCATTTAACACTTGCATTTACATTCATATTCTAGCATGACTGTCCCTTGAAGTAATCATGAACTGACTGTTCCCAAAATTCAGACTTCCCTTTTACCTGATTATGTGGGATTTTGATTGCCCAAACATCAAAGATGGCAGAGAATGAAGAATCCAGATTCTAAAACATAATTAATATCAACCTGTTAAATCTCCATTAAGGGGCTCAGGAGACAACATAGAAAAAAAAACCATGTAATAACCAATTATTGGTAAACATTTTTAGACAAATAAAAATATTGTTTTAATAGGTTGAAAACTTTGTGAGAACACACTTTTGTCTTATTTTCAGATAAAAATTTTATCTGAGATTAATTTTTTATCTGAGATTAATTTTTTGCTTTTATAAATCAAGTATTATTTAATTCCTGTTATGTGCCTAAATGGTGGTAATACATCAGAGAACCAAACAGATGAAGCTCTCCTACTTCTGCAGAGTTCGTACTATAGTGGGGAGAGATACAATAAACATAATATTATGTTAATATCATATAATGTGTAAAGATGATATTTACTGAGGCCAAAAAAAAAAAAAAAAAAGAAAAAGAAAAGTTAGAAAGCACAAGACAGTGAGGTTGGACCATGGAAGTCAGGGCGATCTTAATGAAAATGAGAGATCTAAGAGAACACTCGAAGAAAGTGAGAGAGTAAGCCTAATGGTTGTCTGGGGAAGATTAGGCAAAGTCCATTAGTCCACTAGCACGTTTGGGCATGGCTGGAGAGGTATGGGCAAGGAAGAGGAATTGAGAATAGACTGCAGAGTGAGAGCAAGAGTGGAAATGTGGACAGTGGTTGTAAGTCAGTTAGGTGCATTCTCCATGTCACATGGAAAGAAGGTAGCAGTGTTGGATTTCAAATCAAAATTTTCTTGACTCCCTAAGGGCAGCTCTTTCTACAAGGTTGAATCTTATGTATAATATCCTTTTATGTTAAGGATTTTGCTGACTCAGGGTTTGTAGTATTTGAGATGGGAAAAGGATGGAAATTCTCCTCACCAGACTGAAACCTGGTGAACTGAACCTCCAGTTCCTTTTCTCTTACCTTACTGCTACCCTCACCTTCTCTGGCTTGATTGAAAGACAAGGCCACTGAAATCTCTGGAGTTGCTTCTAAATGGTTATAAAATTACACAATAAGTAAGATCTTGAGTTCAATTATCTTAGTCTTTTCCATTTCAATCTGTGCTTCAGATGCCTATCAGAAACTTGCCCACCTTGCTGTCTGTAATTATGTTTTATATTAAAGTATTGGACTTTGTATGAATCCAATCAATGTTGTGGAGCCAAATATGTAGATTATTCCCAGTGAGAGAAAAGTGATCTGACTGGTACCAGGTCACTTCCTTCGCTGTTATCCTTAGTGTTTTGAAGTACTTAAAGAGAAACGTAGATGAAGTTCAGAGGAAAGCATGGAACTTCAGGGGAGTATCTCTAATTATGGTGTTAGTTGTAATGGAGCTTTGACTGAAATCTAATAGAGCTTAGATGTGGGAGTTTCCTCATAGGATATATTCAGTAGAGGAGTTCGCAGAGCTCACTGGTGCTTAATGTAGTGTGTGGTTCTTAACCTCCTTGGTAACTTACAGGCCATGGACTACAAATTAAGAACCAATCCTAGGAGATCGGTCCTGGAGAGATCATAAATGATCTGGAATCTGGATTCTTCATTCTCTGCCTGTGCAATTTGTTTATTACCTCTCTGAAATTATGTGAAAATTGTATGCATGTGTATATTCAGTATTTGGGGGGATAAAGTCCATAGATTTTACTAGTTTCTTGACCTCAAATAAAGTAAGAATCAGATCAAATAGTTTCCTTACAACTCACTGCTTTGTGAAAAATAGTATTTTAGATTTTTGTAGTAGTTCACAGTTTACAAAACATAGATGTATTTACTTTTTTTTTTTAAAGATTTTATTTATTTATTTGACAGAGTGAGAGGGATCACAAGCAGGCAGAGAGGCAGGCAGAGAGAGGGGGGAAACAGGGTTCCCGCCGAGCAGAGAGCCTGACGCGGGGCTCGATCCCAGGACCCTGCGATCATGACCCGAGCCGAAGGCAGAGGTTTAACCCACTGAGCCTCCCAGGCGCCCCCATAGATGTATTTGGTTACCTCAGTGTTCAAAGAACCCTGTTCAGACACCACATGCATAGTGTTTTGGATTGGGGCAAATTATGAGTAGTATAAGAAAACCATGTGACAACATGGCAACTTAGAGGTTTTGTTGAGATTGGAATGTTTCTGTTACTACAATTAGGCTTCCTAAAATAGAAAACCAGACTCAAATTGTTTGAGAAATAAAGAGAATTGACTCAGATAACTTAAAAGTACAGGGATAATGTTGCATTTAGTTATAACTTTATCCAGAACTTTATTTTTTTATTAGGGCTTCAGCTTAGCCACTCTTTAAGCTTTGCCATCTCAGTAGGTCAGCTTTGTACTCAATTTGGCTTCTGTTTATGGAAGTAGAATAATAAAAGAGGAAATAAAGAGGAAGAGACTTCTTAATTGCAGTATCCCCTGGATAGCCCCAAGACTCACTCTCTTGGGCTAGCTCATTAGTTGACATGACAATTACTGAACTCATTCATGATGAATAGAGGATTCCACAAATGTTCATTGGTTTAGCTTGGTCACAGACTATTCTGGAGATGCTGAGAGTAAAATCATTTCCCTGGGGCCTCCTAGACACTAGAATGGAAAACTAAGCAGTTTTAGAAGACAGAGGGAAATACGTGAGTGCTGAGCTTTTGGAAAGGTGATCACTAACTGAGGCCATGGGCACATGGAAAAGACAAAGCGTTAATAGCAAGGACAAGGGGAAAAATCTGGTGACAATAAGTAGTAGGAAGGCTATTTAAAGTGAAGGAATGGAAGCCCAGAGAATTGGAATAGTAACCAAAAATGCACACGGCTAGTACATTTTTGAACTAGGGCTTAAACACAGAACTTCTAACCTTAAATCTGTTGCTCTGCTATATACTGTCACTTTTTCATAAAACCTAGAACTTAGATTAATAATCTTCAAAGCAACTTTGGCTGTACCCCTGGGAATAAACTGTGGCATGACGTATGGCATAGACCAATGGCAGCTGCTAATTTTAGTTTCAGTTCCAAATACAGAGAGTTCAGGGAGTGGCATGGTTTTCACTTGCAAGGCACAGTAATGCTTTGCACTTCCCAGATGCTTTTCAGCTGAGACTGTCAAAGGTCTCCGTAGGTGTGAATCATCTCCTGCTCAATTATTGAGGAGCCAGAGGCAAAGGGTGGTGAATTAGCCAAGCCACTCCTCAAGCTACCCAGATGGCCTTGGTCTCCAATGAGCGGTTTATGGTTGTTTTCTACTATAAATAAATGCACTCAGGAGCCTGAGAGTCCAAAGACCAGGGGTGACCCAGGGAAACTGATGAACTTTTCTCTAGCTAGAGAGAGAAAATGGAAAAATTCAGTAACAAAGTATAGCTTTGCTAACATGAAAGTGCCCATGACTCAAGCCAGCAGATTGAGTTCTGCTCCTGGCTCAGGAAGAACATGACCTTAAGCATTATTACTATTCCCCTCACTTTCAAGATGAGTTGTCTGGTGTAGACCAAACGCTTTAATAGCTTCTGTTCTTCATTTTGGATCTCTATTCCTATCTCAGCAACTGGGAGATGGAGCAAAATATCTTTCAAAGGATAGGTTAGTGGCATTGGATCAGTGCTGCTTATACCTAATGTGCAAAGGGATCAATCAGAAATCTTGTAAAAATGCAGAGTCTGATTGATCAGAGTTCAGGGGGATCCCAAGAGTCTGCATTCCTAACAAACTTCTGGTTGATACTGCTGTGGCCCATTCCTAGCCTATATTGTGCACACCAGGAGAAAATATGGTTTAGAGTTCAGTATGCTTCTAGAAAATCCATCCAGAGAACAGAACAGATGATGAAGGGGATCAAAAAGTGGTGACTGTCAACACAAAATTATAACATTTATGAGTTGAGACCTATACTTTAAAAAACAAAACCAAAAAACTTTAAGAACTAGTTAAATGAATTATTAATGTCTTCATAGTTGCTTGTAGTGATAGCTTATGAGGAGAACCACATCTGGTTCTCTCTTCTTTAATCGACACAACACTGTTTGAGAAATATGAAGTAGGCTTTAAAGGCTCTCTGCCCTGGGCAGATGAGGGCACTCCCCAATGCAAAGGTTTTATTTCTTTTTTTTTTTTTTTAATTTTTTATTAACATATAATGTATTATTTACCCCAGGGTACAAGTCTGTGAATCATCAGGCTTACACATTTCACAGCATTTGCCATAGCACATACCCTCCCCAATGTCCATATCCCTACCCCCCCACCTCCCAGCAACCCTTAGTTTGTTTCGTGAGTTTAGGAGTCTCTTATGGTTTATCTCCTTCCCCATCCCA
>CM052799.1:42382700-42432929 GCA_028533885.1 Nasua narica
TGAGTCACCCTGCCCCCCAGTCAAGGGGCTGAGCTCTGTGGAAACCGGTTTCTCAGTCTCTCGCTCTCTGAAGGTTTTTGGCCCTTTGTAGCCTTTTCACCTTTTCAGAGAGTCCAAGCAATGAATCTGCCCAGAAGCACTCAGACCTCCGAGTTGCAGGAAGCCCGAGTCTCTGCTCCCCTCTGTGTGGTTCAGAACACACACTCCTGTCTGTGAAATTCCTGCTCACAGCGCAGCCTGTCCGAGGTGGCGCGCGACCCCAGCCGCCTTTCTGCGGCTCCCAAGCGTGGACTGGTAGGTTGTGGCGGGCCGGGAAAGTCGCGACCCCAGCCGCCTTTCTGCGGCTCCGCGAGGGGCGCCTCGGAGGTTAGGCCGCTTGCCCGCGTTCTCTCCGCGGCCCGGCGGGGATCGCTCAGGCTCTGCGGCGGGCCAGGAATGTCATGGTGGTGGGCACACAAAGGGAGAAGCTGCTGCTCGTGGACCACCGCAGACTCTCTAAAGGTGCTTGCAGGTGCGCGCCTGGCTCACAGGATGTTGCAGAGAGTGGAAAGGTGCAGGTTCAGGAATCGCGGACTGGATCCCCCCACCCGTCTCACTTTGGGGCACTCCTTCCTGGGATAGTGGGTCCAAGCGCCGGTGCCCGCGACCACCCCCTTTCACTAGTTACTCCTCAGAACCTTCTGCCCTTCGTAAGTGTTTTTAAAGGACTCTACGTTAATGCTGGTCCCCCGCCACCGGGCACTTTCCTTTGGGGTATTACTGTCCTTGGTTAGCTTCTGGTGGCTCCCTCCCCCTTTTGTTTATCCTCCAATATCAGTTCCAGTGTTCCCACTTTGCTTTTCCCTCTCCACTGCTGTCTTCTGCTCTCGGAGAGATCCTGGAGTGAGAAATCTTTCTCCTCAGGGTGATTTCATGGGTGTTCAGCGTGTTCTGGTAGATTTCCAGCTCACTTTTGGGGACCGGTTGCTGCAGGATCTCTTACTTCTCCACCATCTTGCCCCCTCCCTTCCCATATGATGTAATTATATTAGTGCCCTAATACCACATTATAATGTATGAGAGACTTTATCTCATTATCACAAATCTACAACTTAGTCTTAGAACCACCCATTTCTCCTTTTCCAGCCAGCCATTACACAATGCAGGTCCTGTTGAATGAATGGACAAACCACCTTTCTAGGTCATCAGGGCAGGAGAAGAAAGAAGAAAAATTTATCCCAGATCTTTTTCCATTCTCTTCTTCTTCCAGCCTCATTTTCTAAGTTTGAACAAGGGTGCCAACACAACATCTGGAGGCGAGAGAATTATGCTGAAACGTGTTATTCCCAGATTGCTCTGTATGTGCATATGCATAGATACTCTGTTTTTCATGTGTTTTCTTATGTACTCCTCTTTAAACATGAAACACCCATCTTCTACACTTTCAAATGGCCAGGTTCTATCTGCCCATCATTAAAAGGAAAGCCACCTTTAATCCCCTCCCAAGGTGGATGTAACTGTTTTCTAAATGTCCTTGTAATTTTTGTGTATGTGTTGTATTAGATTTTATAAAAATAATATTGCATATCGAATTTCTCTGATAGTAAATTAAAACAATAATCATTTATTATTGCTCATGTATTTTTGGGTAGGTGGGCTTCAGGTGGTGGGGACAGCATTTTTCTTCCTGCAAGTCTATAGGTTAGCACATGTCATTCTCGTCTTCTTCCTTCTGGGACTATTGGATTAACCATTGAATATATTCCTCATGATGGTTACTGAGTGGCCATCCAAGGTTCTAAATGAGGCACAAGAGGACAATAGAAACATAAAAGACCTCCGTGTTACCTGTTTTCAGAATTGTCATACTGTCATTTCTGCCCATATACCTCTGGCCAAAGCATATCACAGGCCACGTGCAAAGTCAAGAGCCCAAAGTCACCTGGCTCCAAGGCTATGATGAGGCAATGGTAAGGCTGTGGATTCAGGAACAAGTGACATTTTGGGGCTAATAATATAACCTACCATCTGCCTCTCTTAAACAATATGATTATTATGATAGTTGTCTGGATGCCTATTTTTCTATACTATGTTACTACCTATTTCCATTGATTATTTTATTTGCATAGTGTCTTCCACATAGTGTGCTCTCAACACTAAAGAAATATACAAGTCCACTGACTTTATTCTCTCTACACGTTGCTAATTACACATAAGCTCATATAAACTATTCTTTCTACAAAGACAATAATGGAGGAGCCTGAAGTTTTTGCATAGTGTTACTCTTCAATCTCACTTTAATTCTGGTAATCATTGTGTAGAATTCAGCAAAATCAAAATGTGAGCGAGTCCTGTAATATTTATATTCTGAATTAATGAAGTTACACCACAAAGCTTTTGAATTTTTAAAATTTAGTTATCACTCAGTTACTCTATATTTACAGATATTGTGGGTGAAGAGCGAGAGGATGGCTGCCAACACTGAACTCATTTTAAAGGAACTGGTTCATGACCATAGTCCAGACTTTATTCTCATTAACATTAACTAATCTGTTTCTATTTATCTACATCTTACTTTTAGCTCTCTTTCCCCTTTTATAGGTTGGTCATGGTTCCATGTTAATAGTGATTTATAATTTTATCAGATTCATAGATCTCTGGGTGAAATATCCACTTAGAGATACTTCATCTAATTTTCTGTGTATTCATCCAACAACAGAAAAAAAATTAAAAAATATATTTATGGAAGTTGAGATCAGGATTATTTTACTTGATTTTTTCCACAAGAACTCTGTCTTTCCCAGGCCTAATATTTTATCTTTGGTGTGATTGTAAATGTTGACAAATTTGAGCAGCTATGCTAATGTATTGGAAAGCTTTAAAGTGGAAAAAAATGTTAAGTTTAGGGAGAAAACAGTTAATTCTTTGTACCTGATGGTTTGTAGTAACTGGCATCAGTTTTTAAATTAATAAGAGGTGATTAAAAATTAACCTTTGTCCATAAATTATTTGTTAGTGTAATGACCAAACAATGAGTATTTTATTAGGCTAAATAAAACATTAACAATACAGAATATCCCAAGCTGTGAATTTTGATTCATTTTTCAATTTTAGTGTCATAGTGATATATACTTATCAATACAGATGCAGAGATAAAAGTTTGAGAACTGCATAGTGTATTTTTATTCTAATTCTTTTTTTTTTAAGATTTTATTTATTTGACAGAGATCACAAGCACCCATAGAGACAGGCAGAGAGAGAGAGAGGGGGGGAATCAGACTCCCCACTGAACAGAGAGCCCAATGTGGGGCTCAATCCCAGGACCCTGAGATCACGATCTGAGCCAAAGGCAAAGGCTTTAACCCACTGAGCCACCCAGGCACCTCTCTTCTAATTCCTTTTTCTCTCCTATAAACCTGTTTTCCCAAAGTGTACTATTTATCCTGCCTTGCCATAAGATTACACTCAATATCATTAAGACAAACTGATTATTCAACTAGAACAAACTTCATAGAAATTACAGATACAGAATCTCAAATTAAATTCCACTGCCTACAAATACTGTACCTGGTGAGTAATATAACCAAAGGGAAATTTCCACCTGATTTTACTTCCTTCCAAATCAAAATTATAAAAAGTTGGCTTGCTGGGTAAGATAATATTCTCAAATAGAGTTTTGTACTATTTGAGCAAATTGATTTTTGTGGAAATAGGTTATGGTATAATATTCTTGATAAAATAAGCAAATTGGACCTCTCCTTGGTCTTTAATCTCATCCTTTTATGCACACTTCTCTATCTAAACCATGGACACTGATATGGCAGGGATTGGGCCTTATTTTGCATTTCCTTACATTCAATAGTGCCTGGCATATAAGAAATCAAAATAACATCTGTCTAACGAATATGTGTGTTTGGTGGTCTCTTGTTACTTTCTAACTTTTCTGATTGTTGTGTGTCATTTAATCTTTCTGACCATTTTAGCAGACACTATTGGTTCTTACCTGAAACCTTGCTTTGCTCCAACCTTACTTTTGGCAGAATCCCAATTTGGTTCATATCTGCCAGACCATGTGAAGAGGAAAGATGATAGACCTTTATCAAGTTTAAGTGAATCAGAGATGAAATCTGTTCTCCTTACCATTGATTGGTTTAAGAATAAGCATTGACTATGAGCATGGCTGGTATGAACAGTGAAACAACCTCAACAGTTGCAAGTTGGGCAGTTGCCGGGGAATGCTTGTATGTGGAAGATTTTCTATGGATAAAAGAGATATAAATAAAACATGCCTCTCTTTCCACTGGGCATTGTGTTGTATACATACTACATCTGGAACTGGTGTATTTGAAAGGCACTCGGGTGCTAACGATGGCAGAGCAGAAATTTCACAGAACTTGAATCTTTGCTGTTTTTAAGGTATTTAAGTATAATTGATTATAGAACTGACCCATCCGCAATTTCCATAAAATGCCTCATGATTAAACTAATTTAAAGTTGAATTTCCATTTTCTTATAATCTGATATATAACTATACACTTTTCTAAACTTTTTGTTCTTCAGGTTTATATGACATTGAGTTTATTTGCTCCTTCTAATTCTTTAATTGAGGCTTTTCTCTGTGTGTCTAATATCTTGTTTGTAGGCTTATCCCAAGGTTTTCTTCTTGGTCCCCTTCTCTGCTGGGTGTTCTTGGTCACTTCATCCCACAGGTTTTTTTTTTTTTTTTTTAGATTTTATTTATTTATTAATTTAAATAAATAATTAAAGAGAGAGAGAGCACAAACAAGGAGAGGGCTTGAGGGAGAGGGAGAAGGCTCCCCAATGAGTAGGGAGCCCGATGGGGGCCTTGATTCCAGGACCCTGGGATCATGACCTGAGTTGAAGGCAGACACTTAAGCGACAGCCATCCAGGCATCCCCATCCCACAGTTTTATTTACCCACTTTATTTTGATAACTACTAACTCTTTTCTAGAGTTTTGACTTCTCAACTTAGCTTCAGACTCCAACTTCTTATAAGGCAAAAATGCTTGAGGTTTTACAGATTTACTCACATTCCTGAGTTCATTTAAGAACTCATGGTCTTCCAGGGACCCCTGGGTGGCATAGTCAGTTAAGCGTCCGATTCTTGGTTTCAGCTCAGGTCATGATCTTGTGGTCATTGGATTGAGCCCCACATTGGGCTGTGTACTCATTGTGGAGTGTGCTTCAGATTCTTTCTCCCTCTCCCTCTAACCCTCTTCACTTGCGGGCTCAGTCTCTCTCTCAAATAAATAAAATCTTAAAAAAAAAAAAAAAACCCAAAAAACAAAAAAAGAAAAGCAAAAAAAAAACCCCTCATGATCTTCCCAATCTCATGCTGGTTCTGCTCTTATCTTAGAGACAAAACTTGGCAGTCATTTTGGTGCCCTCTTATTTCTCTTTTCACTTTCTTTGGGTAATGAGCCACCAAACCCTGATATTTCATCTAAACTGTTTTCTGAAATCACTCTCTTAATTTTCATTACTACTGTACCATCCAGTAGGTCTTGCAGATTTGCAGAATGTCTGGGGTAGATATACAAAATAATCCAAGATGAGTTTAGTTTTCTTGCCTTCGAAATTCAACTCTTATTTTCTCTGATTGTTTTTATGATCTGTGAGGAATTCTGAAGTTTCTCTATAATACAGAGCTTAGATTTGAATTACTTTTTGTTTTTCATGCTTGGAATGTGTTTTACATCCTGAATCAAAATATGTATCTGCACATCCAGATGATTCTTTAATATTTGCTCTTCAGATTCTGCTTACCCTTCATTTTTTCTATTATTTTCTTTTTGAACAAGCTAGCACTTGACATTTTTTTCATTTCTACATACCACAGTATGAGTGTCCTTTTAACATTTTTCTCACAATAATTGTATTTTGCCCAACAGAAGTAACTTCATAAAACATATCACAAATGAAAATGCAGTATCAGGAACCAAAAAAACAATAGCTATACCAGGTACTACTCTAAGTGTTTATATAAGTTAATACATTTTATTCTCACAACAGCTCTTTGTAACACTATTATTATAACCGCTATTTTATAAATAAATGTGGCGCAGGGAGTGAAATGACTTGTCTTTTGTCATACAGCTCATAAGTAGTAGAATTGATATTTGGAAATAGGCTCCAGACTTTATTATTTTTACATACTGCATTCAGTGGTGACACATTTCACTATCCCAATGTGTTCATCCTTCAGGGTTCTACAATATTTGTGAACTAAAAAAAAAAAAAAAAAAATTAGTAACCAGAATTCAGTTTCACTTAATTCAAAAAATATAAATCAAACAGAGAAAGTCAATTATCATATGGTTTCACTTATTTCTGGAACATAAAGAATAGCATGAAGGACATTAGGAGAAGGAAAAAATGAAGGAGAAAAAATTAGAGTGGAAGATGAACCATGAGTGACTATGGACTCTGGGAAACAAATGGAGAATTTTAGAAGGGAGGGTTGTGGGGGTATGGGTGAGTCTGGTGATGGGTATTAAGGAGGGAAAAGATTGAATGGAGCACTGGATGTTATAAGCAAACAATGAATCATGGAACACTACATCAAAAACTAATGTCGTACTGTGTGGTGACTAACATAATAAAAAAATATAAATTGAATGCCTAGCAATGAGCTAATGGAAAGATTTGAAGATCATTTCTATTAGTATAAATCAATAAAAATAAAATAAAAAATTTACATCCAAAATGAGGAAAAGAGATACCTCCAGTTAATAAATAGTTTTGTCTTTAACAGTGCTTTAGGAAGTTTTGTACTATGGTGTCGTTAGTATCCAGGCCCTGAGAAAGGTAGTATTTCTTGCCCCCCAGCTACATGGTACAACTGAGTCAAGCAAAGAATATATTTTTGTATCTTCATATCTAAAATTTAAATATCATTCTGAAGTACAAGTGAAGTATACTTTTAACTTTATTAAAAGTAATGATCATTACTGAATCTGTTACGTGATGTTAACGTGATGCTACATCCTACTTTGAAAGTACAAAATCCTTTCCTTGCTTGGAGAAGGTACATTCAGAGCTCTGGTTGGTCTTTATGTAATTTTTAGAAGATTGGGCACTTCTGCTTCTTCCATTCATGATAAGAGAGGTGGTAAGCTGACAGAAACAATTTCTTTTTATTTACTGGCCATTACAGTTATAAAATACTGCAGACATGAGCCTAACATAAATCAGTTTCCCTCAGATGAATGTGCCTTTGGAGAGGCTTTCTGCCAAGGTTCCTCACCTCAGCCATATCTCTCTGGAGTATTCTTTCTCTGTCTTTGGCAGCCCTTCTGAATTTATTTTGCTTTTAATTCCCAATAATCCTCAATCAGAAGACAAATAAACAGAGGCTCAGAACTTTAGAGTTGAAAGGGACTTTAGAGGTTATATCAGATCATCTGTATCAGAACACTTTGTGCTGCAAGCAACAGAATACGTGCCTCAAACTCATTTAACCAAAAAGGGAATTAATGGTCTCTGTAAATTAATAGTCTGAATATAAGTCAAGCTTCAAGGAAGGCTTGATCTAGTGGCTCAAAGTCTCATTAAGAACCATATCACTTTCACTCTTTATTTACAGTATGTACTTCACTATCAGGTTTTTTATGGTTTCCATCACGAGATGGAATATATTGAGTTACTTTAGTTAGTCAGAGCCCACCCTTTCATTTGTAAGTACAGCCAATACCACCCAAACTACATGTCTTCTCCACAAATGGAGCTTCACAATGCTAAAAGAAGGGAAAATGGATGCTCGGAAGGAAATCAAAAGATATCTATGTTGTCAACCCCCATTTTTCAGCTGAGAAAGAGAGGTCTCTGAGCTACAAAATAGAAAAAGAAAAACACCTATTCCACAAACTAAATTTATGTGACCAGAAGTAAATATTAATTTTATTAAGCCAGTGGGATGTCAAAGTTAACCCCTAATAGTGGGGAAATGCAGATTTTGTCCATTTGATCATCTTTTCACCATTCATTTTGAGTTTAAGTCATTGGGCTAAGTACTGGGGATGAACATACTCTCCAGCTCTCACTCATCCAGAAAACCTCCTTTGAATCTTAATCTCTGGTTTTTAGACACCTGAGTGGTTGAGCTTTCTTACTTAGCAAAATGGGGACAATGAGCAATGTATGTAATGATGAAACAAACCATTCACTGATTAGTTGGATAGTGCGTGAAGACATAGAGCTCTAGCCGCCTTTCCTATTGTGTTGGGCACATAACTTCTCACATACCCCTTGAAGTAGTACAAAGAAGCCTTTTTGTATTGTTTGTTTGTTTGTTTTTACAGATGAGCAATAGATTGGCATGCCTTTTCAGATGTTAGGTCACCCCTCCCAGGAGATGTTCAGCTAGTGTCTGAAGCTACCGGATCTTTTGTATGGGATTCATTTATTCAATAATATTTATTGAGGATCTGTTATATGTCAGGCAGTCGTCTGGGTAATTGGAGTTATGTGTGAACAAAATGCAGATAAATTCTACCCTTTCTTGTATTTACATTACATTATAATGGCACAGAGAGAACATAAGCAAATAAGTAAAATATATTTATATCAAATGGTATGAGTGCTGTGCAGATGAAGTTGGAAAGGGCGATAAGACAGGTGGTATGTAATAGATTTTGCTGTGGTTAAGAATCTAACTAATGTAAGTTTTCGGGTTGATGTCTGGTTTAGTTGTATGGTTCTATAATTCTAGGACATAGCCTCCCTTGTTATGGGAATTTAGCACAGTGAAATAAGACCTGATGTGTTGGTATGTCTTTAGGTAACCCTGTTTTTTAGAGGATTCCTTCATATACCTATCTCCCTCTTCAAGTCTTTTTAAGATGTCATTATTTCAATATGTGTATGCTGACCAATTCATTTACAGTGGTATTACATTACCTGTACTCTATGGCTTATCCCCCCACCCCTGTGCTCCAATTTTGTTCCATAGTGCTTAGTACTTCCTAACATATTATATAACATATATATTTATTATATTTCACTGACATTTTCTCTCTTCACATAAGAATTTAAATTCCACAAGATAGTACCAGTATGTCCCTTTTGATTGCTGCATCTCCTGTACCTCGAACATAGTAGACACTCAATAATACTTGTGGAAGGATGACCAGGAGGGACAGAGGCAGTGGAGTGTAGAAGTAGGAACACATGTTTTGGAGATTCACATTCTTGATTCAGGCATGCCCTTAATCAGTACAACCTCTTTAAGTCTTAGTTTATTGACACTGAAATGAAAAGTCAGTAATACTATTTTCCTGAAAAAAAAAATCATAGTAGGAATGACACAAAGTAAGTACGTCAAGCTTGTAACTTACTTCTTACCCTAAGAAATAAGAAATAGGATACTGTTACTGTTGATCATACTGTGCTAATGCTATTGTTTCATTATTTGACAGATATTTGTTGGATACCTCATAATGTTCTAGGCACAGTGCTAAGCAAATGCTGAGATCAGCAAACTGTGAGATCCTCTCTCCTAGCCCTGTAGTGACCTCTGTTCCAGAGTTCTATTTCCAGTTGTGTTATCTTCTAAAGCAATGAATCTGGGGCGCCTGAGTGGCTCAGTCATTATGTTTCTGCCTTTGGCTCAGGTCATGATCCCAGCATCCTCAGAGCAAGCCCCACATCTGGCTCCCTGTTCAGCAGGAGGCCTGCTTCTCCCTCTCCCACTCCCAGTGCTTGTATTCCCTCTCTCACTGTCTCCTTCTCTCTCTGTCAAATAAATAAATAAAATCTTTAAAAAAAATAACATCAGTGGTAATAGGGGGAGATTTTTAAGATTTGGAGGAGGGAGAAGCAAGGTATAGCTGACTTTCTAAACCTTTCAAGTAATATTTGATAAAAGATCACCTTCTTATTTCTAGCTGGGAGTTAGTTAACTATTGATACCTTTTCCAATTTTGAGGATTTTTGAGCAAAGGGAAGAAGAGAGAAAGAGAGAGAGAGAGGGGCAAACCAAGAAATAGACTCTTAACTATAGAGAACAAACTGATGGTTACCAGAAAGGAGGTGGGTGGGTGAAGGGGTTTAAGGAGTGCCCTTGTGATGAGTACCGGATGTTATAAGAAACTGTGGAATCACTATATTGTACACCTGAAACTAATATTACATTGTATGTTAGTTAATTGGAGTTTAAAAAAAATTAAAAAAAAAAAAAGATAATCTATGGTCCCTCTGAAAATAGTAAAGAATTTGAAAAAACCAAACCTTCCTGTTATGCCAAGTGGGAATCCTTCATGCTTAGGCAATTTGGCTGTAGGGCTGCAGAACACTCTGGGCCTTCTTGGAAACTGCTAAGAGCCAGAAAACTGGAGGGTATTTTCCTTACTTTTCATATCTTGGACTTGGCACAATGCAGCCTTCGGGCAAAATACATCATAGTCAACTTAGAAGTTTTGGTCTTAACTTTGGTGTTTTCTGAAATTTCATTTCAAAAAAGACTCAACACAATATTTCTACTCAATTAAAACTTTTATCTAGGAAAACTACATGGAAGGAAATGTCAGCTCAGAATTCTTTTTTAAAAATTTATTTTAAGAATAAGTTATCTATCTATCATCCATCTATATATATATATATATGTGTGTGTGTGTGTGTGTAGGTATTAAGATGAGTTATTACCTGATGAGGGAAGGTAGTAATTGGGTATTCAGCTTTGTCAGAGGAAGGAAAGAGGTAATTTATTGATGGAGCAAGTACCTTTGAGCAGAAAAAAAATAAATGAATAAATGAATATGGAAATTTTGTCTCCACCAAAGAAAATGGCAACTTTATAAAGAAGGAAGATGATGCAGGTGATAAGGAAATTAGGGAAATTGACTTGTAATGCAATTACACAGCCAAGAGAAATCCCACAATTGAGAGAAAGAAGAATCTATGGAACACAGATCTGGCTAACATTTAGATTTTAAAAAAATTCCAGAAAGATGAAGAAAAATCTAATTATCATCATTGTGTTAGAAGGATTTAATAACGATAAAGAAACTTGATGCCAGTTTGGAAAATGCCATATAGTCTGGGAGGTTATTACACTGTGGAGCTCCAATTATAATGTTGTGCTGTATATCCAGAGATGAAATTACAGGCCCACCATCTGTTTTACTGGTGATGGGGATTCATTTGGACATTTTAGTTTATAAAATGCTGCACATTTCCAAGGCAAGAGCCCCTGGCTCCTCTCTGTTTCCATGGCCTATGCCAAGTTATACCTAAATGCCAAGTCATTTGAACTAGCTGGTTTCACCAATAAGAGGTAATACATCGTGTGAAGAAGATGATGGTTTTTTTAGGAAGGGCTTAGCAATTAATGATACGTGATAGGACTTGAACCATAAAGGCATTATATTTGAGCAGCATCTAAATGTCTAGACAGAAAACTGAAAACAGTGACTTTTGGAGTTTTATTTGCTGTGTGGGTTTCAACCAGTAGTTCTCAAGTAACAGGGCACTTTTGTTCCAGAGAGGACATTTGGGAATGTTATGTAGATACTTTGGTTTTCACAGCTTGAGGGAAAGATATGCTGCTATGTAGAGGTCATGGGTGCTGCTAAACATCTTAGAAAATACAGGTGAGCCCCCACACAGCAAAGAATTATCTGGCCAAAAATACAAGTAGTCAAAGTTAAAAACCCTAGTTCAGACTATTATTTTACTTTTTCTGAATCTTCCCTCCCTCTTTCCTTAATGAGGATAATTTCTTACAGAGTTAATGTAAGGAACTAATGAGATGATTTATATAAAAATACCTGAAAAGTGGTAGCTGTTTACTGAATTTTGAGTATGGACATTTAAAACTATCTAATTGTAAAGTGATTCTAAAACTTTACGAAGTATTGGAATAGGATTTTGAGTGTAGATAATGGGCTTCACATTGTAAGTGACACTGAACTGCACTATATAGGGAAGGAGAAGTATATAAGATATTTATTTTATGTGTCTTATATAATTATAATTAATTATTTCATGTTCTGTACCAGAATTTTTTTATAAGAACTCTACATCCCTTTCCCAATACACTTCAAAATGTTTTTTTAATCATATTTCTATGGACAACTTAATATATGTAGAATTACATAGTTGAAGAATATCATATTATTTCTTAATAAGCTAACATGTTTTTACAGATGTTGGAGGGAGGATGTATATTTCCTAAAAAACCAAGGCAGTACTGTTTTACAAAATCTCTTAACATCTCACATTAAAGTAAGTTATCTGAAAATAGTTTAGAAAATGCTGAAGTAGAGGAAGGAGAGAAAGAAGGGAATGGAGAGAGGGGGAGAGAGAGAGAAATTGAGATAAAAAATATATATATATTTGTATCACTAGGTAAATGTAATGGTCAGGATTAAATGAAACACTGGAACAGTAATTGTTGAGGCATAACCACATGTCATCAAGAGGGTGGATAGTCTCCATCTGAAATAGGAAACAGTGACATGGTTAGAGAGTCAGTCATATGATCTGGAAGAATCTACAGGACAGATACTTAAGTTGTCCTTACCTTAACTACACTAGCGATTGGAATGGGACACAGTACTGAGAAACATGTTTATAGTTAAGGAAAGTTACTCATCACAAATATAATACTTGTTTTATGTGACTCATGTGCTGCACATTCGTCTAGTCTATTCTTTTTAGTCCTATTGTAACATCTTAAATTATGTTCTCAGCTTGAGTCAGAGAGATAAGGAGTTGGAACCTTCCCACTCTGCGTGAAACTGAAGACAGTTTCTCTTCTCACCACCACTATCAGAGATACTCATTTAATGACTCTGGCCACAGATGAGACATCAGAAGTTTTCTATCACCCCAAGTGATTCTGGGGGCAGCAACCTAGTTAATGTCTAACTTAGAATGCATAAAAATTAAAAAGCAAAAGCAGAAGACTTATCTCTATTTGTCTGTCTTTGTAAGGCATATTAAGAAGCCATGGGGACAGCATTGACAAACTGAATTGGAGTAACTCCTGACTAAAAGAGGTGGTAATGAAAACAATATAATAACGGCTGACATTTACTAAATATCTACTCCTTTTCAACTTTGTCATTGTGCTTTACCTTCAACAATCCATTTAAGTCCTCAAACCACTCTGAAGCAGGTGTTGAAATGCTGTATGAGGGGATACTTCATCTGGATAGTGAAGTTATTTAACTTGGCAAGGTCACTAAGTAAGAAACACAGCACTCTTCTAGATTTTGAGTTAAAAAAAAAAAATCCAAACCACTAAAACTAAGTTCTTGGATACACCAGAACCTGACTGGACCGAGAAGTTTAGTTCTTAATTCTGGATGCACACTAGAATCTCCTGGTGAGCTTTAAAAAAACATTCATTTTATTTTTTAAAGTGGTAGAAATATTCTTAATTTTATTGGTGGATATTTAACACTGTGCCTTTGTCAAAACCCACAAAATTTTACAGCTCAAACTCTGAACCCCACTGTTTGTAAACTTAAAACACCAGTTAAGAGATCAGAGAATCCCAAGATGGAATGTTTACTGTAAACAAAGAATATGACTGTATAATGAATACATAACCTTACTGAATAAAGTGGAGGGAAAGGGTGCTGCTTACTAAGTAACTTTGGAATTGAGTAGACACTAAGGACTAAAGACAATACAAACTGTGTAGAAACATTGTACTCTAGTTAGTAAAGTTAGTATCTACAGAGGCACAGGTTAATAATCCTGAAATTGGTGTATATATAGTGGAATCAAACCATTAAGTAAATAGATGGTGGATGTCTATATGGTGGAGCCAAGTTTCTCAATACTGGAGGGAAA
This sequence comes from Nasua narica, assembly GCA_028533885.1. NCBI lineage: Eukaryota > Metazoa > Chordata > Mammalia > Carnivora > Procyonidae > Nasua > Nasua narica. The sequence continues at coordinate 42,396,502 of CM052799.1, forward strand.
GTTTTAGATAAGCAAGGGAGAGAAGGCCGAAATGAGCCACGGGGTCATGCGTTAGAGCTAGAGACATCAGCATGAATACATGTTTAGTTTATTATACATATATGCATACTTATGGGTTAGTAATGCAATGTAATTTCTAGCTCTGTTCTCTGAGAGGTCCTAGAAGCAAGAACACCTCAGAAGCCATGGACACACTGTATTCCCAGATGTTGTTTCTGTTGCCATGCTCCAATAGAAGGAACCAGGGCTTCTTAGAGAAATGGTTGACTATAAGGCTGAGGCAGGGAATAGGCACATGAGTCTAGAGCTCAAAAAACAAAATGATGGGGTATGTAAAGGGGACAGAGGAGCCAAATGAAAGAGCTCTCAGTAGCCTATCTTGCAGCAATTAGAACAACAAAATAAATAACGTAATATTGATGTATAACCCAAAGTATAAAGTAAATGTATATCAGTCCATACTAATATAAATAATTAAATGACTACATGACTAAATAAATAAATAAATACATATGTAAATAAAAACAGACAAATTGCAGAGCAGAAGAATTCCAAATAATTTATGTATATTCCACTTCAAAGAGGTAGAATACTACCTTCTCTGTAAGTGTGGGCTCATGATTTCCTTCTGTAGAGTGTAGTAACAAAGGTGGAAGAAGTTGTACTTTTACAGTGAGAAACCTGATAGACAGATATTTCAGCCAGATCATTAAAGTCAATGTCAACAGTAATGTCCTGTTGATGACGTACTCTTGATCTGGTGAGCATGGCACTTTACCTCTGTGGTTTTTTTCAAAAGCCCATAACCTTGGTTCATTCTTGAAAAACAAAAATCAGGCAAATCTCAATTGTGGGACATTCTACAAAATATCTGATCAGTATTCCTCGAAACTGTTCAAGTCATCAAAAACAAGGAAAATCTGAGAAACTGTCATAGGCAAGAGAAGCCTAAGGAGACATGATGAGTGAATGTGATGTGGTTTCCTGGATGGGTTCCTGGAACAAAAAAAGGACATTGGGTAAAAACTAGGAAAATGTGATAGGTATGGGCTTTAATTAATAACCATGCACCACTTTTGGTGTACTAATTATAACAAATGTATCATATTACTGTTAATATAATGCTATTTTATAATATTATAATAGGGGTAATGGAAATATATCCATTATTATAGATAATAATAGAGGAAAGTAGGTGTGGGATATAGGGAAACTCTAAATTATCTTTGAAACTTGTTTTAAAATTATCTTTTGTAAATGTACAACTATTCTAAAATTAAAAGTTATGTAAACAAAACACCTGTGTCTTAGGACACCCTTCTAGACTTAGATTTAATTTCCTGGGATAGAGCTTGAGCACATGTATGTTTTAAAAGAGCACCAGGGGATTCTAATAAGTATCAAATGAGGATTAAAATCCATCCAGTTAAAAAAATCCACCGAATTAGTACCATTGCACAACTTTTCCTTTCCAATAGGTCCTAAAATTTGACTTTTCGGTTCACAGATCTGTCTTCTTCCCTAGATTCTTTCACAAGTGATCAGGAAAAGCATCTCTCTTTTTTTTTTTTAAATCAAAGTTTCTGAGAATCCAAGCCTAAGTGCTTTGAGAAAAATCCAATGATATATTTAGTAGTAAGCCCTGATGTCACTTAACAACAACAACAACAAAATCGTGTGACCTCTTAAATTAGAAAAAAAAAGACTTAAAATTTATTAACCAAGGTCATGGTCCACAAGGATGATTCAGTCCAAGAATTATGGTGCCTCCAAAGTGGCAATGAAATGACTGCTTGTTTTAGTATATGAGTCACATGTGTCAAACTAGTTCTTTTTCCTGTGCACAGTTTGGTTCTGAAATCACAGCAGATCAGTAAAATAGACATCCATTAAAGGGACAGGATCATAAACCTTTGAGGTTATCCAGTGTAGTGGTTTTCCTCTATGCCACATATTTCTTGGGAGGCTTCCATGGTGTTAAGGTAGGATGAGTTCCAATCTCCACTCTGTCTCAATCAGACCAGCTCTAATGTAACCTATTTTATTTATTTATAAATAAATTATTTATTTATTTGTTTGTTTGCTTGTTTGTTTGTTTATTTATTTTGGTGTTTCCACATAGTATGCCATTTTTTAAAAAGACTTTTGGTGCTAGGAAAAAAAATATTAATCCACCAAACTAGTCTAGGTATTTGCAGGTAAGTTATCTAAACCCCGAAATATCAAGGATACACAGTTCTGATACCCAGTTACATCTACAATATGTATATAATGATAACTTACCTTGATCTCAACATGAATGACAGCAAATCCAAACTTTGTAAGGTCTTTCTGATAAACAGGCGAGATCAGTTCATGAGCTCAAAAACATTCAAGCATTAATAATAAATTATGTTACTTATGACCATCTCCCTTCTTCTCAGGTATCAGTTGATATCTGTTGTCCTTTGTTTTATTTACTTATTTATCAGTATGTATGTATGTATGATTTCAGCCACATTTATTACTTATAGATGTTATATTATCAAATTATCTATGTATGTATGTATGTATGATTTCAGCCACATTTATTACTTATAGATGTTATGTATGTTTCTTTTGAGTTTTTGATGTTCATATGCTTTTTTTTATAAACATATAATGTATTATTTGCCCCAGAGTACATGTCTGTGAATCATCAGGCTTACACATTTCACAGCACTTACCATAGCACATACCCTCCCCGATGTCCATAACCCAGCCACCCTATCGCTACCTCCCCTACTCCCCAGCCACCCTCAGTTTGTTTCGTGAGTTTAGGAGTCTCTTGTGGTTTGTCTCCTTCCTGATCCCATCTTGATTCATTTCCCTCCGCCACCCCCCCACAAACCCCCACCCTGCCTCTCAAATTCTTCATATCAGAGAGATCATATGATAATTGTGTTTCTCTGACTGACTTGTTTTGCTTAGCATAATACCCTCTAGTTCCATCCACATCATTGCAAATGGCAAGATTTTGTTTCTCTTGATGGCTGCATAGTATTCCATTGTTTGATAGATAGATAGATGGCACATCTTCTTTATCCATTCATCCATTCATCTGCTGATGGACATCTAGTTTCTTTCCATAGTTTGGCTATAAACATTTGGGTGCATGCGCCCCTTCGGATCACTTCATTTGTATCATTAGGGTAAATACCCAGTAATGCAATTGCTGGGTCATAGGGTAGCTCTATGTTCAACTTTTTGAGGAACCTCCATACTGTTTTCCAGAGTGGCTACACCATTTGCATTCCCACCAACAGATTAGGAGGGTTCCCCTTTCTCTGCATCCTTACCAGCATCTGTTTTCTGACTTGCTAATTTTAGCCATTCTGACTGGTGTGAGGTGGTATCTCACTGTGGTTTTGATTTGTAGTTCTCTGATGCCGAGTGATGTTGAGCACTTTTTCATGTGTCTCTTGGCCATTTGCATGTCCTCTTTGCAGAAATGTCTGTTCATATCTTCTGCCCATCACTTGATTGGATTATTTGTTCTTTGGGTTTTGAGTTTGAGAAGTTCATTATAGATTTTGAATACTAGCCCTTTATCTCATATGTCATTTGCAAATATCTTCTCCCATTCTGTCAGTTGTCTTTTGTTTTGTTGACTGTTTCCTTTGCTGTGCAAAAGCTTTTGATCTTGATGAAGTCCCAATAATTCATTTTTGCCCTTGCTTCCCTTGCCTTTGGAGATGTTTCTAGGAAGAAGTTGCTGAAGCTGAGGTCGAAGAAGTTGCTGCCTGTGTTCTCCTCCAGGATTTTGATGGATTCCTGTCTCACATTGAGGTCTTTGATCCATTTTGAGTCTATTTTTGCGTGCAGTGTAAGGAAATGATCCAGTTTCATTCTTCTGCATGTGGCTGTTCAGTTTTCCTAACACCATTTGTCGAAGAGACTGTCTTTTTTCCATTGGATATTCTTTCCTGCCTTGTTGAAGATTAGTTGACCATAGAGTTGGGGGTCCATTTCTGGGCTCTCTGTTCTGTTCCATTGATCTATGTGTCTGTTTTTGTGCCAGTACCACACTGTCTTGATGATTACAGCTTTGTAATATATCTTGAAGTCTGGAATTGTGATGCCACCGACTTTGGTTTTCTTTTTCAACATTCCTCTGGCTATTCGTGGTCTTTTCTGGTTCCATATAAACTTTAGGATTATTTGTTCCTTTTCCTTGAAATAAATTGATGGTATTTTGATAGGGATTGCATTAAATGTATAGATTGCTTTAGGTAGCATAGACATTTTGACAATATTTGTTCTTCCAATCCATGAGCATGGAACGTTTTTCCATTTCTTTATGTCTTCCTCAGTTTCTTTGATGAGTACTTTGTAGTTTGTAGTTTGTAAAGAATGATATTTGCTGTGGGTTTTTCATAGATGGCTTTGATGATGTTGAGGAATGTACCCTCTCTGCCTACAGTGTGAAGAGTTTTGATCAAAAAAGGATGTTGTACTTTGTCCAATGCTTTTTCGGCATCAATTAAGATTATCATATGGTTCTTGTTCTTTCTTTTATTAATGTATTGTATTACATTGATTGATTTGCGGATGTTGAACCAACCTTCCAGCCCAGGAATAAATCCCACTTGGTCGTGGTGAATGATCCTTTTGATGTACTGTTGGATCCTATTGTTTAGTATTTTGGTGAGAATTTTTACATCTGTGTTCATCAAGGATATTGGTCTGTAATTCTCCCTTTTGATGGGTCTTTGTCTGGTTTTGGGGTCAAGGTAATGCTGGCCTCATAAAATGAGTTTGGAAGTTTCCCTTCCATTTCTATTTTTTGAAACAATGTCAGGAGAAGAGGTATTAATTCTTCTTTAAATGTTTGGTTGAATTCCCCTGGGAAGCCATCTGGCCCTGGGCTCCTGTTTGTTGGGAGATTTTTGATGACTGCTTCAATCTCCTTACTGGTTATGGGTCTGTTCAGGTTTTCTGTTTCTTCCTGGTTCAGTTTTGGTAGTTTATATGTCTGTAGGAGTGCATCCATTTCTTCCAGATTGTCTAATTTACTTGTGTATAGTTGCTTGTAATATATTCTTATAATTGTTTGTATTTCTTTGGTGTTGGTTGTGATTTCTCCTTTTTCATTCATGGTTTTATTAATTTGGGTCCTTTATCCTTTCTTTTTGATAAGTCTGGCCAGGGGTTTATCAATTTTAATAATTCTTTCAAAGAACGAGCTCCTAGTTTCATTGATTTGTTCTACTGTTCTCTTGTTTCTATTTTACTGATTTCTGCTCTGATCTTTATTATTTCTCTTCTTCTGCTGGGTTGAGGCTTTCTTTGCTCTTCTTTCTCCAGCTCTTTTAGGTGTAGGGTTAAGTTGTGTATTTGAGATCTTTCTTGTTTCTTGAGAAAGGCTTCTATTGCTAAGTATTTTCCACTCAGGACCACTTTGGCTGTGTCCCAAAGGTTTTGAACAGTTGTGTTTTCATTTTCATTTGTTTCCATGAATTTTTTAAAAATCTTCTTTAATTTCCTGGTTAACCCATTCATTCTTTAGTAGGATGCTCTTTAGCCTCCATGTGTTTGAGTTCTTTCCAACTTTCCTCTTGTGATTGAGTTCTAGTTTCATGGTGTTGTGGTCTGAAAATATGCAGGCAATGATCCCAATCTTTTGGTACCAGTTGAGACCTGATTTGTGTGCCAGGATGTGATCTATTCTGGAGAATGTTCCATGTGCACTAGAGAAGAATGTGTATTCTGTTGCTTTGGGATGGAATGTTCTGAATATATCTGTGATGTCCATCTGGTCCAGTGTGTCATTTAGAACCTTTACTTCCTTGTTGATCTTTTGCTTAGATGATCTGTCCATTTTGGTGAGGGGGGTATTAAAGTCCCCTACTATTACTGTATTATTGTTGATGTGTTTCTTTGACTTTGTTATTAATTAGTTTGTATAATTGTCTGCTCCCATGTTAGGGGCATAGATATTTACAATTGTTAGAGCTTCTTGTTGGACAGTCCCTTTAAGTATGATATGGTGTCCTTCCTCATCTCTTATTATAGTCTTTGGCTTAAAATCTAATTTATGTGATATAAGGATTGCCACCCCAGCTTTCTTTTGATGTCCATTAGCATGGTAAATTGTTTTCCACCCCCTCACTTTAAATCTGGAGGTATCTTTGGGTCTAAGATAAGTTTCTTGTAGACAGCATATCGATGGGTCTTGTTTTTTTATCCATTCTGTTACTCTGTATCTTTTGATTGGGGCATTGAGCCCATTTACATTCAGGGAAACTATTGACAGATATGAATTTAGTGGCATTGTATTGCTGTAAGGTGACTGTTAACTGTATATTGTCTCTGTTCCTTTCTGGGCTCTGTTCCTTTTAGGCTCTCTCTTAGAGGACCCCTTTCAAGATTTCCTGTAGGGCTGGTTTGGTGTTTGCAAATTCTTTTAGTTTTTGTTTGTCCTGGAAGCTTTTTATCTCTCTATCTATTTTCTTTTTTTTTTTCTTTTTCTTTTTTTCTTTTTTTTATTTTTATTTTTATTTTTTTTATTTATTCATTTAACAGAGAGAGAACACAAGCAGGCAGAGAGGCAGGCAGAGGCAGAGAGAGGAGCAGGCTCCCTGCGGAGCAAGGAGCCCGATGCAGGACTCGATCCCAAGACGCCGGGATCATGACCTGAGCCAAAGGCAGTTGCTCAACCAACTGAGCCACCCAGGCGTCCCTCTCTATCTATTTTCAATGACAGCCTAGCTGAATATAGTATTCTTGGCTGCATATTTTTCTCATTTAGTGCTCTGAATAGATCATGCCAGTTTTTTCTGGCCTGTCAGGTCTCTGTGGATAGATCTCCTGCCAATCTAATATTTCTGCCTTTGTATGTTACAGACTTCTGGCCCCTCCCCCTGCGGTCTCTCTTCCTGTCGCTTTGGATTTAGCACCTATCCTACCTTGTGGAAAGTGGTAGATTTTCTGCTCCTAGAATTGCTGTTTTTCCTCTCTTCTATCTCCTGTTGAGTCTGCATGCATTTAGAATGATTTGATAACTAGCTGAACTTCTGGGATCCGATGCTATCTCAGACTCCTACTCCTCTGCCACCTTGCTCCTCCTCCTGTCCTTTGTTTTAAAGGACAGGTTCCATTACATTTCTTTGGCTGTAGATATCTGTTTCAGTTGGATCTTGAACTCAGTTGAAGTAAGATACACCTTTACATGTAACTGCATATCTGACTTTGCTGATTCTGTCAGTAAAACAGGGCTTAACGTCCTCCTAGTTTGCTTGGGAATTGGTAGCAAGTACTGAGCTTAGGTTATGTTCTCTATAAGGAAAATTCTTTTCAGTACCTCTCTTTTTTAAGACATTTAGACTAACCTCAGCCAATTGGCTGCAAAATTATCAGAGTATATTACAGGAAACTCTGGACAAATGGCATCCTAGGAATATTACCTATTCAGCACAATGAAGTTTGAAGTTAATAAACTCCAACAAGATGATTCAACTGCTTACACTTAAGTGTCACCTTGTCTTAACTTTCAACAAACATACCATTGCACAGAGAGCTTTTGCCTGTCCGATGGGTATACTTCAAAAAGCTTTAATGCTTGTAAAACTCAACTGCACAAACGTAGGTATGCTTTTATTATTACCAGTTTCTTAATATGGCTGCAAAAAGAAAATGCCACTGTTATTTTCTTTTAAAAGCTTGTAATAAGATAGAACTAGCAGATAGGATGTGGCCCTGAGGTGACTTAACTGTATAACTCTTTTAAAAGTTCTCAAGACTAAATTTTCCTTAGTGTTTGACTCAGCATTTTACAAGCTAATACCAGAACATCTACTTAGACTTTTTTCAAAACCCTTGGGAGAGCTGTAATCCTGTTTCTGGAAATTTTTAAAGGAATTTAAAGTGTTTGCAAAGAAAAATACTCGGTTGTATAAGTACATTTTGTTCAAAATCTCATTTAATTTTATTCAACATGAATTGTATTTTAACTTAGAAGTAAAAATTAGTGAGTGAATGGAGAGATACAGCAACATTTTATTGATTAGAAAATATGCGTTCAGGGTTCCTGGGTGGCTCAGTGGGTTAAAACCTCTACCTTCGGCTCAGGTCCTGATCTCAGGGTCCTGGGATCCAGCCCTGCATCGGGCTCTCTGCTTAGCAGAGAGCCTACTCCCCCCCCCCCCCCCCGCCTGCCTCTCTGCCTCCTTTGATCTCTCTCTCTGTCAAATAAATAAATAAAATCTTTAAAAAAAAAAAGAAAATGTGTATCCACATATTTAGGGTTTTTGGCTAACTGAATTTTATGTCCTTATGCATTACTTCTTTTAAACACAAATAATTTTGTAAGGACATCTGCATTCTTTCTTACACAAAAGATATTAATCGCAGTTATACCATTAATATGTTGAACGGCAACTGTCTAGATGTCTGGGTTTGAATTCTAGTTCTGTAACTTGCTAACTCAGTGACTTTTGGCACGTTGTTTACCTTCTCCAGTCCTCATATAAAAAAGGTAATTAATTGTTATACATATTGTACAGGTTTGAGAATCAGAATAAAATAATCCATACAAATCTTTATTGACTTATATATAGTTTAAAGGTACACAGTATAAAAGAAATGTGTAGTAAATATTAGATATTTTTGTTATTTGCTATTTTCATGGTGATGATATAATACACAGCCCAATTCTATTTTTAACTATCAAACTATCAGCTGTTGGTTTTCTTGTATTTTCACCATCCTCCCCCCCCCACATATTCCTTCCCCAAATCCTTCTATCCTCTACTTTTAATCTGTCATGGACTGGAAAGTCAGATAAGAAAGTTTATAGAGTATAATAAGCTACCAAAGAGTTAATAGACTGTAAATAATACTTAAACCTTTGTCTTCCATAGGAGTTTGGAGCAGGATTTAGCTCTTGGTCAATTTTTATTTCAGAGTTTGGGGATCTGTTATATGGAAGTTGCTAGAAATCTGATACATCATTAAATATGGTTAAATTATACCTACATGACTTAATTCTACATGCTTACTCATAGCCTACACATTTCATTTTAGTAAAACAGCTCATCATTTTCTTTTAATATACAATAATTACTTATAGTTTTAAGGCAACTGTATTATACATTTATATAATATCACATACATAAATGTTCAGGAAAGAGCATTTTTAGATTTTTGAGTAATAATTACAAATAGAGTTATTTTCATATAAAATCAGTATTCCAACAACTTTTAATAATTTGACAAAAGAGAGGGAATGCCTCTCACTAATTTCTCCATTCAGACACATTAATTATTTCCAGTTTTGTACATTTCTATTTATTTATCATTTAATTAATTTTTAAGAGAGTGTGCTAGGGCGCACAAGAGGGGGAAGGAAAATAGGGGTGAGTGATGGAGGGACAGACGGAGAGAGGGGAGATAACCTTTTTTTTTTTTAAAGATTTTATTTATTTATTTGAGATAGAGACAGTGAGAGAGAGCATGAGAGGGGAGAAGGTCAGAGGGAGAAGCAAACTCCCCATGGAGCTGGGAGCCTGATGAGGGACTCAATCCCAGGACTCTGGGATCATGACCTGAGCCGAAGGCAGTTGCTTAACCAACTGAGCCACCCAGGCACCCCTGGGGGGAGAGAATCTTAAGCAGACTCCATGCTCAGTGCAGAGCCCAACATGAGACTTGGTCTGATGACTCTCAGCATGACCTGAGCCAAAATCAAGAGTTGTTTGCTTAACAACTTCAGCCACCCATGTGTCCCTGCGCATTCACTTTTAGTCCTTAATCATAAATACATATACTCTTACATCATTCTGATAAAAGAACATAAAATTATAATGATTAGTAATATCATGTTTTGGAGCACCTGGGTGGTTCAGTCGGTTAAGTGTCTGCCTTTGGTTTAGGTCATGATCCCAGGGTCTTGGGATGGAGCCAAGCAGGGATCCTGTTTCTCTGTCTCCCTCTGCCTACTGCTCCCCCTGCTTGTGTTTTTTCTGTCAAATAGATAAATACAGTCTTAAAAAAACATATCATGTTTTAATTGTCCTGTCTCTAAAATTTTAAATTGGGCATTATAGATCTTAAAGGATTCTTATCAATCATGAATTCAATATTTAGCCAGCAAAGAAACCAAAATGTTCCCTTCACAGTAGATGTCTTAGTCAATTTCAAACAAAGAACAAAGAGTAAGAAAGATGTATATTAATTTATAGATGATGATGATAAATATTTCAAATGAAAGCATGTTCAGAACCTTTTCATCTCCAATCATGTGTTCTCTTATTATGCATATTTTAATCACATACTATAACCCATTATTTGATAAAAAAAAACAGAAAACCATTTTTCTTGAAGGTTATCAGCATCAAACAGTGTTTAACCAAATGATGAAATAAATTAAGATTCTGGAAAGTGATTATAGTCAGTACATATACACATGGATTGCAACACTAAAAATTTAAATTATGTAAAGATTGTTTTTTTAATCTAATGGAATTTTTCCATGACTTGCTGAAAACTTTTTCCCCCAGTAGTCACAGTTATTGTCACTGAGTTGAGAATGGGTTTGACTTGAGTAATTGTGTTAATAACATTCTCTTTGTAATACTAAATATTCTAGAAGAACAAGGTCCTGAGCTAAAAATTCTCATATATGTATAAAGTGGAAATAAACTGGGGCATACTGCTACCTTAGTGTTACAGGTATGTGCTTGTAAGAAAAGACAATGGAGGAAGTCTCTACTCTTCAGATCTTGAGGCTTTCTTCAATATTTTTTGGTTATTAAATGAAAAAGGTACATGATAATTTTACATAAAAACTATGAATGATTGAGAAGAGTTATTAAGTTATACCATATTCTAATTGGCTATGTTTAAAATAAATAATATGCCTTAAACATTTTTACAATGTTATATCATCTGTATTTGGAATATCATTTATTCTTGATTTAAATATGTTTGTACCTTTATAATTGATATTTAGGTGGCTAATATAGATCATCAATAATATCTGTAATTCTACAACTGTGAATGTCCCTACCAATAGTGTTAAAGATTTCAAGGTAGGTGCATTGTTTGCCCAGACTGTCAGGGACCACAGGGGGTTTGGGACTGAGAAATGTTTGTTTGTATTAGAAGTCTATGAAGCACACTTTTCCTGGGGCCTCTCCTTCTAGTTTCCACCCTTTTCCCTCATGATTTCCATATATCTGACCAAGGCCAAACTACATAATCTTGACCATCTCAATTCCTGACTGGGTCTTCATGTAGTTATTTTCCTTCTCTATTTCTGACTCTTAGTTGTTACCAAGGTACCCAGTGATCACTATTCAAGAAGAAAAGCTTCAGCTTTTTTCTTTAGCCAATTTTTTCTTTAAATTGTTGGCCATAAATCTATTTTCTTCTTTGAATAATAAATGACATAAAATTCACTTGTACCTGTGAAGCTCACATCAGTGATTTGCTAGTCCAGCTGAAAGCGACTCTGGTTCACCATGATAAATCCATTAAGCAGGAATATTTCAAGTCACAAGTTTCTGATAAAGTGAGTTCATGATGAAAATATAATTAGATCTGAATTGTTCAGATTCCTGAGCCATCCATAAATACAAAGTAGCTGCTTTTCACAGCTCCCAGTCCTCTACCTTTCTTAATAGAATTAAAAGCTGCTATGTAATCTACAAATGAAATATCCAGTTTTTGTAATATTTATTCTTTTGACTTTGTCCTATGAAAGAATACATTAAGCATTATTATTGACTTGGCACTTACCAAGGCTAATTTTGTTCCTTCTTCTAGGTTACTCTGTGTCATCTCCTCTCAGTCTTGACTTGGGGTTTACTAAACGGGTCAAACTATAAGGCTCCTCTCCTCTAACATTTTATTTTAGAAATTATGATTGGCTCTGCTGCCATCAGCATACCTGTCTCATGATTTCTTTCCATCCTAGGGACTTCCTGCAGATTCTACTGGAATTTACTCTGTTGTTGCTATCAAGCCATTAGTCTTATTTTCCATCTAACTTATCTGCCTACCACTTCCCTTTATTCACATTAAGACCATTTTAAAATCATTTATTGTATATATGGTTCTGTCAGTGCCAAGATAGAAGTGCATCCATGATAGAAAGGGGAATGCAATACATGACTTAAACTTAGAGGATAATGAAGGTACTATGTTGGAGTAGGTCATTTGATTTGGTTCATTCAGACTTAGAGACCAGGTAGGTAGGTGGAGCACAGTTAGAGGAGAAAGCTGGTGTGGGAAATAATCAGATAAAAATCTGACATTAAAAAGGTCTGGCATATCAATAAGAAGCAAATGATGGAGATTGAATTTGGAGGGTATACTTTGGGTTTTGGATGAGCAATGACAACTTTGCAGGAGAAACTAGTCTCTCAGAATACAGTGTCAAGATAAGATCTTAGGCATGAAATAAAATGTCATGTGGGAATTAATTGAAAAAAATGACCACAGTTGTTTCTGCATCTCCATATCCATGCTTACCCCATCAAGAAGTGGAGCCTAGGGGCGCCTGGGTGGCTCAGTGGGTTAAGCCTCTGCCTTTGGCTCAGGTTATGATCTCAGGGTCCTGGGATCGAGCGTCACACTGGGCTCTCTGTTCAGCAGGGAGCCGGCTTCCCCTTCTCTCTCTGCCTGCCTCTCTGCGTACTCGTGATCTCTCCCCCCGTCAAATAAATAAATAAAATCTTTAAAAAAAAAAAAGAAAAAGAGGAGCCTATCTCTTTATCTCTTGAAGCTAGGCGGGCTTAGTGGCTTGGGACTTTCTTTGGCCAATAGAATATGGCTGCAGTGACTAGTGGAGCTGTTTTAAGCCAAAGCATTAAAAGACCTTCCATGTTTCCTCTTAATTTCTTTGATCCCCGCATGCTCTCAGGTGCACAGGTCCACCATAGCTTGCTGAAGGGTGAAAGACCATGTGGAATAAGGGCAGCCGTGCCTGCTGAAGTTGTAATGTACCAACTAGTCTTCAGCTGATCCGTGAGCTGATAACATGCACATCAGTAAATCTAATGAAGATTAGAAGAATCAACTGTTCCAAATTGCCAACTTGCAAAATCATATGCTTAATATATAGTGCTTTTTCATATACTTAACTAATGGCCAGTGTATCACTAACTATGAAAATGGGTTGATATAAATAAACAGCTATCATTGCAACCCCATTTACTGAAACAGGGGTTGAGCAAAGTTTGGATTTCATGTTACAAGACAAGATACATTCAACATCACTATGAGACTAATATTGACCAACAAAGATACTATTTCAGGGGTCTATTTTTATTTTATATTATTTTTTATTGACATATAATGTATTATTTGTCTCAAGGATACAGGTCTGTGATTCATCAGTCTTACACAATTCACAGCACTCACCATAGCTCATATCCTCCCCAATGTCCATCACCCAGCCACCCCATCCCTCTCAACCCTGTCCTCTCCAGCAACCCTCAATTTGTTTCCTGAAATTAAGAATCTCTTATGGTTTGTCTCCCTCCCCAGTATCATCTTGTTTCATTTTTCCCTCTCTTCCTCTATGATCCTCTGTCTTGTTTCTCAGATTCCTCATATTAGTGAGATCATATGATAATTATCTTTCTCTGATTGACTTATTTCACTTAGTGTCATACTCTCTAGTTCCATCCACATTGTTGCAAATGGCAAGATTTTGTTTTTGATGGCTGCATAGTATTCCATTGTGTATATATACAGGAGATCTTCTTTATCCATTCATCTGTTAATGGACATCTAGGCTATTTCCGTAGTCCACTTCTTTTTGCATAACATGAGACTTGTTCTAAATTTAGAGCAAGAGACTTGTTCTAAATCTAAGAGCCATAACTCTAGATTCTAAAGTATAGAAGAAAATATAGAGATTGTTAGTGGAAGAAATATTTTGAAAAAATCAAGTCAATTAAACTACCTTCATTTATTAAACTGTGTGTATTAAAAAGGGAAGGCAGCCCAAAAGAAGTTAAATAGTAGAAATTTCCCTCTAAAATTTTTAAAATTAATTAAGGATTTTACTAATCAAAAATCTTTAGAAAACAGAAGATAGCAAGTTTTGACAAGGATGTGGAGAAATTGGAATGCTTGTATATGATTGGTTATGTAAAATGGCGCAGCCACTACGGAAAACTGTATGGGGATTCCTCAAAAAATTAAAAATAGGATTACCATATGATCTAGCAATCCCACTTCTAGGTATATATCTAAAAGAACTAATACCAGGATCTTAAAGAGATATCTTCCCTCCCAGTTCATTTGTAGTATTAGTCACAAGAGCCAAGATATGGAAACAACCTAAATATCCATTGACAGATGAATGGATAAAGAAAATGTAACCTATACATATTGTAGAATATTATTTAGCCTTAAAAAAAGGAGGAAATATTGCCATATGCAATGACATGGACGAACCAGGAGGACATGCTGAATGAAATAAGCCAGTCACAAAAAGACAAAAATAGGATGATTCCACTTATGTTAGCTATCTAAAATAGTCAAGCTCATAGAAACAGTAGGATGGTGGTGGTCAGAGACTGAGGAGGGAGGGAAATGGGGAGTTGCTATTCAATGGGTATATAGTTTCATTTATGCAAGATGAGTAAGTTCTAGAGATCTGCTGTACAACATTATGCCTATAGTTAACATTACTGTGTTGTGCACTTAAAACTTTGTCAAGAGGATAAAATCATATAAACGTTCTAACCACCATAAAACAAATGCAAAAGAAATTCAATATGAGCTAATAAGATTTTCAGGGTTTTTTCCCCCAGATAAACACAGATATATGAGATTAAACAGTTTGAACTACTTCATCATTAAATTTTGGAGGAGAAAAGAGTCAGGGATTATGTAGTGCAGTTCTGTCATTTTAGAGTTGTTTAAAAAGGTCCTGGTTAGGTCCTATAAATAGTAAATGGCAGAACTTACTGTAACATTCATTCATTTATTCTTATCTGGTGCTTTGCCTATATAATCTAATGAGTTCTTTCAGAAGTTATATTAGTAGAAAAATTTGTCTTTTAAGGCCAGAGTAAAAAGGGTTTACTTTTATAAAAATTGTCTACCTTGAATTTTTTTGCATTCTTCCTTAAGCACCATTATTATCCATACAATAAATTTAAGAGCCTAGGGATCTATTGTCTACTAATTAGCAAGAAAGCCACATTTATATTAATCTTCGAAAGAAAGAACTAGGTAGAAATGTCAGACTTTTTATTTTCAACCTGAAGAAGAGAAAGAGAAAGCTGTTGGAGAAATTTAATAACGTTCCTCCAAGTCATGAAGAGTTTCTGCATTCACATTGGTGACCAACTTTTGCTTTTTTAAATTTTTTGTGGACATAAGCATCCGTCTTAGACACAAAGAGCCTAAGAAAGGAAAGTAAGTATGAGACTATCTTCTGGTAACTTGTGAGTCAGTTACTGGCAGCATGAAAACATAAACACAGGAAAAAGTATGCTATTGTCATCAGCAGTTCAGGCTCCTATAACAGAATACCATAGACAGCAAACATTTATTTCTCACTGTTTCTCAGACTGCTGAGATGTCAGAGATCAAAGTGCCAGCAGATCTGGTATCTGGTGAAGACCTGCCTGCTGTTTGCAGATGGCTGTCTCCTCCTTGTGTCCTTATGTGATGGAGAGCAAAGAGAGAGGAAGCAAGCTCTTTGTCTTTGTTTTGTTTGTTTGTTTGTTTGTTTTTTAGGGCACTAATCCCATTCGTGAGTGTTCCACTCTCATGACTTACTCATTTCCTAAAGACCCCACCTCCTCACTGTGGGAGGAGAGTTAGGATTTCAACATGTGAATTTTGAGGAGGACTCAAACATTCAGTCCATAACGGCTACTACAAACAGCTTTTTGTATGGAACACCTAAAATGCTTTATACAGACAAAACAATGCCATAAGACAATAGGAGATTGATATAACCTAGAGTGGCTTGGAAAATCCTTTTTAAAAATGTAAGATTTGAGCTTGAAAGAAGGATGGAGAGGAATTCTAATTAAGGACCAAGGACCAGAATGTAATTCCAGGAGAATGGAAAAATAAATACAAAAATTTAGTCTGTCACTGCTGAATATTCAGTGAGGTAATATGGAGATCTGTGTGATTACAGCAGTATAAGAGAAATAAAGTCAAATTAGCTAGCATAGACAGGATTAATGGGACTATTTCTATACTAGGATGAAGAAATCAGAGTATTATTCTATAAGCAAACATGATCTGACCAAATGGGCACTGTTATTGTTAATCCTGTCATTGGCAGATTAGTATCTTCTTACCACCTCTGACTCACCCCAAACTTCACTGATATTTTAGTCTGTGATTGTGGAAAACTATGGCATTTGATTTTTCTACTATCATCAAACCTAATGAGTCTAAATATACTAAGTCATAAGAAGGTCACAGCTCCAAGGCCACAATACCAAGGATAACTCGTATTTAGACTAGCTGTACCATTTCCCACAGTGTACCATGACACTTGCTGAGAAAGAGAAAATCCTCTTATTTCTAAAAGACCCCTTGTGGAATTCCCTTAATTTGGATAAGCTCTTAATTTGTTAGCCTAGGAAGGCGGGAATCTTACTTTAGACTTTTCAGCTATTTCATTGGCACTTCCATATATTTCACTGACCTGCCAGTTTTTTCTTCTTTAAACTCTATTTTTCCTTGAAACTGTAGCATTGTGGGATGCCTGGGTGGCTGTGTTAACTGTTAACTGTGGCTCAGTTAAGGATTTGCCTTCAGCTCAGGTCATGATCCTGGAGTCCCAGGATTGAGCCCTGCTTCGAGCCCCACTTTGAGCCCCGAGTCAAGCTCCCTACTAAGTGGGGAGTCTGCTTTTCCCTCTGATCATCCGGCTGTTGATCTTGTGCTCTCTCTCTCTCAGTCTCTGTCTCTCAAAACAAAACAAAACAAAACAAAACAAAACAAAATAAAACTTTAGCATTGCATTTGATACAAAGGAGATACTTAGTAACTGTTAAATGAATGAATAAATGAATGGACTCTGTCCATGATTTATGAAGAGTAGCTGATAGTAGTAGTAATGGCCTAATGTAAGCTTCTTGGGGCAGGGATGGTGTCTATTTGTGTCCTTTGCATTTTCCCAGGCACTTAGCATGCTGTTACATAGATGGTAGGAGCTTATCTGATACTTTTGAACTGAATTGGTTCAGTGACCACAGAATGTTAAATTGGAAAGAAAAATAAAGTTCTGACCTTTGCCTTAATGAGCCTTAAGAATAATATGACACAGGGGTATCATTATATATTTAAATTATCTAAGTAAAGTCTTATTATTAGATAAGTACTGATGAAATTATCTGGTTTATCATGGATATTTATTTCCTGACCTTCTTTGTCTTAGCTCTTGGAAAGTCTACATTAATTCATAAAGCTCTAGGAACAACTTATGAGAAAAAAATATGAGTTTTATTATGGTAAAGGCAAAGAAGCCCAGTGTTTTGCTGATTTTTGGCTTTCCTCAGTCTGTTCACTCTGTGCCCTGCACCTTTCATTGCTCTCTCTAGACTCATAATTCAGATGTTCTATGTGATTTAGGCTACCCAGTGACTATCAGTTTCTAATTCTGCTTAGGGGCAACTGAGCCATCTTGTTATATTATGTCTTTTTTTTTTAAGATTTTATTTATTTGATAGAGATCACAAGTAGGCAGAGAAGCAGGCAGAGAGAGAGGGGGAAGCAGGCTCCCTGATGAGCAGAGAGCCCAATGTGGAGCTCCATCCCAGGACCCTGAGATCATGACCTGAGCTGAAGGCAGATGCTTTAACCCACTGAGCCACCCAGGTGTCCCTTGTTATATTATGTCTTAACATTATGTCCCACAAACCATAGATGCCCTCCTGCAAGTCACAACAGCAAGCTAGGTTCACTGTGCACTTGGTAGTTAATACTTACTCTTGATCTCAGAAAGCAAATTATACAAACAAAGCTTTCTGTGATAGTGCTGTGTGGTTACTGCAGTGATATATAATTTATCACACACTCTCTTTTGTGTCAGACTTTTTGGAAACCACATAATAAGTATTATCCGATAGTGGGGATAGAATAGTGTCATAGTTAAAAATGGCTCACAAGTTAGACAGTCATTAAAACTCAACCCCAAAATATAATATTTATGTGACCTTGAGCCAGTTGTTCAAATTTTCTATTTTTTTCTCTCTATCATGGGTACAATAATAATTGTTGTAAAGACTGAATGAAATGTTTGGCATATATTAAGCACTCAATAAATGCCAACTAGTCCTGTTTTTATAATCTAATCTTCAAATATAATTAGTATAACTTAGAAGTCAAAGAGGACTAGGTTGGAATCCTGCTGCTACTTTTAAATTTTATAATCATTTTTGCACTGATGGCAAAGGCAAAGGGGAACACAGAATGATTTGTATAATGTTACCAACTCTAATTTAGATAACACATATTGCATGGAGTTATCAGGGTGAATATTTTAGCTAGGCTACCTATTATGCGAGTAGTAGATATTCACATTTAGCATCCATTCATTCTGATTGGTCATTGCTCTTGTGCTGATTATTTAATAGTTTGAATTTTACACTGAGACATAAGATACCAAGTTATTTGTTATTGTTGCTGTTTTTATATGAATATAAACAGAGACATTCAAGAAACTCCAGAGGAAGAATTAAGGTTACTATGAGGGTACCCATAGATGAAGTTTCAGAAACTGATAATTCTATGAATCAGTTAGCCTCATGTTTTCTTGGACCACATGTGGATCCTTTCCCTGAAGCTCCTCTGTCTTGACATACTACCTGTGTGTCACAGCTTCCTCAGAGTTTTTCTTTCTTTTGTATGTTTGTATGTGTGTTTGTTTTTTATTTTGTGTTGAACTTTCAGGAGTATTTTCTGTTCTCTCATGTCCTTTTATGCCTTACTCTATTAATTGTTCCTATTTCTTTGTGTGTCCTAGTTCAAATTCCTAGGGTGATCGGATTACCCACCTCATTTCTTTTAGATGCTGACTGACCTGTAGACAGCTCATCTTTTGTTAACTACTCACCTCACTCAGCTCTGTTGCTGAGGCCGGGGACTGTTTCACAATGTATAAAAAGCATGGCTCAAATATGACAAGGATAGGCAGCACAGTTTCCCTTAAAATCTGCGTGGCTGGAGCAAGCATGATGATAAGATTGTTGATAATGTCCATGGATGCCATGACTTACTTTGTTTGACATTTCAGTGTTTTCCTTATTGCAGGAGTTCTATTGAAGACTATGGCTTTTGATTCTTGTTGAGGCTTAGGTATTAGAACCTAAAATAAATTAAATCAGGCACATTCTAAATGGTCCAGTGAGAGGAAACATGTGAAGAGGATTTGGGCCACTTCTTTTAAAATACTCTTATGTTTAATTAAAAGAAAACATCAGTCTAAAATGGGCCTTTTAAGAGCCACTATGGTGCAGTGTCAGTACTGTTCATGGTATGGTAAACAAAACAAAATAGAATGAACACACAAACAAAAAATTATTATGATGTACCATTAGATACTATGTATATTTATTTACTGATCATGAAAGGTTATGTTCAACTGTCCAGAAAGATTTGGCTATAGTTTTTCAGCATGCTCCGAAGATTATTGTTCTTTGATCATAGAAAAGAAACACTACTATAGTCATATCTAACACAGCACAGAATAATCAGTACTTAGAAGTATTTAATAATGAGTACTTATTAATAAAAGAAATACTGTTTAAACCATGAAAGAGTGGGAATCACTTATTTCATTCCTGTATTGTTCCTTGGACACAACATAGTAATTTGTTAAGAAATTGACCTCTGTCTTGTTTTATTTAGCTTTATTTTTTATTTTTTTTTTAAGTGAGAGAGAGACAGCGAGAGCAGGATCACGGGCAGGGAGAGTGGAAGAGGGAAAGCAGGGAAAGCAGGCTTCCTGCCGAGCAGCAGGGAGCCCCATATGGGGCTCGATCCCAGGACCCTGGGATCATGACCCAAGCCGAAGGCAGAGGCTTAACGACTGAGCCACACAGGTGCCCCTTGTTTTAGCTTTAAATAAACTTTAGTCACCAAAGTGGGTTTTGGGGAATCATCACAATACCAAAATTCCATGTTTGACTTCCCAAAATTCAACAAAGTACCAAGAAAGCCCTATTTCATTAAGTTAATAAATGAATAAATAGCTCCATGAAGCAGATGGAAGAAAATAATATGTTCTGTTCATTGTGTCAATTTGTTCTGGTGTTGGCCATCACTGATCCCGTTGTAAATATTTTTTTTGACTTTTTGAATTTAATTTTCATTTATTCTAATTATAGTACTAATTACTTCATAGTGTCAGTATTTAAGATGAGCTTCTGTAGTGCCAAGGAGTGACTTGAGCTGTGTCAGACTCATCAGACAGCCTTGGAAAACAGCATACTGAGTAGAATTGCTTTACCCATTTAGGGGATAGCTAACTATAGGTGATACTTGACTGGTTAGTAGTTTTTGTGCTCCACACATGGATCTACAAAAATATGGGATTTCTTACAATATTAATTTTGAAAAAAAATTAATATTTATAACAAAACCAAAACAGGTTCAAGGTAGTTTTGTTTTTGCATCTTAAAAGCAAAGTTTTAGATACTTTCCTTATTCTGTCATAGGTGACTTGCCTTATTTTATATGTGCTTGACATTTTGCCTGTTTAACTTTTTGAAAATATTATTTTAATACTGTTTGTGTTACCTAACAAAAAACAATATATAAATCATTCTTAATCATTATACAACTGCTCATTGAAATATGAGATAATTAGGTACTTTCAAATTTTAAGCAAAGAAAACATCTGGCTAGTGCCATGAGGATCACATGAGATCACTGTGTGTTAATAGTGCCAGGGCATAGCATGGGTAGGGTTCAACACAATTAACAAAGACTGGGAACATGAAATACAACCAAGAGACTTTTTCACACATGATTTATTTGAGGTTTAAAACAAAGTGTATACCCATGGATAGGGAAGAAATTAGTATTCTAAATCTCTGTGTAGAAAATTTAGCATTATTTGCTGATGGGTAACATGAGTAAAGGACATAAAAAGATTGCATGTATCTCCAAGATTACAGGTTAGGAGAATCTTAAGCCACATGCATTAAGCATTTCACACTAAATACGTGGTTTCTGTGTCTGTGTGTTTGTTTGTGTGTATGTTCTATAAGACATGATAACTGATGAAAAGTATCACCGTAGATAAATGCTTAGCTCTGTCCTATCTGAACTCTGGTGCTTGGCAATCAGAAAGGAAAGTTAGGACTTGAGCTTGACTTTGAAGGAAATATGATGTGCATAGTTTGGGAAATGTTCCATAAGGTGACCTTCAATGAGTCGCACTCCTGTGTGATCCTGTCCCTTGAGTGTAAGCAGACCTGTGACTCATTTGCTTCTAACACTCACATACAAATATATGCCACACCTGAGCAGAGTGGAGTGAGATGTGAGATGAGTGTTCTCTCTTGCTGGCTCTGAGGAAATGGGTTGCCATGTTGTGAGAGGAACTGTCAGTGCCCTCTTGGAGCCAAGAGTGGCACCCAGCCCATAGATAGCGAGAACATGGACACCTCAGCTCCACAGCTGCAAGGCAGTGAATCCTGCCACCAACCACATGAGCTTAGAAGAGGACCCAGAAGGAAGGCAGTCCAGCCAACACTGTTGCCTTGTGAGACCCTGAGCAGGGGTTGCAGCTCAGCTGTGCTTGGACTTCTGGCCCATGGAAACAGATAATGCGTTTGTGTTGCTTTAAGCCACTAAATTTGTGAAGATTGTTAAGTAGCAATAGCGACTAATACAGATGGATAATAAAAAAAGATGAGTGTATTCTAGATGTATATAGCCACATGCACTAAGATGCAGAGATCAAAATAAGGTTGATATATATTTTTTATCTCCTCATATCTCCTCATATATTGAACAAGTATTTCCTTGGTGCAGAATGTGTGCTAGAGCCCTATCAGGAAATGAATAGGGGAACTGAAGAGAGCTTGAGTAACTTGCCCAATGTTACAAGGAGAGAAGAGTAAGAGTAAGAGTAAGAGTAAGAGTAAGAGTAAGAGTAAGAGTAAGAGTAAGAGTAAGTAAGTAAGTAAGTAAGTAAGTAAGTAAGTAAGAATTCTGTGGGGAGGGCGCCTGGGTGGCTCAGTTGGTTGAGCGACTGCCTTCGGCTCAGGTCATGATCTCGGAGTCCCGGGATCGAGTCCCATATCGGACTCCCGGCTCTGCGGGAAGTCTGTTTCTACCTCTGACCTTCTCTCCTCTCATTCTCAGTCTCTCTCTCTCTAATAAATAAATAAAAAATCTTTAAAAAAAAATTTAAAAAAAGAATTCTGTGGGGAAAATGAAAGCATGTTCATGTAGCATCATGACTAGTAAGGTCTCTGAGCACGTACTTTGCATTTTGGGTAAACCTTGTCTTATTTCCTTTGTGCTGTAGTTGAAATTTTGTGTACAATCATCCTGAAAGCTCTTGTTTTCCCTAGTGTCCTGAGAAGCATTAGAATAATTAAAGAATAGGGGTGCCTGAGTGGCTCAGTGGGTTAAAGCCTCTGTCTTTGGCTCGGGTCATGATCTCAGGGTCCTGAGATCAAGCCCTGCATCGGGGTTCTCTGCTTGGCAGGGAGCCTGCTTCCCCCCCTCTCTCTGCCTTCCTCTCTGCCTACTTGTGATTTCTCTCTCTCTGTCAAATAAATAAATAAAATCTTTAAAAAAAGAATAATTAAAGAATAAATAACTGGGATTATCTCTGTGAAATATACAGAGTTTTCTAAAACAAGTACACTGTTTCTCTACTAAGGTTCCCAGAGGATAGACTAGAATGCTGAAAATGGTAAAAAAAAAATTGATAGATCCTGAAGAATAGAAATAGAAGCTAAATCATTGTTTTGATCTTAAAACTTGAAAGCTTGAGTCCTCAAAATACTAAGAGCTTAGGACTTTGGTGTGACTAAATTTGAAGCTGTTAAATTGTTTGCCTTTCTTGGAATTATTAGAAACCTCTCTGAGAATTGCTGCTTCTTCAGGTTTGTCGCCTTACAATTTTTGGAAAAAAATTTTTTGGCTTATTGTGCAAAAATAGGAAGAGTCCTTTGTTCAACTGAATAATTTGAATAAATGAAGAAGTATTTGTAAATAAAATCCGTTTTGAAATGGGTACCATTGGTGCTGCCAGATAGATCTCTTTGGATCTCTTTCTCTCTTTGGGTGCATGAGACCTTCCGCAGGGCTAGGAAAACCTTTATCCACATGCTGCAGAATTTGTTTCTTACCCACCAGAGCTTTTTCCTTTTGCAGTAACCCTTAGTCAGTGAATAACAAAGCCCAACCACTATGCCTGGGTTTGGAAACTGAATTTAATTTAAGCTCCTGAGACCTCCTGCTGGAATAGACTTGGAAACTCTGAAGAGGCATTGCCTGAAATCCCATCTTTATTGGGTTTCCTTCCCCTTCTTGCTCTACTTCCCTCCACAGTCCCTTACTTATCTCCGGTGGGAGCACTTCATTAATGAATAAATCACTTTCACCCAAGTCAAATCCTGATCTCAGAGTTGCCTTCTAGGGAACCCAATCTAAGACAGATACCTTCTTAAGGGCTTGCTGATATAATAATTTAGTTATCAATACAGAATTACCTAAGTGATAGGTACAAAAAGAGATATTTTAAAATAGGTAGTTGACTTGAATTTTTGTCGTTTTAATAGCATTTTTTTTCTGGATAATAAAAGCAGTCACAGCAGATATTGAGTTAAAAATAAAATTAAGTAAATTAAATTATCCATAGCTGGGGGCACGTGGCTGACTCATTTTGTTAAGCATCTGACTCTTGGTTTCCGCTCAGGTCATGATTGCAGGATCCTGAGATCAAGCCCCACATGGGCTTCATGCTGGACATGGAATCTGCTTGAGATTATCTCCCTCTGCTCTTTCCCCTACTCATGCTCTCTCTCTCTCTTTCTCTCTCTCTCTTTCTCAAATAAATAAGATCAGGGGTGCCTGGGTGGCTCAGTGGGTTAACCCTCTGCCTTCGGCTCAGGTCATGATCTCAGAGCCCACATCAGGCTCTCTGCTCAGCAGGAGCCCTCTTCCCCCTCTCTTCTCTGACTGCCTCTCTGCCTACTTGTGATCTCTCTCTGTGTCAAATAAATAAATAAAGTCTTAAAAAAATAAAATAAATAAGATCTTTCAAAAGAAATTATCCATAGCTGTTATTCATATCTTGGTAAATTTCCCCCCCAAAAACCTTCCCTACCTCACCTCCAACTAAGACTGAATCTTTGAGTGTGTTTACTAATTTTTCTTAAATAAAATTATGATTCTAATCAACATAGAGAATTACAGGTGTTCCTGGGTGGCTCAGTCAGTTAAGCGACTGCCTTCAGCTCAGGTCATGATCCTGGGGTCCTGGGATCTGCCCCACATTGGGCTCCCTGCACAGGAGGGAGCCTGCCCCTCTCTCTCTCTCTCTCTCTCTCTCTCTCTCTCTCTCTCTCTCCCTGCTGTTCTCTCTCCCTGCTTGTACTTTCTCTGTCAAATAAATAAATAAAATCTTAAAAAATAAATAAAAAAACAACATAATGACACCCTTCTTTGTTATACAAAGGTGGTTTAGTTACTTAATGTATTTTAAAATAAATAGCAGCACTTTTCATGTTTTAAATTACTTAGAAAAGGAAAGGAAAGGAAAAGAAAGAAAAGGAAAGGAAGAAAGAAAACAAAGGAATGAAGAAGGCATAATTAAAATAGAAATTTCTCCTTCCCATTTTCCCTTTGCAATCTTTAACCACCGTTTAAAGCTTGGTGAAGGTCATTCTAGATTCTATATGCGTATAAAACACACACATACAAATCAGTGTATATATTAGGTGTTTGTATTGTGACTCTTTATGAAACTGATTTATATTACATATGCATTTCTTCAGGTTACTTCCTTTAATCTAGGAACATGTTGAACTCAGTCCACACTAGAGCACAGATTTATTTCAGTTTTACTAATAGGCAACTGCTTTTTTTCCTGTTAAGTAGTCCTTTACTTATGCTTGTATCTCTGTATGCATATAGGGATATTTATTCCATATGACAAAATCCTAATAATGTACTTGCTGATTATTAGTAAGAAATATTAAAATCAGTATGTAACCCAGTGAGTTTAGAAAAAATTAGTTCCTTCTGAGTGCAAATCCCTAGTTTCTAATAAACACTTCCCTCCCTAACATGCTTGCTTCTTTCTCAAAATATGGTCTTGGTGTAAGTGAATGGGCAACTTATGTATCCTCAATTGAAATGATTTTTTTTAAACAAATTGTCCTACAACAACTTGCACTTAATAAATATTTGATCTGATAATTCAAATATTTAGATATTTTTAGATATCACCAAGTGCATCAGTTTTTATATTTGTAAATAATTTGCCAGTCTGTCTTTAATTTTAAAGTTGTTTATAGTGTTATTTGCCATATGGAAGTTTAATTCCTTTTCTTAAAAATTATTTTAATATTATTTAATTTTATGTAATTCCTTTATTGCTTCTGGCTTTTATTTCATTCTTGAAGTATGCTTTCTCCAAATAACATATATTTTCTTTCAGTATTTTATTTTATTTATTTATATATTTATTTTGAGATTGAAAGAGGGAGTAAGCTGGAGAGTCACAGAAGGAAAGGGAGAGAGAATTTTTTTTAAAGATTTTATTTATTTATTTTAGAGAAAGTTGGGGAGAGAGAGAGAGGGTCAGACTCCCTGCTGACCACAGAGCCCAAGGGAGGGCTCCATCTCATGACCCCAAAATCACAACTTGAGCTGGAACCCAAAAGTGGACACTTAACTGATGAGCCACCCAGACACCCCACCTTTCAGTATTTTAAATTTTATTTTCCCTCATGAATTAATTTGGAATTGTATATATGGTGGAGGGAGATGCAAGGTAGTCATATAACTTTTTTTCTTCCCACAAGATGATAGTCTATTGTAGATACTCATGCTACTAAATGGTCCATTCTCTGCCTACTCATTTGGAATCAGATATGTTCATACAAGAATGTGTATGTGTGTGGAAATTCATTTATATGTATGTCTATTCCAGACATACATATTGTCTGTTGTCCTGATGTCTCATTTCTACTTCAGCACTGTACTGATGTAGTTGTTCAGCTTTACATACGTGGTAGGGCATATGTAAAGTTATTTGTAATGTAAATAATGTAAAGTTATTATTCTCTCACTTTAAGATTATTATAGCTAACCTCCCCATTTATGTTTCCTTCCTTCTGACGCTTTAGGTACCCCAGACCTCTTGGTGAAATCCACATGTTTTCTAGCCTGATAATCTGATTCTAAAGCTAATATATTTGGAGATGTTTTGTAAACTTAAGGAGACATGCAAATGTAAACAGTGCATAGATTATGGGTAGTAGCATTTCTCAGAAAATTCATACTCAATTTAGCTATATAGAGAAAAAAGCAACCTTCATATGTTGCCTTTAACTCTGTTTGCCTCCTCCAGCCTGATCTGAAGTTATTAATAAAAATTTATTCAACATGTAAACTAAGGCATTTTTTTAAAGATTTTTTTATTCATTTGATAGACAGATCACAAGTAGACAGAGAGAGAGGGGGAAGCAGGCTCCCTGCTGCCGAGCAGAGAGCCCGATGTGGGGCTCGATCCCAGGACCCTGAGATCATGACCTGAGCCGAAGGCAGAGGCTTTAACCCACTGAGCCACCCAGGTATCCCTAAACTAAGGCATTTTGAGATTGTTTAGATTATTTAAACATAATCCCGTACTCTGTCTCAAAGACTGCTGTACCCCAAATATCCCTGCTTCTTTCCTAAAGGTGATATATGGGTATGGGAGAGGGATTGCTTGTACTTCCTCTTGCCACTCTTCTCTTGCCCTGGCCTCCAGAATGATGTCTGCTGTCTATCCTGGAGCTGTCAGCCCTGTTGGCATTTAGGGCTATAGTCAACATCTTTTCTCTGGGTGTAGTCAGGGCCCTCTGATACTTTCTGGCTACCTCAGCAACATGTGAGCTCTTGATGGTGTTATCCATGCCCTGATTTTCTGACTGTCAATCCTGGTTAACCTGCAGCCCTGGGAGCAGAACCTTTAATGTTCTAATCCCAGACACACATTCAGCTGCTCTGCATGTACCTTTACCACATCAGATCGAAGGGCCACCCAGGAAACTACCCTACCTCTCTGTGGCCCTCTGTTTTTATGTGCCTGCCCTCTACGTGATTATGGGCACAGCCTAAAAAGCAATCTCTTTCCAGATTAATAGGTGGGTGCAAGGCCAGAATCCCTAACACCCATAATTTTCTGAACTGTTGGATGTGCCTTCCCAACTGGGACACCCGCATCTGACCCCTTCACGAACTCCTCTGCCCTGACTTTCTCTCCCTTGCATCACCTAAATGGACAGCAAAAATTGTTTTCCTTTTAGTTCCCTTCCATCTTCTTTATTCTTCTTTATTCCTTCTGACTCCACCTGACATTAAAATGGCATAGAAGTATCTCTTTGCGGGCGCCTGGGTGGCTCAGTTGGTTGGGCGACTGCCTTCGGCTCAGGTCATGATCCCGGAGCTCCGGGATCGAGTCCCATATCAGACTCCCGGCTCTGCGGAGAGTCCGCTTCTCCCTCTTACCTTCTCCCCTCTCATTCTCAGTCTCTCTCTCTCTCTCTCTCTCTCTCATAAATAAATAAATAAATCTTTAAAAAAAAAAAGAAGTATCTCTTTGCACATTACTCAGATTGTATTCTATATAATCACATCCTCTGAGAAAACCATTGAATACAGTGAGGATGGTACCTTCTGGAGTCTGGCAACTTGGAGGTCTTGATCTCTGCACAGTGGAGGGATTTGCAGTGAGTCCAACAACGTCAGTCATGTGAAGTGTAAAGAAGAGAGAAAATAATTTAGCAAATCTAGCTATATCTAGCAAATCTAGCAATACAAAGATAGTGGCATGTTTTTCAAGGCTCTTGTCCTACTGAATTTTGACTGTCAATGATACTGTCTCCTTTTGGCATTTCTTCTATACTAAACTATATCAGGCAAATTCTTAGAAAATACTGACAATAAGATGAAAACCAGGTACTATAAAAAGTATAAGAAAAATTAAATAATGCACTGATTATTCATATGGAACATGAAAGACAGTATTAGTATGAGAAGGAGAACATTGATCTCAAGGTCATTGTCACCCAGAGCCTCAGCTTCTTATATAGAAGAGGATATACTATTACCTTTACTAACTGTTCATGGGATTTTGAGATGAGCCTGCAAAAAGCGCCTTGTAAACTATTAAGAGCCTGTACCATTAATCATATTTCTCATCACCTCCCCTTCCCTTTTGCATTTCATTTCAGAGACGGATTTTTAACCTCAAATTGAAGGCAACACCAATTCAATTAAGATCAATTCATATTTTTGCATCCTCTAGAGGTTAAAGTCTGGCAGGGAAAAAAAGAGAGATTAACATCTTTGGGGAAGTTAACAGACATTGTACTTATATTTTAGCTTGGTTAACAATCACAAGACTCATCTCCATTTTACACATGAGGAAACTGAGGTTCAGGGGAGTCTGGAAGTTGTTCCAACTCATGAACTAGCAAGTAGCAAAGACAGACCTGAAATCCAACCATGACAAGCTGAAAAGTTATTCCTCTTTCCAAAGCACTTTTAATTATCAAGAGAATATGTTTCAAAAATTAAAAAGGTGCCTTTGTGCTTGTTAAAGGGTTATATGAATAAGTCAGAGGTCTGTGTAGGATAATGTCATGCTGCTTTGTGATTCAACGTCAGTAGGTTTTTGGCAATTTCAATTCCTATGGGTTTTGCCCTAATAATTTCAAGATGTGGTACAAGAACAGGCCAGTAAGTCCAACTGTGTTTAACAAGAATAAATATCTGTCATTCTCTTAACTCTGTTTTACTGCTGCCAGATGCCCCATCTTCTCAACTCTTTCCTCTCAAATATACACAATGCCAGTGTTTAAATTTAATCATGTCCATGTTCTCAGTTTATTTTTCATTTAACCTTGGATTAGATCTTAGTTGGGAAAAGGTGGCCCACATTTTAGGAATACCTAGGTAGATTTAGGAATGATGTATGATGCTCTCAGCCACATTTAATATTCAGCTTTACTTGCTAGTTAATTCCCCTGTCATTTCCAACCACTTTCGGTGACTAGGACTATGCAATTTGTGTGTTCATTTCACATTTTATATTGCTCTTTCTGACCTTATGTATCATGCTTCATGTTTTTATTACATCTTATCAGACCCAATCTTATCATCAGACATTTCATTTTCTCCTGTAACTAAGATTTACTGTGTCTGAAGTTTCTCAAATTTTAGAGGCTATTTCATTTTAATTTTGTGTCATTTTTTTGAAATTAGGTCCACAATATATATGTAGCTTCATCTTACCTCAAATTGAAGTTTATCATTAATTTACTTTTGAAATTGGGGCCAGTTTATCTGACACCAGGTAAATGGTTACTTGAACAGTGAATTGGAATGTCTTATTTGTGTCGTAAAAAGCAAACCATTTGTTGTTAAAAAAAAAAAAATTGCAGGTCCCAAAGCTCATAATGTTTTGGTGTTAGCTGGGGTCATGTTCCTTATACGCAATAGAGATTCTATTTTTATTTGAATTAATTCTTAACAGGTTTTGTTTTTTGTTATTTTTGTTTGTTTGTTTTGGTTTTTTGTTTTTTTATTTAATAGGATAAGCTTTCTCATTGACCTCTGAACTACCCTAACCAGATGATGGCTGTTCCAAAGTTTAGGAGTTGCTGAAATGAGACTACTTATAAATTTAATAGATAATATTTATAGGTCTATTTTTAAGGTCCTACTAGAAATAATTTCCAGTGAAGGTTCTGCTCTTTAGCTTGCCAAAGGAGCCCAAAGAATCACCTGCTCTAAAAACAATGGCAAACTTTGAAAATAGATAAATGAGTAAGAGAGATGGTCATGTTCAGTATCGACATTTTTTCCTGTGACCTTAAAGTCTCATTTCTAGGAATTTACAGAAGGGAATAATCAGATACACACTTAAGGATGTATAAAGGATATTTCTGTGGTCTTTTTTATAATAACAAAAACATGAGAAACGGTCAGAATACCCAATAATAAGAAATTGATAAAATATGGATTTTCCATTAAAAGGACTGTGGAGTCCTTAAAAATTATGAATTTGGGAGATAATTCAAGATGGCAGAGGTGTAGGAGACCTTAGTTTTGTCTAGTCCCAGGAACTCAGCTAGATAACTATCAAAACATTCTGAACATCTACGTACTCAACCAGAGATCTAAGAAAAGAATTGCTGCAACTCTACAAATAGAAAAGCAACCACTTTCTGCACAGTAGGAGGTGTGGAGAAGTAAATTGGAGGCGATATATGGGAAGATAAACTGTGGGGAAAGGGAGCCTCAGTAACCTGGCTACTAGAAAGTGATAATAGCAGCAGAGCACAAAGTCAGAACTTTTAGAAATCTGCTCTGGTGAGGGACATCACTGCCTGAAAGGTGCTCAGGTGGCCAAGTGGGGGTGGAAACCTAGCTAGGACAGTATGGCCTCAGGCTTGCTAGAGTCACAGGAAGACCAGGGGTGCCTGAGTATGGCAAGGGAAGCTAGCTTCAATCAGTGAGCCTGGGAGTGGGATTTCTGAGCTCTGGTTTGTCATAAACTGTGAACTGTGGCATGGTTGGAGGGCTTCTTTCTGAGCAGGGTCCCAGCAAGTGGCAGAATTGTGAGAGATACCCTTTCCTCCCCTGGGAGGAGTGGCATGAGTGTGGGCCACAGGAGTTTGCAGGGTTTGAGAGACTGGAAACAGTGTTGTGTGCCTAAGATAGAAATGCTGAGTCACAGGCTGGGTGAGCATGGAGTGCAGAGACCAGGGAGACAGGGGTGATTGACTGCTTTTCCCTGAGGGTGCATTGAGGAGTGGGGCCCTGAGCTCTTGACTCCAGGGCCACAGATTGAGAAGCCACCATATTTTATTCTCATCCTCTAAGGCAGCACAAAAAGTCTTCAGGGAACAAAAGCAACGTAGAGAAAACTAAAGCAGATTACTTAGCCTGGCTCCCTGGCAAGGGCAATGAAATTCCAACCCCGGGCAAAGACACCTGAGAATCAATAGGCCCCTCCCCCAGAATATCAGCAAGAACATCCAGCTAAGACAAATTTACCAATTACATAGAACTGCATAATAAAATAACTGAAATCTAATCAAGTCAAAATAAAGCTATTCATGAGATACAATCAAAGATGGAGGCTCTGTTAGAATAAATGAAGCAGAAGAGAGAACTAGTGATATAGAAGACTAAATGATGGACAATAAAGAAGCTAAGAAAAAGAGATAAACATCATGAGGGGAGAATTTGAGAGATAAGTGATACCATAAAGCAAAGTAATATTAGAATAATTGGGATCCCAGAAGAAGAGGAAAGAAAGAGGGGCAGAAAGCATATCGGAGCAAATTATAGCAGTGAATTTACCTAATCTGGGGAAGGAAACTTACCTAATCTGGGGAAGGAAACAGGCATCAAAATTCAGGAGGCACAAAGAACCCCTCTCAAAATCAATAAAAATAGGTTGACACCCCAACATATACTAGTGAAACTTGCAAATCTCAGAGAAAGATAAAATCCTGAAAGCAGCTCGGGACTAGAGGTCTGTAACCTATAAGGATGGAAATAATAGCCTGGCAGAAGGCCTATCCACAGAGGCCTGGCAGGCCAGAAAGGACTGGCATGATATATTCAGGGTGCTAAAGGAGAAAAATATGCAGCCAAGAATATCCAGTTAAGGTATCATTCAAAGTAGAAGGAGAGACTAAAACATTCTAGGACAAACAGAAACTAAAAGAATTTGTGATCACTACCTTTCTCGTAGGATCTTTGTCTAGTTTTGGGCTCATAGAAAGAGTTTGAAAGTGTTACTTCCACTTCTATTTTTTGAAACACCTTCAGAAGGATAGGTATTAATTCTTCTTTAAGTGTTTGGTAAAATTCCCTTGGGAAGCCACCTGGCCCTGGACTCATTTGTTGGGAGATTTTTTATTACCGCTTCAATTTCCTTGCTGGTTATGGGTCTGTTCAGGTTTTCTATTTCTTCCTGTTTCAGATTTGGTAGCTTATACATCTCTACTAATGCATCCATTTCTTCCAGATTGCCTAATTTATTGGCATATAGTTTTCCACTCCAGAAAACAGTATGGAGATTCTTCAAAAAAATCATTCTGTGGGCTCGTGAATAAGTAGTTATGGCAGCATTCAACCATTAGTACATTCAAGGTGGCTGCATTATGCAGGTCCTTCCCTATTCCTCGGTAGCATTAATTAAACAGTGAAGTGGCATTGTTTGTGAACCCACAATTCTTCTAGAAACCTTATAAGGTTTATTCTTATTGCATTTGTTGCATAAAGTGAAATTAATGTATTTAAGAAAATTATGCATTGCATTAATTAAACAGTTAAGTGGCATTGTTTGTGAATCCACAATTCTTCTAGAAACTTTGTAAGTTTTATTCCTATTGCATTTGCTGCATAAAGTGAAATTAATGTATTTAAGAAAATTATGCACCATTCCTAATGCAACTTCCTTGAGAAACTTTGTAAGTTACAAGTAGTTAATATTGTTCAGATTCAATCTTCCACTCCTAAAGAGCCCCCTAGTCCTTCCACTGTGCCCATTGGCACTCACTGTCCATCACTAATAACTTTCCTGTCTTGTCAATCACATTTACTCTAACTGAAACCTGATGTCCCTGGGTCTCCCTGCTTTCTCTGTATTCCTCTACAGTGACCGTCATCTTTTGCAGCACAGGATGTAGGAGTGGAGTGGATATCCTCCTTGCCTGTAATTGTGGCTAGACTATGTCTCTCCCTCTCAAAGCCACTCTTCTCTGTTTTTGCTTGGTTGGTTGTTTAAGGGCATGTAATCTGTCTACAGCACTTGTTCTACCTGCACAATGTTTCATCAAAGGCTTTAGCAATTGTCCTCATAGTTTTCTTCCCCCTCTCCTTTCCAATACAGATTCCATGACCCATTAGAATATACAGTTGTTTGCACATACTTGCAATTCCCTTGTACCTCTCTTTATTGTATTCTCTTAGCAAGATCCCAACCTTCATTGCATCTAGATTTCTACTTACACTGCATATTCATCTGAGCAGTGAACAACTTTGCTGACTGATACCATTTAAATTTCTACCCACAGATCTCAACTAGGTCCTTAGCTCTCCTATCATATTTTTCTGATGATCTACTCTCTCAGAGGACATATTTATATTTTCTCTCTCCTTCTCTGACTCATTTTTATGGAGAAATAGTCACTTCTTCCACTACTTCTTCACCATTCTTTTACCAAATCTGCCCCTGCACCTGCCTCCCCTCCTGTTATAATGAATGGATTTCTCTTCGCCCCAAGTATAGCAAACGTTAATACATTCCATAGTGGAATGGTCCACTATGCTCATTCACAGGAAGCTGAAGACTCTCATTTTTTATTCCTTTTTCACTCCCATCAACATCCAGTCAAAAAAAAAATCATAACTCTCATGTTTAAAAAAATCCCTCTTAAACCCCACAACTTCTTTCAACTTTTAGCCATTTCCCAGACTTGATTTATAATAAAAATAAAAATCCTTGTAAATATTCTCTGTACCTGCTGTCTCTGCTCATCTCTCCCCTTCATTTTTCAATCCCGTAGCCATGCTACTGAAACCACTTTTGGCAAGGCTAACAAATTTTTTAAAGTTTTTAAAAGGGAAGTCTGCCCAGTGGTTTTCTGGAATAACCCCTTCTTTTTCTCATTATTGAAAAAAGAGGGTCAATGCATTAAAAAATTAATATTGTATATGACCTATTAAAGGCAAAATAAATATAGGAAGCTGATGCTGATTCATTTTACACCTTGAGTTTGGTGGTAACAATCCAGAGAAGACCATAGTATACTAAGTAAAAATCACTAGAATTTAAAGTTTCCTATAAATGACAGTTTGTAGACAGGAATTTCTAAGTCTCAATTTTATTTGTAAGTTATATAATGTATTTCATTATTGCTGGAATTGTTTCATTTTTAATCTTAGTGATATTCCATTTTGCCGAAGTTATATATTGACAAATAACATATTTTGTTTAAATTTTATCCAGATTAGGAAATAAGCTGAGAGGTTTCTGGAATCACAAAATTATAAGCATATTCAATCTTTAGTCATAGCATTATGATTTTTAGCCTTTAGTTTTCACTAAATCTTGTGAATATAATTTTCATGTTTTGATGAGTATTAGGATATAACTTATTATTTCAGTTCTCTTGGTATGGGCATTTTTTTTTTCCCTGTAGCCAGGCTCAGTGCATCAAGTGGATTTGGGCAGCTTGAATATTTTCAGTGGATGATGTAATCCAGTATGACCTTTATCCAAACTATAGATAACTGTTTATTTTAGAAAGGTTTTAAGAATTATTGGTGCTAAAGAAATATCCTGAAGCAATATGAGTGTGTGTGTTTGTGTGCACACACATTTGTATAAAACTTATTTCCCACTTGATTTTGATGTTTTATTCTGTGTATTTTATATTGATGATTGTTTATGATGTTTATATTGATGATGTTTATGATGTTATGTTATGTTTATATATGATGATTATTTAGCAAAAATAATATTTTATTTATTTATTTGAGGGTGGGAATGAGAGAGTTACAGAGAGCATGAGAGAGGAGGTCAGAGGGAGAAGCAGACTCTCTGTGGAGCTGGGTGCCCGATGTGGGACCCCATCCCAGAACTCCAGGATCATGACCTGAGCTCAAGGCAGTCGCCCAAGCCACTGAGCCACCCAGGCGCCCTGTTTAGCAACTTTTAATCTCAGTGTTAAGATTGCCTGACTTGTAATGTAAAAGGCATGTATGAGTTTTTATTTAAAATATCAAAGGCTATGATATTTCAGTATACTTTTATTTCATCCTTTTTAGTTTATTTATATTTTGAAGTCTTTGATTTTTAAATTAAGTCATCTGTAACTGCCAACTTAAGTTTTGACCAAAACAGCCTGGGTGTAGAGCTAATATAATTTTGCTGCAGTTTAAGTGTGTGTGTGAAAATTATTGGAAAGTCATGTATGAGTTACATTTAATACTGTTTTCTCTTTTGTATTATCATGGAAACTTTATACAGCTTTGACTTATTTTTCAGTTGATTATAATTATTATGTTTTTCATTGCTAACATTTGGAGAATGAATACTTTTTTCAAGTCAATTCCTTTGTTCTTTTACCACTATGCCCACATATATTTTTAAGTTGCTTTTTTGTTTAATGATCATAACTTATACTAGGTCCATTTTGAACTTCACTGTACCCCACAAATATCTTAGAGCTCTTGTTTCTTTTATTGGCTGTTAGTGTACAAATTTCGATCTAAGTGTTAGAATTGTAGATTATATAATTTCCTATGAACACCAGATGTGAGTTAGGTAACATGGAGACATCTAACAAATTTTAACATTTTTATTATTTGTTTTTGACATTATAAGCACCTGTTGATATTTTTAATTTTACCAAGTACTTTTATTTTTTGTTTTTTTTTTTAATTTTACCAAGTTTTAAAATTTTTACCAAGTACTTTTTTTTACCAAGTACTTTTTTTAATTTTAATTTTTAATTTTTTTACCAAGTACTTTTATACTTTTTAATCTTTTTTCTGAGTAGACTCTCTTTGTCTCTTTTATGTATAATCTGTTTCTCTATGCTATACATTATCATATATGACAAAATCATACTGTAATATAAAACATATACATGATAACTGTCAAAAAATACTTAAAATTTTAGAAACAATTTTCTACCACACACTTGTACTGTGCTTAAGCCAGATGAAATGATGTCACTAATGAATAATTCATATACCGTAACTTTTTAGAGTTTAGGAAAACGAAGCATATATGTAAACATCCACAAGCAAAATACACCTGGGGATGGATCATCTAATAACTAAACTACATAGTTCTGTAGGGTATTGTCTGCTCTAATGACTAGGCATTATTTTTATAGTATACATACATACCCAGATGATTTACATTAGACTATTAATGTAATTACGGCAGGGATATTGTTAAAATGGTGTCTTCAGACAGTGTTTGTAGCAGTGTTAATTGGTAAAATATTTTTCATAAACAGTTAAGAAAAATATATCAAATCCTTAAATTTTGTCTGGTTTAATGCTCATGGATTGGAAGAATAAACATTGTCAAAATGTCTATACTGCCCAGAGCAATCTATACTTTCAATGCCATCCCGATCAAAATTCCACCAGTTTTTTTCAAAGAGCTGGAACAAACAATCCTAAAATTTGTATGGAACCAGAAA
>CM052799.1:42433429-42489317 GCA_028533885.1 Nasua narica
CTCACTTACGTGTGGAGTATAAAGAAAATCATGGAGGGCATCGTGAGAAGGAAGGGAAGGGCGAATGGGGGGAAATCGGAGGGGGTGTTGAACCAGGAGAGACTGTGGACTCTGAGCAACAAACTGAGGGTTTTGGAGGGGAGGGGGTGGGGGGGGTTAGCCTGGTGGGGGGTATCGAGAGGGGCACGTACTGCATGGAGCACTGGGTGTGGTGCATGAACAATCAATCTTGTAACACTGAAAAATTAAAATTTGGGGAAAAAAAAATTTTGTCTGGTTTAGCAGTTCTACTTCTGGCAAAGTATATATGTTTCTTCATGTGGAAAAAGTTAAGCAATAAGTTGTCCTTCATTTTGTGGTTATGGAGTATTATAAAATGTTCTCTCCTGGCCTCAGGAGTACATGGGACATGGAACACTTGAGTGGTTCAGTCAGTTAAACATCTAACTCTTGATTTTGGCTCCGATCATGATCTCATGGGTTGTGAGATCAAGCCCTGTGTCAGGCTCCTTACTCACTGGGGAGTCTGCTTATTATTCTCTCTCTTCCTCTGCTCTTCCCCCTAAAATAATAAATAAATCTTTAAAGAACAAGATAAAGACTAGGCATGGGACCAAGTTATGAGAATCATAAAACTTTACTTTTACTGGTTATGCCATTTGACCTGAGGGATGGACATATGACCAAGACAAAGGCCAGAGGAGTTTTTCATATCACAATAAGCATAGGAAATGTATTTCTGTTTTGCTCAATGAGTTCTAAATTCTAATTCTTGTCACATGGAGATCATGGGAACAGGAATTCTGAGAGGCAAAACCCAAAAGGTAGCAAGAAGCAGTGAAAGAAGAGAGCAATCAGGGAGCATAAAGATGACAAAATAGGACCAGATGTTTCATGGTGTTTTGTCTCTGAATCTAGTTTCCCTCTGTTCTTTCTGTAGTGTGGTACATTAACCAGCAAATTCTCATTTTTATAAAAGCCACTTCCAGTTGGGTTGATGTTTTTGTACAACTAGAATACCCTGACTAATGCAAGTTTTATAAGGATCTATATGATACTATAACAACTATTTATAATGCAATATTAAATATGAAAATCAAGATACAATATTATATAAGGAATACTATTGTGGATGGCCTAGAAGAGAAAATTAAAAAGTATATACTTATACATAAAAAAGAAGGAAACATATTAAGTATGAAAAATAGCTATCTTTTGGTGGTAGAGTTAAAGGGAATAATTTTTTTGAAATTTTTTTATTTTCTGTCTTATATTTTAAAGACTATTTTAAATTTAGTTGAAAATGAAATCATTAGTAATAAAACTTTTTAAATTATAGTATTTCTTTTAGTAAAGAGATTTCCTAAGCAGTGATGGAGAAGAGAATTACCTGGAGGTCACAGATCCCTGGGCTCCATCCCCAGCCTGCCCTATCACAGCCCCTGGAAGTGGGGTCCGAGGATTCACATTTCTTCCCAGTTTTCAGAATTAGAATGTCCGAACTAGAACAGAGGTGGTATAAGATGAAGGCTGGGGCTGTCAGCTTGGGCGTTTGACAGACCTGAATTTGAACTTTGGTTCTGCCATTAGTAACTATAACTATATAACAATGAAGAAGTTATTTGTTCCCTCTAAGCCTTGACTTTTTTATCTCTAAAATGAGGCTAATTATTTTGATTATGAAGGTGAATAAGTCAACGTTTATATGTCATGTAACACAATAAACACTTTGTAAGCACTCAAAATAATAAAGTATTATTTAAAAACAAAATAAAATATATAAATAAAATTTTTTAAATGAGATTAAAAATAATAAATCCCATTAACATTGTTATTAACCTCTTAATAGCCCAGCATGATAATATTGCAAGTCAATAGAAAAAAAATAAATTGCCTGAAGTCAATTTATATTGACTTAATATATATATTTATATTATAATTCAATATAATATATATTTATATTATAATTCAGGTTCATTCTGGGGGAAATTTTTCTGTTATCTACTCTTGAGGGCAGACTTCCAAATGGCATCATTTTCTGTCAAAAATCACTTCCAAATTTTTTTTTTTTAATTCTAGTAGAAAGGGAATTACTTTTAAGGGTCACTACTGATGTAATAGTCTTAAAAACAAAAGCAAACAAACAAAAATCACCTTCAGTGTTCTTTGAAAGAGTAAAAAAAGGCAGGGGAAAATCACTAATGTTGAATTGCTAGGGACATTTACTTGCATCCAGTGTGCTTCAGTCAGGATTGACCCCCATGAGAAGCAATAGCAGAACTGAGTTCAGAGAACTACAAGGAAATTTCTAGATGAAGGCAGGTAGTTCAGCACAGAGCCTGAGTTCTAGCCAGCCCTTGAACTGGCAGAAAAATTAAAATAACAGGCAAACAAACCTTTATAAAGTCATCATAGGGAAATCTGAACTAGGTTTTTATATCCTGGAGCTTTTACAGGTGACAAATCAGAGTGCATTAATATCTGGTATGAAAAAATTAGAAGATTCATATTATAACTATTTAAATACAGGATGCTTAAATATATTGCTTCTTTTTTTTTTAAAGATTTTATTTTTTTGAGAGAGAAAAAGTGTGAACGGGGAAGGGAAAGAGGAAGAGGGAGAAGCAGACTTGCTGAGCAGGAAGCCTGGCTCAAGGCTCAATCTCAGGACTCTCAGATCATGACCTGAGCTGAAGTCAGATGCTTAACTGACTAAGCCACCCAGATGCCCCTATGTTTCTTCTTTAAAAAAAAAAAAAAATTATTTGCTTTTTATCTACTATTTTATGATTCTTCCCTCAGGAAGAAATAACACAATTTTCAAAATTATTTGAAATGTATTTTTAAACAGAGAAATGAGTTGCATGATTATATATTTCTGGCTGTTATTTCAAAGATGGATTTTTGGGGGATGAAATGGGAGCCTGAGATATTAATTTGGAGGCTATTACAGTATTTTTATTTATTTTTTATTTTTAAAGATTTTATTTATTTATTTGACAGAGAGAGAGAGACCACAAGTAGGCAGAGAGGCAGGCAGAGAGAGAGGGGAAATCAGACTCCCTGCTGAACAGAGAACCCAATGTGGGGCTTGATCCCAGGACCCAGAGATCATGACCCGAGCTGAAGGCAGAGACTTTAGCCCACTGAGTCCCCTAGTTGCCCCATGATAGACTGGTCTTTGTATGGTTGTGTTTGTAAACTTTTCTTTACTGAAATTATATTTTATGCAAGCCAGTAAAATACATGGAGAGCAGAAGACATCATATAATTAAATGATTTATTTATTTATGTTAATTAGCCATTCTTAGTTCGTAGGGGCAGGGATAAGGGATATGTGTTGGTTTTGTTGGTTTGTTGGTTTGTTTTTTTCCTACTGCTCTGCTACCAGAAGCTAAAGCAGTGCCTGGCTTAGAGTTGGCAGTCAGTTAGGTGTGTTTGGCATTTGACATAGGACATCAATAAGATAATGTATACAGTGGCAGAGTGAGGATACCTCTGTTATTTTTATCTGAAACAACTCCAAAAACAGAAGAAACTAACAAAAAACAAACTAACAGATACCTAAACACTTCAAATCACAAAAATCATAAATGATTAGAAAGGAGTATTGTGGGAAGAAATGATCTGATGGGATGCCAGCAGACACTGAAACAAATCACTCTTTTTTAAAAAAAAATATTTATTTATTTGGAAAGAGAGCATGAGTGAGGGGTAGGGGCAGAAGAAGAGGGAGAACCAGACTCCCCCCAATCATGGAGCTTGACCATGGGGCTCCCCCTCCCAGGACCCTGGGATCATGACCTGAGCAAAAGGCAGAAGCTTAACCAACTGAGCCCCCTAGGTGCCCCATGAAGAAAATCACTCTTACAGCAGAATGCAACAAAAGTTAGGAAGATATCAATTCCCAAATCTTGTGCAGACCAAGGGGCTGGAACAGCAGTGCTTTTAACAAAGGATCAAAATGCACAGCTTACTACAAAGATTCATCTAATTAAAAGTAAACACTATTGCAAAAGGAACCAACATATTTATGTAAAGATTAGGGACAGGGGTCGTTTGTGGGGGTGGGGAAGGGAATGGAGAAAAGGAAGAATGGATCCAGAAAAGCAGAAGGCAAACAGAGAATGTACTTCAGAAAAATGTTGCTCTGGGGTGGAGCAACAAGATTGCAAGCAAACTTATTGCCATGGACTCACATAATTGAAAGAAACAATCCTATATTTAAAAAAAATTGAGGCAGAGATAAGATTTCTAGTAAGAAATTTTAATTATGTTCGACAGAAACAGGTGAAATTAAATTGGCAGAGCTTGGGAAATAAGTGAAGAATAAAATTATCACATACATGAAGACACTATCTGAAAGCAAAACAAATTCAAGCAAACAAAACCTCAGGGATTGTTTAAAACACAATAAAAATACAGAAGAGAAGACAGATTGAAGAAAGTAAACACACAGACCAGAAACTGATAGTAGATTTAATAGAGTTACTGGAAACAAAGGAGTATCAGGGTATGTAGCATCCTTGAATAAAATAACCTCCCACCAAGGTGGAAATCATATTCTAAAACACTATTTAAGGATACATTCTGGGAATAAAGAGAGATTTGAAAGCACATCACAA
The DNA here is from genome assembly GCA_028533885.1 of Nasua narica. NCBI lineage: Eukaryota > Metazoa > Chordata > Mammalia > Carnivora > Procyonidae > Nasua > Nasua narica. Next base: position 42,438,055 of record CM052799.1, read on the forward strand.
CTAAAGAAAAATCAGTAAGGTATGTGTAAAACTTAAATATGACCTTGTCAAGTTATGAGTTTTAAAGATATGTATGTAATTCTTTGAGCATTTCAGCTGAAGATCAGATAACTTACAAGGGGAAATATCAGGCTGTCCTTAAAATTCCCAAGAATATACATAATTAGAAAACATTGGTAGGATAAATGCGCAGTCATCCAGGAAAAAAAGTGTCAGCCAAATGTTATATCTAGACAGCTTGTTGAAGTAAAAAGGCAAGAGCAAGAGCCACCTGGGTGGCTCAGTCACTTAAGTATCAGATTCTTGATCTTAGCTCAGGTCTTGATTTCAGGGTCCTGTGTTTAAGCTCTGTGTTGGGCAACATGCTGGGCATGGAGGCTAGTTTATTTATTTATTTGTTTGTTTGTTTGTTTATTTATTTTAAAGATTTTATTTACTTATTTGAGAGAGAGAGAGAGTGAAAGAGAACATGAGAGGGGAGAAGGTCAAAGGGAGAAGCAGACTCCGCATGGAGCTGGGAGCCAGATGCGGGACTCGATCCTGGGACTCCAGGATCATGACCTGAGCCGAAGGCATTCGCTTAACCTACTGAGCCACCCAGGCACCCTGGAGGCTACTTTAAACAACAACAACAACAAAAATAAAAGCATGCACTTTTGATTATGCAAGTAATATGAGAATTTATTCTTATAAATCCATCATAGCAAAAAACAACAACAAACCAAATAAAGAAAAACAACAACAACAACAACAAAAACAGGTGAACATAAAATGAAATTAACTTTAAAATTAAGGAAGGAACAACTCTTGGATTCACAGTTTCAATACATAATATGAATAGAATGACAACAAAGAAACAATGTAACGTAGAAGTTGGAAGGGCAATTAGTTGTCTAAGAATATCAATTATTTCATCTTTTATAATTAGAAGTTAAAAATATCATTTGGCAAGTTCTCTTACATCAACCACCCAAGAGTCTTGCTGTAAGAAGCAGCTAACTACCTCTTCCTTTCCTCTCCACCATCTGCTTAGCAGCAACGAAACAGCAACCATGAGTGAATGCATCTCCATACATGTTAGCCAGGCTGGTGGTCAGATTGGCAATGTCTGCTGGGGGCTCTGTTGCCTGGAACACATCATTCAGCCCGATGGTCAGATGCCAAGTGACAAGACTATTGGTGAAGAAGGCTCTTTCAAGACCTTCTTTGATGAAATCAGTGCTGGCAAGCGTATGCCCAGGGCAGCGTTTGTAGACCTGAAACCCGCAGACTTTAAGTTCGCACTGGCATCTACTGCCAGCTCTTCCACCCTGAACAGCTCATCACAGGCAAGGGAGGTGCTGCCAAGAACTGTGCCAAGGTTTCTACACCATTGACAAGATCGGTGACCTTGTCTTGGACAGGATTCAGAAACTGGCTGACAGTTTGGAGGGGCAACTGGTTTCAGGTTCACTGCCCTGCCAATGGAATGTCTCTGTCAATTATGGCAAGAAGTCCAAGCTGGAGTTCTCCATTTACCCAGCCCTCCAGGTTTCCACAGCTGTAGTTGAGTCCTACAACTCTTCCGTCACTACCCACACCACCTTGGAGCACTCTGATTATGCCTCCATTCAGGCACAGTTAGACATTCAGGCCATCTATGATAGAAACCTTGATATTGAACACACAGCCTCCACTAACCTGAATTGGTTGATAGGTCAAATTGTGTCCTCCATCACTGCTTCCCTCAGATTTGTTGGAGTTCTGAATGTTGATCTGACAATTCCAGACCAACCTAGTCCCCTGTCCCTGCATCCACTGGCCACATATGCTTCTGTCATCTCTGCTGAGAAAGCCTACCATGAACAGCTTTCTGTAGCAGAGATCACCAGTGCATACTTTGAACCAGTCAACCAGATGGGGAAATGTGACCCTTGCTATGGTAAATACATGGCCTTCTGCCTGTTATACCCTGGCAACATGGTTTCCAAATATGTCAAGGCTGCCATTGCCACCATCAAGACCATGTATACCATTCAGTTTATGGACTTGTGCCCCACTGGCTTCAGATTGGCATTAATTACCAGCCCTCCCACCGTGGTACCTGGTGGAGAACTTGCCACAGTACAGGGAGCTGTGTGTATGCTGACCATTGCACCACAGGTATTGCTGAGGCCTGGGCTCACCTGGACCACAAGTTTGACCTGAGGTATGCCAACGGTGCCTTTGTTCACTGGTATGTGGGTGAGAGTATAGAGGAAGGAGAGTTTTCTAAGGTCTGTGATGCTGCCCTTGAGAAGGATTATGAGGAGGCTGATATGGATTCTGTTGAAAGAAAGCATGAAGAAGAAGGAGAGGAATATTAAAGTTAAAAATGTCATAACATTAGGTACCTGTGTGGGTCTGTCAGTTGAGCATCTGCCTTCATCTCAGGTCATGATTCCAGGGTCCAGGGATCGAGTCCCTCATTGGACTCCCTGCTCCTCGGGGAGCCTGCTTCTCCCTCTGCCTCTGCCTCTCTCTCTCTCTCTCTCTCTCCCCCTCTTTCCCTCTCTCTCTCATGAATAAATAAATAAAATCTTTAAAAATTTTTCATAACAGGGGCACCCAGGTGCCTCAGTTCGTTAAGCGTCTACCCTTTGTTTGGGTCTTGGTCCCAAGGTGCCAGAATTGAGCCCCGCGTTGGGCACCCTACTTGGTGGGGAGTCTCCTTTTCTCTCTGCCCCTCACCCTGCTTGTGCTCTGTCTCTCTCAAATAAATAAAATCTTTTTTTTAAAAAGTCATAACATTGCTACTTTTACAGGGAAGCTTATTCTGTTGTAAACATTGGAAAGTTATGCTCTGATCATTTAATTTGTATGTACCAGTGTATACTCTCATATACAATTATTGACTTATGCTTTAAAACACACTTTCTAACAGACCCAAGCTATCCATTTCTCTCATGGTTTTGAATAAAGTATCCCCTGTCTTAAAAAAAATCATGTATAGCTGATAATTAGAACAGTTGGTATTTGAGCATAGTTTCAGGTGAAGAGTAAGCATTAGAGCAACTAATGACTATAGTGATACCTACTAAACTGGTTGGTGTTGGAGAAAAAGAATTGGAGATAGCAATCCATCATTGTTCCTAGTGTCTATAAAATAGAAGATCAGGTGTACACAATAATGTTTTAGATATAAAATAAAACATTAAAATGACCCAAAAGGGAAAAGAAAGCTTCTGAAGCATAGTAAGCTACCCAAGTCACGCACAACCAAGCAAAAGAATATACAGAACACAGAAAAAATAAAGCAATAAAAGAGAAAGCGTAACATAAAATATGATGCTGGAATGAACATAAATAATAGATTTTAATATAAATGGGATACAGTTATGGAAAGAAAAGAGTCTTAGACTGTATTACAAAGCACAAGTAAAGTGGTACCGTATGTGTCTGATAAATCCAAAGCAGAAAGATTAAAAATAGAAGGACTGTAACAGCATACTGGAACCAACACATAGAAAAAACAAGATTTATGTTCTTAATATAGATAAATATAAATCAGGGCAAAAAACACTGAATATGATAAAAGAGGTATTGTAGGTTGAATCATGTCCCTCAGGAAGACATGTAAGTCCTAACCCCAGTACCTGTGAATGTGACCTTACTCATTGGAAATAAGGTCTTTTAGGTGTAATCAAGTTAGGATGAAGAACTGATGGGTTCCGGTGGACTCTAATCCAATGACTAGTGTTCCTGTATGACAGAAATTTGGACAGAGACACATAGAGGGAAGACAGATATGTGAAAATGGAGGGGAGAGATTGGAGTTATGCTGCCACAAATCAAGAAACACAAAAAATTGCCAGCAACCACCAGAAGTTGGAAAGAGGCAAGGAAGCACCCTCTCTTAGAATCTTCAGAGAAAGTGAGGTCTTGCTGACACCTTGATTTTGGACTTCTAAACTCCCAAACTGAAAAGCAATATACTTATTTTGTTCTAAATGACCATGTTTGTGGTACTTTGTTATGGTAGCCCTAATAATACACCAGGGAAACAAAATTCCAATTAATACAATTTATAAACAAAAAAGTACAGTAAATCAATGGAGTATCAGTCAAAACACATTGCTCATAGGAGTATTGTATACTCATCTCAGGGCGTGAAAGATCAAGTATATGAAAGGTAAATTCACAGAAGTCTAAATGGTAAGTTGAAGTAGGTAGAGTAACTTAAATATATCAACATCTATACCCTGAAAGATAATGCACATAATTTCCCTGGGCCAATTAAATATTTGCTGAAAGAATAAATAACAAAATATAGAACTATCACAGACAACTATATCTAATCCCAATGCAACAAAACCAGAAATTAAGATCAAATTTGTAAATCATGCCTGATGACCTGGTAAAATAAATGAGAGAAAGCAAGGGGAAGAGAGAAGGAAAAAAAGAAAAAGAATAAAAAGAATAGCTGGCAAAGATTTGATAGATGGAGATGAATGAAGAGAAAAAGAGATCAGGTGAGCATGTTATCTGAATAGCAAATATCTGGTTTAGCAAAGAAATCGAAGTAAAAATTTCAAGGTATATAAAAGTTGATAAAGAAAATAATACATAATGGAACATATGCAACTGAACGAGTGCTCAGAGAAAAATATATAATCTTAAGTATTTACATTGTAAATAGGTGGAATGAAAAATCAATGATTTGAACATGCAATTCAAAATATAGAATTAATATATGCAAATGTGTCTTCCCCCAAAGTCTGTATTTGGCCAAATTGGAAAATATTGTAACTTTCCATTGAACTTACAATGAAAACAAGGATGTTGCCTGTTAGAAATATAAATGTGTTATTAAAAATTGGAAAGAAGAGGACAGTATTTTCATTACTTGCAAGAAAAACAGTATGCCTGAAAAGCATAAGAAAATCAGCTGGGAACTTATACCAAATGAGAGAATTCAGTAAAATTACTGAGAACAAACTTAATATTAAAAAAATCAATAGCCTTGCTGTATGCAAACAGCTGTATTTTAAAGTGGCAGAAGAGATTTAATTTCTGTTAGATAAAATACCAATAGATAAACTAAAAAAAATATTGAAAGTATATTTATTGAAGGAACTGTAAATGTTACTGATAGCTGAAAGGAAACTGGAACAGAGGATAGGTAGACTATGCAATGAAGATTTCGGTTTGCCATGAATTAGTATATACATTTAATGAAATTCCAGTTAATATACCAACAGGATATTATTCTCTCTGGGTATATCAGATATCACAGGAAAAAGTCATGAAGTAATAGAAAATTTCTAAAAACAATGACTAGAAAGATGTGAGAATTAACTCTCCAAATCACACTTCAAATATCATCCAACTGAAGTAATGTCAGATGCATTATTGGAGCAGAACAGAGTCCCTGTATAGAAACCAAAAAGTAGGGATTTTTTATATATCAAAAATGGAGTGACTATCAAAGAAAGGATAGATCCCTTGATCAGTTCCATGGAGAAAATTGGGTGAAATATAAAAAAGATATAAACGAAAACATACTTGATGAAAACATGGAAGCCTTATTGTTTTGGAGTGATGTAGACTTTTCTTAGAGTGACTTTTCTTCATGAACTCTAAAACTTAGTAAGTAATATAGAAAGGCATATGTATGCGAATAGTCACTCAAACATTTGTTGCAATATTTAGAACTATTTTAAAATGTTGAATAGTAAGACACTGAATTCAGTCTTATGATATAGCTTGGTTATATCACCATTTAGGTGCTGGTGTAGACTTAAATTGTATCTGGAAGAATTCACACAAAAATGGTAATAGTGCTTGTATATAGGAAAGGAAACAGGAAAACAAAGAGGAGAGGAAGAGTCTTACTTTCCCTGTATGCATGTTTGTAACTTGTAATGGTGTGCATGTGTTAGCCATTCAAAAAATGGACTAGTTCTCAAAAAAGAACTAGAGGGGCACCTGGGTGGCTCAGGGTAACCAGTTAAATGGTTAAGTGTCTGCCTTTGGCTCGGGTCAGGGTCCCAGAGTCCTGGGATCCCAGTCCCTGGAATCCAGCCTCCTGTTGGGCTCCCTGGTCAGTAGGGAGTCTGCTTGTCTGTCCATCTCCCTCCTCCCCCCGCCCCACCACTTGTGCTCTCTCTCTCTCTCCCTCTCTCTCAATAAATAAATAAAATCTAAAAAAAAGACAAAAACTTTTAAAAGAGTAGAAAAATATAATGGGGGTGAAAGGGCTGTAGGAGACATTTCGTGTTAGTTACACTACCTTGCACTTGTGTGTGAAGTTTTCCTTTAAAACTTGAATATTACATTATTTTGTGTATTGGAATACTTTCATCTAATTTTTGGAGGTCAATATATATATTGGATTGTTCGACTACACACAAGCTTCCAAAATATTTAGACTAAATCAGAAGTCATTAGTTTTTCCACCATTGATCTAGTGGCCTGTTTATGCTTAGTAAGATAGGAAAAAATTAAAGATGATTTTTTCCCCTAACTAGAGTTATCAAATCACCATTTCTAAAGGCTTACCTATTTATATCTGACTCAGAACTGTTGAATGCCGCCCATTTGCACAGACCAGTTAATAAATTCTCCAAATATTTAATTTGTATGCAAGATATATCTAACCCAGAGGCTCTCATGTGTCTTGATTTAATTTGATACTTTATTTATTTTAGAACAGTCTGAATATTTACTACAAAGACTTTAGTTTCCACTAAAATTCCATCACAGACCTTTTTATTCACTTTACAAATATTTACTTAAGCTCTGGGTGTATGCAATACGGTGGATATTTGTATAGAAGATAGTGGAACAGAGAATTACATGTGAATATATTCTGAAGTGCCTTATAAGCCTCTGATATTTTGCTGTAATGTGAAATATTTATTTACCTTTACGTTCAACTTATACTTATTGGATGGCAGGCACTGGAATATAAAAATAAATGAGCCATGGTCACTGATAATCTACAAGTGTAGAGAGATACATTAATGATTAATTATAGTAGAATGTGGCAAATGAAGTACAGAGAGATATATATGAGCCAAGAGGAAGAACATATACTCTAAGGTGGATAGTGGAAAAGGGGAAATCTTGCTGGAGTTGGTGACTCTGAGTCTGATGAGTTAGGTTGCACTTAACAAGGGAAAATACTGAGAATATTGTCTAGTGGTGAATCAGTAGTTTTGAATCCCAGAATCTAAAACATACTAACTACATGACCATGGGTAAGTTTATTTAACCTCTTTAAAATGGTGATTGTAATAGTCCATGCCTGTCAGCATTGATTGATGATTAAGTGAAATAATTAGAGTAGTACCCAGAGTATAGTAAGTACCATATAAATATAAGCTAATATTTATTATTATTATTATTAATTGGAGTAGAGGGGGAGGAGGAAGAAAAGAACCTTGCCGACAAACAAGTATACTGAGGCAGGAAAAGAAAGAGAGCTCTGTTACAGGATGCAATTCAAGGGAAGAATGGCAAGTGATGATGCTGGAGGGGTAGGCAGAGACCAGATCACTGTGGCCTTGAATATCATCTTTAAGCACTTGAAAATCATGCTGATGTGGGAATATCCTGTGCTGGGGAATATTGTGGAGATGTGATCCATGGGTCTTGTGGATTCCAGCTTGAAACCAGGCTATCCCTACCACAGATAAGGAGTTGATAAGTGAGGAAGCAAGGCATTATTCACAACTGTTTTACCCATTTTTTGAAAGCCGGAACCTCTCTTTTTAAACAGTTAAGCCTTTCAGTTTGCTAAAATGTCAGCTCAGTTGAACATTATGGAGAATAAGGAAGTATAAGAGTCTCCCCTGACAAATTATGCCTTCTCTCTGTCGATGTAAATGCTCCCTTAAATCACCCTTAAATTTCTCCTCTCTTCCTAAGGAACTAGTTGGAAACTGAAGCAGGCTATAATAATTTAATCTCTACGTAAATTCATAAAATGGAAGTGACAAGACAGAGCTTCACCCTACTATATTCTAAATGTTCACATCTCATTTCTGAATGCCATTGAATCTTTATCCATTAGAAGAACATCAGATTCTTAAAAATCTAGTAACTTTCTTCTTATTTGATTTGATGTAGCATTCTGAAGACATTCAGAACATTTTCCATCTCTGCTCTTACACATTTGAATTCTGTATAGATGCTTTCAAGGTCTTAGTTGCTGAATCTGCATTGTTGAGCTGAAATCATGAGTCTTTTGATTTAATGTAAGAGCTTCATTATTCTCAGCTGTGTCATTTGGTGCCTGTATCTCTGCTGCCTGAAAATGCCATTAGGATTCATCTAAATAAACAAAACTCTCCTAAAATTTACTTTCTGTCTGAGAACAATAGGAAAAGTAGTGAGAAGGGTACAAAGAAGCTTAAAGAGGATGCACAATATAAGTAGGGGAATTGAATGAGAATAAAATATGTACATTTTTTTTGTCTGAAAACTTTGTCTCATGTCAACATTTTGAAAATTTCTGATAAATTCAGAGAACAAACTCCCATTTCCTTCTCATAGAAGAGTTAAGATTAAAGATGTTAGGATATTTTCTCTTTTAGTTTGTGTTTACTTTGTATTTCACAAAGTTGAAACGGATGTTATTCCTATGGCATTCATATTTATATTTATTATATACTTTCTACAAATGGATTTTTAGTATATCAGAGAAGGTGGAAAAAATATGACGTACAACCTTAACTGTGGAATCAGGCTTTGAAATAAAAGATGATTACCTTTTCCAAAACAAGACATTACCATTAAAGTGCCTCCATTAAAAAAAAAAAAAAAAAAAAAAAGAGGGGGGTAGAGCCTGGATGGCCACCTAAGACTCCTGTTTTCCAAAGTGAGTATAAATAGCACAATGATAGGGTAACATAATTTTAGGCATAAAACTATAATGGAATTAAATTACATGGAAACCAATAATAAGGAAAATGTTACTCTTTGGGCCCTTCTGATTACTTCGGGGCAGTCATGTTGAAGCTGCCTTATGTCATGAGAGCTGATGCTTTGCCTCTTCTCTTATCCATGTTCACTAATGTCACTTTGAGAATTTAAAATTGTCCATGGTGGGAGTATTTACCACCACAGAAATCATAAAACACTACCAGTCATCCTCCCTCCATGGTTGTTAAGGATTGACCAGTACATCTTTGGTGACAAGGGATGACTGATCTTTTTTTTTTTTTTTAAAGATTTTATTTATTTATTAGAGAGACAGAGAAAGTGAGAGAGCATGAGAGGAGAGAAGGTTAGAGGAAGAAGCAGACTCCCCGCGGAGCCGAGCCCGATGTGGGACTCGATGCCGGAACTCAAGGATCATGACCTGAGCCGAAGGCAGTCGCTCAACCAACTGAACCACCCAGGTGCCCGGGATGACTGATCTTTAAAGACTGGGTCCTGAGGCTCAGAGCTCTCTGTGCCCACACAGACTAGACTCTGAACACCATTTTCCTTCCATTGCCTTCAGTTTTAGAGTTATCTTTGATTTATACCAGAATGATGCTGGTTTTGCCTTTAAAGTAATGAGGTTTGTGAAGATCTAAAGTGTCCTTTAAATATATTTATTTAAATCAATCCAATAAGAAGAATGAACCCAGTTTTAAAAATGGTAATATGGATAGTATGTAAGGAAAACTAAATCAAGAAAGTGGTACCGGTAAATCTAAATTTGGGGGCACACTGCTTTGGACAGTTTTCCATTATTTGTTACCATACAGTCAATGGGTCTTAGTTTCCAATCATAGTTTCTACCTTGATAAACTAGCCTGGAGGAGTAGGGCCAGGGTATCAAAGAAATATACTTGCTTTCTTATTCTCTTTATCTTTAATTTTCTCTTTTGTCTTCACCCAATGCTTTCTGTGAAAGCTAAAAGCTAAAATGAGGATTTCTCTTTGGCTGAGCCTGGCTCTCTCTTGAATAATCCTGTTTTAATGTTTGCAGTGATTCTGTAGTTTTCTACTTGAAACATAAAACTCTTTCCTTCTGGTTCTTTTGTCAGGTCTTGGATGTCTTCCTAGGGCTTATGTTGTGAATATTGGGGGAAGGATTGATGGCTTAGAGAGGGAAACAAGTAGAAAACTTGGGGCTTCAGAGGCTTTATTTGTGTTTTGTTTTCTTACATGTTTGAGAGGAAAGGGGAACAGATAGCATGGGTGCTGGAAGAGACTGTGGCAAGTATATTATCACTGTAATATTGACTTTGATTGCCTCCTTTGACCATTTTATTGATATCTAAGATATATAAACGAGACCAACTCCTTCCCATAATTCAAACCAACAACTGATTTATACAACACTATATAGTCTCTTGCTGACATGAACATCAGTAGTCAGAAAGAAATGTGCTCTTTAATCCCTTTTCTGAACTGTCATTCTCTTCAAAGACAGTATTTCTGGGAAGATATAAAGATGAAAATATAAGATGTGGAAAACAGTTTTAATATTTGTCAATGTTCAATATTTAGAAGTCAAGAATTAGTTATTTTTTTCCCCTTGCTGAGGAATTTTTTTCCTTCAGTGTTCAGTCTCAGACAAGCCCAGGATGGAGACAAAATATCTTAGAAGATTTGAAGTAGAGAATAAGATCAAACCATTGTTTAAATGATTTTTCGAAAGCAATAAGGTTTGCTCAAACATTTCATCTTGATTTCCATTTGCTCTTTATATAAAAATAAATCTAGGTAGATAGAAGCTGAGTCACCACTCAGGCATTAGACATTTTACGTCATCTTTCAAATACAAATGCTATTATAGTGACAATTACACACATAGAAAAATGCCCGTGTTGCCTTTTGTTCTCATGTAGCCGACAGCTGCTGTGTGTATATATGTGAATGTGTGTATATATGCTTGTGTGTGTATAGTACAGCATTATAGCATCCATTTTCTTTTCTATTATACCACCTTTTATGATCATCTGTCTTTAAACAGATCAATTTCTATTTCAAAATAATTATTTTGTTGAGGGTAGCTCTCTGGACTGGAGAGCCTATGAGGGAGTCTCTGGAGAGACCTGTGCAGGAGGCTGCTGTGGTAAATTCTTCCATTGCATTCATTTACCAGCAAAATAAGGTGCCAGATTCAGTGAGAGAAATATCTGGGCCTGTAGGAAAAGGAGGTTGACAGGTGGCAGGCCCAGGCCTGTGGGTGCAAGACTGTCATTTTGGCACAAGAACAACCACGAGTAAAAGAGACCAGGACTGCTAGGAGGAAGACCTCTTCTCCTTATGCAGCAGCCCCTTCATATACTAACACAGCTAGCACATGCATAGATAAAAAACATAATTGAAAGACCCAGAACTCTGTCAATAGCATAGCTTCAGGGACACACAGCTGTAGGAAGGAAGGAAGGAAGGAAGGGAGGGAGGGAGGGAGGGAGGGAGGGAGGAAGGAAGGAAGGAAGGAAGGAAGGAAAAAATATATAAAAATCAAATTATTTTAGAAATTAATGTGGAGAAGTTCTGAATGGGCATAATTTCAGACACTTAATATTTTTGTCTAAAACATTATCCAAAAATACATATGCTTGGATGAAAATGCTATTTAGGAAGAGGGGTATGGAAACGGAGCAAGAGGGAAGAAAATAAGAGGAATTAACTCTGTTTCTAGGATCATAAAATATTACATCTAACTTCATGTGTAATTACATATTGCTGAAAGAATATGAAGTCATAGGTTCCTCTTTTTATGGAACAGGACACTGGAACCCAGAGCAGGACTTGCCTAAGGCCACACAGTTCTTTATAGGCTTGACTGGAATCCAGTTTCCCCATATCCTTTCCCTGTGGACATTTTGCAATTTTTATGTATTAAAAAAATGTGACCACAGCAAACATCAGTTATGTATTTATCTATGAAGGCAGAAATTTACTTGATTTCACTTTATAAACATTTGCACGAATGAATATCATCCAGAACATATGTTAAAAGTTGCATGCACTAACTCTAACCCTTATTTTAATGTTTATAAGAATTCATACTTTATGTTTATAAGATACTATAAGGTAATGTTTATAAGAATTCAAAGGTCACAAGGGTGACCTTCCTGCCATTTAGTTTCCAGAGATTGTAGCAAGTGTGGACTTGAAGTGGCATTTCCAAACTGTAAAGTTTGGGCCCATATTCTCCTTCTGCACATCTTGGAGAAGTGGACAGAAAAGCACTGAAGATGAGGTGGGTCTAAACAGAATTTCTGCAAATACACACCACTTCTTCATGTAATTGCCATTTTCCTGAGCTCAACTGTAATTCCTTTGGGACATGGTTTCTGACCAGATCAACAATATCAGGCGGGTTAGATGACCTTTTCCTGTTCCCACAGCATCCTGTGCCTAAGTCTTACCTAACTGAATTCCTTGAGTATGCCCAATAGCCACTATAGGTCCAGACACAAGGTGAAGCTCAGGCAGTGTTGGTAAAATGATTATATCTCAACAGTATCCCCCAGTATAAAGCCTCCCCATTCCCTGCCATCCTTTCGTCGTTGCCTTAGAGAAACCCACTTGGACTTTCTAGCTTGATTGCCCAATATGTGTTCTTAAGTATTTGAAGCTACTTGGGATTCCAATCTTTGTTTGAATAATTATGCTGAATGTGTGTTTGTGCCTGACCACCTGGAATAGAAAGCCCCAAGCTTACTGAGACTAAGGGTCTAGAGCCACAAAAGCCTGTTTTGTTCTCCTGGATCAGCTGCTTATTCTGTCAGAGCTTTGGTTTCTTTTCATGTGTAATAGGAAAATCCATTATTTCCCTGAGAGCATTGGGGTGAAATATAGTCTCATAAGTATTTTATTAATAGCAATTAAGTTATATTAAGCTGTTACTGTGCCAATCACTGTGTTAGTTTCTGTCCATGCATTATCTCATTTGATCCTTATGACAACTTATATTCCCAAGTTACAAAGAACCATGATCCAAACTGGATCATTCTGAGTCTTGGGTCTCATACTCCTAAACTAACGGCTAATACTATTTGCCCTCAAATAAGATAAAATAAGTATTTTGAAATATAGCAGTATAACTTCCAAATATAAGGCTGTGATAATGCAGGCACTTCATGCTGATGAAATAGGTGTGTAGCTGAATCTTTAATTAAGCACGACAAGTGCTAACATGGGAAAATCCAAATATTTATTGTCCCCATGGAAGAAGGAGGAAAAGTGGCCCAGAGACAATATATAAAGGGGATTGGGTAAGGAGATGTGCTTGACTAACAGAGTTAGAATTACATCCTTTGCTACTTACCTGGTTTTTCTTAAGGGGATTTTCTCAACCTAGAATTCCCATTTCAAACTTCCATTTTTGCACTCTCCTTATATTCACCTCCCGCTACTTTCTCTTACTTTGGTAGAAATCTTTTGCTTCTTTGAAGTTTGGCCTAAAAACCACCTCCCCCTCATTTATCCTTGGGTTTCTGAATTATTGCCTTACAAATTAATAATTTCTTCTCTGTTCCCACAACCCCCTTGCTGTAACTCTATTTCAGAGTATCTTAGTTTGGCATTCTTGATATTTTAAATTAGATAATACTTTGTTTTTGAATACTACTTTCCACTATAGGATGTTTAGCAGCATCTCTGGTCTCTTCTTTGGATGCAAGAGCACTTCCTTCCCCAGTAGTGACAATCAAAAATGTCACCAAACATTGTCAAACATCCCCTAGGGAGCAAAATCACTTCTCTTTGAAAGTTAATGGTCTTCTAGCTATTGTAATCCAGTTTCTGAAGCGAATTCCAAACCTGAGTACATTGTTTGACTTCACTTCAGAAAATATTCTTCTATAATTCAGTGTTTCTTGGATTTTATGAGCATTATAGTCATCTTGGGGGCTTATTAAAACCCAAGTCACTGGTGCCCTCCTACTTTTCCTCATGTTTCTGATTCAGTTAATGTATGTTGGGTCCCAAGACACTGCCTTTCTAACCCATTTCTTAATGTCAAGTGGTGTGTATACTGCTTTTCTGGGGAACACACTTTGAGAATTATTGTCAATACCACTGTTCAGCACTTCTGCTTCAGCTTTTGCTAGTTAGATTCCCCTTAAGCAGGACAATATTTTCCTGTTGTTTTTCCCTGCCCCAACCCTGTGCTTTGCACACAGTAAGCCTGCATTGAATCGAACAAATAAATCAATGAATCTGCAAGTACTTTGCCAAAGATTAAAAGGATTTACAGGGAAAAAGTGTCATTAGTATTGTAATGGGATATGCAAGAATTTGGGGTCAGATGAAGACAGTTCTGTTTCCAGAAGTGTTTTGACAGAGTGCTAAATGAAATGCCTCCAGTGAATTTGAATTCATTGTGAGTCAGACAAAGGATTGCTGTAAATTATTCTGTTGTCATGGCATATCAAGGAAGTTGATGGGTAAAGGGACATGCTAATGAGACTGTAAGTGACAATGAGAAATGAAATCAATGGTCTCTGAGAGACTTCTTTTGAACAGAGTTGGGAAAGCATCTCTTCTCATCATTGCCAATTATCAGGATCACTAAGCTTTTTAGGAGATGCATTAACTTGCAAAGATTCTGTTCTTCTGGACCATATCTGCCCAGATTTTGGGAGAAAAAGTAATGAAAGACCATTTTAGGGAGTATAAAAAGGGAGAAGAGTTATTATTACTCATGGTAGATTTCACTTTTATGCATTCTATAGCCATGCTTATATTTTCCAAATACATTTCACACCTACTACCTTCCAAATATATTTCACACCTTCTCCCCATATAACCGTTTGAAGGTGAGACAAGTATTTTTTTTCTATGCTTAGAAAGGAAACTGAGTCACAGAAACTTTACTGAGGTACAGAAACTATTCTAAGTGAAAAAGAGAAACAGAGGTATGGAATTTTTGATTAAGGGCAAAAGTAAACTTGTAAATGAAATGCAATGTTTAAAATAGAGCTAAGGTGAGAAAATTAGTATCTTGAAACTTAGGGGTCCTTCTCTAAAGGCTACACCATGAACATTGTGTGCATCTGCATTTTTCAGTTAAATCTTTTATTCCTTCTTTCATTTGTTCCTGCTTTCTTTTCCTCAGGAATGTCCCTGTTTAAAGCCTGGAATCCTCTTGCACAATTTTTACAAGACTACTTCTTCTTTACTCTTCAGGTCTTTGCTCAAATGTCACCTCTTCCAAGAGGCATTTAGAAATACTCTTTTAAGTTATACCCAACCCTCTCAGACATATCATCCTGCTGATTTCATTCATAGAGCTCATCACAATCTGATAATGGCTTGTGGAATTGTTTCTCTCTCTCTCATTGGTCTTCTCTCACTGGAATGTAAACTCCTTAAAGGTAGAGGCATCTATTGGCTTCTCCATCCTTATATTGAAAGCACCTTAGCACAGTGCTTCAAAATAACAGGCACTTAGTGCATATTTGTTGACTGAATGGATTGATCCTTCTCTAATTGAGTTCCTGCGATGGGCCACGTACCAATAATAATATTAAACACAGTGGAGTTGTTGCCTCAAAGAAACTAATCTTTGGGGTGCCTGGGTGACTCAGTCAGTTAAGTGTCTGCCTTCAGCTCATGTCATGATCACAGAGTCCTGGGATGGAGCCCCATGTCATCAGGCTCTCTGGTAAGTGGGGTCCCGGCTTCTCCCTCTGCCTGCCACTCCCCCTTCTTGTGTGTACGTTCTCTCTCCCTCTCTCTCTCTCTGTCAAATAAATAAATGAATTAACCTTTAAAAAAAGAAAAGAAACTAATCCTTGATACCTTGAGATCATTCTAAGCAGGGCCAATCTCTGTTTCCCCCTTGCCACACATTATTAGTCTTTTATTGGTCTTGCATTAATAATCTTGTGGCAGCTAAAAGATGCCAGTGACCAATAGATCATTTAATTTAATAAGAAACAGTAGAGCATAATTATTAACAGACTGGGTGTTAGATCCAGATTTCCTGGTTCATTTCCTGGTTTTGCCATTTACTACCTGTGTGGCTTGGGCAAGTTACTTAACCTCTCTGGGGCTCAGCTTCCTCATCTGAAATACAGATAATAATATTCATCTTTGTTCTAAGGACTTAATAAGTTAGTATGTGTCAAGTGCCTAAAATAGTGTCTCATCTACACCACGTACATTATTAATGTAAGTTATTATATATAGCCACAGATGCGAGCCACTCAAAATCAGAGTCCATATAAATCAAGTTACTGTAGTTCAGGAGATAACCCCCCAAATCCATGATCACCATTGAGAAATATTAAGAGATTCAGGGCAAGGATATCTTAGACATATACATGTTAAACTAATATATTTTGCCTTTACTTTACCCTCAAACCCATTTAGATTACATATAGAGAACGTATTTCAATTTCATGGAAAACAGAACGAACTTAAGAAAAATTAATAGCTCTCATAAGATGTCACTTAATAAAGCATTAAAGCCATCTGTGATAATCTGTGCTGAAAAGTGTGACATATGATTCCACATATTCTAAGCATGCTTTCATTTAAAGGGACAATGCTTCTACCCAGCTCCAACAGCAAAAGGAGGAATAAATAAAGAGAAGGGCTATATCTCAGGGGTTATGGGTATATCATAAGTACTGCCTTAGCAGCAATAGCTTTTGGCTCAAAGGATTACATTAGATTTACTAGAATCACGGGCGCCTGGGTGTCTCAGTGGGTTAAAGCTCAGGTCATGATCTCAGGGTCCTGGAATAGAGCCCTGTATTGGGCTCTCTGCTCAACAGGGAGCCTGCTTCCTCTTCTCTCTCTGCCTGCCTCTCTACCTACTTGTCAAATAAATAAATAAAATCTTTAAAAAAAAAAAAGAATCACTAGAATCACAACTAAACAGAGATGAAATCAAGTTAGAAACTCAACTGAGCAAAAAGGTTGGTCAGTATAAACACTAATAACCCCACACAAGGCAGAAATGATTCCATATAAACAACCCTCTTTAAAAACAATAGCAAAAATATTTTAATATTATTTTATTTTGTTAATGCATCACTTCCGTTGTGTGAAAATGTCAGACATCTCCAACTAAAAATTAAGGGTCTTGGAAAAAGATACCAGCAATAATAATTTTAATTGCACGATGTAAAAAATTGCATTTGAGATGTATATGTTTATGTTAACCAGAAAATACGTTTTTAACCTTAATTTTCCACATAAAGTATGTGTCTTTGGTTAAATGCTCCCAAAACCTTTTCCAGACGCTTAAAGAAGTCATCATGCTATAACTTGAGCTATTTAATCTCATTTATTTTTTCTTTATATAGCAGCCACTAGCTGTTCCCACTTTCTTGTTTCCAGACATTTCACAATTATTGCCAAAAAGCATATCCATTTGACTGCTCCATTGTAATTTTGCTACTTCTTTTATTATACTGCTCAGTTTTATTTCCACTCTTGTAGAATTCAGACTTTTAATCTGTGATTTTTAGTCTGTTAACCTACAGATGACATTTTTTCAGCTTTATATGTAGACTTCACCATCTATTCATTGACTCCCAAATGTCATCTTATCTTGCTCACTGAAAATCTCGTACAGTCACTTCTGCAATGATTTAATCTATAAGTATCCTAATTAATGGCTCTTTTATTTTCCTTGTTTATTTTTCAAAGACAAAAGCATAAGTTCTTGGCGTGAGAATATATCAGAGACCTAATGTTAACAACAGTGACAACAAAAAGTCACAAACTATTAAGGCATTATGGGGAATGTGATCCTGATTTCATTATAGTAAAAGACGTAATTTGTGAATAGAAGAACACTAAAGGGCTAGAACAACCCATTCACTGACTGCCTCTTGGGACTAAGATTTTAGGGTAATTTCAACTTGCATATATTTTATTTCTATACTTTTTCTCAATGCTCAATATATACTAGTTTTATTATCAGGAAGAACAATAAAGACTTGTTTTCCTATTGACAAAGCAAAGAAACATAACTATTTTACAGAAAGAAAGGAGGTTACTGTGAGATATGCTCAATGGGTTCAATGGTGATAAACATTTAGTACTAATTATGTGTAAGTCATAAGAATAGAAAAAATGAAGGATGAGCTTCAAACCTTAAGGTGCTTCACATTAACCTAGACAATGCAATAAATGATTCAAAAGTCACAACATTCTGTTTATTTTTTATTCAAAAATATTGAAGCCCTTTTTAATCAGTGTCAGGAGCGCATCTTGCATGTAGATGTCTTCAAACTATCAAATACTTGTATTTTTATAGCTAGCATCTCAGTATAGGAGACAGGCTACCAGCAAATGAACATCCTGCCTAGCAGCAGTAATTATGAAGAAGTACAGTGCAGGCTAAGAGGAGAGAGAGTGACAGAGCAATGACATTTTGGATAGGACATTAAGGAGAGATTTCTCTGAGAAAGAAAGATTTTAGCAGAGACAGATGTGTGAGGTGGCTCTCTCAGAAGACAGCAGAAGAAAGTACCAGTACAGACTCCCTGAGGCAGAACATGTGAACAGCATTTGAAGTAACTCAAGAGCCATTATGGCTGCAGTATGAAATCAAGAGGCAATGTGATGGGGAATGAAATCAAAGGCATGGGGTGAGTTGGGAGACAAATCAATAGGACCTTACAGGTCAAAGTAAGGATTTTGAATTTTGTAATAGCTGTTATAAGAAGCGATGGAAAGGTTGAGGGAAATGGAGTGATATATAGAATATCCTATAAAGAATAGTGTTGGAAGTCAAAAAGGAGGAAAGATGACTTCTTTGTTGAGAGATGATAGTTTAGACTGGTAGCTGGCAAACTACAGCCCATGTCCAAATCTATTTCTTTGATTGCTTTGCTATTCAGTCTGAGAGCTAAGAGTAGTTACCACATTTTTTTTAAAGATTTTATTTATTTGAGAAAGAATGAGAGCATGCAGGGGAGCATGAGCAGAGGGAGAGGCAGTGGGAGAGGGAGAGGGACAAGCAGACTCCCTGCTGAATAAGGAGCCTGACCAGAGCTCAGTCCCAGGACCCCAAGATCATGACCTGAGCCGAGATTAGATACCTAAGCGACTGAGCCACCTAGGCACCCCTCTGAATTTTTAAATGGTTGCATTTATATGTCTCTTTAAATACCTACATAAAATCCTTGATTTTTCCTCTTAACTACAAAGTTTAGGATATTTACTCTCCAGCTCTTTAAGAAAAAAATTGCTAACTTCTGCCATAGGTAACAATGTTTAGCCTTGTAGTAAAATCATTTATTATTTCTCCATGCAAATTTTTATTCTGGAAAGAAAATGGCAGATGGAAAGGGAGGACATAGGGAAGAAATAAATACTTGGATTCAGGAGGTCAAGTGACAAGGTTTGCTTTTGAATCAAATGTAGTGTGTGAAAGGAGTCAAAGATGATTCCAGGAGTTTTGGTTTGAGCAATTGGGTTAGACGATGGTGCCCATTTTTGAGCTGGCAGTGACTGGAAAGGAAGATGTTGCCAATAGAGGGAATTGAGAGTGTTGTTTTGGACATGTTAATTTTGGGGTTCCTATTAGATGTCCTTATAGAGACGTCTAATGAATGCCAAGAAGGTGATGCAGGCAATATGTACCATAGAATTTCAGAAGAGGACTGGGGACATTGGGGCTGCAACATAGTGTAGTTGGCATGTGAAAAAGACTAGTAACTACAATGAAAATGGTAATAATTATTATTAATAGTAATGTGGCTTTAATCTGTTCGAAGCATTTTGTAAAGTGTATGGCAGCCATGAACATGAATCTGGCAGACCTCCGTTTATGAGGAGCGTAACTGATCAAGGGCCCCAGCTGGCAAGTTCTGAAATCCATTGTGTGGGTGCACTGAAGCTGCAGTGAAGGACTGAGTATGGCAGGGATTCCAGGGCAGGTTGGACTCCTTTAATGACTGACTATATAACTCCAAGACACCCCCTCAGGCTTGCTGAAATTTTGTGAGACTATATGGCAGCTAAGGGCACTTCCACATGACACCTGACAATCCTTCTAGAGTCAGACTTGCATCATTGTCCTGCGGCTCCAGTTTTTAAATCTTGTCCCTTTATCTGTCAGATGGCCATTTCCCCTTATCAAATCCTTGTGAGTGTAATCCCATCTGATTTCTGTTTCAGATACCCAAACTAAACCCAGGTGCTGACATATGCCATTGAACTTTGAATAATACAGGGGTCAGGGGCACTGATCCCCACACAGTTGAAAATCTGCATATAACTTTTGACTCCCGCAAAACTTAGCTGCTAATGCCTACTGTTGTCCAGAAGCCTCATTAATAACATAAACAGTTCATGGTATTTTGTATATTATAGGCACTATGTACTGTATTCTTACAATAGAGTAATCTAGAGAAAAGAAAATGTTATTAAGAAAATCATAAGAGAAAATATATTTACAAGACTGTACTGTATTTATTTAAAAAATCCACATATAGGTAGACCCTCACAGTTCAAATACATGGTGTTTGAGTATCGAGTATATTATCTCACTTAAATCCCATTAAGGGTCATTCAAACAACTCTTTAAAATAGGTTCTTTTATTTTTATTTATTTATTTTTGTTTACTAAGAAAATTGCCCTAGTTTTTTTTGTATATAGGTTTTTTTTTCCTTAATTTTTTCAGTGTTCTAAGATTCATTGTTTATGTACCACACACATCCAATGCTCCACACAATACATGCCCTCCTTAATACCCATCATAGGTTCTTTTATTATTCTTAAATTAGAGGTAAGGAAACCAAGGATGGGAGAGGTGAAGGGATTTTTTTATAGTTTTCAGCCATTATTTTCACAAGTTATTTTTGGATGCCTGCTGTTGTCAAAAATAGGGGATGGAGCTGACTTTCCTACTCTAAAGCGTGCAGTTAACCAATATGTCACATAGTGCTTCTCAGTTGGGGACTTTTTTTCAGGGGACATTTAACAATGTCTTCGAGATATTGCTCATTGCTACAAGTGGGTGAGGTGCTGCTCAGCATCTAGTTGGTGGGGGCCAGGAATGCTGCTCACCATCAACAAATGGTTATCCAGCATCACATAGCAATAGTACTGAGGCTGAGAAACCCTATGTAACACCAATAGAATCTGATAGAGATAAAAAAAAAGAGACAGATTCCTGAGACTTGTATGAGTATTAGGAGAAGCAGGACAGTGAGGGTAGAAAAGTAAAAATAAATAAATGAATAAATGAATACATTCACTCTTCATGTCTAAGTGGAGAAGAAGTAGCAACAATAGCTTTAATTAATTAAATTGTAAATGTCTACTGTGTGAAAAATCTCACACTCTGCATGGCCAAAGAGAATGGGAGCCAGAAAAAAATAATTGGTTTGGGCTAATTTTAAAATCAGTTGACTTTTGCTGAGCAAGTACCATTTGAGCATTGCCTAGAAAAACAAAAACAGTTTATATGTAACATATATATTTACATACTTATTTATGTGCCAGTCATTTATGCTAGGCATTTTATATTATTGTTGACCTATATATATTGTTGACCTTTATAATATTGTTGACAACAGTATTATTGTTGTCCTCACTTTAAAGATGAGAAAACTAAGACTTTGACCTAGGACATAATTGGACTAAAAGTGGAACCTAGAGCCCGAACCTGGAAACCCTGTGCTTTAAAACTTTATTTTGAATACAAGAAATGACATGGTTAGTAAGAATGTTCTTCAAATTTTAAGAGAGTTGATGTTAATAATTCACAAGCAGTCATTTAACTGCTTGATGACTGTCCATTAACTTGGTTCTCTTTATATCACCATTTTCTTTTACTTTTTTTCCTACACAATCCTTGGTAGTTCTTGTACTTGAATGCAGGGTTTTATTAAAAACGAACAAGCAAACAAAAAAGCGGCAAGGAACAAACAGCCTCAGTAGTTTTCTTTATTTTGACATGCAGATGTGTTGTGTTGTATATACTAAATATGAATAATAATATGGTGTGGGTTGAGATGTGCTAAAGTACGGTAAAAGCACATCATGTTGATTAAATTTACTTTTTTATATCATATGGAAAATATATTGGGAGTTACTTTCATTTTCATTTGTGGATATCATCTGGCTAGCAGCAGCTTCATATTTAATTTATTACTTTTGTAGAGATAGGTATTTTATTGATCAGATCCATACTTAAGTTTCATGAAGCCATCACTTTCTGCAGGAAAGAGTTTCCCTAGAGGTTTCTAAAACTCTGCTTTTGAGAATAATAAACAATGGGTTTGTCATTTCCTGTTATAGCATTTATATAGTATTCCATTGTAGAGAGAACTTAATAATCATTAATAGAGATATTTGCTAAGACTTTCCTAGAGAACTTAAGAGCTGCTTTATAAAAATCAATACCAAGTACTGAGGGAAATATTTTGGCCATTTTTTCTGGGCATGTTTTTCCTATTACATTGGTGCTTAATTCTTTTGCATGAGTTTTATTGGATGTTGGAAATGTTTCTTGGAAAATACACTGGAAAAAATATACACACACAGACACACATGGAAAATACACTTGGAAAAATATGTATATATTCATTCTAGAGAAGAAAGGAAAGAATGAAGACTGGCAGTTTATACAGAGGACAGAAAATGTTCTGCAGAAATTTCTATTATAGACTATTTATTTGGAAATAGACTGGACTGATGATAATACTAATCACAATGGCTAAAACTTATTAAACATTCTCTATGCCAAGGATTTCATCTTTTTTTAAGTTTAAATTCAGTTAGCCAACATACAGTACATCATTAGTTTCAGATGTAGTGTTCAATAGTTCATCATTTGCCTTTAACACCCAGTGCTCATCATATCAGGTGCCCACCTTAAAACCCATCACCCAGTTACTTCATCCCCCCCATTCACCTCCTCTCCAGCAACCCTCATTCATTTCCTATAGCTGAGAATCTCTCATGGTTTTTCTCCCTCTCTCAATACTTTGCATTCATTTTTCCCCCTTCCCCTATGATCCTCTGTGTTATTTCCTATATTCCACATATGAGTAAAATCATATAATCGTCTCTCTGATTGACTTATTTCACTTAGCATACCATCTAGTTTCATCCACATTGTTGCAAATGGCAAGATTTCATTTTTTATGGCTAAGTAATATTCCATTGTGTGTATGTATGATGTATGTGTGTATGTATATATGTATACATACATCTTCTTTATCCATTTATTTGTCAATGGACATCTCAGTTCTTTCCATAGTTTGGCTTTTGTGGACATTGGTTAAGCATTTCATCTTTACTGAATCTTCGTACTGCATATCCTAAAAGGTTGCTTCTAAGTTTCCCATTTTACAAATAAGGAAAGAAATATGTAATTAGGTTAAGTAACTTGTCCATTTAGTAAGTGGCAGAGCTTGGTTACAAACCCAGGTGATCTGCTTCCAGATAGTAAAATCTTGGCCAAAAGAACTGCAAACAAGGTTGTCCCCTGTCTGCTGCATCTCTTAATTGAACACCATGGAATGACCTTCATTCAGGAACTAAACAGCCAGGCAGAATAACACAAACTGCACCAACTATATGGAGTTAAGGATCCAATAGACTGGGTGCTAGCTTACAGTATTAAAAAGTTTGGAGTACAATTAAGTCTACCTCTTTGGGTCAAAAGGGCATTCATTATAAAATTTAATGGGTTTGCATTTGTAATCTCTGCAGTCCTTCTTCACAAGCTCAAAAAATACTCCAAAGGAAAATGTCATAGGGTTCAATATTCTTCATGTCTCTTTTAGGTACATTCTGAATGCACAGAACTAAAGCCATTTCTTGAAACAAAAGTGTGAAATATGAGGTATGAAGAACTTTTTTCATAGATGGGGTACTCTTCTATGCTGTCTGTTTAGAAGCACAGAAATAAAATTAGGTATCTGCTCTGCGGGTCTCACATGGTTGACTTGATGCTGAAAGAATAAATTAAATATGAGTTAGTAGGGGCAAGGTCAGCAAATATAATTTATTATATTTTATTCTTTTTAAATATTTTATTTATTTATTTGACTGAGAGAGATCACAGGTAGGCAGAGAGGCAGGCAGAGAGAGAGGGGGAAGCTGGCTCCCAGCTGCCCAGCTGAGCAGAAAGCCCGATGCAGGACTCGATCCCAGGACCCTGAGAATATGACCTGAGCCAAAGGCAGAGGCTTAACCCACTGAGCCACCCAGGCGCCCGGGGTAAATAGAATTTATTTTAGTATAAACTACTTCTACTTCTTCAGGATCAGTGTCACAGAACATGAATGAGGATGACTACAGCAAAAGGTTAGGTTTATTATGTAAGAGAATCTTCCACGTGTTGGGCACCTTAATGCATCTTATGATGCAGTCACATTTTCCTAAATTGAGCCATGCAAATTTAAAATAGTGAGCTAATTATATCAAAATAGTCTTAATTTATTTGTAACATTTATTTATAACATTTGAATAGGAAAATAGAATCTTATCATTCAAAAATTGGTGGGTCAGTTCCCCTGGAAACTGATTGTATACACCACATGGTGGAGCTGGTTTAGCTGGTAAAAAGAAACACCTGTCTCTCTACCTCACAATTAACCTTGATTTTTTGACATTGTCTGAACCACATTGCTTTCTCAAAGGTGACAGTCTTGTATCTCATTCAAACACAACATGAGCTCCTGACTCTATCCCTAGGAATTCTCTTATATAAATAAGGTTATTGTTTTTGTCTACCTGTTAAAGTACTAATGTGAATCTGTAAAGGAAAATGTGTTTGAAATCATGTATTTGAGCATGAAGTTTATATGTGTAGAACTAGAACCCAACACTTGGCATAGCCCAAGATGACTGCTTGAAACTTCTTTTAAGGTTTATACAAAGAAGCTTAAAGGCTAAAATTGTACAGGTAAATATTGAGCTATAGTGTAAGATTATTTTTTAAGCATAATGGTGAACAAGCACATTATAAAGATCATATAAAATTTTTGAGTAAGAAAGAAATCCTGTAGCAAAATTCTCAGTTTAATTTAACAAAAACTTTTTTCTGTAGGATGTACACTTGTCAAGGTATACATGCTTCTATAAAAACTACATTGTCCTTTAAAGATAGCTAACTAATGGGGTGCCTGGGTGGCTCAGTGGGTTAAAGCCTCTGCCTTCAGCTCAGGTCATGATCTTGGGGTCCTGGAATGGATTCCCACATCAGGCTCTCTGCTCAGCAGGGAGCCTACTTCTCCTCTCTCTGCCTGCCTCTCTGCCTACTTGTAATCTCTCTCTTTCTCTGTCAAATAAATAAAATCTTAAAAAAAGAGTAAAGATAGCTAATTAAAAAGAAAGTAGGGCCTTAATTTGTTATTTTTTCCATCCTCAATATTATTGACATAAAAAAGTCAGAATGCTCATAAAAATTGGTTTCCATGTTTTTTATGACTAAAAACAGTTTTTTTCAGAAATTGGATTAATCCTCATTCTCTGAAATGTTTGCCAGAACTCTGAGATAAAAGGAAAAACATTCTTGTTATGTACACTTCTTGAGAGAGCAGTAGAGGCAAGATTGGAGTCCAAAATTATTCATTTCTGCTTCAAATCTTTCTTGAAACATTTTCCATGATTGTGATGTGCAACAAATAGCTGGGGAATTTTTATCTCCACCCCCTCAAGTAACACAAATCATCTGTTCCCCTTTTTTGTACAAATATGAAAGAGGGAAACTGTCCATGATGATTTGTGGAGAGTAGGTGTGTGTGAGATCTGCTATTTCCATGGTTAGTTCTGAAGCTGATGTCACGATTGCTTCCTACACAACAATATGGGAAACCACATTAGCAGCAGGAATCCCAGTTGGCAGAATTGCCAATTGTACCTGTTAAATAGACAGTTTTTTGGGGGTGGAATCCTTAGGACACCTTAGAGAAGTCAGTCAATGTTTTATTTAGAAATTAGAAGCTCCTAAAATGGGATTATATATTTCAAAGTCTTTGAGAAGTGAGTACAGTGTGAC
The DNA here is from genome assembly GCA_028533885.1 of Nasua narica. Taxonomy (NCBI): domain Eukaryota; kingdom Metazoa; phylum Chordata; class Mammalia; order Carnivora; family Procyonidae; genus Nasua; species Nasua narica. The sequence continues at coordinate 42,463,959 of CM052799.1, forward strand.
ACAACAGAAAGTAATTACTATTAATATTATCATGTTTGTTATTACCTTCTTATAGCTCTATGCAAGTCTTCCCACAGACACAAAATAACTTTGTCAGAAAGCAAGAATTTTGTTGAATAGGAATGAACCTCAATATTAAAAATTAAATCCAACATTTCAGCAGTTGCCTGGGAGAAATTTGGCATAGGAAATAATAATTTGGAGGTCGCTTAGAAGAACATGATGGCATGGAATTCTGAGAGAATCAAGATAATTGTGAGTATTCCTTGCTAGGAGGCCATGTTATCAGTATGGCATCAAGACGAACATAATCACCTGAAATAGCTGGTAATACATAGACTGAACAATGGGTATTATTAGCGTGATAGCAACAGGGACCTTGCTTTGAAAAACTTCAGGGGCTTGTTCATTCTTCTATTCATTTATTCCATAAAGTATCATGGAATAGAAGATACTGTAAAAAAAAAACAGTAATTTGGAAAGACCATCTTGAGAGATCCTTCATAAAATCAGAATCCTGATTTATAAGGTAAATCTGTGTCATTGGTTCTTGCTCTCGTAACACTTCTGTGCTGATGTGTTTTCTCCCTTTTTCTCCTATATTATGACATCAAAGTGGATTTTCCAAGGTACCAAGCTTCTCCATCTCTGGGAAGGCTGATTTTCTCTTAGAAAGATGGCAGTTCTCATCCAGCTATTGCACCTTTTGTAACACTAAGTTGTCGCTAAATCGCTTTCCATGTTATTATTCTAGTGGTTCTGTTGGAGGCCTCCCCTGGAACTGAACATGGCTTCAACTTGGGAACTACTCATGTTCCAAACATGATGGTTTTCAGACTTCATCTTGATTGAACAATTCTTTGTTCAAAGAATAACTTATGAAGATGCCCAGTAGATAAAATATAGAAGAGGAGCTGTTGTTGCTGAGTTTGGGAGCCTTATCTGCTTATTGCTTACATCCACCTGTGGCCTCTGCTTATTCCAGAGTAGCCACTGAGATAATTCCAAAGACCATTTAGGGCTCTGCGATATCCAAAATTAAAAATACTGCTTGGATAAAAAGTATTTCAGTGTCTTTACCTCTGTTTCTGGAGGTCTGTCATCATGTTATTTGAAAATGTTCTCTTCCCCACTCTAAAAGTAATCTTGGATTCTAACCCATAATCTGAAATAAGCCCTGAAACATTGATCTGTATCTGTAGAACTGTATTATTCAGGAGTCTTTTGGTTGCAAGTGGCACAAAATCCCAACTCATTCTGATCTAAAGGGGTTCTATTGACCAACATGATTGAGAGGCACAGGGATGGGGCTAGTTTAAGCACAGGTGCCCTCCAGAAGGCTTAGAAAATATAATTTTCCATCTCTCTCTCTCTTTTCCTGTCATTCACCTCATTTTACTGATATTGGCTTTATTTATGTGCAGGCTTTCTTCATGTGGTAGCTCCCACATAGTCTTTAATGGGCTTTTCTTTTCCAGTAGTTCTAACACAGTTTTTAGAATTATGATTTATTGTACCAGTTGTTGTTTTAATGAATAGGCTTTAGTTTTTTAGAGCAGTTTAGGTTTACAGGTAAGTTGAATAGAAGGTATAGAGTTCTCATACTATTTCTCCTTACAGTTTCTCTTATTAACATCTTGCATTAATGTGGTAGATTTATTATAATTGATGAGGTAGTATTGATATATTACTATTAAAGTCCATAGTTTGTTTACATTATGATTCAATCTTTGTGTTATATGGTTGTATGAGTTTGACCAATGCATAGTGTCAAGTATATGACATTACAGTATCACAAGGACTAGTTTCACTGCCCTAAAAATTCCCTGTGCTCCACTTATTTATCCTTCCCTCCCACTTCTGCTGGACCTCTGGCAACCAGGGATAGCTTTACTTTTTACAGAATGTCATATAATTGGGATCATAGAATATTTAGTATTTTCATACTGGTTTATTTCACTCAGAAATATCTAAGGTTCCTCCATGTATTTTTGTGGCTTGACAGCCCATTTTTTTTTTATTGCTGAATTAGTATTCTATTACATATACTAGTTTGTTTATCCATTCATCTATTGAAGGACATCTTGCCAAGTTTTGGCAGTTTTGAGTAAAGTTACTATAAATATATGTGTGCAGGTTCTGTGTAGACATAAATTTTCACTAAATAAATACCAAGGAGCACAGTTGCTAGGTCATATTGTAAGACTATGTTAAACTTTGTAAGGAGCTGCTAGACTATATTCCCAAGTAGTCATACCCTTTTGCATTACCACCAGCAATGAATGAGAGTTCCTGTTTATCCAGGTACTGGTGAGTGTTTATTGTTTCAGTGTTTGAGATTTTAGCCATTCTAAAAGAATGTGTATTAATATCATTATTGCTTTAATTCTCAGTGCCCAAATGAGACTGGATCAATTTTAATTGGTCATTTCTGAACCTTTCTCTGTAGTCAGAGGAATGGAATATGTTGATTAGATAGATTTATGTCTCTGGTCTATCACTCAAGGGTTAATAGTGATTTGCAGTTACCAAATCTCACATAGGAGAGATAATTTACAGTTATCTAAGAAAGAGAATCAGATTCCACACTAGTAATTGCGGCAGATAGCAACACACACACAAGCACATACGCACACGCAAATCTGCTGACAAAAATATAATACTATTAGAAGATGTATTCATATTTAAATAATTATCAGATGAAAAATTTGTGGTAAAGTTCAAAAGTCAAGGAAAGAGGTAGTGCCCATAGGCAATAGAAGTTGGGATAAGTGGCAGTGGGAGTATTGAGCTCAATTTCTACAACTTAAAGCAAAATAGAATAAAATACATTTATTTTCAACATTAGTTCTTGTTTGTACATATTGATTCATGAGTATGTATAACTCCTTTCTGTGTGAAACATATCACATAGTAGAGAAGAAATAAACAATCCACTAGAAGTCTTTTATGATTTAAATTAAGCTATTATTCAATGTAATTACTAGCCTGAATGTTTTAAAGTTTTCCTAAATAAGAAGTATAGAGGTTGTTTACATGATGGTTCATTGCACAATTATGAATAATCAGCAATGACTGTGAACTGATGATCATAGCATATGTTTTGCTTGAGAACATAATTTTTGGCAATGAATATACAATGGCTATTAATTCAATCGTAGAGCTTTTTACATATGTTGATTCAATAAGAATTATTTAAAAATGACTATATTGGCCAAATAATAGGTTTCTAGTCCAAATCCAATTGATGAGATTTAATATTGCAGTAGGAAGGACTGAGCCATGGGTAAAATGTACATAAATACTGGCACAAGTTAGTGATGTGACTTCAGGAGAAAATAAGAGTTAGTGTAAACATTTCATGGTTTTATAATATTTTTCAAATGATTGATTTAATCCTGGGGTTGATCATTACCATAAGTGTAAGCCATACGGCAATTGACATTAACAAATGTGCTTTTGTCTGTTTTATTCATTGAGGACAAGAATTTAAAGATTCAACATTTTGTATGTTTTGTAATACAATGTTCTGAAGACTTCATTCAGTAACAAATACACTGTTGGAAAGATTCTACTATGTAGAATCTTTGTAGTATCATGGAAGAATGGTGTTAGAAAAGAATTTAAATTTATAAACTGCTTTTATTTCATTAAAAGACCTATATTTACTTAATCCAAAGCTCTGATAACATCAGCAGTTGGTGTTTTCAGGAAATGTATTGGGAAAAAAATAGAAAATAAAAAATATTTACATGGGGGATATAGATTTTTATATACTCTGTGAAAAACTACATCCCACTTAAGTCAAATGGCCAAGAAATGATGAAATTTGCTAAAGAGGAAAAAAAACTCATATATTTCTATAAATTTCATCAATTCCTGCCTTTGTTTTTTGATCTATTGAGATGATAGGATTTGGGAAAGAAGGTAACTTATTTAGCCACCCATCCCATTAAAAACTGTCACAGTTGCTACAGGCCTAATCATCCCACCTTTGTATTAAAAGGAGAAAAGCTATTTTTGCCTCTATAACAGCAGACATAAGACCAAAGACTGTATTTCCTGCCTATGATTTAGAGAACTTACTTCTAAGTTCATTCATTTATTCAAGTGGTTTAAGATTAAATCTAACTATAATTTATCATTTAACTATCAGTTTCTAATAATGTAGGACTTTACCATAACATTGCATTTCATTATTATTTTCCCCATCATAACTACTGCTGTTGTCATTTTCATCATCAACATCATTTCATTTCTACAGCATTTTATAATTGTCAAGTGAGTGGCACACTGCCTAAGAAAATCAAATTGAACATGGTGCCCTATTTTTGTCACAATTATTTTTGGTTTTGAATTTGCAGGACAGATAAAAAGGGAGTCTAGATTGAAATGAATGGATTTAAAGATGAAGTCCATCAGATAGACATAAAACTACAAGAATAGTTAATTTGGATCACTGCGTTTTACTGTAGGTGCAACACTGGATTGAAGATGGGAAGGTATTGCTTGTTTATGAAGTGATTTGCCAAAACCCATTTATTCAGCCCGAGCCTTCATTTCCTCAGCTGTAAAACTGGAAGAGGAGAGAAAAACTTAAAGTCAACACAAGAACTTAGTTCATGTAGCCATGTCTTTCAAAAAATATTGGTTTGTGTCAGAGGAATGTCATTTCACTTCTTGCTGACATCTTTATTACTATTTCGGTTTCTGAAAGAGTTGTTATCTCTCTACCCAACTCATTCTGCCCCATGCTGGGTTATGTAGCAAACTAGCTTTTGGTTCTTTGTTCAGAGTAAGAGCAAACTTTCTTCTTGCATGCTTTATTTTAGAAGATTCCCCCTGTGGAAAAAGACAAATATAAAAAGACAAATCATATCATCAGAACCTTCTCTTTAAATGCTTCCAATCTTGAATGTTTCTAGAAAAGAGTGCTTTTAAAACTCACTGCTGGTATTTGCGCAGATTCATTTATTTAGTTTGGTCCAGAAAGGAGGGAGGTAGTTATTTTAAGAGCAAATATAGGACTCAATATTTCATTTATTCAGAAGGGGGCACACTTGTGCTTTTAATAGCAGATGTATTTAGATTTGCTAGTATATGAAATTTATACATAAACTTTTAGGAAATGATAGAGCCATTCCTTATTGTCAGGTTTTCTTAAAAATACATATGTATACACATGCACATGCACACACACACCAATTTAATACTTTAATAATTCTTAAATATGAAGAATGACAGAATTCAACATGCAGATTTCTTTTGGGGTAAAGACTTTATAAGTCTAGAGTCCTGTTAAGTTGAAAACTTAGTAATTTGGACTGAGAATTATTCAAAGTGATTAGGTTTGCTTTTTATAAATTCTTCTGTGACCATGGAAATGACATCCTTTTGACAACCTCTGGTAAATATTAGTTTAGTTTCTGAATTTTGGCAAACATATAGCCTTAAAAATGTTTTCCCCACTGGTCTTTATTAATAATGTGTCATATTAGCATGTGGAGATGACATAGGCACCCGTGGAGGAAGAAGAGTTATGCAATTGGGCTCTCTACAATTGGGCTTAATTATCCTGAGTCATAATCATCTTTTTCAAGGACACAGGGTAGTCCTTGATATGATGTTTGCCTGAGATTAGGAGTTCCCTCTGAAGTTTTTGAAAATCATGCCTAGCACCCAAAACTTTGACCTCATGATTGGTATGTTCTACCTAATGTAAGTATTTGGCTAAGAGTGATAAAGCCCAAATACTTTAAATCATGCAGGAATATCTGTGATACATACAGAGAATAGAAGAATACAGGATATAACTAAAGTGTGCTTTGAGGCTTTATTAAAAATTATGTTGGTTGTATCTTGATGACAGTATATATGACAAAGGAGAATATATTTAATATATAAAGAGCTTTTACAAAGTATAAAGAATATTTAAAAATAATTTACTACAAAAATGAGCAAAAGTGAAGGTTGTTGTTAGACAATTTACAATAAGAAGGGTGAATTGGAAATTATTGTTATGTATTTAATATCTACAGGAGAATAGAGTTAGTCTATATTGTAATCTAAAAACTACGTACTAAATAGTGAGATTGAGTTTTGGACCTGTGTGAATGTCTGAGATTATTTTAATATTAATAGCCAATGTTGATTTATATGTAATAAAGAGATACATATGTAAATGTCTATATACCTATACATAAATGCATATTACAAAGTAAAAATATATTTTTTGTGTATGTCACAATCAAGACTTTTTAATTATATGTAATCAAAAAAAAAAAAAAGAGAAAGAGAGATAAGAATGAGGTTGCTTAACATTTTGTTTTTACCTGAGTATGAGTTCCACCTAAGTAATCTCTCTCTTTTAATTCCCTGGACTGGTGTTTATTACCTCTCTCCTTCCTTCAAGATTTTCTCAATCTTGTGTTCACCAATACTGGTCTCTAAGATTGATAATGTTGATGCAGGTGTAAATTGAAACTATCTTCCTAGATGATAATCTGGCAGTATATATCACCAGCTGAATGGGTATAACCCTTGATTCAATATCTCTCTTAAGGAAATAATTGAGCATTATAAAGAAATAACTGTACACATGTTTATTGCTGTGGTGCTTAAAGTAGTGAGCAGTTGGCAACCACATAAGTGCCCATCAAAGTGAATGAATTAAGTAAATTGTGGTGAAATCCTTCAAATGAATATTTTATAAATATTAATACCATAAAGAGGATCTACATATATTGATTTAAAATTCCATATATTTTGGTAAATTAAAAAAGGAAGTTAAAGTAGATTATAGAGCAATTCCAATTATGTGAGAGACAAACATATGATTTTGGAGGTATTAAATAAATACCTGAGCTATATATTCCAAAATTCTTTTAATAATGATTCCCTTGGCATGGTGGGATTATATATGTTCTTTATAATCTATTTTATAATATCTGATAATTGAAAATCATGTGCTTAACTTATATTATCAGAAAATCACAGAATTGTTGCTTAAAACATAACTAGTCTTGGGGCACTTAGATGGCTCGGTGGTTAGGCATATGCCTTCAGCTCAGGTCATGATCCCAGGGTCCTGAATAGAGCCCCTCATTGGGTTTCTTGCTCAGTGGAGAGCCTGCTTCTCGCTGCTCTCCCTACTTGTGCTCTCTCTCTGTCAAATAAATAAATAAAATCTTAAAAACAAAATACAACTAGTCTTAAACTCAAGTTACTTAAAGTTTCCTTGAGTGAAAAACAAATAAAAAAATTTAACTTTGTAGTGATAGGAGAGATGAAGAAAATAGCAGTAAAGGAGATGAGGAGAAATATAAGTAGGTAAGAATTTAAAGACCCAGATTGTAAACCTTTCTCTTCCATCAGATGGTTTTCTATTTCTCTAAATTCTGACAAAATGAGGGGGTTGGGTTGTATGATCTCTAAGTTCTGTTCCAAGTTCTGACTTCTGATGGCTCCATGCATAAAAATTAGTTTAGTTCGTGCAGATTCAACATCTGTAATGAGGTCTTTTATCTGTAAGAGAAGTAGTAAAGATTCTTTGTAGGTGAGCATTGGTATCTTCCATAGCCATAAAATATAAGATACATCTCAGTATTTCAAGTTTCCTTCTTAAATAATTGTAGGTTTAAATATTTCCTCTTTTCCTACCTGAAGGCATGGGGAACAGCCTCACCTGAGGTTAAAGAGAATTTGGAAACTATGCATAGGTGGCATGATAGAATCCTCTGAGATAATTTTTGAAGGAGTTAGTCCAGTATAGTCCAGTAATGTGAAATAGCGAAAGTCTTATGGTAAAAGCAAGGTGGTCAGCATGTGGTCTAGATCAGCAAGATTCTAGCTCCTGATCTGTTTTATCTTTTCCAACCAGGCTATAAGGTCCTTAAGGGAATGACAGTACCATATGCAACATTGTATCTCTTACCCTCATCCTCTAGTACTTAGCACTTGTTCAGTGAATACTTACTGAATGAATAAATAAGTGAAAGATTGAATGTATAAGTTAATGACAGATTCATTCTACTGATGGTCAGGTGCATACATCAACAGATAAGAGGATGGTTTACCGTGTTGTATAACAAATATGTTTAATACTAATTATGGCATTAACTGCCTTTATGTTACAAATGAAGTCACTTTCTGCTCCTGAACTTCAGCTTCTTCACATGCAATATAGAGAGATATGACTACATAATTTCTAATCTCTCTTTCAATTCTAAGATGGCAGGATTCTCTAAATATATTTTACCAGTTCTTATGATATATTTTCTCTCATTCCTCACAACCAGTCCATCAGCCATTTCTGTTTTGTAAACGGGACCTGAATATTTCTCACTCTTGCTGCCATGCTGGTCTGTACCATCATCATCTTTCACCTGAACTGCCACAGTTCACCTAACTGGTTTCTTCACATTGTTACATTTGTTCCCACAGAGTCTATTCTTTACATACATAGCCCACTGAGTGACATGTCTTAGAAAACAACTTGGATCATGTTATTCTCATGTATAAAACCTTCCAAATTACTGACCATAACAATTTTAGTAAAATCTAAATCTTACCCTGGTTTATAATGTCCTATATGATCTAGCTCATGTTTAATTCCCTCTTATGTCCATTGGTTATCATAGATCTTTCTGACAGCTGGACATAACAGGATAACTCTCACCTTAGGTTTTTATAGTTGATCTTTGCTCTGTCCTTCATGTCACCTTTCTTAGAACTGCATTCTTCCTACCTTTAATCATTCAGAATAGAAAATAATATTACCTAAAAAAAAGATTATCTTGATCATCCTACGGTTGTTTCTCCAAGACATTCGCATTCCTTCTGTAGCCCATTAAACTGTTTTATTACCTTCATGGTGCCATTTCCCTCTCCTAATGACCTAATATATTATTTAGCTTCCTAATGTATGGTCTTTCTCCACTTTAACTCTCATTTGTTTGCTAAGCACAGGGACATATTCTCTTTTGTTCATTGCTCTATCCTTATTGTGTACAGAACATTGATAACACATAGTAGGTGCTTAAGAAATATTCGTTGCATGTTAACAGGTAATTTTCCTTCCAGACATAACCAGTCTTAAATGAGAATTTGCCTGATGCAGTGATTCATATTAACCTCCCTACGGTATTTGTATAACACCATTATAAAATACTGCTCAGTGTGTTATCTGCTTCACAGGGATAGAGGATGTTATAAGGATTAAACGAGATAATTTTTATGAAAGTCACTTTGTTAGAGAACAAAAAAGAAACAATCTTCTAATAGTATTTATTATTATCCTGATTTCACAGTTGAGGGACCTAAAGCCCCAGTGGTACACAACTACCCAAGGTCATAGATATGAGCTCTTCTGTATTCTACAGAAGACCACAGAGGCACTTTTACATAGTTTTTGGGTTTTCTTTCTTCTTTTTCTTTCTTTCTGGCTGAACATCCCTCACGAAAAGGTCACAAAGATCACAAGGATGTCTCCTGAAAATTAGGAAGGGCAAAATAAAGCTACTCTTGATGAGAAATGGCATATACATCAGTAAAGACAGCCAAAAGGAATATAAAATTTAAAAAAAATCAGTACAGAATTTGGCCTACTGGCCCAGATGATAAGGGAATAAACTACTTGTGATGTTTAATGTGAAGCTATAGAAAAGTTAATAGGTTTGTGGACAAATGTCCCAAACTCTCAGTTCAGGGTATTATTTCCCAATTCAAGAAACTTTCCTACCTTGAGGGTAGCAATTTTTATTCAGCTTTTGTGCAAAGCAACTGTCACTATTTCATATTTTCTTTTTCTTTTCCTGTTTCCTTACTAAAAGTGTTCAGTATTACTTGGTGGAATTCTGCCCTATTGTTTGATATCATGACACTTTCTTCCAGGCAGTGCAATGTGTTAGAACCATTGATGCTAACCAGAACAGTGTGTGATACAAGGGAGTATATTAATATATTAAGTGATATTTTATATAATTCACAAAACAGCTATTTAAAAGAAATCAGTTTTAGAGCTGTGGGATTTCATTTGTAGGATACCTAAGTTACATTACAATGTGATATATGTTCATTAAAACATGTGTTATCTTACTTGCTTTTATGTCACACAGCTAGTAAGTGAAGGAACTAGTCTTTCAGACTCCATTATTTGAATTTTTAAATTATTCAGCATTTATAGGAGGGCAAAATTTAATTTTGGTGCTACCTCATCACTTTCCATATCCAAATGGATATATCGGTGTATTCTGAGGTTGTGCAGCTCTGACTTGCCATTATGTGGCAATATAACAACATCTTGAATGGGATTTACTGCTGGTTGTAATGAATCTCCACACTTTGGTCAATTTCTAAGGGAATTATCCAGAGCTGAACTTGCCACCAGATGGCCACTGAGAGAAGAAGGAGAACAGGTTCATAGGCTTTGAGTATTTGATTTTATGCACATACAGTCCAAGTTTCTAATTAAAGAGTCCTAATGGACCTTCCTAAGGAATTTGCTCTCTGGCTTCTAAATACAAAGGTTCAAAGGGGTCTAGTTCCATTTTAAAAGCCCACATGCAAAAATAAGTGAAGTGCCTTGAAATTGCCAGTGAAGAGGTCACCCTGCAGTTTACGGAATAAAAGCATAAGCTTTCCAGGAGGAAAATCTGTTTTCAAATAAGGAAATGGATATTATAGCTTCTTAAATGCCATTCATTCAGAGGAAGTGACTCAACAGGGAGAAAAGACCTTGAAGAAGACTCTTTTTTCATGTCTGTTTAAATGAGAATTTTATTCAGTTGTGACTATTAAAAGCTTAAAATTTATAGTGGTATTTCTTATATTCACATATGTGAAGATGATTTTTTTATATAATTTATCATGGTACATACTGAGGTAGCTTTGAAATTGTGAACACTTTCTAATAGTTCTGCCTTAAATATTAATAAACATTCATTTTTAAACATTCAGATATTATATTAAAATAATAACCGTATTATAATCCAAAAATCTAGAATATAAATATTCAATCTTGATTTTTTTTTTAAGATTTTATTTACTTCTTTGACAGAGAGAAAGAGTGCAACCAGAGGGAATGGCAGGGAGAGGGAGAAGAAGGCCCCCGCTGAGCAGAAAGCCCGGTGTGGGGCATGACCCCAGGAGCCTGGCATCATGACCTGAGCCAAAGGCAGATGTTTAACTGACTGAGCCACCCAGGCTCCCGTCAACCTTGATTTTGATTCCAATTATGTAAGAGCTACAAATACAAGATTTTAGCACTTTTTTTAGATTGTAGATTATTTTTTTTGTAGATTATTTTTTTTTAAAAAAAATGATTCACCTATTGAATCCTAAAGTAAAGATCGGCACATTCAATAGATGTGTATTGGCACATTCAAAGTTCTGGTTACTTGGCTCCAGCCTTCATTAAACCTACAGTCTACTGGAAGAAAAGTAACCTGAGTGTTTAAGTGCAGTCTAACAAGTGCTATAATGAAGTCGCTGCAGCATATTATAATTACATATTGCAGGATCCTCTTACTTGAACTTGGGGGGTTAGAGAGAGTTTCCAGGGAAAGTGACATAGAAGGTGATACCTGATGTATTAGTAGAAGTCAGCTAAGCAAAAGGATGGAAAATAATACTTTAGTCACAGTGAGCATCATATCTGGAAGTATGAAGGCAAAGAGGATTGATGTTTTCTGAAGAAGTAAGAGAAATTCAGTGTGACTAGAAGTTAGAATTCTTGAGCAAATGAAATAGGAACTGGGTATTATAAGTAAGGATGAAGTGATAAACTGATATTGCATCTTGGAAGTCCATTTTCATTATATTAAGCAAATTGACCTTCCTTCTGAGACCAGTGGGCTTCTTAGTAAGATTTTTTTAAAGAAAGCAAACTGGTTCAGATTCACACTGTAGAAACATTTCAATGTAAAGAAAAGATGATGGGCAGATGAGAGCAGAGAAATTAGATACTGAAGGTCTTATTTAGAGTCTGGTTTAGGATTCCTGGCAAGAGACACTGTGTCTCAATTAGAATACCACTGAGGAAGAATGCGGAGAAGTAGCTGGGATCATTAGATTTTTAGAAGATTAAATTGAGAGGGCTTTGGAGTTGTTTATAAGTAGAGGAGGATGAGGGTGAGGGGGCAGGGAACCTAACTTAGATTTCTGGAATCTACAACAGTAGTAACTGGTTCCACTTCCAAAGATAGAAAACTCAGGATAAGCTTACAAGGGAAGGCCATAAGATCATTTATGGGCATGGAAAGTTTTAGGTTTCTGTAAGATTCCAAATGAGATGGCCAGCAGAAATTTGGATTTATGGATTTTGAAGCTCAGGAATGAAATCTGAACTAGAGATACAATTTAGACTTTTCAGCAAGTAGATGGTAATAGAACATACGAGAGTAGATGATATTACTAAGTGAAGATATTTAAAAGAGTGATTCTCACTCAAACTTTGGGTTCAGATGAATTACCCAGGAGATCTGATAAAACTCAAGGTACCAACTCCAGAGTGTCTTATTGAGTAGGTGTAAGATGTAGTTCATAAATGTATGTTTTTGACAAATAAAGTCCTATCGCATGATTTTGATCTGAGGATTGTCTGATCCCACTCTGAAATAAAAGAAGAGGGCCTTGCACAGTAGCCTTAGTAGGATCAGCACATGAGATGGGCAGAGCAATGAGAATCCAAAAAGACTGTGAAAAAGTAACCAGAGGCGTTGAAGAGAAACCCAGGAGAATCAAATGACACAAATTCTTTGGGAAGAGAATAGGTACAAGAGAAGGAATAGTCAACAGGGTCAAAAGTGTTGAGAGATAAAGATAAAGGCTGAAATACATGTACTAGATGTAACAAAAAGGAGGTCATAACAAAGTTGGCAAGAACAGCTTCAGTAGAATGATGTGGGCTGAAGCCAGATTGCAGTGGGCTGAGGGTTGAATATGAGATGAGGATTCAGAGACATGCAACAGAGACAAAATCTTTTAAAAGAAGTTAGGCTCAGAAAAGGGAAGGAGTTTGATGCAGCAGAGCCTGGGGTGGAGGCTGAATGTTTTAGGAAGAAAAGAACTTGAGTCAAAGTCTTATATCATACCTGACATGCTCCATTCCTAATTTCTTGACATTTTTTTAACAGATTCATTGAAGTATAAATTAACATTTTATAAAATTCATTGATTTAAAGTATACATTTCATTGGCTTTAATAAAATTACAAAGTTGTGTAACCCTTGCCATAATCCAGTATTAAATAATTACATTACCCCAAAGATAACCCTCATGCCCGTTTAATCCCCAGTCCCATACCCAACTCCAGGCAAACACTAAAGTACTTCCTATCTCTGTAGGTTTACCTATTCTAGACATTCTCTGTATAAATTGTACAATATGTGGTCTTTTATGTCTGGCTTCTTTGACTTAGTATGTTGTTGATGAGGTTCACCCATGTTGTAGCATGCTATTAGTATTTCATTCCTTTTTTTTTTTTTTTTTTGCTGAATTGTATTCCATTTATAGAGATACCAACTATTATATATCCATTTCTAAATTGATGAACATCTGGATTGTTTCTACCTTTTGATCATCATTCATGAATGGTGCTACTTTAAACATTCACTTGCAAATCTTTTTTGTAAACATGTTTTCATTTCCCTGGGCTACATCTCCAGGCGTGGGATTCCTGGATTATATGTTAAGTTTATGTTGAACTTTCTGTGAAACAAACATTTTCCTGAAGTGGCTGCACCATTTTATAGGCCCACATTCCCACCCGAGTCCTATAAAAGCTGGTATTTGATTTACATTTGTAACTAGATTCACTTATTTGGCTAGAAGGAAAACGAGCTGTGCTCCTTTCAGATAGTTGGGGGTGGGGCAAAGTAAGTTACTGCTTCATGTTTTATGCATGGTGTTAATGCTTCAAACTTTTGAAATATATCTGAGTATCAGTGGTAGCCTAGATTCATGGCCAGTCATGGAAATGACTTTTCTACCCCTTCCATCACATGGTCTGTTATTTTGTCTCTGTCCTTTCTTGCAAATACGTGACAGTGGACAGCTGGTTTAACTACACTCAGACAAAGGTAGGTGATATATTCTGGGGTTTTGTGGGGCAGGAGGATAGAAGTCCCTACGTCTTGCTATCTACTTGAGATACCAGTATCTTCTATCACAGCTTAAGTATCACCAGCAGGGGAATTTGGGGTTGATACTAAGCTTCATTTAATCTCAAGGTCCTCATCTTTACAATGAGGATTATAATAATACCTGCCTTATAGGGATGTTATGATGGATTAAATGAGATTATATATGTAAAGCACCTAACACAGTTCAGCTCAGAGTTGGCACTCAAAAAATGCAAGTGTTTGTGTTTTATGATGATAAAAATGACCAAGAAGTGTAGTCAAATACTACAATGCAGTTATATTCAAATGGAAACCTTAAATTTAGAATTAGATCATTTTTATTTGATACAGATAAAAGTCACAATAGTAACAACCATAATGCCCTTCATTATTTTAGAGTAACAATACATCAGGACATTTGCTAAAAACTTCCTTATGTAAAATTTAGTCCTGAAACAGTTTTATCAGGTAGGCAAGGATCCCAGATGGTCTGTGTTGGAGAAAAGATTTTCAGCTGTATCTTTCTCACCATGACTCCACATCTTGACTACTTGCTGTGCTAGCCCAGCCAGTGGGAATGACCATATCTGTTACAGGCGGTTGATATTGAGAAGTACAAAGACTAGAAAAGCTTATGAGATGTAGCTCAGGCTCATCTTATGCCACATTTGTTGCTCTGACAAAGAGGTAAGACCAGGAATCACCTATATCTGATGATTACAATTAGCTATTTGGCAATGCAAGATAGTTCCATTCTCCTTCCCACCTCACTTCAATACTATTTACTCTGTTTGTCATTTTAATAGCTGAATTTTGCCCTGAAATGGCCAAAGTTAACTTTTGACATTTTGACTTTTGACTTTTTGTCTATGTAGTTTGAATGCTTCCTCTTTTTATCTCTTAGAAATGCTGCAGATTATGTTTGTTTAGGATTTATTCTCTGATGGCAATTATTAAGTTGCTCTTTTTACTGGGATGTTTTATAACTTGAACAGAGAAGCTCTCACTTTAGCAAAGAGCATGCCTGTAATATGGAAATCAGGTGTTGGGGGAAAAGAACTATTAATAAAGTGCTTTGGATAGCCTACTACAGTGTTCAGATACAATCCTGTGTGGAAAATACAAAAAGCATCTTCTTGGCTAGATGTGATTGGCGCCATTGAGGCATATCACATATCTTGGGAGGCGTAGATTCTTTTCAGTATTCAGTTATATTGTGAGGGAAATGTGTAAATTAAAGTCACAGCCATCATGTTAATATATATTTCAGTCAACAAAATAGATGGTATAGCTGCAGATGGTGTCATGAGTTGTTTTCAGCATGGGTCCACATTTGGAAAATAATTTTTAACTGTTTCCTTCAGTTTCATCAATTTTAATGTCATCTGTTCCATCTAATTTTTTTTAAGATTCTATTTATTCATTTGACAGAGAGAAAGAGATCACAAGTAGGCAGAGAGGCAGGCAGAGAGAGAGGGGGAAGCAGGCTCCCTGCTGAGCAGAGAGCCTGACAAGGGGTTTGATCCCAGGACCCTGAGATCATGACCTGAGCCAAAGACAGAGGCTCAACCCACTGAGCCACCAAGACTCCCCATTCCATCTAATTTTTAAACTGTAAGTATAATCCAGTATTTGAAGAGAAAATCAAAGTGACCCTTAAGTGATAGCAACTAAAACTAATTTGATATAGCAGCAAAAATTAGTCTCCAGTTTATATGTTTCTAAATATATATAATAGCTCCACAAATACACCCATAATTTAGGCTAGAATTCTTCAGTTAATAGAAACCAATTTGAGCATAAGTTTGTTTCTCTCCTATAATTTTTTAAAAATCTGTGAATTCAACTTTAAATATCAGGGGATTCCTTACAAAAATTTTCATTTGGGCTTCTTTGATAAAGATTTGGAAATCCTTTCTTAGACCTGAGTAGGACTATGGACAAGTGATACAAACTTACACTCTACTATTTGTCCAAGTGCCCTTGCATACTTTTGACTTTTGGTTAGTATCAATTCATATTTAATCTACTGAAATATTTTAACCCATTTTTCCCCATAGAAAATTGAGTCTAAATTTAAAGAGCTCTTTTTTTTTTTATGCAATTTAAGCCAAAGCTATAATTAATTTAAAGGCAATTGGGGGACTAATTTAAAAGTATGTAGATGGTATGGCAAACATTTATTTAATTTTCTGTGCTGCTATAGAAATGATAATACCTAAGAAATATTAAATATTGTGTCACTTGCTGTGGTTTACATATATTTCCTCATTTAATTCTCACAACAAGCCCTAAAGTAGATGCTAAATGCTATTATTAGTTTAACAACTGCCTGAACCTTAGAGAAGTATGTACATTGCCCAAGGTCACAAAGTTTACAAAGAGTTGAGCTGAGAAAATCTTTTCTCCCAAACCCTTGTTCTTAACCCGTCACTTTCTACTTTGTCTCACTGCGACATTTATATTCTAAGCTATTTTCAAAGGTATATTTAAATTTTTTAATATTTTAAATATATTTGAAATCATATGACTATATAAATATGCATATAAATATAAATAATTATTTTTTCCTCAGACTAAACAAAGTGCTCCAAATACTCTGCCCATGTCCCCTTTTAGGTCACAGAGTGTCCTCTTTTTAGGAATCACCCATCAAAGGGGTCAGGATTGTGTAGCGTTCTCCCTCAGTATTTTCCTTTTTTCCCTATTGTAAATGAATTATGTATACACCCTGAAGTAATTAGCAAAGACGCTGTTGTTCAGCTGAATTTTAAACTAATTAATCTGACCTAATTCCTGTCAAAAATAATTAGGATGAAATATGTCCTCCCTAAGCAACTCTTTTAAGCTAAGTTGCTAAAGCACAGTATCTCTTGTGTATTCACTATGCCAAAATTGAGAGGGCTATTTATTCAGTGGTTTTAGAGGAAATGCTAAAATGCTACTCATGAAATGCCTTCTGAGCATCACCTCCTCAGTTTCTGTATCTAAATAAAAAACAAGAAGCTAAACTAACAATGGGGATTGTGCCATGTGCGATATCAGTGACCCCGTGACATATTGTGGTTTGCAATTAAAACTTCAAAACTAGGAGCACCTGGGTGGCTCAGTTGTTAAGCGTCTGCCTTCAGCTCAGGCCATGATCTCAGGGTCCTGGGATTGAGCCTCGCATCGGGCTCCCTGCTCAGTAGAGAGCCTGCTTTTCCCTCTCTCTCTGTCTGCTGCTCTGCCTACTTGTACTCTCTACCTCTCAGTCAAGTAAATAAATAAGATCTTTAAAAACAAAACAAAACAAAACAAAACAAAACAAAAACCTTCAAAACCAGTTCCTCCTTTTCCAAAAGGCTTTGGATGAAGATGTGTGCCCCATTTCTCAGGCCATTCAACTTTCCTAATTAAAAGCTATTCAGTTGTCTTCTAACTCTCCCACTCCTTACCTGTCCATTTTTATTTTTTATTTTTAACATCTTAAGTGTTCTAATGAAGTGAGGAAATGTCTCATGTAGGAGGTAAGTCCTGAGCTGTATGTAGGAAGAGAATTTAGGAATAGTACACAAGCAAGCTTTACTGACAGATGCAGTTTGTCAACAATTTGAGATATCTCTGGTAACGGTGACTGCAGTTTGAATATGATGATGGTGTTTGCTATCACTGGTGGCCTGAAGCCTTAACCACAGTCCTGTCATTCTATAGCAGCTTCTTCTGTGTGCTAACTTTGCTCTTTGATACATTAAGGATCTCTTAGGAGAAGAGAGCATTGTCAAACATAAATATCATATCACCAAGCAGTTCAGAGTTAATAACTTCCTTATTAAACCTATGAACTCTTCATGTTTTGTAGTCTTCCCTCCCCAGCCCCCTTCTAAGTTAGTTTCTAGGCAACCAATATCCACTGAATTACATTAAGCTCTTTATTTCAAGGCTGCAGTTCAGGATTTTGCTGCATATTTGTTGGCTCATTTATGGAGACTACAGCATAAAATTCATTAATTCTTTTTAATCTTCAGTACTTCAGTGATTTGATTCTAAACCACATTACCTATTTTTCATGTTTAAATCACACCTGTGCTGTGATGCTATTTTATATGTTGGTTATGCCAGAAATTTTGCAAGTTCTAATTTGGCATCATAGAAGCAAAAGTCCCACAATTTCCAGTTCTTGGTGATCATTCAGCATTTTGGGGTAGCCTCTTGGGGATTTAAAATTTTCAAAATCCCCTGTCTTGAATGGCTAACAAGTCTACAGCTGACTTTTAATAACAAAGAACATACAGTTTATGAATAGTTTGAAAATGTATTAAGCATTTACAAAAGAAAGAGTATTGTTTGTTTTAACAAATTAAGATTTTGATGTGGAACAGAGGTTCTTAGAAATATCCTTTGTTGGTGTGAATCAAGGAATCAAGGTTATACTTCTAAATTTCACCCAGCACTGTGTGAGAATGAAGATTAATCTCTCAGCAGAACTATTCTGTTTTGAATGTAAATGTTTTAAGACGTTCTCTCAAAAACTCTAAGCAAGGCTTCTGTGTGTGTGCGTGCACAGGCACGTGTGTACATACATTTACATCCTCATAATTGAGCAAAAACATAAATGTTTGTTCAGTCTCGTTTCTTAAAACACAAAGTAATCATCTCCATTGGTCACACTAAATTATGTCTTGAAGAGTAGGGAAGTCACATCCTTTCAAACTCTGATCCAGTCCCTTTCCCTTCACCTGCTTAGAGTCTAGCTAGTGGAGTATAAGGCTGGTTGAAAAAAAGGAATAGTCTTATAGTAGGCTCTGTAAGCTGTTCACTTCAAGTTCATTATGGACAAACCCTCCAGAGGATCTTTTTGCCATGATGGAACTTTCCAGAGAAGGTCTACATTGCGCAGCCCCCTTTGCATCTATAGGGTGCAGTGTTACAGGGTTCTCCTCAAAAAATATGGGCAGAAGTGATGTATGCCATTCTCAAGCTTGTCTCCTCAAAATCCTCCTATATGATCTTCGGTGTGTCTCTCTTATCCCCCTCTGCCAATTGGATGTCAGGAGGTACTAACTTGAGGCACAATTAAATATTTTGGCAGACCCTACGTCATCAGTGACCACATATGAACACCACATCTCCAGACCTTGCTTGTAAAACTGTTACTCATCACTGAGAATCTGGGTGTATCTGTTCCAACAGCTTAATATTACCTTAACTTAAAAAAGCTCTGAGAGAGTATGACTTCAGTCAGCAGAACCACAAACATTCTTCATTACCTGCTATGTGCCATATACCACAGATGGCAAGGATCCAACAGCAGCCATGTTGAGAATGGCCTCTAACCCCATTCAGTTGTTACTAGCAGACTATTCAAATGATTACATTAAATCCATTAATTATATGCATGTAAAGAAATGCAAAATAGAAATTGAGTGGCTTTAGAGCACATAATATAGCGAGATCTAACCTACCTAGCATTGACAATATTTTTATTTATTTGTTTTTTATTATTTCCAAATACTCTGGACAAATCCACATCTGGATTTCATGTTATATCCAGAGAACTGAGTCCAGAGTAAACTAATAAACTCATTAGGTTAAACTGTTTCTTAAAATGTTTTTTTTCCCTTTCCTCTGAGTTATAAGGTACTTAGAATACATTTCACTTACTTTTTCCTTTCACAAATGAGAAATGTCTTTTCCAAACTAATAATACATCTACTTTAATAAATGATATATCTAGTGTGTGCCAGAAATTATGTTATTCTCCGTTTTTAACAAATTTTTTATTGTGAATTACTGTGTCCATATATTTGAGTCTGCCATAAAAGTTATATAGGTCAGTAAATTACCATAAAAAGAGCACCCATGTAATGCCACTCAGACCTTATATTGGGAACTGCCTCCTCCCCAAAATTGCTAAACAGCCCACCCTGATGAGGGAGCAGAAGGCAAGCTGAGGGCAAAGCACAAGCTGACACCTCACAACCTCAGGTGGGATATGCATGACATTCCTTCAGCACTCCTGGCTGCCCTAAAGCTAAGGGAATGGAAAAACAAATGGTTAACTAATAGATATCACAGTCCTGCCAGAGGAGCCTCCATCAGTTTACCAATGTCTTAGTGATTAATAAGGAAAAAGCATTCTTATCAATAGCCTAACTTTCAGAGACCCATAACTCAATTTCCTGAAGCCCTAACATCACCTTCCCCTCTATAAGTGATGAGGAAAACAGAAGCATAAGGAAATGTAAACCAAGTTCTTTAAGACTTTTAGCTTACTGACAAGGACTAGCAATAGGAAGAGTGTAACATTCCTCCAGAAAGCTCCCAACTGTCTTAATGCTTCACTGGAGGAAAAAACAACCTGAGCCTGACAATAGCAAGGCCTCCAGTAACCTGAGAGTCTTCTTGAGCAGATGAAAGTCCTTTTAGACACCTCCCTTTGTCCTTACCTCCCCCAGCTCCCAGGTATATAATCAGCCACCCCTTACAACCCCAGTGCAGCAGCTCTTTCTGCCCATGGATCATGTTCCTATGCTTTAATAAAATTACCTTTTTGCACCAAGGACATCTCAAGAATTCTTTCTTGGCAATGGGCTCCAGACCTCACCAACATTCCAAAACAACATCAACCCCAATTCCAACTCCTTTCTTCTCATCTCCTTACTGCCTTTCCTTGTACGGTCATGACTATTACTTTGCTTTTCTTTATATAGTTTGAGCACATCACATACATCCAAAAATGATGGTATTTTTAGTCTGTTTTTAAGTTCAAGTAACCTGAATCATAATAGTATGTATGCTTTTATGTCTGGTTCCTTTCATGAAACTCTACATTTATAATATTCATTCATGTTCTTGTTTGTAGCATTACTTGGGTCATTTTCATTCTATTGTATAAATATGCCACAACTTAATCTGTTGTATAAATATCCTAAAATGTATCCATTTTAGAAAGAATAGCATTTAGTTTTTTGTTATGAATAGCACAGTAGTCTTATACCTGTTTCTTGGCACACATGTGCATATATTTCCATCTCCTAATTCTCAAACTTTGTTTGGTGTTGTGTTACATCCAGCAAGCATAATTCTGTAGAATTCAAAGATATTTTCTCATGAAAAGGGGTGGGAAGGCAGGACTGAGGTAATGTAATAGAACCAGATATACTGAGTTAGTTACCTAATGGCAGTCTCACAGATTTTTTAGATCAATGCTGAGTGGATTAAGCTGAGTTCTACCGTATATCATTGAAACAAATGAATAGAGAAAATAGATGATCATTGTCTTCTTTGAAATGTCATTACTCATTCTGTGGTAACATGGGTGGGATGCAGTGCCTTTTTGCTCTCAAGTTTGGTTTTTACCATTTTTATTATATTATTTCTGTCCTTTGACCAAGCCAAGCCTCCCCCTCCCATCATGGCATATGCTTTTCCATTGGCCTGGAATATTCTTATTGTAAAACCTTGCATGGCTAACTTTTTTCTCTTATCATGATCATTTCAACTCAACTCCGAAGTCTTCTCTGATAGTCTTCCTTGCCCCTTTTCATGCTCAATTACATTACTCTTTATAATGCTGTTAGAGAATTCATCACTATTAATGATTATCCTGTTCATAGTATCTTTTTCTTCTTTCTTTCCCTTCCTTTTCTTTCCTTCCCTTCCTTTTCCTTTCTTTTCCCTCCCTCCCACCACTCTTCTTTTCTTCCTTCATTCCTTCTTCTTTCCTTCCTTCCATCCTTCCTTCTCCTCTTCCTTCCTCCCTCCCTTCCTTCCCCCCTTCTTTCTTCCCTCTTTTCCCTGCCTTCCTAAAATGTTAGCACTAGGCATCTCTTTTCCTGAGCAAACTAGCCCACGTGTCTGCAGCAATACCTGGTTCATAATAGGTATTCAACAAATGTCTAATAAATAAATGGAAGAAAGGAAGGAAGAGGGAGGGTGGCCAAGCAGTAAAGACGCCATCCGCATTTATAAAAATTCTGTAGGTCTGCATGACAGGTATAAATGGACTCAGATCTTGTTAGGAGGCTATAAGCAATCCAAAATGTACCAGACAATTAACGACTAGAAAGAAGCAGGGAGCCCAGTGCTTCCACACAATAAGGCAGACTAAACGCATTAAGAGAAACTGGAGACACAGGACAGTGTATGACCATCATTCCAATTTTCTGTGTATATCTCTGTGCCAAGCTGTATATATATGAATTCCAAAATGGTCTGACTAATGTTCATCTCAAAGAAAGAATCTGAGTCAAAAGCGACCTCAGGGTTACTAGCCATGGAAACAGAGGAGAGAGAGAGTGTGTGTCATTAGATGCTGTAGTCAAAGAACAAAGTAGGGCCAAAAAAAAGAAAAAAGAAAAGAAAGAAAGAAAGAAGGAAGGAAAGAAGACCCAGTATGAAAGGGTTTCATTGTCTTTTGCATTCATTTGGAATAAACTGGCTGATATCCAAAGTTTAATATGAGTGAGGCTGTTGGGTAACCCTGGGAGAAAAAGTCTTGGAAGGCTTCACAAAATTGCTTGTCTACAGCATTGTGATAACAGACACAAAGGGTCAATATTTACAAGAGTCCATAAGGAATGGCCAAGATATCACAGAGCAATAAAGCTCATAGCAGAGGTATAAATTCCAGGAATTTACAAAACTGTTGGCAATAAAATAAATGTATATTTGATACCATAAAGAAAAGAGAGGCACTTTCTACTGGAGGTAGACTCAGTAAGAAAGTAATATAATACTTGTGCTTCTGGACAGGGAAAGTGTTTAAATATTTAGTGTCAAGCTGCTGTAAGTTAACCCTTTAATCAAAAAGTGTTTTCTTCTCATTTAGGCTGTTTCCTACCTCACCGCCCAAAGGTGGCGACTTTAATTTTACCATGTTAGTGAGCAAAAGAAATGACTAATTTTATAGACAACTTGACAAGAATATGAAGTAAGAAAAAGAGGAGATGGACTGTGTCCTATAGATAACAAATTCCTTTTCTAAAGTCATTGCTGAGGAAATAGTAGAATGTAACAACCCAGGAAGCCCAAGGAAATTACATGAAAGAGTAGTCAATAGATTGCGAAGGGGGGAAAGATGTGAGCATTTCTCAGAAAAAAAAAAAAATGACTTTGATGGGATGACTATGACACCTAAATGGAGCAGAGAATCTGGGACATAGATCCACATCTTTCATTTGTGAGAGCTCAATGGGGGAGATTTATGCTGAGTAATTCTGCTTGGCAATGAACTTAGTAAACCCTCCTTTTCCCCAATTAAATGCAAAATCAGACTATATAGTGGGGCTGGATCATCTCCCTCCTAAAGCTGACTCAGCATTTCATAGACTTTATATATCAAATTTCAAAAACTAGAATATAAAAAGTGGAGTTCATTTTCTTACCTTGCAAGAGTAGCTTTGGATTCCCATTTCTCCTACTTGTGGTTTACATGGCGAGAAGGTCCTAGGTGGGTTGTTCCTGAAGACCAAAGAGACCCACAAGAGTGATAATGGCATCCCAACTCTGACCTCTTTCTGCCCTGACTCTAAACTGCCAAGCCCTGTGGGTGCTGAGGAGTTTTCTGTTTCCCCACCAATCTCTAAGAACAAAAGTATGACTCTTTCACCTGGGTGTCTCTCAAGGATCCAGAGTGTATGATCTATTTCACTAAAGTAGTACAGGAAATCCCCAATGCTAAGAAAATAAGGCAGTCTCAGTACAACCCTATGAAATTTTTTTATTTTCTAGTCTGGTATAGGAAAAATGGAATAAAAATTCTCGGTTCCAGCTTTACTTAGAGGTGGTTCAGGTCAGAGAATTGTATAATTTCAGAGCTGAAAAAGATATTCCTGACCATCTATATAAACTGCTTATCATATCACAGCTTATCTTCTCACTGAGGATGTTATAGATCAGGGAGGAGAAGTGACTTATATAACTTATCCTTTCATGCACTTAGGTAACAGTTATTTACTGGGCACTGAACACACATGTTCCAGGCACTTCATTGGTGGTTATGCAGATAAAATGGTGAATAAGACTTGATTTTTGCCTTCAGGAACTAGCAATAAATTGGGCAGTTAAGATGAGTAAACTGTGAATGGTAGCCATCACACTGATCACCACAGCACTAAAGAGGACAGGATATACAGTCTTTAAGAGTGTATGCTGTTGATTGAGGTTATCTGAGTTCACATAACACCATGGTTCACATGTATGACTTTGCGCACTTGAGTTCACTTAATTATGCTTTAGTTTCCTTTATCCATGAATGTTGATGTATTTATCCTATAGGAATACTTCAGGATTAAATGAGAAAGTATATGTGTGTATATATATGTGTGTATATATGTCATGCACAATAAAATATCGAATAATTAGTACTGATCCATAAACATATTAGTATTAGTCATTGTAGTAGCATAGTAGTATCATTATTATTATTATTATAATTCAGACCTGGAAGTTAAAAAGAACACTTCCTAGCACTAGAATTTGTAGTTTATGACTGTATTACGGCTTTTGAAGAGTGTTCTGTCAAAAGGCATTAAATTATTTTCTGGGTTCTGGTTCTGGTTTCCTGGACTTTATTTCTGACTTTTTGGGACTTTTTAAATCCCACATTTCAGCCAGGGCCATAAGTACACTACACACATAACTTTAGGGGTGCCTCTAATTCTCATGATGATACTAGATTAGTATCACATGTATTCCAGTAAATAGCAGTGAAATTCATGAGGCAGGAATAACTATTTCTAATTCACACAAAGTTGTTGTTTCAGTTGGAAGTGTGGCTTCCTGGAGTATAAGTTCTAATCCACTAACCCAAACATGATAAACTATATGAAAACATTGTGCATACCACAATATGTAATATAAATGTAAGTTGGTAACATTTTCTGTCCTCCAGTGTAGGCTGTAAGTATTCTGAAGTCTGGGATATACCCAT
The DNA here is from genome assembly GCA_028533885.1 of Nasua narica. Classification (NCBI taxonomy): domain Eukaryota; kingdom Metazoa; phylum Chordata; class Mammalia; order Carnivora; family Procyonidae; genus Nasua; species Nasua narica. The sequence continues at coordinate 42,488,994 of CM052799.1, forward strand.
TGTCTATCTCTGAGTAACAGTGTGTTCCAAACATAGTCACTAAAACAAAAATAATTATTAAATCATTTGGTCAGGGCTCAGCCAGGATTACTGCTCTGCTCCATGTAGCATCAGTTGGGGTGGTTTGACTTGAGGCTGGGGATCCATTTTCAAGATGGCTCACTTACATGACTAGAAAATTGGTGACACATTCCTCAACATCATCAAAGCCATCTATGAAAAACCCACAGCGAATATCATTCTCAATGGGGAAAAGCTGAGAGCTTTTCCCCTGAGATCAGGAACACGGCAGGGATGCCCACTATCTCCACTGCTGTTCAACAT
>CM052799.1:42489817-42716254 GCA_028533885.1 Nasua narica
GGTATCCCAAGCAGGCTGTTCATGAGCCCAGTGATGGAGATTCCAGATATGGTAAACCCTTAAAACAGATCAAAAACATTGCATACAGATACACTGGCTATATCTTCAAAGTGATAGTTTGTGAAGGTAATCATATAGGAGGGAGAAAAACATTCAGATGGGAATATGGTTACACAATGAGACACTGGCCCCCCAACCTAGTTTATAGTAGTTATTCTCACTAGCTCCTGACTTACCACATGCACCTTTGATTATAGTCCTAATCATCACCTATACTTAGATTTTTATTTGTGCATTAATATGCTTTAACATCTGTCTCCCTTACTAGTCTGGGAGCTTCTTATGGAAGACGATGGATAAATTGCATTTCCCACTGAATCTCTGGTGTTTTGTATAGAATATTACATATAGTGGGCACTTCCATTAGTTTTTTTTTTTAATTTAATTTATTTATTTGACAGAAAGAGACACAGCAAGAGAGGAAACACAAGCAGGGGGAGAGAGAGAAACAGGCTTCCCGCTGAGCAGGGAGCCTGATGTGGGGCTTGATGCCAGGACCCTGGGATCATGAGCTGAGCTGAAGGCAGATGCTTAAGGACTGAGCCACCCAGGCACCCCCCATTAGGTTTTATTATAAGATAAATATTACCATTTGGGGAAAGGTATTTCTCGTTTAACCTTAAAGAGCAGCACCAGAGTCAGGCCCCAAGCATAGATTTCAAGGCTTCAACGTAGGGTCAAATTATATGTGAAGTCATCAGCATTGCCTTCTTTTTGGCAGTAGAGCCATATGAGTTTAATTGAGGATCTGTTTTCATCTTTTCATTTTCTCTTTACATTTTCCATAGAAATCGTGCTCCTTTGGACAGCCTCAATATATCGAGGTATGCTATAAAGTCTTTGATAGGGTCTTGAGGCATCTGGTAGAAAGCTATGACTAAAATCTTGCAAAAAATAAATAAATAAATAAAATAATAAAATCTAGCAAATAGTTTTCATCTTTCTGTTAGTGGCATGTCCCTCCAGGGTAAAGAGCAAACATTTGGCTGGACCAGGTTGTCAGTCAAAAAAAAAAAAAGGAAAACAGTTATCTCTGCTCATTTTATATTTCTCTCATTGGAGACTTCTGACTAATGTAATTTCTCTCATTGGAGACTTCTGATTAGGGGACCCTGGGTAGCTCAGTCATTAAGCATCTGCCTTCGGCTCAGGTCATGATCCCAGGGTCCTGGCATCAAGCCCTGCATCAGGCTCCCTGCTCAGCGGGAAGCCTGTTTCCCTCTCCTCCACTCCCCCTGCTTCTGTTCCCTCTCTTGCTGTGTCTCTCTCTGTCAAATAAATAGAATTTAAAAAAATTCTTAAAAAAAAGACTATCTCCACCATTACTTGATTGTGAGGTTTTTTTGTTTTGTTTTGTTTTTTGGTTTTTGTTCTGGTTTTGGTTTTTGTGTTTTTTGGTTTGGTTCTGTTCATGTCCTGTAGCATCTGACATGGCACTTAGAACATGGAAACCTTTCAACAATATCTATTGACTGAATGCAGTCATTATGTTTAATCATATGGTGGCAGAGGATGGCAGAGGAAGACAAAAAAAAAAGGAATAATGGGGTTAGAACTTCCCACTGTTCAACTGTGGGGATTTAGTGCTGACAATAGCACCTTTGAGCTGTATAATCTTGGTTGAGTTGCTTGAACTCTCAAAATCTTAGTTTCTTCAGTTAGGAAATAGAATATTGTTGTATTTGATAAAATGGCACAATTTTTGTAAAGCTCTTGGCACAGTACCAAGGTAGTGTGTGAATATGCCTTCTCACAAAAAAAAGAAATGAATATTTATTAGCAAATACAAAATAAAATTTAACCTTGCAGTATAATCCCCTAAACCTTCACAAACTACCAAAACTAATATAGTCATAGCACACTAAACTCTTCCGTAACTTTAGCATAAAAAGACAGAAGATCAGATCTGGTTTGAATTAAATCATGGAAGGTTTGCCAATGACATAAAGAGAAGGATCCAAATCAGAGCCCTTTGTTTCCTATAATGTAGTTTTACTTATCCTGAGCAGCATTATGGAAAGACACTAGCATATTTGTACCTCTCAGGACTTATTTAAAGGATGCCTTAAGAATGTCTTTTTTTTTTTTTTTTTTTTACAATAGCCATAACACAAAGAAGGTGAGACTCTCACAAGCTTAACAAGAGAAATAGATCAGAAACTTTTTTTCTAAATAAAGATCTTATTTTCATGGTGTCTGGTCTCTCTGACCTAAATTGCAGTAATTCAGTATGTGTGAAATTACCTTTTCTAGGACGGGAAGATCATAGCAAAAAAAAAAAAAAAAAAGGGAAAAACGGTGAGGAAGAAAAGAATACACAACAGAGGCAGGAGTTCAGTCTGTCTGACAAAAGCCTGAGACTAATAAGAAACTAAATAGTTTTAACAAAGAGAACTGAGAAAAGTTAACTACTAATAAGAAGGACTAGCAATTATCTCCATTCCTCAGCTATGTTTAAGGGGGTGAAAAAGTCTTTTAAGAACTAAAATAAAATAATGTTCAGGCCAAAGAATGGCATCTAATTGAGTTCTCTATTTCTGGGGTTTATTTTATTAAACTTTTTATCACTTTCAAGTTCATGGTGATGGCGTAGCAGATTTATTTCTGTAATTAAATGGATTGTTATTTACCAGCAGAAATAAAGCTGGCATAAAAAGACACATGATCAGTAACATAGTTCAGACTTTATGAATTATTACTTAGGGCTGATGAATGGGATCATTATTTCTTTCTGAATAGGTTAGCATATTATGTCCTGGGTGTAAAAACAGGAAGCAGATCAGAAAAGGCCAGTAACCAGCAACTTGTGACCATCCATGTTTCTTTTTTTCACCTTCCCCTTTGCTTTAGAATAAGTCATAAAAATATCACAAAATATAATCTTTTCATAATGCTGTGGTCAGCACTAGAACAATGTGAATTACAGTCATAATATTATTGCTGGCAGGTGTTATATTGTGGGTTGGATTTTGTAAACCAGGATTTGATGTGTGGGAGCCTTCAACTTGGTGTTGGAGTCCCACATGTTAGGGGTGGGTGGTGTATGAACAGACAGGTTCTAAATGAGTCAGCCTGATACAGGCTGGACAGTTTTACATATGGAGGAAACTTCTAGAAGAAAATAATGACTTGATAACTCTAACACTCAAACAGCTTGGGATTATTACATCTAGAAGGATTTCTAAATGGACCAAAAAATATTACAAAGGAGTAATACAGTCTTCATGGTTGGAAGGGAGGAATTAAAACAGGGGTTCTGGGTCTAGCATCTGCAATAAATTTCTGCTAAGTTTTTACAAGCCATGCTGGACCTTTGGAGTATATATTTAAATGATACTACTCATGAAGTCTGCCCAAGTTGACCAAATTCAGTTTAAGAATGAAGGATAAAAGAACAATTTTCAGTTTGAAAAGTTTACTAAATATCTAGCAAGTTGTATATTATAATAAGATCAAATATCTCTCTCCCTTTTTTGTAATAGCCATAAACTAGTAGGAATCAACCTTTTGAACCTTACATACAAAGGAGAGAGCAGACAGGAAGAGATCTATTGGTAATACAGTTTGGGGGGGCTACTAATATAGTCCCCATATCAGTCAAGGTGGGTATGTTTGTACCATGTTAACAAACACAGAGGCTCAAAATGATAGTCTTTCTCAGATCCTATGTCCAGCTCAGGTGAGCAGGAGTCTTTGCTTCTCACTGTCTCCAGTGAGGCTACTCAAGTCCCCTGTGGGCCCAAATTCAAGTGCAGTCTGATCATATTTCCAGAATGAAGAAAACAAACAAAAAAAAAAACTGGAAATACTTGTATACAAGTATATGAAGTAAGAAAAAGAGGAGTGGACTGTGTCCTACAGATAACAAATTCCTTTTCTAAAGTCATTGCTGAGGAAGTACTTGGTAAACAGCCATAGTGCCTACCACAGTGGCCATCTTTCCTTGATTAACATGTACCTCTGAAAATATGTATTTTACCCCCCCCTTCCTCCCTTACTGTTTGAAGTTATCCCAACACACATCCTTGGATTAGATAAAGGCTATAGTTTCAGAAATACTGAGTTTTAGTGTTAGAGACATCTTTTTTTTTAAATTTAATTTTATTTTTTCAGTGTTCTAAGATTCATTGTTTATGCACCACACCCAGTGCTCCGTGTAATACGTGCCCTCCTTAATAACCACCACCAGGCTCACCCATCCCCCCACAGTTTGTTTCCAAAACCCTCAGTTTGTTTCTCAGAGTCCACAGTCTCTCATGGTTCGTCTCCCCCTCCGATTTCCCCCAATTCACTTTTCCTTTCCTTCTCCTAATGTCCTCCATGTTATTCCTTATGCTCCACAAATATGTGAAACCAGACATCTTATATAACACATGATCCGTCCTCTCACTTTACAGATAAAATTGATGAAGAAAATGTGACCTAGCTATGTTAAATTACCTACCTAATTGCGTAAACTAAGTTAACATCAAAGGTGTGTTCTGGTTCTCAGTTGGCATCTCTTCTGTTATGTTGCACAATATCCTTTGGAATATTATAGCAATAACTGAAGTTGTTGAATTTCAATTGGGATTTAAATAATATTCTATATAGAAAGCAAAGCATTTTCATTTTTTAAATTATCCATCACATGTGTCTAGCACTTTCATTCCTTCTTATATAGAAATCTCACATGAAGTGGGACATTCGGGTTTTATTAACTATTAGATTACCACTACCTATAAGGGTATCTGGCACATAGAAGTTATTGAATTAATATTTTCCATTTTTTATCATCTGTTTATCTTTTGTATGTTTACCTATCTGGCTCTCCAGTGAATTAAAGAGGAAAGATTTCAGTTTCATTGGTTTGTGTAGTTTCAATGCCTAGCAAAATATGTAGTTATATGAACAATAATGCATAGTTAAGTTTTGTAATTAATGGATAAGTAAAAGGAATGGTAATGTCATTAATTTTGCTAATTATGAGGACTGCAAAGCAAATCTGAATTAGTGGAAGGGCTGAACTGCAATATTTTTTTTTTTAAAGATTTTATTTATTTGACAGAGAGAGATCACACAAGTAGGCAGAGAGATAGGCGGCGGGGGGCGGGGGGAAGCAGGCTCCCTGTTGAGCAGAGAGCCCAAAGCTGGGCTCCATCCCAGGACCCTGAGATCATGACCTGAGTTGAAGGCAGAGGCTTTAACCCACTGAGCCACCCAGGCGCTCCTGCCATATGTTTTTTGAAAAAAAAAAAAAAATCCGATTTTATTTATGTTCACATAAGGGATAACAACGCTAACAATATAACCTAAAATATTATGTTTCTCAAAAGTTATAGATTACATGCAGAAATTTACCTGCCCATTTGTGAATTAGAATGGTCTCATAGACTTTCCAATAAATCTTTTTTTAAAAGTTATTTTCGTTAGCTTGATTCTGAAATAACTTCCATGTATCCCATTTTAAATGTTTTTGAACAGTTTGTAATGTTGAGCCCAATTGACCATTGTCTAGCAAATATGGCAAGTGGACTTGATTTGAATTTATCATATTATCCTAGTAACATCTGTCTTTAAGCTGCTGATTTATACATGGTTAAATGTAGTATTCTTAATAATTTACTACACTTCTCTTTTCAGAATAAATTTTATTTTCAAAGTGATAAACTGCTCTTCTGTTCTGTAGCAAGACATTCAGACCCTAAGTCAAATAGCTCAAGTACTAGGTTGACACATCATACAAAAGATTAATATATAATGCAGATCTCAAAGCAAACACCCCCTTTAGATGAGTTTCCCACACCCACCTATTTTATTTAAAGTTTCTTGGATATCCAGCAGATTTTTTGTGAAAACTCTGATTCTCTGACCAACTGGTCTCTCTAGGAATATGTTGGCTTAGTGTTATGGTGTACTGAGATTTATGTGTGTGTGTGGTGTAGGGTAGAGGGGCTCTTGGGAGCAAGGGTGATTTAGTACTTTTTACTTCTCCATTGAAGAACATTAAAAATCAAAAGAGCTGATATAAAAGGCACAGGAGCTTGGCTTCTGTGGGATTGCCTGGAGCAAATAGCGCTGTTAGCATCTATAAGCAGGATGTGACAAGCTTCTCACTCACCACCTTTGGAGAAGCAAAGCTCAGCATTTTGACGTATCCTGGGAACAACCAACTCTATATTATATTAAAGAGAAATTGATATTTTTTACTGTTTCATGAAGACCCATGAAAAACAGTATGTCAGACACCACATGACCAACCTTTATAAAAGCATCCAAATTTCCTTCCAATTTCCTATTTTCCTCCCCTCAATGCAAACAGTCCTTTTTTTCTCTCTCTCTACAGGCTTTCAGTCAGTCAGGCTCTTTTCTACTTTCATTACCCTCCCATCTCTCTCCCAACACACACACACCCCCACCCCTGCACACACACACACGTACGTGCACACATACACACTCTACCTGTTCTTACCTCAAACAAATGATCTCTCTTGGCTTCTTTAGTAAGGATTCTGGTTCTCATTCCATTCAGAAATATAAAACATATGTCCTTTTAGTAAGCAACAGACTGTCTATAGCAAATAGTTTTTTCCCCTGTGACTTGTATAGGAATTGGTCCTCTGTCCTGTGTTCAACTTTGTCCCACAGTTGAATCAACATATTCATTCATTTAGTCAACAAATATTTATTGAGCGACTACAGATGCCAGACATTTTCCAAAAGATGAGCTCAAATTCATATTCATGGTTTGTTTGACTAAAAACTTACCTGTCATTCTCAGTAAATATTTACTTCGTAGTAATAGTCACAGAGCATTACTGTAGGCGGTATTCAGAAGAGGAGGGAATGTTTGTGGTGCTAAGAAAAGGCAGTCAGCTCTCTTGGACCTGTGTGATTGATAGAAGGAACTTTAGCATAATGAAAACAAAGCTTAGGAAACACATATCAAAACCACAGTTGAGATATCACCTCACACCTCTCAAAATGGCCATTATCAGAAAGATACGAAATAACAAACTTTGGTGAGGATGTAAATAAGAGGGAACCCTCCTACACTGTTAATGGGGTGCAGCCACTGTGGAAAACAGTATGGAAGTTCCACAAAAGAATTAAAATAAAACTATCATATGATTTAGTAATTTCACTTCTGGGTATTTATCCAAAGAAAAGAAGAACATTTATCCAAAAAAGATATATGCACCCCTATTTTAATGTAGTATTATTTACAATAGCCAAGATATAGAAACAACCCAAGTGTCCATCCATAGATGAATGGTTAAAGAAGATGTGATATGTATGTACACACACACCCCAGATGAAATATTACTCAGCCATAAAAAGAGAATGAAATCTTAACCATTTGTGACAACATGGGTGGACCTAGAGGGTGTTATGCTAAGTGAAATGAGTTTGGGAAGGACAAATATCATATGATTTCACTTATATGTAGAATCTAAAAAAATAAAACAATGAACAAACAAAAAGAAAGAGACCTATACAGAGGATAAACACAAGGAAGGGAGATGGGTAAATAGGCAAAATGGATGAAAGAGAGTGGGAAGTATGGGCTTCTGGCTATTAAATGAATAATTCGTAGGAATGAAAGGCACAGCATAGGGACATAGTGTTATTGTAATTGCATTGTATGGTCACAGATGGTAGCTGCACGTGTGGTGAGCATAACATAATATACAAAGTTGTTGAGTCACTGTGTTGTACACTTGAAACTGATGTAACATTGTGGGTCAATCATACTTCATTATTTGAAAATATATTTATTTATCTATTTGAGAGAGAAAAAGAGTCGGGGGAGGGGGAAGGAGGAGAGAGTGAGAATCCCAAGCAAACTCCCTGCCGAGCACAAAGCCCAATGTGGGGCTCACATCCCCAGATTACAACCTGAGCCAAAACCAAGAGTCAGACATTGAACCAACTTAGCCACCCAGGTGCCTCAATTATACTTCAGTTTTTTTAAAAAAAGGCTAGATAGCCACTTTTGCCACTAGGTACTTATTTCTGGCTGGAGAGTAAAGTTTTACAGATCCAAGGGTAGGTATCAAAGAGTATGTGAACTAAAGCATTAGGCTAAATAGGAATAACAGGAGGTCAGAGTTGGAATGGACCTAGAAACATAATGTCCAAAGTCCTTCTTTCATGTTGGTGAAAACTAAAGAGCATACAGAGAGAAGATAATATTCCAAATTAATAGGTCTTTCCAGGTTTGGAACATGCAATCATAGCTTCTCTTTGATTATTTGAAAATCTATTAGCAATGTTAACTATCACCTTTCCAGGTTGAACACAAACATCAACTTTCTTTTTCAATAAAGGCTTCTGTGATCTTTCTCAACTCTCGCAAAACATTTTGAATATGGTAGAACTTTCAGTGATTTTATTACATTATATTATATATTATGTATTTGTCAGCCAGAACAAAAACACATCATTCTGTTTGGCTTTATAATTTTAAGCTGCCAAATGCCCAGCAGTTTATGTATGAAGCATTGGAATGTTGTATGCTCATAAGTACTTTTGATGTAAGCATTTCCATTTCTATTTTACAAGTGGAAACTGACTCTCAGAAAACTTCAAGATCACACAGCAAGTAGAGGTGTCAGCTCTCAAACCCGAGTTCTTCTAACGCCAATATTGGCTTACTTTGTCATAATCTACACTTGTTTATACAATAATGGTGAAATCACTGGCATTAATATTTCAAATATATGCTTATATACATGTTTACACAGGGACAAATGTTATATACAAATAAATAATTATATACAATTGACTTTTAGTATTTATATATAGAAAAATAATTTATTAATATAAATGCCTTGTACTAATCTGTTTCATCTTTGCACATACTCTTCAGTTTTAAACAGGATATATGGGAGTCTTATCATTCTTTTTGAACATCCAGCATCTCTCCTTCCTTCATTAATTTAGTTAGAGGCCACCCACTTTATGAAGCAGAGTCCCCCATCCCCCCCCTACTATTTCAGCTATAATGTCCAAATACAAGCTTTCCCAGCTTACTTTTCAGCCAGTGGGTGGCAGACTGATTTTAGGTGTCATTTCTAGTCTTATAGTCACTAGCCTGGATTGCCAACATTCTGGAAGTCTTAGAAGACTCCTAAAATTCTCCTAATAAATCATTCCATCTAAATTAACCAGAAAGCTTTCTGAGGTATGGACTTCAGAACTTTAAGTACACAGTATAGTAGAAAGAGTTTGGAAGGATTCTGACGTCTGAAAGTGACTTTTCTTTCTGAATTTCAGCTTTTTAAACTATGGAAATTGGGATAATAATAATTAGCTCATAAGGTAATAGTGAGAATTAAGTGGTGTGATAATTGTCAAGATTGAAGCACTATATCTGGTAACAGAAATAGATTTGCATACAGTCCCTACAATTTTTGAAAAAAAAACCAAAATAGGAGATTCTTCACAAATTTTCAGGGAAAATAAAAATTAAACACTGCCTTTATTTTGTAAGCAGTTGAAACCAATTTTGTAAGCAATATAACCCATTGCTTACAAACTTCTAACTTAGAGATTTTGTTAAATCTCTAAAAGGAGATTTAACAAAATCTGCTTTTGGTAAATGATCTTCCTTGGATCCCACCCTTAAAGTAATTTTCTCTACTCCTAAAGATTGTTTCTTAGTTAATAGAATCCTAGGGTAGAAATCAACATTAAGGAACATGTATTGTACAGAAGTCCTGTTACTAGAAATTTTATATGTTAGTTCAATCAATCCCTAAATCTGGTACAAACTTGTTGAAAATACCCATTTATGAGATCCGAAAAGGTAAAAGTCTACCAGCTGAAGTTTTAAAATCTGGCACACAAGACTATCGGAATCCATACCTTTTTTTTTTTTAATGTTTTTTTTTTTTTTTAAGATTATTTATTTATTTATTTATTAGAGAGAGAGACTGAGAATGAAAGGGGAGAAGGTCAGAGGGAGAAGCAGACTTCCCGCAGAGCCGGGAGTCCGATATGGGACTCGATCCCGGGACTCCGGGATCATGACCTGAGCCGAAGGCAGTCGCTTAACCAACTGAGCCACCCAGGCGCCCGGAATCCATACCTTTTGATTTCAAGTCCAAAACACTTTCTATCCTTCCTACAGTAACAAAATATTCCTTTTCCTTCCACATCTTTCCCTGTGTAAGAGGTGAAGATAGCAAGCTTGTCAATTCCTGAAACATTAAAAAAAAAGAAGAAGAAATGGGGGGCGCTTGGGTGGCTCAGTGAGTTAAAGCCTCTGCCTTTGGCTCAGGTCAAGATCTCAGGGTCCTGGGATGGAACCCCGCATTGGGCTCTCTGCTCAGCAGGGAGCCTGCTTCCTCCTCTCTCTCTGCCTGCCTCTCTGTCTACTTGTGATCTCTCTCTCTCTGTCAAATAAATAAATAAAATCTTTAAAAAAAAAGAAAGAAATGGGTGTTATTTCACTGATCTTTGAAATGCGGTGTATATTTATCAGTTTGTTGTTGTTCCTATTAGGTAGTACAGTAAACTCAACCTAAGCCAATGGGGAAAGGGGAAATTCATTTCAATTTTAAGTGACCCTTGGGTAGAAAAGTTTTTGATAACTGGAGTTTTCCTCCTTTACTATGACTTTTTACGTTTTCTTGACACTTTATTAGGTCCATATAAACACCGTCTTACTCCTAACAGCTATGCAGATTATCTTAAATTTCAACTCATCCAATATCCAGCTATGTAAGGCTGGACAAATCATTTAAACTTTCTGTGCATTGGTGTCCTCATCTATAAAATGGGGATAATGTCAGCACAGGTTTCACAGGGATGTTTTAAGAATTAAATACTAGAAACATTACTATATAGTGCAAAATGTCTATAAAGCACACAGAGCTCAGATCATATAAACTTGTGTTTCTAAAATGAAAATATTAACTGCTTTCCACAAATATATAAATATATCAAATATATTATAAATATATTAAGTATATAATTTATATGTATATTAAATATATTGACATATTTGGTAAAATGAACCATATTTATTATATATAAACATATCTTGTAAAAGGCAATATGTATTTAAAGGTAAGATTTATATAAATATATATCTTATAAAAGGTAAGATATATAAATAAAGGTAAGATATAGATAGATAAACAGAAAGATATATATGGCACCTGTGACATCTTTCTAGGTCCACAATAAATTTGCTTCTCTGAGTCACAAAGTTTGACTTTAGGGTAGGTCTGTCCGTCTGTCTCTCAGAGTACAGTCTCTATCTATCACTATCAGGTATAATTGGCTTTTGCTAAACAAACAGATTCCTTGGCCCCAACCATGCCTACCAAATTGGAATTCCTGCGGATAAGTCCTGGAAATTTTCATTTCTCATAAGAACCTGGTGATCATTATATGCACTTAGGTTTGACATCTCAAGATCTTTTCCTTGTCCTTGCTCTGCCATTTACCTTAAGCAAGTCATATAACCCTTCCATGTCTTAGGATTTGATGGGAAAAAACTTTGGTCTTAGAGACAGACCCACAGCCTGTGGTTGAATCTGCCAATTTCTCTTTGTATGCCTTTGAGAAGAGCACGTAGACAAATTGAGTCTCCTTTTTATCGTATGTAAAATGGAAATATTAATGCCTGTTCAGCCTAACATCCAGGTGTTATGAAGATAAAATTAGATAATAGAAGTGAGGAAAATTTGCAAACTCTAAGGGCTATGGAGATGAGAATGTTTTTCTTTTCGGTAAAATAGAAGGTGAAAATTTCACAGGTGTGATGTGAGGGCAAATAAGATTATTTTGAAAGTGTTTTGAATTTTTTCAAAGTTAGGTGTTTGTAGAAGAATATAACTTGGATGATCACTATAATTCTTTTAGGTTGTATTATTTTAAATTGGACAATGGCAATAGTTTAAAGTGACTCATAATTCTCTAATGAAGAATATTATAAATATCCTTATGTTTCCCTTATAATTATGTTCATAATTACTAACTACATAATAATAAAAATAAATGGTAGTGGGTTTTTTTCTTGGCATAATTGCCTGCTATTGGTTTTGCAGTTTTATGCACTGAAATAAAGGACAACCTACACATTATTACAATTAATAATAGCCTGTGCTGATTGAATGATAAATCCCATTTGCGCATTATTCTACCCCCATTACTGCCTGAGCTTGGCATATGACTGTAGGATTATGGGTTCATTTATCAGAGCGAGATCCAACCCAGGAACTAATGATCTCTTGAACTAAAAACGATTTCCCTTCCATTGTTCTGGTGAGTAAACCAGATTAGATACATATTCCTCTGTATCTATGGTTTATACCAGGAATTGGACTCTTGATTCAAAAAAATGCACTGGAAAGCACAGAAAATGGGAGTTGATATCCTTGTTACCTGAATATCACCACCTGGACCTCTAATTTCTTACCTTTTTTTTCCTCATTAATAATTTTATATATGATAACATATTGAAATGATATTTTAGATATATTAGGTTATTAAAATTCATTTTATCGGTTTCTTTTTATTGTTTATTTTTTGTTGAAGTATAGTTAACAATACAATATTAAAATGGTTTCAGATGTACAACATGATGATTTGACAATTCTACACATAATGAAATGTTCCACATTAAGTGTAGTCACAACTTGTCACCATATAATATTATTACAATAATATTATCTATATTCTCTGTGCTATACTTTTCATCTCCATGACTTTTTCATTTTGTAACTGGAAGATTGTACCTCTTAATCCCCTTCACCAGTTTCACCCATTACCCACCCCCTCCCCTCTGGCAACCACCAGTTTGTCTCTGTATCTATGGGTCTATTTTGAGGTTTTATTTTTTAGATTCCATATAGTATTTGTCTTTCTCTATCTGATTGTCTTCACTAAGCATGATACCTTTTGCTGATGCTAATGGTGAAAGATCCCACGACTACAAGTGAATTCAGAGTAAGAAAATCGCATGTCATCTCTCAGAATGCATCTAAGATACTACTTGTGGTTGGGAAACTAAATGGCATTAGGACATGAAGGTTAATAGCATAATACTTGTCACTTATTTCATGCTTAATTTTTTTTATTTTGTTTTTCTTTCTCTGAATTCTCTTTCCCTTCCCATTCCCATCCTATTCTTTTTTCTTTCCATTTCCTTTTTATATTCCTCTTCCTCCTTTCCATTCTTTATGGTTTCTTTCATTAGGAGACAAATTCTTAAATGCATTCCCTTGGCTGAAAAGATACAATGACTTTATTTTACTAAATGACTAGTAGCAAATCCTTTTCAGAGGGATTTTAGCAGTATTTTAGGGTATTTAGTAGGTAAAGGGGCATTACAATATGCTTAGAAATAAGACAACTTCAAAAGAAATACAAACATATTCTTCTAGGCATCTTTCTTGCAAGAAGAGGATCTTTTTGAAGTTTATCTCTGAGTGACTATGAGGTCTTTCTACCTCAAGTACACTTGCATTTATATTCTTTGATCCAAATTTTCATTATCTTTGGATCACCCCAGGCAGAAGCTTAAATGATATTGTCCATGTTAATTCATCTCATAAAATAATTAGAATGGCTGCCCATTTCTGGTGAATAGTGAAATTTTCCAGTTTCTAATGTAAAAACACCACAGAAACTTCGCTACTCCTTTCAACAAATGAAAGGGAATTTCCTCAATGTTTAGCTCATCCCAGGATACATAACAGAACTAGTAACCAAAGACCATAATTTTGCTTGATTCAGCCACCAAACGTAGCTCTACTCTTGGTGTCATATAGCCATGAAACCTGGATCTCTGCCCATCCTGATTCCAGCCAAGAAGATAATTGCTTATGTTCAAGGCTAGGCATGAAATATACATTGATTTCCTGTTGGGACCTGTACTCAAAGAGAGTTTTATCCATTCCAACTTTTACTTCTAATGTAGTGCGTTTGGGTTTTTGTTTTATTTATTTTGTTGTAATTTTTGACACAAATAATTCCTCACTCCTTACAATTTTTGGAATAACAAGAATCCATGATATAATTTATTTAGAACCTTCTTTAGAGGTACCTATATATCATGGGATAAATATATAGGTATATATATGGATATATAGATATATATATGTTTCTATATATAGATATGCTTGCTGGGGCTCACACATTATTTGCTCTGTTTTTCTTTAATTTATTACTAATTGCAATTTTAAGAATATATCCTTCACTGCATATCTGAAGTGAAATTAGCTTGGCTGAACTCACTTTAAAAGTTTGAAAAAGCTTATCTTCTATTGGACAAAAAATTAAGAATGTGCTTGAAGGAAAAGGAGGGGAGAGAAAATGTCTCCAAATGCTAAATGTCTCCATTTGTAGAAGTTTGAGCTACCTCACTCATCCTTTTAGTATGCTGTAATCTGACCTAACAAAATAAAAAGTAATTTAGTGAAATAGTATTAAACTCCCATGGTTATTAACTATAAATATAAATAATGAATCCAAAGGTCTTTCAAAGCACATTATACTTTATAATTATTTATAATTAGAATAAAAATAACTTTTATTAATAGTAAGACCTTATAGTCCTTGTGATTATCGGATGTTGTTTTATTTTTCTCAGAAATACCTTGAAACTTCTCATTTATTTTATAAAATGCCAAATTTTGCAGAAGAGTATGAAATTATCACGATTTGCCCTCCCCACCAGAATTTCATGTGTTTCTCAGAAATGAATTCCACTTAAATCTTCATGATTAACACAATTACTTCTGAGTGTTCTTGGAAACAATTTAATAATCTCTGCTTAAGAAAAGTATTTGGAGAAATTCAAAAAGCAAAAATCATTAAATGTATAAAATAGGTTTGTTAGTTTACCCTGAAAGGGGTGGGAGAATTCTGGACCATGGACTCAATGTTTCTAACAGAGGAGAAGAATTATGGAAAACAGTCCTTCCTTATAATTATGGGTGCACAGTTGTTAGAACCCGTGACCTGTAGCTACTATGGACCACAATTAGAAGAATGAGAAGTAGATCAGGGAGGTAGACCAGGTGTGTGACCCAAAGTAAATTTGTTGAATGGTATGTGCCCAAACTCTTGCACCTCAGAACATTCTTACTCCTATTGATAAAACTATTATTGGCTGGAAAAATATATACTTTACAGTGCTTATACAATTGGCATCTTGGCATTACTAGGAGTTGACGGTAGGGACAAAGCAAAGCCAGAAAGAGCTGGGAAAGTGTTTTATGATGGTAAAGATTCTAATAGTTTAGAATGTAGTGCCATCACAGAATTCTTAAATCATCACAAAGAACTCATTACTTTTTGCCCTGTCAGACATTTGATATTTCAAAAATGAACAGAACTTATACTTCTGGAGTGACAACAAGGCCTTCTCATGACTATCATGTCCTGGCTACTGACCAACACTCCAACTGCGTCTGGTTTCACTTTCCACCTTGCTTACTGTGTTGGAGATACACTTTTTATATTAGATTTTCTATGCTCCGATCTCTTTCTAACTCCTAGCCTCACATTTGCCCTCAGAAGGAAGTGTTTTCCCTTCCTTCCTTTATTCTTCCGTCCCTCCCTCCCTTCTTTCCTTTCTCTCTCCTTCTCTCTCTCTCTTTCTCTTTCTCTCTTCTCTTTTTGAAATTAGTCTCTTCTCACTGTCAGGCCCTGCCTGACATGTCACTTATTTAGAGATTCCCTCTCTACCCACTGTATCTAAATTAGGTTTCCCCGTTTCACCTTTAGGTATATCTGCCTCAGTATCCCATTTCCATCAAAGATCTCTTAAAATGAGAACTTATTTTTATTTATTGTATACTTCTTTTTGTCCCTCTCCTCTATTTGAATATAAATTCAATGAGAACCAGAATGGTTTCCATTTTATTCAAGGATGAATTGCCAGTGCATAATAGAAATAGAACGCATAACTTCTGGTGGGAAAAAGAAAGTTATGATTGGATTTAACAGCTTTAATGAGAAAGAGGCCAATACAACAATGCTATATTTTTGTGCTATTCTAGTGACCTCATGGGAGACCATGACTACCTGAGAAATGCAGTATTAGTGATAAAATAAACCTTTACTTCCACATTAGATCAGGGAATAAAATGTGTTTAGAAAGAAAATTAAACTTCAACGAGATAATATTCTATCTACTGCTGTCTAGAAATATTGATGAGAATGTAAAAGAGTGAAAGAACAATTCCTTTTAGCAAAATTAACTTTATTAAAAGAACTTTACTTCCTTTGGATTTTTCTCGAATTAATCTGGGATTTTCACTTTGGCTGACAAGGTATAACTGAGTCAGAGTTGCATATCTTTTAGAAAGACTCAAGCACTGTTAAAGCAAAAACTATTAGGAGAAAGTGATCATACTATGATATCCTTCTTCAAGGAGAGGTTATCTGTACAGTTTCTGAATTCATTTCAAATTCACTGCTGCATTTTTCTGATGGTATTATATGGGAAATCTGTTTTGGAAAACAATGGGCTATTTTAGGGGAATAAAAGAAAACAAAGCTGGGAACTTGAGCATTGAAGTTCTACTACTATGACTCTAGAATAAAATTTGCCATTTTTGCTTTCAGATAGTCAAGGAAAAATAATTTTGGAGAAAAAAGTCAAATTGGTTGTTTTGTACCATGATGATAGCGTTATTGTCTTGCTAAACACTTGGCTCTTTAAAACGTACTTTAGTGTTCTTGTGTAAACAGACTGATTCATTAACAACATGTTAGTTATACATTTCATCAAAAACAGACCTTTTCAATAAAATGCCTCCCCATAATATGGTATTATTCTTATTAAATGTATTGTTCTGATTCATCAGCCATGAGTTTTAAAAAATGAGAAAACAAGTCCACAATTAATCTCATACATAAAATAATTCTCCACAGCTCTAGGGCTGCCATATGTTTTTAGGCTACTGATATTTACATATATCAGAATAATTAACTCTGTACATGAATTCTTATGACTGTCTAAAAATATTTTGAGGGTGTATACTAAAGAGTTTCTATTTTCTAAAACTGCCCACGTATCATTTTAATAAGTAAAACAAAGATGAGAACTACACACTTTCATTCACATCAATTTTCATTAGAATCAATGGAACAAATCTTGCTTTCTCTTCAAAGAGATCAACATCATTTCTTCTTTCATTTTAAAATTCTTAGATTTGTGTGTATATATGTTTGAGTGTATATATATGTGTATATATGTGTTTATATGTGTATATGTTTAAAAATGTATATGTTCTCATTCAAATGTGGAAACAATAAACAATATGGTTTCCTTGTTTCTCCATAAATGAACTTCAGAAAAACTTAAACTTCCTGAAGGAAAGTAATTCATTATGAGATGAATATTCAGTCAAGCCATAGTTCACACTTACTATCAAGTTTTTTGATCCCATCTCAAGTGATGTTCCATGATTCCTCTTTCTAGTGTAAATCTCCTCTAGGCACAGAGAGATACCTATGTCCATGTATTTGGAGAAGAAACCTCTGGTATGCATGCTCTTCTCTTTATGGCTTCAAATAAATTCCAGATGATTCATAACTCATCTAAACTAGACTCCGAGCTATGGTTTCACAACTTGCTCTACCTATTGCTGAAATACCTTGTGGTGGGTATAACTCATGGTCTATTCAGAACATGGTGGTTTCCTTTCTCCTGTAACTTGGCTCTATTTTGGTTTTTACTGATTCTTCAAATCCTTTGAGTCTCAGAAATAATCTGCCATCCAGGCCCTGGCTTAGACTATTCATGTCAAAGCAACGATCCCAAGGCTACCTATTCCCTTATCAGGGTGGTCCTAGCCTCATGGCAAGCTTGGATCCCAGTTCTGAGCTCTTCCACAGATGAATACCAGAACTTCTAGATCCCTCGCCCATTGTGTGCAGACCCTAAACTATCTCATGTGTATTCTCTTAGGCATATCAACCCACTCTCTCTCTTCAGCTACAACTAACCACTACCAAAGGAAAGAAAAAAACCCTTCAGTGTGTTTAATAACAGGGTGTTTAACAAAAATAAAAAGGCAGGGTGCGTGGGTGGCTCAGTGGGTTAAAGCCTCTGCCTTTGGCTCAGGTCATGATCTCAGGGTCCTGGGATCGAGCCCCGCATCAGGCTCTCTGCTCAGCGGGGAGCCTGCTTCCCCCTCTCTCTCTATCTACTTGTGATCTCTCTCTCTGTATAAATAAACAAATAAAATATTAAAAAATAAAAAATAAAAATAAATAAAAATAAAAAGGCATTTCCATATGATTTTAAAAGCATGCATCCAAAGCAAAAGAATTTTCTAGGTACCTCTCTTGCAAAAATAATTTTAAAAAGATTATCTGTAAGTGACTATGAGGCTGCTAAGTAAAATACACCAAATATATAAACATATTTCCAATCCTGGGTTCTACCTTGTTTGGTACAAGATCCATAGGAATTTTGAGATTCTCCTGTTGTTGTTGATATAGTCAAGGTAAGAAGATAAGTTTTCCCCATGGGGAAAAACAAGTCCACATTGAAGTCTTGAAACTATGCAGTGACTGTGTTATTCTGGGCTGAACTTGGCCCTGTTTTTACCTGAGGTGATAAGCTTCATGGCCAAGCCTTCATTGTAGAGTGGGTACGAAGAAAGAAATCAGCTTACCAGTAAGGAAAAGCAATAGACTTCTCATATCATACATTGTGCTTAGTTTGGATGGAAGTCTTCTATTTACCATGATTGGTCTGACTGGTCAATTAATGACAAAAATAACTTAAATTTTTTGTTATTTAAAATTAAAATGTTTTTATTTTTAAATTAGAATTAAAAATGTTTTAAATTTTAAAAATGTTTAAACATTTTTAAAATGTTTTAAATTAAAAATGCTTAACATTTTTTTTAAAGATTTTGTTTATTTATTTGACAGAGAGAAAGAGATCACAAGTAGGCAGAGAGGCAGGCCGAGAGAGAGGGAAGCAGGCTCCCTACTGAGCAGAGAGCCCAATGCGGGACTCGATCCCAGGACCCTGAGATCATGACCTGAGCCAAAGGCAGAGGCTTAACCCACTGAGCCACCCAGGTGTCCTAAAAATGCTTTACATTTTTAATGCACTGTTCCAAATGTCGTTCATTTTCCAATACTTTGAAGTAGGGTTACATTTTGTTGTTTTTTGTTTTGCTTTTTTAATGTGAGTTTGCGGATTGAAGGACTATGTTCTTTATCTTTTATAAACTATATCCATAATGCATTGTCTTTAATCCGGGTTGTCTTGTTTAAGTGAAATGAGAACTCGACATACTTGCAAAAATAAACCCCTTCCCAATCTTTTGCATTTGCATTTTTCTGTACATAATTCAGGGCTTTTTTTTTTTTTAAATAATTCGTTTTAAGTATTTTGAAACCATCAAGTATGGTTTTCTAAAGAACCGTTCTCTTCCCATGCTCATATTCCATTAGTTGTATAAATAATGAAAGAAGTAACAAAAAGTACACCTGGAAACAGATTTAGGAAAAAATACAAATTATTCTTAGTAAGCATGCAGCTTATCTGTTGGTAGCAGAAATGAGAGAATATTGGACCATAATTTAGTAGCCTTGAGCAGGACTTGGGTGATGAACATAAATTATGGGTTTTGCAAGGGAAATTGGCATTCTTAGTTAATCCAATAGGTTAGTTAAGTAGAGGTCAGTTAAAAGGGCTCCTGCCATATTTACACGCTTTTTTTTATATAGCAATATCAATCATGCATATATTATATATTTCCTTTTTTCTCTTCACTTACTTGAATTCATCCACCTACTTATGAACACATACTCAGTTACATATTGGGAATATCAAGATAAATGGGGACTGGACCCTGAATGCAAAAAGTGTCATCCAGGGGCACCTGAGTGGCTCAGTGGATTAAAGCCTCTGCCTTCGGCTCAGGTCATGATCTCAGTGTCCTGGGATCAAGCCCCACATTAGGCTCTCTGCTCAGCAGGGAGCCTGCTTCCTCCTCTCTCTCTGCCTGCCTCTCTGCCTCCTTGTGATCTCTCTCTCTCTCAAATAAATAAATAAAATCTTAAAAAAAAAAAGGGTCATCCAAAGGGGGATCACAAACATCCATCCATATTTTCTGCCAAGTGCAACAACTCATAATAAATGGCTTTACCTATTAGAAATAGGTCCCCATGCCATTTATTTTTATGTTAGCTTTTCTTCCAGTATTTTATGTAATGTTCTACTGTATAGTTTAGAGAATGTGTTAAAGACATGAGAGCAACTAGATCAAAGTGTGTGCTCTCATCACTAATTGTTAGTCTACATTAGTTGCAGCTCTTTTAAATGTTCTTCACTCCAATGTGAGGAAGGTTAAATTTAATCTTTCTCAGTCTCCTGAGGTTTCTGAATCATATATGTATCTCTGAAAAACTGAGCACGTGGCTTTAGCAGATGCCTTTTTACTTATGGACTTCTATATGTCATATGCCCCACTCATAACTTCTAATTGATAATGACTGGATACCATTATTTGGCCTTCTGGTACTTCTGAGCCATATTTGGCCAATGTTATTTTTTTTTTCTGATTTTCGTTTTTTCCTTCACTTTTTTGAAGTTTGTAGTAAACACAAAATGGAATAATTATTTGATGGTTAACATAGTGCAATTTTTTTTTAAGTCTTTGAAATTAGATTCAATTTTGTTACATTTCAAAATTAGGAAAGTATTTTACCATTCCTTTTTTTTTTTTAAAGATTTTATTTTCTTTAGAGAAAAAGAAAGCGTGAGTCGGAGGTGGAAGAGGGAGAGGGAAAGAATCTCAAGCAGAGTCTTTGCTGAGTGTGGGGCTCGACTCAGGGCTTAATCTTAGAACCCCAAGATCATGACCTGAACCAAAAGCAGACCCTTAACTGACTGAGCCACACAGGTGCCCCAAGAGAATATAAGACTGTAAAGTAAATGTAAATAACGTTTGTTAGCCTCATCTTTCTGTTTATACCTAGCATTTTTTATTCATCTTAATAAAATTGCAAATCCAGTGCCTGACATATACTTGGCACTTAGAAAAGTTTGTTAAATGAATGCAACTGAAGTAACATAATTGCTTATGTAAGACTTCTCTTGTTTTAAGTGGCTTTTTAAATAAGATGTTTTCCATTTTTAAAGAGAGATAATAGAGAATTTTAGAAACAAAAAAGTAATGCTAATAGGAACCATAGCAATTATCTAGTCCATCTTTTCCAATTTTCAGATGAAACTGACAGCCAAAGAAATTAAGCGATTTAACGAATGGCAAGTTAAACTGACTTCAAAATTTTAAGATGTATTACTGAACCATGTGGTTTATTTAGTTCAAAATTTTGATTCAACCAAGATGTATGAAGTATGTGTAATGATGAAAGCACTGTAATTAAAGTGCTGAGCTTTAAAAATAAAAAAAAGGGAATGAAACACAAAATTCCTACCCACAAAGAGTTTGTAAACTCTGGACTAATATTTGGGAACTACTGCAATTTAATTCTCCAACTCAGAACTGGAATCTGGGCTAGAGATATGGATTTAAGAATTATTAACAACCAGTTGTTATAACTAAATGCATGTGGTAACGAGATCACACAAGAAAAGAAGAAGAAAAGAAAAGAAAGAAAAAAGAAAAGAAATAGTTGAACTAAGGGTGGAGTCCTAGTGGTGACTTGTTTATAAGATGAAAGGGAGTCAAGGGGAAAAAAAACACTTAGGAGGAGGAAAATCAGAAGATAATAATAGTTCTTTGAAAATCAAGGGACTTAGAGAATCAGGAGTGATGGGTTGTTTTATATACATTGCAGAAAAGCCAATCAGGTGGAGACTTAAAAGACAACATTGAAATCAGAAATTCAGAGTCCTAAAGGATTCTTGCAAAAGTGCTTTTGCTACTAAGGGGGTAGTATGTTAAGCTCTACAATCCAGATTGCAAAGAATTTTGAAAAGAAGAGAGGGACAGGAAGATAAAAGTCAAAGTCTAACATTTTCCAGAATTTGTTCTGCTAGTAGCTTCTTAGGTTTTAATAGCTATTACTTGAAAAATATAAAGGAGAAGTTTGGGGCAGAGTTCGGTTGTGGAATATCTTAGGGAAACAATTTAAAAAGTTAATTTTGCTTTCTGAGAACTTCTCAGAAAATTTATTTGGTAATGAAAATGGGGAATATCCACAAGACGGTGTATTTGGTCGTCTACTTTCTTAAATAAAAAAGAAAAATATAAACACTTTTTGAGATTAATATTCTACCTTAGTCCTGGGAAATTTTGTTTTGTAATAAAAAGAAGAAACCAAAATGTTTAACATTAATAGATAGAGAAGGGAAAGAAAGCGCAGGATTTAGAAAAGAATTTTTCCCCAGTTTTACTGAGATATAATTGTGTAACAGTTAAGGTATACAGTGTTGATTTGATACATTTATATATTGCAAAATGATGACCACCATAGTGTTGGCTAACAGTTCCCTCACATCACATAATTACCATTTATTTTTTGTGATGAGAACATTCAAGTATATTAAACAGTTGTATTAACTATAATCACCATGCTGTACATTAGATCCCCTGAACTTTTACATTTTAAAACTGTAAGTTTGTACTCTGGTTATAATCTCCCCTTTCCCCCCACCCTCCTTCCTCTGGTAACCACCAGTCTAGTCTCTCTTTCTACAAGTTGTTTGTTTGTTTGTTAGATTCCACATATAAATGAGATAATACACTATTTTTCTTTCGGTATCTGACGTACTGCATTCAGCATTATGCTCTTAAGGTCTATCCATATTGTCACAAATTGCGGGATGTCCTTCTTTCTCATGACTGAATAATATTCATTTGTATGTATCCATCCCACATCTTCTTTATCTGTTCATCTGTTGAAGGACACTTAAGCTGTTATCATGTCTTGGCTACTGTGAATCATGCTACACTGAACATGAGAGTCTTGACATCTCTTCAAGAGCCTGTTTTCATTTCCTTTGTATATATACCCAGAAGTAGCATCATTGGATCATATGGTAGTTCTATTTTTAAATTTTTATGGAATGTTTATACATTTTTAATAGCAGCAGCACCAGTTTATCTTCCCATCAACAGTACACAAGTGTTCCCTTTTCTCCACATCTTCTCCAACACTTGTTATCTCTTTGCTTTTAATATAACCATTCTGATGTGCAAGGTGATGTCTTGTGGTTTTGATTTGCATTTCCCTGATGATTTACAATGTTGAGTACATTTTCATGTGCCTGCTGGCCATCTGTAGGTCTTCTTCAGAAAAAATATAAGAAGATTGAAATCATATAAAGTACTTTTACTGACCACAAGAGTATAGAAATAGAAATCAGTTATAAAGAGAAAACTGGAATATTTGGAGATTAAACAACATGCTACAGAACAACCAGTGGGGCAAAGTAGATATGGAAGGGAAACAAACAAAAAAATCTTCAATAACATTTTTTTTAAAGATTTTATTTATTTATTTGACACAGAGAGAGAGAGATCACAAGTAGGCAGAGAGGCAGGCAGGGGGGGAGGGCAGAAGCAGGCTCCCTGCTGAGCAAAGAGCCTGATGTGGGGCTTGATCCCAGGACCCTGAGATCATGACCTGAGCTGAAGGCAGAGGCTTTAACGCATTGAGCCACCCAGGCTCTTCAGACATACGAAATTACAACATATCAAAACCTATGGAATATAGCAAAATGCAACATATTAAAACTTCTAGTACACAGTTTTAAGAAAGACATTTATGTAGTGGTAAACACCTACAATAAGAAAAAGGAAAGATCTCACATAAACAACCTGACTTTACACCTCCAAGGAACTAGAAATAGAAGTACAAACTATTGTCAAATTTAAAAGAAGAAAAGAGATAATAAAGATTGGAGCAGAAAGAAATGAAGAAGAGACTAAAGAGACAGTAGAAATGATCAATGAAACTAATCACTGGTATTGTAGAAAAGAAAACAAAATACATAAACCCTTAGCTAGACTTATGAAGAAAGAGAGAGGATTCAAACAAACAAAATTATAAATGAAAGAGGAGACATGACAACTGATACCACACAAATACAAAGGAACATTAAAAGCTCCTCAGAGCAATTATACATCAACGAATTGGGATGAACTAGAAAAGATGGATAAATTCTTAGTAAGTGATTTTGTTTGCCTTATATCTCTGCTCATTTTTTGGCCCTTCCAAACCTTATTTGCAAAATTTAGTTTAAACACTGTTAGAAGAATCCTGTTAACAACAAAAATACTGTTTTGTAGGGTGCCTGGGTGGCTCAGTCATTAAGCACCTGCTTTCCAATCAGGTCATGATCCCAGGGTCCTGGGATCGAGCCCCACATTGGGCTCCCTGCTTGACGGGAAGCCTGCTTCTCCCTCTCCCTCTGCTGCTCCCCTGCTTGTGTTCCCTCTTTTGCTATGTCTCTCTCTGTCAAATAAATAAATGAAATCTTTAAAAAACATATTGTACTTTTTTCCTTTTTTAAAATAATTTGGAAGTATTTTTCTGTTTATGAGGCATTTTTTTTTCCCCATAGCAAGTGGATGCCCTCGGGAGTGACCTTCCATCACTTGTCTTTGTCTCAGGAACATGGTTTGCTCTGTGGCTTGGCATTTTAGAGCTGTCCTTTTTAGGAAAGTCTTGAAAAAGCTATCTTTTCACATTATTTGACAGAAGTAAAATGGTACCCTCACCTGAAATGTCACCTGCACTAGATTGGCATTATGCTTGGGATTATAAGTATCAGAATAATTCCCAAAGAGACCTGTCTGTGTTTATCTCCAAGATGTTTCTACATGTTGATACCTAAAAGGATAGATGTTGGTTATTTTATTAGGTCAAACTTTAATCCCTGATAGAGAGCAAAGAATTATAAAAATCGGGCCTAGAACAGATAGGTTTTGCTTTAGGCATTAAACATTAGTGCTGGAAAGGAAAATAGAGTTAATTGAATTCTGTGGTTAGTAAAATGAATTTAGAAAAATCCACATTTTGGTACCATTGTGGAGAAAGGAGGTGAGCTAAATTAGCAAAGTTCCTGGTTCCTCAATTTTCTGCCCCTATGGCATTTCTTTGAGTTTCTTTTTACATTGTGGTCTTCTTTATTAGATGAAAACATATTTGAAATCAATGATATAATCTAAATATTTTATATTGAAAAGGTGGAAAATTAGTTTCTAAGGGATTAAATGATTTTTCCCACATCATAACTCTAATAAAAGACATAATTGAAACTAGGACCATGGTTTCTTGAGTTGTAGTGCATTGTGTTTTTTATTTCACTTTTCTATTAAAGATCTAAGAACCCAATTGTAATGTCATGATATATTGGACACAATGTTTTTTAAAAAAATAGACTCTAGGAAACAAATTACAAAGAAGATTGGAATTGGAATTCTTTCTCCATCTGTTTGAATTCATTATGTATATTGAAAGTGATAATAATAAAATTTTGTCCAAAATCCAAGGGCTAGTAATCTAGATCAGGATTTCTCAACCTCAGCACTACTGAAATTTTAGGCTGAATTTTTTTTTTTTTTTTCTGTGCATTATAGGATGGTTGGCAGCATCCCTGGCCTCAACCAACTAGATAACAGAAGAGATCTCTCAGTCATGACAATTGAAAATATCTCCAGACAATGAGAAACATCCACTGGGGGGCAATATCACCTGCAGGTAAGAACCACTGATCTAGAGTATGTAATTCAGAATTGAGAGACCTAATTGAAGATATGTTACCATATGTTAGTTATTGCGTGTGGACATTTGTTCCAAGATTGTAAGCAGTATAGTCAGATATTTTCAAAATTCTAGGCAAAATAATTGGGGCAATGAGAAGTGAGGTGGGTGTGGGAGTCAAGGCTTAATGTAAAGAAATGAAGTGGGATGCATGTGAGTTGATTATATGCTTAGCAGGTATGATGAATCAACAAAAATATTTAATATTGTAATTTAATAGAACTCAGTTACCATGAACATTTGTGTGGCCCCCTTGGCAAGGCAGTTAAACTTGAGAGTATGGTGATGGTGACGGAATTTCTTTAAGCTTTCTATTTTGATGCATGCATGTGTTTCAGAGTGGAAAATGGAAAAAGTCATGAATAAAGGACTGTCTTGAGGAATGGATTATGATATTCTATGTATCTTCTGTCTTGAACTTACTCCTTTACTACCTAAAAACAAGAAGATCTGTAAATTAGCTTCCCATTATTACAGTAAAAAGGAGTTTTATGTTGGTATCTCCTCTTCCACCTTCCTCTCTTCCTCCTCCTCTTTGTATTTAGTGAGCAACTATTATTTACAGTGTGGATTGTTTTTCTGTTGCCCGTATAATTCTGTTGAGTCTTTCAACCACTGACTGATCACGTCCTGGTGCAAAGCATGACTTAATTTTGCCCAATATTATTACTTTTGGATATTTTTTGTGTTTGTTTTATGGCTATTGGCATAGAGATCTCTCTATTACTTTTGGATTTTTGACTTTTAATGATCCTGTGATGGTGGCAATCTGTGATTGTCTTGTCTGCCAATGCAAGGAGCCTGGCCACAACAGGAGAGAATAAAACCAACAGGCAAAGAGATATAAAGGCAAACACACCCTGAAAGCCAAACAGCCCCAAGACTTTTTAAAATATCTGGATCCAGCCATATTTGAAGTTAGTTTTTCCCTTCGGACATTCAACAATATGGCTCAACAAAATTACCTCTTTTTGTTCCATCTAGTTTGTATTAAGTTTCCATCATTTACAGTTGGAAGAGGTCTGCTCAGTATAGTAAATATTCCTGATGAGCAATTGTGGGCAAGGCTTTGCAAATACAGAGACAGCAGAGTGGCAGCTAAAAAGATGAAAGATCAACCGGATAACAGCAAAGGGTAGAAAGCCCCTTGAACTTTAAAGCAGTGAATAATGAAAAAAAAAAAAAATAAAGAGTAAGTGTGTGACTTATCTTGCAAGCCTGTTCCTCAAGGACAAGCAAAGCATCAGAGAAAAATGACCGCATAACAGATTGAAATAGAGATGATAATGGAGGCGTAAAATGTCCAGAATCAAACCAGCGACTTTGTCCTTCTGCTCACCTACTTTTTGCAAATTCTAATGATGGAGGACAAATAGTTCAACTCACCTGTGTAAGAGTTGTAACATTTATTTATTCAACCAACATTTCCAAGTCAACAACTGAGAGGGAGGGATTCTAACTTGATAAAGATTGAGTCTTTGTCAGTCTTAATAAGAGATTTTAGTCTAGGGAGAAAACAAAATTCAAGAAATGTACAACATGATAGCTACTGCGGTGTAGGCAAGCACAGAATGTAATGGGAAATTCACTCTTTTGTTGTGGCTTCTTCAGTTGTAAGTGACAGAAAATAATTCAAACTAGTTTAAGTAGGAAAAAAACTTTTGTGTGGGGAATGCGTTCGGGTACAGCTGAACTCAGGATTTCAAACCATGACACTAGAACTCTGTCTTCTCTCTACCTCTTAGTTTTGTTTACTTATGCATTGGCTTTACCCTCAGGAAATGTCTTTTCATGTTGTGGAAAGGATCATTGGTAGCCCTGGGTTAACATCATTAGAGGTCACGAATCCAAAGGTAAAAGTTACCTCTCTTTCCCAAATGATACAGAGTGACTCTGCTTTAGTCTAAGACCCATTTCTGGAACAACCTTGTCCATGTTCTGCTTCTGCAGTTGGGTGCTGGGGCCATGAGACTAACAGATACTCCAAGATATGGAGAAGTGCGAGAGTGTTATCTAAAGAAAAAGAAGCTGTATAGTCAATATCATTTATTTTTTAATGTTATCATGTTGATTATTGTAGATGTGCTTCAGTTTCTTAACCCATCTTGGGTGGGACCTGGGAATTATTAGGTGACATCTGAGCTAACTATTAAGCAGTATAGTATTTATATGACCACCACTGAGTTAGGCTGAAAAGCAAGAGGATGTATTAGTATAGAGGATTCAGTATAATTAGGTAGACATGTTTTGGCAAAATTCACTGATGTCTATTTATGGACAAATATTATCTACCATTTACTGAGTATTGATCATGTGCTAGGAATTTACTGAGTAAGCTCTTTAATTTGCTCATCTCATTCAATTCTCCCAAATTTTATAAGGTAAATATTACTCTCCTTCTCAAATTGCAAATGATGGTCAGTAAGGTTAAATTTACCCAACCAGTAAGTGGTAGAGAATTGACTGAAACATGGGAAGCATGAAGCAAGAACTTGAATATTTAATATGACTTTGTGTTTGGGGTGACCATACATATTAGCTTAGGCCTCTTATCTTCATGTGTAACTATTAATAGCCTCCCTTTTATTACAAAAAAAGTAATAATAATGTCCAGATTTGGATGGTAAGTCATATGATCACCCTAATTCTGCTTCCCTAATTAGTATATATGAACTCCCATATATTTTATATATATGCCTTTCATTCAATATGATTTTGGAAAAATTTTTAGAAGAGTTTCAGATCTCCAGAGAAGTTGCAATGATAGTACAGAGAGTTCTGATCAACTCCACACCGAGTTTTCCCTATTTTTAGCATCTTACATAATTTGTCATGACTGATGGCCAGTAGTGACATATTTTTACTAACCAAAGCCCTTGCTTAATTCATTTTTTTCTTAGTTTTTATTGAATGTCTTTTGTTGTTGTCGTCATTGTTGTTACAAGATCCCATTCAGGATATTGCATTATATTTAGTCATCATGTCTCCTTAGGGTCCTCTTAATTATGGCAGTTTCTCAGGCTGTCCTTATTTTTTTTTTTTAATGTATTTATTTGAGAGAAAAAGAGAGAGAGTAGTGGGGAGGGGCAAAGGGAGAGAGAGAATCTTCAGCGTACTCTCCGCTGGGCTTAGAGCCTGATGTGGAGTTCTGGTTCATGAACCTGAGATCATGACTTGAGCCAAAATCAAGAATCAGATGGTTAATCACCTGAGCCACCCAGGCACCTCTGGGTTGTCCTTGTTTTTGATGACGTTGACACTTTTGAAAAGTACTGCTCAGATGTTTTGTAGACTGTTTCTTAATTGGGATTTTTTTTTAATTTTTTTCTATTAGAATGGGGCTGTGGGTTTTGGGGAGAAAACCATAGAGGTTAAATGCCAATTTTATTACATCAAATCAAGGGTATGTACTATCCACATGGTTTACCACTGTTGATGTTAATCTGGATTACCTGGTTGAAGTGATGTTGGACATGTTTTTCCACTGTAAAGTTACTGTTTTAAAATGATTAGTAAGCTTTTCAGAGTATATTTACATGGAGAAAATGCACACATTTTAAGTGTATGAATCCATTACCTTCAACAGATATATGAACCCATGTAACTACTATCACAATTGAGGCTTAGAACCCTTTAAAATTACTTTAGCTTTTGTTAATTCAAGAATCCTTTCAGTTATAATTGAGCCAGAAATGTTCCAACTGTAGCAGACATATCACACAATTTTGAATTGCTCTGAAAACAAATAGCTGGGTTATTCAG
Organism: Nasua narica; assembly: GCA_028533885.1. NCBI lineage: Eukaryota > Metazoa > Chordata > Mammalia > Carnivora > Procyonidae > Nasua > Nasua narica. The sequence continues at coordinate 42,519,350 of CM052799.1, forward strand.
TATATTTGATTTTACCAGGTTACTTTTTATAGACTGGTTATCTCTCCACATATTTTTTCTGAATGGAGTAACTAGGACATGCAGATTTACTATCCCATGGGCTTGAAACCTTGTCCCATTGTAGAAATGTGAGCATGAATATATCTTCTAAGAAAAGGAGATTTAAAAAAATCCTTCATAACTGCTGAATAAGTGGCGAGATGTGAAAAAGTCTGATATGACTTTGACAAATCTAGCATAGAGAAAACTATTTTGGATCAAATCATGAGATACCACTTCCTAAAGAGCAAGGATGTCAAGCAAGAGAATTTAATGGTATTTTATATTCAAACAATTTCTAAGATTGGACCTGAAGTAGGAGTAAGACTTTATCAGTGTTGGGTAGATAATTTTCTAAAGCACTTTTATCAATGCCTTTTTGAGACTATGTGTTATAACATTAACCACTGTTCAACTTATAGAAAATAATTTTTTATAAGAAGCAATACAAATGTAAATATAAAAGTTCATGAGGAGACATTATTCAAGTTTATATTTTATCAATAATTATAAAAATCATGGCATATAATTAGAACTGAGAGAAATGTTAAAATTCGGATAGTAAAAAAAAATCTCTTCAGGTTATACATGGTAATAATAGATGAGAGAAGCTGCATAATTTGTCCAGATCATAGGATTTTTAACCTTTTATGTAAACATTATTGAGGCATACTTGAAATAAATAAAAATGCATGCATATTCAATATTTTGGTTGATGAGTTTATACACACATCAACTAAGTATGATTTTATATAAGAAACATCACCGCAATCAAGATATAGACCATTTCCATCACCCTGGAAATGTCCCATATTCCTCTATGTTCTCAATCCAGTCACTATTCTGAGGCCCAGACTGATCAGCTATCACTATACGTTAATTTTGACTCCTGGAATTTCATATGAAAGGGGTCATATATAATGCACTTTTTTTTAGTCTTTCTTTTTTAACTTTGTATAATATTTTTAAGATTTATTTGTGTGGATGTGCATCAGTGGTTTCTTTCTTTTTATAGCCAAGTAATACTATTGTATGGAAACTCCATTGTGTTTATCCTTTTGATGGTCATTTGAATTGTTTCCATTTTATAGTTATTTTGGATAACACCACCATAAACATAAATCTCTGGGGACATACATTTTTATTTCCTTGGGTAAAAGTGGAAATGTGGGGCTGTATGTTGAACTTTATAAGAAACTGAGAAAGAGTTTTCTAAAGTAGTTGTACCATTTTACATTCTGGCTAGCAGTGGATGAAATTACTAGTCCCTCTATTTTTGCCAATACTCAAATATCTAGTCTTTTTAAATTTTAGCTATTTTAATAGGTAGTAGGATCTCATGATTGTTTTAATTCGCTTATCCCTGATAACTAATGGTGTTGAGCATCTTTTTGTGTGCCTACTGCTCTCTATATATCTTCTTTGGTAAACATCTGTATTCTTTATTTTGTGTGTGCATATAATCTTCTTTGTATTTAACTTATTTATCAAATACATGTTTTGTGAAACATTTCTGCTCCCTTCTCTTCTGTTTTCTGAAAGTGTCTGTGTAAAGATTGATGTTTTTCCTTAATTTGTTGATTAAATTTACCAGGAAAACCAACAAATTTTCCTTAATTTGTTGATTAAATTCACCAGGTAAACCAGCAGGGAATTTTCATTGTGTGGAAGAATTTTTACATATTATTTTATTAATCTTATTTAAATAGATTTATTGAGGGAGCCTCAAACTATTTCTCTTATACTCCCTCCCTTTTAAACTTGCTCACATATTCTCTACTAGCCACTCCTCATTTTGCAAGACCCCCATAAAACTGCTAAAGGCTCAGTAAAACACAAATGAAAATACAAAATGGAAAGTTTAATACAATTGGTTGATACTTTTAAAATAAGCATCAGTAGGGGTACCTGGATGGTGTAGTTGGCTGAACATCCAAATCTGGCTCAGGTCATGACCTCAGGGTCCTGGGATTGAGCCCCACAACAGGCTGTGTACTCCACAGAGTCTGTTTGAGAACCTCTCTCTCCCTGTCCCTCTGGCCCTCTTGCTCATGCTCTCTCTCTCTAAAATAAATAAATAAATCTTTAAAAAAGAAGAGAAAAGAAGCAGTAGCAGCATAGCAAGTCAGCATATAACAATTTTACCGCACACGACCATGAAAAAAATTTACTTATAAAATTCACCAATTTCAAGTATATGACTTAATCATTTTTAGTAACTTTATCATCAACATAAATGTGAAACCATCAACATAAATCAGTTTTAGAACATTTTCATTCCCCTGATAAGATCCTTCATACCCATTTCCAGTTAATCTCCATTCCCACAACTGCCCCAGGATATCACATGAAGGTTTTAATCATAAAGGAAATTTGAAAGACAAGCTTTCCTTCTTTTCGAGTCAGTTTTGTTGTTTCTTAAAATGCATTTGTTCATTAAATTAACAATTATTTTATATAAAATTTTCAATACATTTCCTTATTCTTTTCATGAGTCTAGGATCTAGAGTGATTTTTCTTTTTTTCTTTTTTGAGAGAGAGAGAGAGAGAGAGAAAGCACAGGCAGAGGGAGAAGCAGGCTCCCCACAGAGCAAGGAGCCCAATGTAGGACCTGAGCTAAAGGCAGATGCTCAACTGAGCCACCCAGCACCACAATATCCTCCCACACCCCTGCTTTTTTTAAAAGGATTTTTAGAGTGATCTTTTTCTTTTTATATTAGTCATTTCTTTCTTTTTTCTTTTTCTTAATCTGCCCACCTAGACACTGAATTTTTCTGATCTTCACAAGGAACAGCTTGTGGTATTATTGATTTTTCTCTTTCTGCCCTTTTCTATTTCATTGACTTATGATCTGTATTCTTTATTTCTTTCAACTTACAGTGGCTTTAATTTATTTTATTTTTCCAGTTTCTAATGCCAAATCTAATATATGTTTTTTTTTCTCATATAAGCATTTAAGTTATAAATCTCTCCATAAAGCCTACTTTAGCTACACTCAACAAATTTGTCAGAATGTTTTCATTATCAGTCATTTAAAAATATTTTATAATTTATCTGGGTATTTTTTGTACTGTTATTTGGAAGTGTGTTGTTTAATTTTTAAATATTAGGGGAGTTTTTCAGATATTCTGTTATTAATTTTTAAATTTTTAAGTTAATACCATTATCAGAATGAGTTCAGTACTTTAAATATACTGTGACTTGTCTGTGGAACAATATGTGGTCTATCTTGATTGATGTTTTGTGTTTCTTCAAGTTCATCTCTCTTCTTATGCAGTGTGCACCTGCTGTTACACTCCTGCAGTGAATTTCAGATAATGTATTTTTCAGCTCTAAACATTCCATCTGGCCCATCTTATATATTTTCTACTTCTCTCCTCATTGTATTCATGTTTTCCTCAAATTCTTGAACATACTTACACTAGCTGTTTATATTAATTTCTATTGTTGTATAACAAACTACCACAAATTCAGTGGCATTAAAACAGCACTCATTCATTTCACAGCTCTGTAGATACTCAGAAGTACCTATCCTTGAATTCTTCAGCCTCATCAGGGGAAGGGAGATCTCACTTCTGTCAACCCTACATGTGTGCCCATATCTGAGTTTGAGTAGATAAGGCATTATGATTGATAGCTCCTTCTCAACTCATAGAGGCTGAAAGGGGTTCTTTTCCAAAAGAATGGCTGATGATGTTACCAAAGGAACAGCAGGAATTTCCTCCCCTATCAACAAAGGGAGTATAAAAAAATCAGAATTTCTTAACAAGATGGGATCAGGAATTAGATGCTGGGTGACACAAGATGTCTACTTAAACATGACAGGAAAGTATAACAGATGAAAAAGAACATCTTTTCTCTTTCTCTTCTCTCTTCCTCTTTCCATGAGATAGTGACCTCCTCTCAGTAGTGCAATGCAAATGTAAGATTGTATTAAATAAACAAACAAGCAAAACAATAAAAACAAAAACACAACTATGGTTGAAGATTTAGATGAAGAATGGAAGAATAGCCAGAATATCGTACCAGCAGTAGTAGGAGTAGCAGCAGGTAAAGCGGACAACTTCATAAATTACAAATTGGATTTAAATAGAGAGGGAATTGGAAGTGGAGACATTATTTTCTGCAGAAATATGGTGGGCAGAGGATAACAAAAAGCAAATAAATAAAACTGAGATGATTAAGAAAACACGGTACTAAAAAGATAAAATTAGGACTGAGCCCTTAACTTGAGTTACACATTTTTTTGTTAATCCTTGGGTGAGGACAGATTAAGGACTACACAAAACCAAGCCTGTGAACACATTTTATGATGTATGATCCTTGGGCCTAAAACTAGATTCTCTTCCAGTTAAGTATGATGCTAGAATGAGGACTAGCCCAGCCCAGTTTTAGATGAACAAGACTTACAGAAAGATTTTTGATTCATATAACCACAAAAAACAAAAACAAAAACAAAACAAAACCAGATACTGTGTCACCTATTAGGTTCCAGACCCTATCCTCTGTGGCTAAAGATATAAAGATGAACTATATACTATAAATAGTGGATGTCTGTAGATTTTGCAAGCTCGGCATCACTTCCCTGTTTCTCTGATAACAGATCACTTTTCCATTTGTTTAAAGTGGTGCTAGTGTCTGGCTTCTGCCCTTCCTCAACCAGACTATGATAATGGCCCAAGATACTGGTCCAAGAATTAACACTTGACTCAGGAAGAACCAATGGAAGCCCTTTATAGTTGATTGAGAGCTTTAAGGTTAGAGTATTTCAGTCTTGGGCAATTTTGTAAAACAAAATTATTTTGAAATCTGCTAATTATTCTTTAAGTTCTAGAAATTGCATACCATGACTAAGAGGGCAGCAATTTATCTGATGCTGTTTCTGCTCTGCCCACTTTATGTTTCAGTCACTGTTAAATAAAGGCAGTGGGGAATGGCAAAACCAGTTCTGATTCATTCAACACATGAGTGCTTCTTAGGTACAAAACACCATTCTAAACATTGTCCAAAGAAAAAGATAAATAATACCATCCCTTATCCTCAAGGATCTTACAGTGTGGCAAGGGAAATAAGACCTGAACACTGATGACTGCAGTAAAGTGAAGATAATGATTGTTACCAGATGTTTGGGGAGAATGAGCAGAGCGAAGAGAGAACACAGAATAAGGCAACATTCAGTACTCAGCCAAGAAATATCTATTGAGCAGTCATAAGATGTGACATGGACATAGAAGAGTAAAATGTGGACTGGAATTTGGACAGGTGAAAAATCAGGTGACATGACTTGTTCCCAACTTTCTAAATATGTTTTTTGTCACCAAGTTCCTAACAAATATCCTTAAATTAAAAAGCTGACTAAGTTTATAGTTCTCTGAAATACAGCCTGGGAAATGATGCCTAAATAGTAGGATAGTAGTATTTGTGTTCTCAAGTATGCCTTCCTGTTGTTTTCTTCTCTTTCCCTTTCCACATTAGCTGATGGTACCTCAAGATACCCATTTCAGGTCTTCCACCCAATTTGAGCTGGTGTTTTAGAACAGGTAAATTAGAACAAGATCCTTTTGGCTTCAAACAACAGAAAGAAAACAATATAAAATAGAAAAAAAAAATCCAGAGGCAATCTTTTTTTTTTTTTCAAAGATTTTTATTTATTTATTAGAGAGCGAGAGACTGAGAATGAGAGGGGAGAAGGTCAGAGGGAGAAGCAGACTTCCCGCAGAGCCGGGAGTTCGGGAGTTCAATATGGGACTCGATCCAGGGGCTCGATCCAGGGACTCGATCCAGGGACTCCGGGATCATGACCTGAGCCGAAGGCAGTCGCTCAACCAACCTAGCCACCCAGGCGCCCTCCAGAGGCAATCTTAATGGCATATCTGGATCCAAGACTTCAAATGTTTAAATCAAGTCCCTATCTCTCTTTACCTCCACCCTGATTTCTCCTTTCCTTTTCCCCCTCTCCTATATCTCTTATTATAGAATTCAGATATCTCTCTGTTTATGTGGAAGCTCCTGGCACAGCTATCAGCTTATATCCTTACAGCTCCAGGAAAGAGTAGGGGCCATGACAGTGTAAGGCTGTAGCAGGGCATCCCATTAAGATTGATTGATAAACACGTTGTACACAGAGGTAGATGAGTATATTAATTACATCACTGTTTTCTTGAAGAAGACCGTGTAATATGTGTTCTTAGATAATAAGAATAGTATAACATTTTCTAAAAGATATACATGAAGTGTTTTGAGGAAGGGGGACCTTTTTTTTTTTTTCTAATTCACTCACAGATTGTCTTTCGGCTAGTGTTAACCTTGTGTCGCTATCCTAGGTACCACAGCAAAAGCAGGGATTAGTCCCGGATGGCTCTGGCTGGGTTCCATTCCCATCTTTTAACTCATCACTATAGCCAGTCACCAGCTCTAATTTATAAGAAGTGGGTTCCATTCTCAAATCATAAGTAATGAAACATGGAGGAGGGTCCTATCCGAAAAGAAACTGGACTGCGCTATCCCTAAAAGGAAGAGGAACAGATGGTGAACAAGGAAAAAAAAAAAAAGAAAGAAAGAAAAAAGAAAAAAAGTCCTCTATACCAGAAAATGTTTGTAATGTTCTTTGAAGATCAAAAAAATTGGTCTCGTACACATAAAAGAAAAGAGGATATTGGCCTAAAAAGAGCCCCATGGCCAAAGGGATCTGGCCTATTTTAACAGAGGATTTGAGAGTTAATAGATACCATGGAGAGCACCCAGTTCAAGCTCATCATTTTACAAATGGGGAAACTAAAACCCACACAGGAAAACAGAAATGCCAAGGACTTACATGTAGTCGATGGCAGAGACAACCCATTACCTGTCTTCTGACCTTGCAGTGTTTGTGTCATTGTGTGTGTGTGTGTGTGTGTGTGTGTGGTTTTTTGTTTGCTTGTTTTTTTGTACAAGGACATTTTTCTTTAGTATGTAACAACAACAACAGCAGCAGCAGCAGCAGCAACAGAAATTATAGCCTTGTTTCTGGTTTTTTCTTCATTCTGAAATCTATATAATATATTTTGCTGCACTCTAACAGAAAACCTCAGCAAGAGTTGAGTTAATCATCATGAGTCCACTCACTCCGGTACCAGAGACAGAGACATTATCCTTCCTTTATATAAGAACTAGGGCCACCTGTTGCTTTAATAGCTCAAGTTTGGTCTCAGCCTGCAGGAGGGGACACCTGTGAAAATCAGCTTCCTAACTGCACTGCATCCTGATTTAGCTACCAAATCTCAAGCCAGAAAAAGATAGAAAGGCATCTGGATCATTGGGAAGACTTCTACCTGCCTCTCTTTCTTCCTCCTACTGTCACCTCTTTCCTGCTGTTTCCTGCCCGCAAAAACCTGTCACCAGCCCAGAAGCATCTCTGGAAATGGGTAGGAGGGAGCCTTGCACCTGTCAGCTCCAGAGAAGAAAGTGCGTTCTGTAGAGTTCTCAGTTGTTACATCTTTGGTGATGAAAGGAAGGAAAGAGGTGAGTCCGAGGTTTCTCCCACAGATTTCCTGGGGACCAGAGTTAGTCCATCCGTCTCTGGCTCCAGTAATCCCTGAAGACCGAGGGTGCACTTACATTCCTAGCGTTTCTTGGCGTGTTTTCCTAAGAGCTAGGTCAGTGCCTCGCCCCTAAGAAGTCTCTGGGTAAAGGTTAAGTCATGAATCAGGTTCCCGTCTGTATGTGTTTTTTCTTGAGAAAAACTGGCACAGACGAATCAGTAGTAGAGAGTGGGGTCTCCTTGCTCCCCTTCATCACTGCGTTCTCCATCTAGCGACTTCCTCGCATTCTCCTCGATCTGACAGCTAAGGCTCCAGATCCTCAGGGTTGGGAGCAGTCGGTACCAGACATCCCCGCCCCCTCTCGGGGTTGATGCCACCCGTACCTAGAAGGTGCGTGTGGGTGCAGGCGGGCGAGCTGGAGGCTTCTACCTTGAGCTAGGAGAAGGAGTTCAGCTCTCGCCTGAGACCTGTAATCCTAGATTCCCTGGGGACCGCGAAACTCCCAGTCCGAGGCACTCCCTGCTTAGCCGCCCACCCATTCCCCCCTCCTTACCTCAGCACGCAGCCCCTCCCTGCGTGATGATGCAAACCAGTGGGGAGGGCGGGCGCTGGGAAGGGTGGGGAGAGTCGGAGAGCTAGCGAGGGAGGGAGGGAGTGGGAGGAGGTGGAGAGGGAGCCGAACGACCATTTAAAGCGATAGCAATCCTTGCCCTCTCCCCAGTGCTGGGTTGTTCGAGAGCTCGAGCGGCAAGCTGGGGAGCGCGAGCGCGGTGCGCGGGCCGGCGAACCCGGGAGCGCACGGAGCCCCAATCTGGCAGGCGGCGCGGGACCCCGTAGCCTCTCTGGCCGCCCCTCCCCGGGCGCCCCCACCCTCCGTGCCTGCAAGAGCCTCCGGGCTTCCCCGGAGGACCTCACCCCAAGGGGCCCGGACCCCGGCGAGCCCGCCACCATCCCCTCCAGCGCCGCCGCCACCACCGCAGCAGCCGGAGCAGCATGGTCCAGCTGGGGAAGCTGCTCCGCGTCCTGACTTTGATGAAGTTCCCCTGCTGCGTGCTGGAGGTGCTCCTGTGCGCGCTGGCGGCGGCGGCGCGCGGCCAGGAGATGTACGCCCCGCACTCTATCCGGATCGAGGGGGACGTCACCCTCGGGGGGCTGTTCCCCGTGCATGCCAAGGGTCCTAGCGGAGTGCCCTGCGGCGACATCAAGAGGGAGAATGGGATCCACAGGCTGGAAGCGATGCTCTACGCCCTGGACCAAATCAACAGCGATCCCAACCTGCTGCCCAACGTGACGCTGGGCGCGCGGATCCTGGACACTTGTTCCAGGGACACTTACGCGCTCGAACAGTCGCTCACTTTCGTCCAGGCGCTCATCCAAAAGGACACCTCCGACGTGCGCTGCACCAACGGCGAGCCTCCGGTTTTCGTCAAACCGGAGAAAGTAGTTGGAGTGATTGGGGCTTCGGGGAGTTCGGTCTCCATCATGGTAGCCAACATCCTGAGGCTCTTCCAGGTAGGGAGGCGCTCCCTCCGGGGCAGAGCGCGTTTTAGCTCCCCGCGCACTTAATCCTAAAAGCTGTCTTGGACTCCAGGGGTGCGGGGTCAGGTCAGCCTTCGCGCATTTCCACCCTGGAGATCCTGCCAATCCCTCCCACCCCACCCGAGGAAGTACCTTCCCTGCTTGGTTCATTTCCCTTCCATCTCTCCCCTGTCCGCGCTCCACTCCATCCGGCTTGACATCCTGGATTTATGGCCCCATTTACAAGAAGCAATCTGCGAAAAACAAGGCGATGATTTAAATGGGTTTGCATTAGAGTGAAATATGGTCCAAAAACAGGCTTGTAAAAGTGCCGGGCTCCTGTGAGAGCCGGTTAAGCTCATGGAATATGAAAGATGAGAAGACGCCTCGAAACTGGGCATTTCTCAACTCCCCAGCTTCTTTCCCAGCCCCAAGCCGCCCGGCAAGCCGCAGCTCCCTTGGAAAAATTCGAGAAGAGCTTAGAGGGCCACATTTTAAACCGAGGGCTAGGTCTTCACCTACATGTGAATGTTAATTGCCCATCTCTCTCAGGTTGGATCTCCCGACCTGTAGCCTGTCTCCGCGAGGGCATGGGGCGGAAGGCACGGGGACACTCCCCAAGTGGGGAGATGCCGCCCGCAGACGTGACCCCTGGGTGCTTTGCTCTGGGCAGTTGTTTGCACCGTCTAAATTGCATATGCAGTCCGGCCACTGGCAGGAGCTGGGCCATCAGCTTTCTACTCCTGCCACTTCAGAGCCCAGAGATGAGCTCATGCTAACTGCGAAACAAAATCGCTTTCGCAGCCTCCCACCCTCCGCCCATTCTTTCCCACGACCTCCCTAACACCAGACCCCCAAGACCTATCCTCGGCTCCACAGTCGATTCCCGGAGCCAGGCGAGAAGGCTCCTGAAGGGAGGCACTAGGGTGCGCTGAGCAAAGCCGGAGGTCCTCCTGCTCCGGGCGCCAGAGGGCAACGCCGAAAATGGGAGGAAGGCGGATCCGGGGCAGCTGAGCGGTGGGTTCTACTGCAGTGCTCTCTCTCCGCCTGCTCCCGCATTTTGTGCCCCGTGGCTTCTGTGCTGCATTGGGTATAAATGGATGGATTTCTAGTTTTAAGAAATTGAGTTTCAGGGTCTGTGTGATTGTGGGTTCCCTTCTCATTTTTTCTCTGATATATCTCTTTCCCTTTCTTCCTTGTTTTTCTCCTTTTCTCTCCCTCTCTTTCAATTTCTGCTTCTTTTTTTTTTTTTGTCTCTCTCTCTCCCCCCACCCCCAAGTTTTTTGTTCATCTCTGTCTTGAGATGATCCTTTCCTACACAGCTCTCTCCCTGCCTGATAGTGCCCAAACCCAATAAATCCCTTCTCCAGATGTTCTGGCTAACCATGATGCCCTTATGCTCCCTATATCTAAAGAATTGGCTCCCTCCCTTCCAAATGCTTCCCTAAGGGTATTGGGTTTCTGGAGGGAATTCCTTGTGAGATTCAAGCTGTTGCCACATTAGCTCCTAGGAGTGTGAAGTTTGTGTGTGCACCAGGAGAGGTGCCTGTCCAAGCCTGCAGCCTGGTGTGGCCCCTCTGATCTGAGCATCCCTAATACTTTTTGTGTGTGCTATCCTGGGAATCCCTAGATATCTGCAAAGCCAAAAATGCTTTGGCAGCACCCTTAAGTCTGAGATGATGCTTTTGGGAAGAGGCTAGGCTATTGTAAGCAAAACCTTGAAGTGTTTCCTTCTTGCCTGAGCTTAAAGCCAGACAACTTAAGAGGGCAGTGCAGCAGAAGAAAGTGAGGTCAGAGATCACCTGAGAACCACTGGGTCGACTCACAGCCCGGTGAGCCCTGAGCCCTGGTGGTTGAAGGCACATTTGGTGTCTCACATTTTTAAATTATTTGGTGCCTGTTTCTCTCTTCACTCAGAGCACAGGCAGTGCTGCAGATGGGCCTGTCTGTCGGAAAAAGAGTGAAATGTTAAAGTCAGGAGAGGGATTGCAGACTAGGCTGAGGGACTGTGTTTGCTGAAAAAGATTCCAGGGGGAGCTAATTCTTCCTCTGGTGTGTGAACCTGAGGCTCTAGTGAGGAAAAGAAATGGTTTGCCTTATGCTTAGTTTCCCTGTTCCCTGGGCTGGGAAGGAAAGGAAGTGAATGCCAATGTTAGCAGTGTGGGTTGGGACTAAAACCATTCAGAGAAAACACTGTCATTTTCCTCTAATTTGCAAATTGCAGCTATTCATGTTGGATTGAACAGCTGAGGGGAAAAGAGCCCCCGGTTTTCACCTGCATTTATGGAGAAGAGGCTGGTGGTAGGAGGAATGCACCAACTTGTAGCTTGTGCTGGTATAACTGTGGGTGTGGGCAACATGTTCAACCACTGCTTAACCATAAATATATATTCCAACAGTGTCTTCCAGTAGCCTTTTTTGCACGTGATCATAGGAGCTCCTGGCATGCAAGTCTAATCCCCGGTTTCCCAGCCTCTATAAGCCTGCAAAATGCATAGAGAGAATAGTGGTACGCAGACCCATTGTTCAAAGGCACCATCAATTTAGAGAGAAAGGAAAAGAATGGTAGATGAATCTTCACTGGGAATGCAGGGTTCAGCTCAATTAAGATTGTCCTATGTTTGAAAACAAAAGAAAACAAAACAAAAAAAAACTCCTCTAAATTTTTGAATTCTTAGCTCTCCAGAGATTTGAGTTTTCTTTTCCCGGGCTCTATAGGTTGCTGTGGGGACCATGCCAAACCTATCATTTTGAGATAAAAATTTACGGTGAGATAAGCTTCTCGGCTGGGGGAAGGAATACTTAGTGACTTAAATGGGGGAGTGCTACATACTGCGGGTGGGGGTTGAAACAGGAAAGAGTAATGGAATAGTAATAAATGTAGCAAGTGCTGTTGTTGCCAGTAAAAACTGGAATGAAATTCTTTCCTGAGAATGAGGACCTAGGCAAGAATGACTCCTTAGATGTAAATAGTGTCTATGACTTTGAATTTTCATTTGCCTGCTGGTATAGCAGACCGAAGATATAAGTTGAGCAAATCCTCTCTCTCTCTCTCTCTTTTCTGTGCACACTGAATTGATTAGTAAGTGACATGTCGGAGGACAGGAATGATGTCTGCTGGGTCTTTCAAATCTAGGAATTTGAGGCTAATGAAATTAGTGTGTGGCCAGGGCTCTGCCAACTAGAATTAAGTCACTGCAACCACCCTGCAATGCATTTTCAGCCTCAAAGAAGCATCAGGGAGGAATTTCTGGAGATTTGTTTCTGAGCCTGTACAAAATAATACCCTCCTAATGCTAAGAAAGATTAAATGTAAATTAATTTTGACTATGAGCAACGTATTTAAAAAATAATCAGAGAGTGGGGCTGGCTTAAAGAGGAGAGCTTATATAATATGGTGTCCAATGGATAAATCTCCCCTGACCACTCTTATGGGCTATAAATAAGATATATTATAGTGGAAAATAATGGGCATGTTTTTATTCAAGGTTTCTCTGTTACTGACTTGAGAGCAAACACTCTGAGCGTATAAGTTACTCTCAGTATATCCTGACTCTAAATGAACGGTATTTCATGGCCAGTGACATGGTCTAAGCTATGAACTTGGAATTGGATAGTGTCTTTTTCAGTTGCTTTGTTCCTTCCAAAGCAACTAGATGGAAAAAGTGGCCAACTTGACTCTTGTTGGGGCATATTGCAAATCTAAACCTGTGGACCTTGTACCATAAATAGAATACATTTATAAATTTCTAAATGTTGTCCTTCTGTTCACTGAAGCTTGAATATAATTTCCAACTTTGGGAACATTTTATATATATGGACCTAGTTGTCTTCCTTCTTTGTTTTGCTCCCTGTCTTCTCTCTTTCTATCTTATGTAATTGGATAGGACTCGGTACCTAGGATAGTGTGGTATTACTATAGTGGAAATGTTTTTTTTTTTTAAATAATTCTAACCTACTCTTCACAAAATTTCATAAATACAGGTGTCATTGCCATTTGGAATAGGCTCTATAACAATCTCTGCCTCCACATTTACTGTGTTTCAGGAAATTTACCTAACAGATGGTGAGTGGGCAGTTTTTAAGGGGCATTTTTGAAAAGAGCAGAGAGGGAAGGAATAGAGACAGGCACATACTATATTTGAAGATACATCTACTTGTATATTTTATGTATATGTGCCCAAAACATTAAGATGTCTTTGGGGATTTTTCTCTTCAAAAATAATTGAAGTAATGGATGCTTTTGCTTGAATTTCATAAACATTGAGAGGATAACAAATCATAAACGCTCTATTTCATGCGTCTATAGGTTGTGTCGTGGACTTCAAAGACCATAGCTGGATTATACACAAAGTATACGCAAAGTATACTCCAATCTCAGTCCTGCCATGAATCAGCTTTGTTACTCTAAAAAAGTCACAATCTTTCTAGGCCTCAATTACCTCATGTGATTTTTTTTCTTTAAAAACAAATGTAGTTTCTAAGTTTTTAATCTCTTTGGGTCATAGCTTGCTTGGAGAAAACCCGCTGTTATCCAAACCCCATGACATTGAATTTCCAGCTCCCACTTTGAACTTAGAGTGAGTTTGGGGAAACTTTTAAAGAATATTTTCACACAGATATCTTAGTTAATATCAATCTAGCTGATTTCCCATATTCAAACTTTATCCCTTGTTTTGCCAGTGTGCTCCTTAGTCATGTATATCAAGGCCAGTATTAAGGAAAATGACTTCCCGGGTCAGCTCACTGCATGGTTCTAAGACACCAGGTAGGGAGCACACTGTGGGCTTTATAGTAGCAGATATAACTTTTATCATCCAGTGTTCTCTCTCCTTTCATCTTGCAAAACCCAGGCTTTCTTTTGGAAAGCTGCCAGATAGTGACTTCTTGCCTCCTTCCTGGCCCCAGGGACAAGTCCCCTGACTAAACTCAGGTAAAGTAGGTGATGGGTTCAGATGTAGACTTTTGACTTTAGCTAGACCTATCAAAATCCTCCGTGGGATTTTTCTGCCAGAGGAAAATGGGAAAATTGGCTCTTCTCTCCAGAATTTCTAAGCTGGGGTGATATGACTCTGGGACTCCCAGTGGCCATCCAACACAAGACTTTCTGTAGAATAAAGTCATACGGAAGTAAGCAGGGTTGAGTGACAGAAAGAAAGCCAGAGCCCTGATGATATTCTGAAACTCTCAAATGTAGCTATATCTGAATCTAGCTGCATCCCTGAATTTCCAGTACTTGTTCTTAAAATAAATAAGTTAATAACAAATTCCTTCTACTATTTTGAATTTATTTTCAGGCCTGTGCAATTAAAAGCCTCCTAGCCAAAATCTGTGATTCCTTATGTTAATGTAAGGTTTGCTAATTGGCATTCATTAAGTGAAAAATTATATATGATATTTTCTTTACTTTAAATATAATCCTTCTAGCCCAGTTCTGGGATATTCAAAACTCTGCATTCTTCCCCACTCTTCCCAACATTTGTGGTATTAACTTTAAGCATTCCTTATCACAACCTGATGCAGTTGAGAGATAAGGTGAACACCTCTGATGTAGAGTGCAGTATAGAGGCCTCCTGTTTGGAAACTTTCAAACCCTACTTGGCTCCCTTCATTAAAGCAAATCTTTTGTTGATGTCTCCAGGGCAGAGAACCATCTTTCATGTCATAATGGAGTACAAAGTACATTAAACTCCTGGGTTACTCTACAGTAAGCATGCAGCCTAACTACTTGTCATCCCCTTTTACTTAAAGTAGGCAAAAAAGAAGAGTCACAAACACGTTTTCCCAACATCTGTATGTATGATCACTGTTTAGAGAACAGTTAGGCAACATATAGCCAGACTGATTAATTCATGGACCTTTTTTCAGTTGGACAGTAAATATTTGTATTTTATGCATTTACTAAAAGCAAAACAAAATCTTTTTACAGGTAAATATCTGAGAAGAGCATTATGCCAGCCCTTAATGTGATGGCATTTCCATGTTTGACAAATAACCTCTTTTCAATTATCCTCACTACTAGATATTTCTTGGATCAAGTTATTGGATTATAATGTCAAAATAAAATAATATGAAGTTACAATGATACAGGATACATATCTCATTTTGTGAGAATAGAATTTCTTCTTTCTTTTCTTTTTTTAAAGATTTTATTTATTTATTTATTAGGAAAGAGAGAGAGTGAGAGAGAGCATGAGAAGGGAGAAGGTCAGAGTGAGAAGCGGACTCCCCATGGAGCTGGGAGCTCAATGTGGGACTCGATCCCGGGACTCCGGGATCATGACCCGAGCCGAAGGCAGTAGCTCAACCAACGGCGCCACCCAGGGGCCCCATCTTCTTTCTTTTCAATAAGAGTAGTGACCACAGTAATAACTTCATCTTTGCTATGAGCCATTATGCCATACATTATAAGTACTTCATCTCATTTAGTTCTTACAGTAGTTCTGCAAAAGGCATGTTATCGTCCCCACGTACAGCTGAAGGAAGTGATTCTCAGAACCCCAAGTCATATTGTTGGTAAATGGCAAAGTCTAGATTTACACAGTGGTTTGCCTGACAATACCCTGGTTGTTAGCCACTATGCATGCTGATCAGTTGTTGCACCAATGCAGAAATGCTTAAAATAATCATAGATTTGCCTACCCTGAAATTTTAGTGGTTTGCACACAACATCAGAGTTGCTGATTCCTTAACCACATCTGTTTGCAGAAAGAAATATTTTATTATAGTTCCACAATGAGATTAATTCTGTCTATTGAATCTTGAGCACACAAATCCTCACCTCCGAGTGAAAGATGCTTGTTTTCTGTTATCCAACAGATAGCCCTGTATGTTGGTAATAAATACACATGAGGCTTTTCTCTCAAACGAATGAGAAAAGATGTTTCTTCTTGTCCTGATTCAGTGCCCATCATTATGGATTATGATGGCTCTTCCTGAACTTTATTTCATTCACTCCATTCTTTCTACAAACCTCAAGTGGGAAAATCCATCATTCAGATATATATATGCAAAGTGAGAGGACTGTATTAATACAATTGCTAAAAGTCAAGTTGATGGAGCACAGGAAATACATCCTAATAAATGCAACATTAATGTTTGTGTGGGCCGTCGAGTGAGGGGTAGGAGAATTTTCAGCTTAATGGATTATTTTGCCTCTTGTTATAAAAGTGCTGCAGCTAAATAGTTTTATAATTGGTCATTTACAGAACTCTCCATCTCTGGGTGTTGTGCTCTCTCAATTCTGTGACTGCCAGTTCTTTCTCTTGTTCTTGTTGGAAGATAGCAAGGAATCCACTTCAGAGGCTCAGCCTGCTTTTCTGCATTATTGTTTAGACAAAAATATTTCCATTTGTTAAAGCACTACTTAAACATTTTTGTCATGTTTTAAACTTGACTGTGTTCTGAATGTATTAGCACAGGCAGAGATAAAGTGGGATGTTTTCCTGGAGAAAACATACTTTTATCAAAGGAATCATCAGAATTTTCATGTAAGGGTTAAGAATAAAATCTGGAGTTAGATCTGAATTTAAATTCATACTCGCCACTTATTACCAGTCTCACCTTGATCCAACAGGTGCCGTACCTCTCACCAATTTTCTTTTCTTTGAAATGGGAATGATACAAGTGTACTTGTTTGATAAAGTAATTATAAAGATTGCACAAAATATGCATGGAAATATTTTAGCACCGAATTTAGCATGTGATAAGTGTTCAATACATTTAAAAGCTTTTATTTTATTATTATTATGCTATTATTAAATATCACTATTTCTTAAATGTCACTATTGCTAAATTTAGTAAAATTACCATAATAATCTGTGTTGGATTATCTGGATTATCTGGATAATCTGTTTGTTTAAGTGGAAAATATTAGGGGCACCTGGGTGGCTCAGGAGGTTAAGCATCTGACTCCTGATTTCAGCTGGGGTCATAATCTCAGGGTCCTTAGATCTCTGGGTGGTAGAATTGAGCCTCCTGTCAGGCTCTCTGCTCCTCCTGGCATCTGCTTATCTCTCTCCCTCCCTCTTGGCCCCTCCTCCCCCAGGCACTTGAGCTCCAGCACTAGTGTTCTAAAATAAATAAATACTATCTTTTTTTAAAAAATGGAAAATATTACACAGATAAAAAACACAGTTGAGTGATAGTATTCAGTGGAATGACAATTTCTATGGCACCGATTCAGTGCCATAGAAAGGGGACAAGTTGAATCAGGAATGCCATGGGCTTAGATACCATAAAGGTTCGGAGCAGTGGGCTTTGAGGTTAGCCATCCCCAAGTTTGAAGTCCATTGTGACCCATTTCTAGTGCAGAACGGTGAGGAACTTACTTAAACTTTTTGAGCTTTACTACTAGTTTCCTAGGTATCTTTTTTTCCCAGGAATATTTATTAAGCCTCCCCTTCAGCATTGTTCTCTGTGGTTGGACATATCAGTGACTAAAATAGACAAAAGCTCCCCCCCTCACTCTGTCCTTCCTCCTCTCTCTTTTTTCCTTCTTCCTATCTCTACTCTTCTCTCAGTTTACACTCTCGCATGGAAACAGATGGATGTTATAAATAAGTCCTAGAGTATGTTAGAAGCTGATGAGCCTTATGGGACAAGGGAAAGAATGTGAAGCACACTGAAGAGTCTTGGTTTGGGAGTGCTGAGGAGTGTACAGGTGGGTTCTATTTTTAACTGTGGTAGTCAAGGTGAATTTCTTGGGGTTTCATATGAACAAAGAATTGAAGGGAGGGAATTGTCAGAATGGATTAGGGAAGACCACTCCCTTCGAGCAGGAACAACTAGTGTCAGAACTCCAAGGCAGAAATATGCCTGGCAGGTTTGAGGAATATCAGGGTTGCCACTACAGTTGAATAAGCCAGGAAGAGAAAGGGGCAGCAGGAGGGCTTGAGGTCAGAGATATGAGGGGGCTGATGAGGTAAGTTATTGGAGGCCATCACATGCGTTTTGTCTTACCTTAAGTGTAGGCAGTGTGGTAGGATGTTAGCAGAGGTGGGGCATGATCTGTCTCCTGGTTTAAAAGAATTAATTTCATCTGTGGTGTTGAGGATGAGGGAAAGAGAAGAATCGGGGATAATCTTAGGAGGTAATTATAGGTGTCTCTGTGATGGTTGTTGGTGACTTGTGCAGCACGTGCTTCAAGAAGTGATACATTTGGAAGATTGTGACAGTATTTTCTGGGGAATCGAATGGGAGATGTGAAAGGAGGAAAGGGGACAAGTTGAATCCAAGATGTGGGGCCTAAGCAACTGGAAAGGTAGGATTACTATCACTTCAGATGGAGTGGAGCACAACTGGGGAAATAAGGATCAGATTTGGAGGTATAAGGTTTGAAAATTTTTTTGACATCTAAACAGATGTTGAATGCGCAGTTGGAAATAAGAGTCTGCAGTTATGAAGAGGTCTAGACTAGAGATATATTTTAATAAAATAGAGATATTAAGAATAATTATATGGAAGTGCTATTTTAAAGATTAAATGAGATAATATGGGAGGGGGGGCGCCCTGGGTGGCTTATTTGGTTAAGTGTCTGCCTTTGGCTCAGGTCATGAATCCAGAATCCTGGGATCCAGCCGCATAGGGCTCCTTGCTCCACAGGGAGTCTGCTTCTCCCTCTGCCTGCTGCTCCCCTGCTTGTGCTTTCTTACTCTTTGTCAAATAAATAAAAATATTTAAAAAATGAAAATAAATGAGATAATACAGTTAACACTGTGTGTTCTCAAAACATTTAATAGCTCCTAAAGACAGTTACCTGAAATGAAAACAAATCCTATAGTTTGTTTTTGCAATAAAACTGAACAAAATGATATCACAATTATTTTAACAGTATTTGTGACAATTATTTTAAGCCAAGACACCATACTACAAACATTATAATAACATTTCAGTCTCCTACCTTTCATTGTGGTAATGTAGTAGTAACTATATTTTGTAAGGTTTAAGTTAGTTGTGATAGAGTTAGTTGTGATAGATTATTATAAATAATCTTGAACTATCTAGTTCAATGCAATTATATATATATTTACATATATATACATATATATATAAAATGTAAAAATAAATTAGGAATTTGCATCACTGATCTACATTAGGCCTTTGAACAATGTGGGGTTAAAGGCGCTGAACCCCACACCATTGAAAATCCACATATAGCTTTCCAGCCCCCCAAAGCTTAACTAATAATTGTCTACCACTGACCTGAAGACTTACTGATAATATAGACTTTTCATTACGACATATTTTGTATGTTATGTGTATAATGTACTGTACTCTTCCAACAAACTAGAGAAAATAAAATATAATTAAGAAAATCATAAGAAAAAGACACTTACAGTACTGTACTGTGTTTATTGATAAACTCCATGTGTAAGTTCCCCACACAGTTCACACAGTTCAAACCCATGTTGTTCAAGGGTCAGTTGTACATGAAAATTTAAGCAATGACCCAGGTATTCAGGGAAAAATAACGGGTTTGTCTTATAATACCCCTTATAGGTACCTACTTTGAACAATTTCATGAAGATTTCATATCTTCCATTTACTTCTCATTTGAAAACATGGTGGAGGGGGATTTTTATCTCACTGGTTTCAAGCTCCCTTTAGGCTTTTGAAAATCCTTTAAGCCTTTGTAGCTTAACCAAAATTCTGGTCCTTATTCACTTGACTATCAGATACTGGTCTAAAGCATGTCCTTATACTAAAAAATGCATGGCCATGTTGTCTCTACACATCTATAATTGTATTTTAACACTGTCATTATGTAAGCTATATTTTAATTGTAATTATAACAAATTTTATATCAACACACATCCATTTCTAGTGTTCAGGGGGAGAGCAGCATGTAGTAAATTTTATCAAAATATAGCATCTGAAGAACAGAACAGAGGGTAATTGTGTAATTCTGTATTCCTATAATTAAGTTCAGTGGAGTTGGCATAATAGAATTAAGATAAAAAAACAAAACAAAATGTTGAGGCACCATGGCTTCCTGTCATAACACACCCTTTTAACATTAGAGAACATACACTTAGCATCTTTCTGTACAGAAATGGAGGGAGTAAGAGGCTAGAGGATGAATGACAGACACTAAAAGGGCGTGATTGTGAAAAGTAACATGAAATGACACATTGGTTTTAGATTTGGTAGGTAGGGAAAATTTACTAGCATGTATGTCTACTGGGACCATGTTTTCTGGAATAGTTAAAGCAGATGACAAACATGCAGTCCTACCTTCCTTGTAAATTGGAACATACACTCAAATCTTTGCTTCCTGGTCTTGAATATTGGTTGAGAAGATTATCTCAGGAACTGTATTTTATGAGCAAAGTACATTGTTTAGAAATGACTGACACTCTCTCAGCTGTCATACTCCAAGCTTGCTGGCTCTTTCTCTTTGACTCACTTAAGTTTACAGTGCAGGAGTGGGTTATGGGAAAGATCTTTGGAATTTTTTTAGCTTCAGGAGGCTGTATAGCATAATGGTTAAGATTGTAGGCACTGGATACAGTTCACATTCCTGTTTTCTACTAACTATATAAACTTGGCCAATTTACCTGATTACCTGCACCTCAGTATTCCCATCTATAAGATGATAATATTCCATCCTCTTAGGACTGTTTTCAAGAGTAAGTGAAGTTGCCCATGCCAGGCACTTAACACAATGCCTGGTCTATTTATTATTGTTATTGTCATCATTATCATCATCACCACCACCGCTAGGCCAAGGAATATCTCTCCTATGCATTCTTCCATTATTTTTTGCTCCCTACCATTTCTGTAATGTTTCTCTACAAGGGTAAGGTTGTGACAGAGCATCTGTTTCTACTGGTACCTGACCCCTGGTCATCAAGATGACTGGTATTGGAGACAGCATTCACTGTTGCTTGTTGAAACAATTCCTGTTTTGAAAAGGGAAGCTGAATGCTGAGGCCAAGAATTTTCTTCTTTCTTCATCCGGGAGACTGAGAGAAATATCCACGCCTCAAAAGGGGAATTGGGCAAAGGGCAAAATGGTTAATTTCATACTTTGGTAATTAAGAACAAATCTGACAGACTGAATTTGAACTCTTTTCTATTATGTACTGACTGTGAGATGTTTGGTGTTTTTGTAACTCCGGTGAGTTCGTAGCTGATAAAAAGCTATATGACCTGCTGCATAGTGTCGTTGTAATAAGTAAATAAAGCGTGTAGTACATTGTTTGGCATATAGTAATTACTTAATACATTTTAACTTCCATAAGTACTACCACTGCCAATACTGTTAAGTAGCTGAGCAAATCTGATGTCTTTCTTTTTCTTAAATTGCACATAATCATTTGAATAATCGGCTTACATTTATGAAGAATTGTGATAAAGCCTCATGATGGCAGAAGTTCTTCAACTCTGCTCCTCATCAGAGACCATCCTAGGGCGTGGGGAAGGTTGGAACAATACCACCACTACCACTACTACCACCACTACCATTGCCATCAATACCACTTAACTGACCACACTGAGCACTTCCTGTGTGCCAGGCATCAAACTTGGCCCTGTATATGCACCATATCATGTTCACATATTCAGGTGGGAAACCCGATTATCATCATCCCCAATTTATAGATAAAGACACTGAGGTTTGAAAATATAAGCATCTTGAATGATAGCAAGAGATGGAACCAGGATATTTAAACCCCTGTCTCTCTGATCTCAATAGCCCTTAAATATTATTATACTACATCCTGATAAGAAAATCTGCTTTCAGCCATATAGGTAAGAGAAAATTCTTCATCCCCATATTCCTATATTCCCTATGCTACCCTAGCCTCAGTATAAGTAGGGAGAGAAAGAGACCTCTTCAAAGACCAGTCAAAGGGAAATTGCTCCCTTTTGCCTTTGCTGAATCAATTAACCAATATTTAATTTCCTTAAGAATCTCTACATATTATTTTTGGCACTTACTTTGGCCTTCTAGGATTCTTACATTCTGTACATGACTCATCCACTCTATTACATGTTAATTTATTTGAGGTCAAGTTTAGAGTCTTATCCAGAAACATAATTTTAGGCTTGTAGCTTGTAACTCTGTGTTTTCATTCTAATAGTACATCTGCAAATATTTATTTGAGTTTTGTTGAATTATCCTCATTAATTGTGCATTAAAAGTTATATAGAGAAAGCTTTTTTATTAAAAAAACATCTGAATAGATTTCTAGCTGGTTATTTTTATAGGATTATTGCAGAAGCTATAGAGCTTCAGGATTTTGTTTTGTTTTTAGATTAAGTACTTCATATTATTTTAATATATAATAATATACTTATATTGTCTCTATCAAATCTGTGAGTCTTCACTGGCTTGTTACTTAACTTGTTGATTGTATGTTGTTGATTTTTCCATTTACAGTGACACTATATGATCCTGGCAGGTGTGGGGCTGGGTGGGAAAATACATCTTAGAGCCACAAATTGGTTTTCTAGAAAACTAACATAAAGAATGAGAGTACCTTTCACGTTTCTGCAGAGATCAAGAATTTTAAGCATCCTTTACTCCTTAGTCTTAATGGAAAGGGAGTAGGCTGAATGGAAGGTCATTATGACCATTGGGACCACTGGAGTCATAGTTAGTCATTGAGGTTTTATTTTATTTTCATTTCTCCTCTATTAGCTTATGTGTTGAGTGCTTACTAGGCACAAGGCACTTAGCTAACCACTGTAAATGGATTGTGTCATTTTATCCCCTGATTGTCATACAGTAAAAATATGTATTATTATGATCCCCTCATAATGCACACATGGAACAAAACCTCAGAAATAGTTATTTGCTCATTGAAACGTGGTAGAAGTAGAACTTGGTTTCATGTCTGTTTTGACTCCCAAATCAGTGATTTTTACCACTTAATTGAAGTCACATAACTTTGTGAGTGGTATCTAGATTGTTTCTAAATTTTCTCAGCTCTAACTTTTTATAATTAAGTGTTTGATTGCAAGTTTAACAGGGGATGAGGAAGAATAGGGAGGAATTCCAGCTTATGAATGGAATTTTCCTCATGTTAAGTATGAGGTCTGTTTTATGACACTGATTCACTTATTCATGCATCCAACATATATTGAATGCCTACTATGTACAAAGGTATTTGAGAACATACACATCATAGTAGAGTGAGCACGCCTTCCATAGATTGTCCCACAACAGTTATAGAAGTCTTGGACTGCCTTGCCTGGTCTGGGGTGGTGGTTGGTCCTAGAACCCTAGTTTGTCCCACTGACAAAACCGGGACATACTCACATGAGTTCACAAGCATTGTGATGTCATGATATAGCAGTCACTTGAATCTTGCTATTTTTGCCTGTCATTAATGATATAAAGGCTTTAGATTTGTATACAGAAAGCAGACTTATTAGTTATACAAATATATGGATATCAGGTATCATCAGCATAAGGCTGCCTGCCGTCCTCCACTACTCCTACTTTTTACAAACCAAACAAGTACCTTCTTATCTTTCCTATGGATAAGGTCTTGACAATGGCACTAGGGCCTATCATCTCCCAGTAAGTACATCATTGGCTAAACCAATGGTTTTTCAAATATGCTGATTAACTTACCCTTGAGGAAGGGGTGCCTGGGTGGCTCAGTTAGTTAAACATCTCACTCTTGATTTTGGCTCAGTTCATGATCTCAGGGTCATGAGATCAAGTTACATGCAGAGCTCCATGCTAAGCATGGAGCCTTTTTGGGATTCTCTCTCTCCCTCTCTCTCTGCCCCTCTCCACCCTGCGCATGTGCTCTCTGTCTCTGTCTCTCTCTCAAAATAAATAAATAAATAAATAAAAGTTTAAATTACCCTTGAAGTTGATGGACATTTCACTGCTAAGAGCAAAAAGTGGTATTCCTTTAGAATTCATAGGGAAAAGAATACAACACCAGATATACTTTCCTCAATTTAAAATTATTCATATATATCCAATTATATACATATACACACATATATACGCATACATAAATATATAATCACTCATATATATGAGCAGTTTCAAATTGAGGAAATATATATATTTATATTTAAATTCTGTAATCTGGTAGCCAGTAGCAAATGAAATTATTAGCAGATACACACACAAGGCAGAGAAAGAGAGCCAATTGGATTTAATTCAGTAGCTTGTTTTTTGTTTTTTGTTTATAGGTTTGTGGTTGTGATTTTATATCTGCAGATGTATTTGAAGAAAATATTTCTACCACTTTACACAAAATTAAATTCATTTAACAACTATACAGCATGTCTCAAATGTCCTAGTACATTTTTAATCTTTAATACCCTCTGACATATGTATTATAGACATATCCCAAAAAGTAATTTGATGGTTTAATTATTTTTATTTCCCTTATACCTATTTACTTTTGGAAATTTTAAAAAAGAAATACTTAATTGTATTTATGTTTCTGTATCTCTGATTGAAGATGGAAAATACTGACTGAAACACAAAAAAATTAAAATTATAAAAAGTATTACCCAAAATAATGAAAACTAAGAAAGTGGCAAAGAAATTCAAAGAATTAAACTTCTAAGCAGTATTTTTTTTTGTGAGTGCATAATATTTCTTCTTCAGAAGGAATTAATCTTGAAGCTCTACTGGAGACTTTTCAGAGACCCATTTGATTAGCAGCTATTTTGTGCCTGAGACTGCACTATGCACTAGACATTCTAGATGACGACGACGACTACTACTACTACTAGTAATAAATAGAAAACTTCACAGCCCTTCCTTGCAAGGAAGTCTGACAGTCCACTGGGAAAACAGTGAGCCTCACATTAACGATGAGTGATTCTCAAATATTAATGTGCTGAAGAATCATGGCAGGGATGCTAACCATGTCCATTCCT
This sequence comes from Nasua narica, assembly GCA_028533885.1. Classification (NCBI taxonomy): domain Eukaryota; kingdom Metazoa; phylum Chordata; class Mammalia; order Carnivora; family Procyonidae; genus Nasua; species Nasua narica. Next base: position 42,544,288 of record CM052799.1, read on the forward strand.
GATTCCCTTCTCCAACTGGTCAGGTATGAAGTCCAGGAAACTCTTTTTGGTGAGCACCTCCAAGAGACTTTGAGAAGGATTTCTCAGTGGTCCTCAATCTTTAATGGGCATCAAATTTACCTGAGAGTATTAGGACACAGATTGCTGGGGTCTACCCTCAGATTTTCTGAATCAGTGGGTTTATATTTCTAATCATTCCCTAGGTGTTGCTGATATTGCTAGCCCAGGGACCACACTTTAAGAACCACTTACCACTTGTTTATGGAAAACATCTTCAAAATTCTGCAATTGGGGATTGTGTGTGTCATGGAAGAGACATGGACAAAGACCCATGGAGGCAAGGAGATTCTACTGTAATTAGTCAAAGGTAACAATAATAGCTAGAATTGATTGACTCAGAAAACATCGTAAGAACTTTGCTTGTTCATTTAATCCTTTCAATAAAGTATATAGGTGCTACTTCATGTCCCCATTTTATATGGGGGTCCAGAGGAGGTAATTAACTGCATAAATCCTAAACTGGAAAGTAGCTGATTAAGAGTTCAAATCTAGAAAGTCTGATTGCAGATCCCACATTCTTAACCATTCTGAGAGAAGTAAAGGTCGTTAGTGAAGGTCTCCTTGGCCTCCAAGTGTAGATAGAAGGATGTTACTCATTTGGAGTGTGTGTTATGGGAAGGAGAAAGTATCAAGGTTTCCAGAGGAGCCAGCCCTACCCACACATCACCCCTAAGCAAGTCTGGTAATTAGGAGTCTAAAACAAGAGTATAACTATGGGTTGCTGAGTAACATTCTAGAAACCTGGGGTTAGAATTCTGTATCTTTTAGTAATGACTTTTTCTGTACTAACAGAATGTAAGAGTGACTTACCTTACTTTTTGCATGTAACAAGAAGTTTGGAGATAGTCCCCCTAGTGTTAATTCTGGTGCTGATAATGTCAGTAAGGGATTGGGTTCTGTTCATCTTTTAGTTCCTACATCTCTAGCATGTCGCTGTGATCCCCATTGTTGCAAGGTGGCTACTGAATCTCTAACAGAATTTTGTCCATTGGGGCAGGAAGAAAGAAAAGAAAAGAAAAGAGAGGAGGGGAGGGGAGCTGAGGGGAGGGGAGAGAAGAGGAGAGGAGAGAAAAGGAACGGGGTACCTGGGTGGCTTAGTCAGTTAAGCGTCTGCCTTTGGCTCAGGTCATGATCCCAGGGTCCTGGAATTGAGTCCTGTGTAGGGCTCCCTGCTCAGTGGGGAGATTGCTTTCCCCCCTCTCTCTCTATGCTGTTTCCCCCCTGCTTGTGGTCTCTCATTCTCTCTGTCAAATAAATATATAAAATCTGTAAAAAAAAATTAAAAAGGAGGGCGCCTGGGTGGCTAAGTTGGTTGGGTGACTGCCTTTGGCTCAGGTCATGATCCCGGAGTCGCAGGATTGAGTCCCACATCGGGCTCCCAGCTCCATGGGGAGTCTGCCTCTTCCTTTGACCTTCTCCCCTCTCATGTCGTCTCTCGCTCTCCCTCTCTCAAATAAATAAATAAAATCTTTTAAAAAAAATTAAAAAGGAAAGAAGAGAGGAAAAAAAAGGACGAAAAGACAGATAAAAGAGTGTATGTTGTGGCAGGAGAAGAGTATCAGGAGGATAGAAAGGCAGTGTCTAAATGAAAGGGCAAATTATGTCCTACAGATCTTCAGCAGACTTCCATTTAGATCTCAAGTAGTTAAAGGTTTAACCTGACTACTTTAACTTTAAGGATAATGACATCCCCTAAACCAGGGCTCTGACAGTAAGGAATAGGGAGAGAGTGGTTATTGATTAGATAACTAGCAGTCTAAACAGACTTCCTCCCCACCATCCCAAACAAATACCCACCAACTCTATTTTCTTTCATATATTTTACTTTAAAGAATGGTGGGAAACTTATCTGTAAATAGGCTTTTAGAAAGGGTACAATTATATAATTATACAACTCTCTAGAGACCTCCTTCTAAAAACTCTTTGAAAAATGTTCAAGGTTGAGGACATTTTGATCTTAATTTAGTAACTTACAGTTGATTATCCTGGAAAGACATCCTCTTTCTGCAGATGTTCTGTCAGGCTTTAGAAAATTCTGGAAGAAGTGGACAGAGAAATTTTATGGTACATATATAAGTGATACGAATCTCTTCAAAATAAAATTCATTTAGGGACCAAAAGGCATTTATTTCATGTCTGCTATTTTTTTCCATCTTTATATTTTCACAAATATTCCTTTCTGAAGTGCCTCTGAACAAATCTGTTAGATACCATGCATCCATTTCTCCTGTCTGAATTCTTTATTACTGAACTTTCTTCAGCCTGCTATCTCTCACTCCTCTTTCTCAAAAGCATTTCTCTGGGTCCTCACTATTTCTTCTCATCCCATACTTGGACTCAGATCTCAAACTAAAGCACAGTCTGCTATGACTTCTCCCTAACTTGAAGGCCCTGCTTCTGTAGGGGGAAAAAAAGAAAGAAAAATGTAGACTTGCTGGTGAACTGAGAAAGTAAGCAATACATGGACTGTTTCTGAGAATTAAAAAGTAAGAAAAATAAAAGCACTGAAAGAAACTGAGAGTTGGTATTGTTCAAATACTTTATTTTACAAATGAGGAAATTGAGGTCTAAGAAAAAAAAATGTTATTGGACTCCCAAGTGATAAACAATGAATTTTGGTAGTGTAACTCATTGGAGGTTTATTACTTACTCATTCAGTAATTCAGTATGGACTTTTATAGTTCGAAGGTCCTTTTTCTGCTCAGTGATTCAGGAACCCACCACATTAATCATGTTGCTTTACATTTGTCTCAAAAGGGAAAGGGGAGAGGCAAGCTCAATTATCAACTCATTATCCTTCAAATGTCAACTTTTCACATAACTTTTGGTCACATTCTTTGTGAAAGAACTAATAATATGGCCACACACAGTTGCAAGCGGGGATGGAGAATGTTGTCCCCAGCTTGGTTTTAGTGATGCCTTTATAACTGGAGGAGTTAATTACAAGTCTCTAGTCTACAGCTGGTTAATTCTGCCACAATGAGTGATCAGCCTAAGGAAATGGATTAAGAGAGAGAGAGAACGAGAGAGAGAGAGAGAGCGCACATACACTTTAATATGAGCTGACACTTGGGGGCTTGTATCTTAAAAAACGAAGATTTTTGTTCTTGTTCTCTTTCCTAGTTCAAAATGACTACTGTCTATTTCCTTTCATCCTCCTATTTCACCCCCACCTCAGTATCGGAGGAAAGCTGTGAAAGAAATTATTCCAAAGCCTCCAGTGCCTTGAAAGGTAATAGAATACTCAAACCCTAAAAATTTTACTCTGCAACTTTTACCAATTTCACATGATAAATTTGTGGAAGATAGAGATAAACAAACAAACAAAAAAGGATGTGTGTGTGTGTATGTGTGTGTGTGTGTGTGTGTTTCTCTTACACATATACCCTGAGCCATGGTACAAAATGAATGGAAAATTAGAGAAATCTATCTTGTTGAAAATTTAAATATTTTTGGGGCACCTGGGTAGTTCAGTGGGTTAAGCCTCTGCCTTTGGCTCAGGTCATGATCTCAGGGTCCTGGGATCTCAGAGTCCTGGGATCGAGCCCCGCATCCGCATCTGGCTCTGTGCTCAGCAGGGAGCCTGCTTCCCCTTCTCTATCTACCTGCCTCTCTGCCTGCTTGTGATCTCTGTCTCTTTGTCAAAAATAAATAAAATTTTAAAAAAAGAAAATTAAAATATTTTTAATTGTTAAAGTAACACTTAGTGCAAAAATTACAAAAGTGGAAAAGATACAGAGAAAAAACCCTCAAAATTTCATTTCTGATAAATTATCTCCATTACATTTTTAAAGATGTCTTTTGAGACTTTTTTGTGATTAAGGTGCATACAAACACAATGCAAACATATTCTTACTTAGTACTAGATTATGAACTTGATTCCATATCACTTAATAAAAGTTTGTATCATAATTTTTAATGGTTGAACAGCATTCCGTTATTTATCTAACCAGTCCTCTACTGCTTAACATATAGATTATCCCTGTTTTGCTTCTCTAAATAATGAGAGAAACATCCTTCTTCCCATTTCTTTGAGTTATTTATTTCCTTAGAATGAATTTCTAGAACATGAATGACTGCCTGTCAACTTTGGTAGGTATGGACGTATTGCCTTCAAGAAAGGTTACATTGCCTTCCTTTTTGCTAGCAATTTTACATCCTGTGTGGTGTTTACACTTTCATCAGTACTAGTATTATCAATATATTTTAAGTTTTTGTCTTTCTGATGAGTAAAGTATGACAATTATTTTAATTGTATTTCTTTGATTAATAATAGTAAGGTTGAACATATACTTTCATATATTAACTGTCCTTCTTCTTATGACATTATGACCTTTATCAATCTTTCTTCATTTGGTCTGTAACACCTTTGTATATAATAATGTATTTATTCTTTATATATTATATAATGCAATTTGATTTCACTTACTAATTTTTATTTTATGTGTATATTAATGTAATATTGTCAAGACTATTAAAAACCCTTTAATGAACACAGGCATACAGAACATCATCAGTTACTCTCTTGAACTTTATAATGAATTTATTTCCTTTTGGGCAGTGTGGGAATGTAAATCTTTGCCTCATATTGTGTTTGGAAAGAATCTACCCCTCTGAAGAATCTTGCCTTATTTATAAAAATGGCATTTGAAGTTGTGTGCTTGTCATCAGATAAGCAGTATTAATTTTTAGTATGAAATGGTGATTATCAAGAACTAAGATAGGACTAGCAGCAACAAGGGAGGGGTCGTGGGAGTGAGGGGCAGCCTCTTCTCCTCCCAAAAGCAACCAGAAGTTTAAACTCTGGGACTCCTGCTTGGGGTGTCTTGATCCAATCAGCTTAGATAGTGTGTGCAGTCAGGTAGGATGAGTAAATTGAGAAGTCCAAGCATTTATCCTTGGTCCTTTCAGGAAACGAACAGAGAGTATTGTCAAGCAGAGGTGATCAAGCCGTGATCTGTAGACTTGGAGCTCCCCCCATAGTCCTTCAAGTCAGTGTGAGACAAAACGCCAATGTAAATTATATTGATAACAGTATCACTGAGGTGACATTTAGTCCTTTAAATGACCTACCATGTTTCTGTAGTATACTATCCATTGGTAAATAGGCAAAGCTTTTTGACAAATCTATCTGTTACAATGAATGAATGGAATACTGACATTTTGAAAAACTGAAATTGTATCATTTGTCAAGAATAGTGGCTACTTGTTCTGCTCTATTCCCCTAGGTAGAACCAGGTGGCATTGTGGACAGTAATATGTTACTGCGTTTCACCCCTAGAGATGTCTAAAAGTTGAAGAAGGTGCCTCATCAGGTAGTTAGCTCTTGTCACCAAGAATATTAAAGTAGATGTGTATAATGAGCTAATTAAAGAAACTATTTCTAATTTCCACAACTATTGTATTCACTAGGGCATCCTAGTTACTCTAAAGAAATACTAACAGTGCATTAGGATAGTTTGACATATTTGATTAGGTGTACTCTTCTTATAATGCTATCCACTTATCATTTTGACCATTAAAACCTCGCCTTTCTTCTCTCATAAGCCCCTAACCCGCTTGGACACTGTTTTGTTATATGAAATAGAAATAATATTATATGCTTTGAAGGACTGCAGAAAGATGAGGTATACCTAGTATATAGCCTGGCCCATAATACCTACCTGGTTAATCATAAATATTGTTGATTTTATTTTAAATTTTATTTCTAAACATAAATCTTTATATGTGGAACCCTAACATTTGTTCTGAAGGTAGAGAACTTTGGCAACTCAGAAAGCTATTTGGATTCCTCCAATACTCCATATAGATACCTCACTATACCTAGAATCTTTATATTAATATTGATATATTATTAGAATATATGATGACTCCAAGGTGATGAGAAATTATGGTTTAATATATACTTGGAAGTATGGATGGATTTCCATGCCCAGTGCTAATACCATCATTCCCATATCTTAAGGAGGGAACAACCAACTTGAGGAGACTCTGGGGTGGGAAATGACAGACATCATTCCAGGCTATGTTTACCTCACAGCTGCCCATAGGGTCTTTTAAGTTATGCAGCAGGAATTTCCACCTTACAGCCTTGTAGTTAGAAGTAAATTATAACACATTATCGATACCTAATAAGGGTCATAGTTATAATAAATAACACTTAATTTTTCCTTTGCATTAAGTATCTTGAGGGATATATTGTAATAGTTAAGAGTGTGGTTTTTTGAGCTAGATAATCCTGGGTTTGAATCTTACCCTCATTACATCTTCTTTTTTCAGTTTTATTGAGGTATAATTGAGAAACAAGATTATAAGATATTTAAAATACACATTGTGTATTTGATACATACATTTGATGATATGGTACATTCATACATTGTGAAAGAATCTTTTCCACTGAGTTAATTAAGGCATCCAACACCTCATATATTTACCCTTTCTGTATGTTCGAGAAAACACTTATGTTTTACTCTCTTAGCAAACTTCAATTATATAATACAGTATCATCAACTATAGCCACCATGTTATACATAAATCTTCACACCATATTTATCTTATAGCTAAGTTTGTACCCTTATAGCAACTCCTGTTTCCCCCACTCCGTCCCAGCCCCTGGCAACCACTGTTCTACTCTTCTGTTTTTATGAGTTTTCCTTCCTTCCTCCCTTCCTTCCTTCCTTCCTCCCTTCCTTCCTTCCTTCCTTCCTCCCTTCCTTCCTTCCTTCCTTCCCTTCCTTCCTTCTTCTCTTCCTTCCATTCTTTTTCTTTCTTTCTTTTTCTCACATATAAGTTATTCTATGCAGTATTTGTCTTTATCTGACTTATTTCACTTAGCATAACATCCCCCGGGTTTATTTATGTTGTCACAAATGACAGACTCTCCTTTTTAAAAGCTGAGTAATATTCCATTACCTCTTAACTGAGTGACTTTGGGTACATTTTTTTATACCATTTAGGCCTTTTTTTCCTATAAAAAACTATACTAACAAGTTATTTTCTGATATGTGGAATATTTGCTGAGTCAGCTCATGTTTAGTTGAGATAATAAAAGTGACCCTTAGCACTGTATTAACATTTATTATTACTTTCCCTGTTAATTTTTATAGTAATAATAATATTGTAAAATGTTTAGAATATATCTGACACTTTCCATAGATTATCTCACTTAATCTATACCACAAGTTACTGTATACATATTACCTTCCACAATTTTAACTTCAGAGGAAATTGAAGCTCTGAAAGAGTAGCTTGCTCAAGATATGAACTCAGATCTGAATCACTCCAAAAATGTACTCTGTGTGTATAATTCCACATCTGAATTTGCTGGATGTTATTGTTTTTAACTTCCAAGCATTTGATCTGAAATTCCTTTCTTTATTTGGGGAATTTTCCACTTTGTGAGTCTTGGTGAGAAACAGAGCTTCCCATTATACAAGCTGAAAATACCAGATACATTGTTTACTCTCTTACCACAGTGTCCCTTACAGCTGGAAGATAGTCAAGTGACCTAGAGTTGGCCAATTACACTCATGTCCTAGATTTTGAGTTAGAAATAAATGATTTGAAGAATCAAGGACACCAGTCTGTGTCAGCCTCCTGTATCTTGTTCCTGCCGGGTCAGCAAGGCAATTGGGGACATATAATATTGTTTGGCATGAATATTTGATGTCAGTACCAGTTGTTCAGTCTTGCTTATAGTTACTGATATCTAACCAATAACCTTCCAAAAATGTCCTTTTCTACTCAAATCAGCCATATATGGTTCCTCTTGCTTACAAATAAGAACTTTCCTGATATACAATTGTGACCTACTTTTCCAGTCAGATGTAACATATTCTTGTCAGGGGCACAGGGCAGGAAACATCTGAACATGGGGAAAACAACCTAAGAGGGAAGAATTGACTCGTCTGCTTGTGTTATGATTTATCTGCCACTGCCTTTGTTGCACAGATCACACACCTAAGTACTATGTCCCTCACCTGTCACACACAGGTGAAGTGAACCTAATGCTGCCAACTCAGATGCCCACGGAGCTGTATCATGTACAGTTTGAAATGTGAAAGACTTCTCTCAGTGTCTTCTTTCCCACTTGACACATTGGTAGTCTGTTTTGGAAGCAGCTTCTTCTGTGTGTGACAAGAATATGCTGAATGAAGACCGAAATGGATAGAGATGAAAGATCCCCTAGCTACAGGGGAAAAAAAAGCATAGGGACTTATGTTTTTGATATTTGATGATGTTAGGACCCCACATAAACTATGAATACTTGAAAGGAAAGGTGTGGGTGGCTGAAGAAATGTTGAACTTCCATGCAGCAGTACATCAACCTGTTAACGATGTTGATGATGATGGTGGTGGTGGTGGCATCAGTAACATTTTCCCTGTTTCCTTGGTGAAAGCACATCATTCTAATGACTTTTTATCCCCACTACAACCCTATGAAGTAGAAGAAATCATTCTAGGTTCTTCAAAGTTCAGAAAAATTCGAAATATACCCTAGATCGCCATTGAGTGGTAGAACAACCAGAACTGAACAGTAGCTCTGCCTGAATCCCTAGCCTGTGATCTCAGCAATTATCTGGCCCTATTCAGAGTCATTCAAATGTTACCACAGCAATGAAACATGTACTGACTTTTGAGATTCGAACTCAGAAGCTGTGGAATTAGGTGCAATGGAGTTGAGGATGACTGAACTAAAATGTCTTTACAAACAATAGAGAATATAAGGGATGTTGTTTAAAAGTCTATTTACCTGTTGTGCTGCATGGGCATATCTGTGATTGTTCATCTTTTGAGTAACTCATTAATACAAATCCTTCTTTGGTCTATGGCCTCATTCATCTCTTACATAATATATGACTGAATCGAGGTAACTGTCTTTGTTTATTCCCATAAACACCAATTGAACATCCAAAACATGCTCACCGTCTTATAAATACATCTCTTTACTTATTCAGGGCTGAGGAAGGGCAAGAGAGAAAAAAGACCCATAGATAAATCTCCCAGCATATGAAATATGGTCACCATTTTTATATCCTTTATATTGTTAATCTTTCTTAGCATCTACCAATTTTCATTAATTTGTATTTTTTTCATATAAATATCTCACACTGCATTTTTATACACGACTTGTTATTTATATTCTTTTTAATAACACTATCAATTACAGAATATTGACAAACTCATCACGCCGTATATTTTCATTCTAAAATCATGAAAATAAGGTGGCAAATAAGATGGAGAGTGAAAAATCTACACATATCTTTTCATTGGTGGGATGAGGGGCTAACCTTAATATCACTCCTCTGGCATTCCTTTTAAATCGTGCATTCTTTCCTTGGTACATAATGAGTGACTTCTCTTAGGGAAAATAGCAGTCTTGAGGGCAAACCTTAAGCAAATGGAAAGCTTTTAAGTTGTGGTCAAATCATGCACATTATTTTTTCACTAATGAAAAAAAATTCTTGAAAGTTCAACTACCATAAGTTCCATATTGAAAATCTTTCTACTTATAAATAAAAATTCCCACAAATTTCTGGGACATTTCATTAGTAGAAACTGGTACTTAGTACCCCTATTTCATTTCTCTCTGCCTTTTTCCTCCTTCTTGCTATATTGACATTAAGTCTACAGTAGAATCACATAGTAAGCAGGTTAAGAAATTGATATGGCATTTGATCCAAATTTCCCCAGTAGATTGTAGATGGAGATGCTATGAAAGTCACATGAGGGAAAAAAATCTAGGAATATTTTTATGTTATTGAATATACTAAAAGAACAAAAGATCTTATTTCTAGCTAATAAAATATCATTCCTTTAGTGATGTTATATTATGGCAGAAAATAAATGTGTACATCTATCTTCTCTATCCTGAAAATACTAGGAGTGGGAACAAACCAACAAAGTTTATTGTTTTGTATTCAAGTTGTAGTTTCTAGTAGCCATCCTTTTTAGTGAGTTTTCTGAAGCAAATGTATTCAGTTATCATCACTAAATATGCTATTGTATAAATTTCCAATAAAGTATTATATAATTTTAAATCATTTTTATAAATATGTCAATCATTATTCTCATTAATATATTATACACTATGTTTATCTTGTATGGTTTTAAAAGGGAATGTATGTTCAAGCTCATTCAAATATTTATTCAGTGTCTACTAAGTGCCAAGCATTCCGTTAGGCAGTAGAGTTATTGCATTAGAGATAGAAAATGTCCTTGTCCTCCAGAACTGATATTGTTATAAGAGACTGGGTCAAACTAAGTCAAACAGTGTCTTTACTACAGAGCTTCCTAAGAGTCTTGTGAATTATGAGTCTCTAAGAAGGAGATGTAGTGGACAGCCAGTCCCAAATATTTTTGAAATGAACCCTTTCCTTCATGGACTTTCTTATGGGATTTGTGATCCACTGAACACACTTGAAGACATGCTAGTGTTGGTTATTTATAAATGGTTACTTAATTACTTTCTACTAAGCAACTGTAAACTGAATCTATGGCACTACTCTGGCTTTTTTTGGAAGATGAAGTGATATACAATGATGAATGGTGGGATTATAAGAGAGTTCAGTTTTATTAGAAGGAGACAGAGGAGTTTTAACAAAGAAATGCACACACATATAAATATATTGATATGTAAGATACATTTTCTATAGTACACAATGTCTTTTGAAGAAGGTAAAGCTGTTTTCAACTTGGTAGCTCACAACAGGTTTAACACAGAAAGAAGAATAAGCTGGGCAGAATTTCAGAAAGTTATTTGATCATGACTGTAAGATAAAATCAGGCATTTCTCTTGGTCATTGTGACCTTTTTGGAACAACATTCCACCTGGAGGGAATAGTATGATCAAACATGTAGTGGTAGAGATTGCCAGATTGTAATATTCCAGTACCTGGAAAGTATTGAAACATCTGCTTTCTCCACAGCCTGGAAAGTCAGATCTTGAGTGAAATGCAAGTATAACAGAGGCCAGTGCTATTTGCTCTGCATACTGCTTTGATTCTATAGTGTCCAACAAGGTGGCAAACTGTTTAAGATTATTGTTATCCAAGATGGTTCTTAGAGGAGTGGGAAAGAGAGGCTTTCTCTTCCTGTGTTTCTGCCCTCTCCTCATGAGGCAGAGAAGCTGCCAACATCACCTTGTCATAGGTAGCTATAGAGTGGATGTCAAGGCTCACTGTAGTGAACGTGATTAGAAATCCAAAGAAGGACTCCAAAGATACGCTACAATTTTTGTACACCTTCTATACCTGTTACAATAAGATATCACCTCAGTGGTCCCCTTACCTAAAAATGCCAGTATGGGCTTTTTTGGTGTTATTCCCCCCCACCCCCACCCCACTGTGTGGCAGAAACTTTAGAGGTAAAACCAAAATAAGATTGGAGAACAGTATTAAAATTCCAGCTCCTTGAACAGGGCCTAACACATGACATGTTTGCAATAATCTTAAAAACCATACTCCTAATAATGACTATTAGATTAACTGCTGTTTTGTGCCAAAGTACATTACCACATTTATTTTTTTTCTTTGGTCTTACAACTTGGGTCCTATTATTATTTCCATTTTATAGATTATGAAAGTGAGGCTTTCATAAGAGATGCAAAGTCACTTGGCCAGGGTCACACAGCTAGTAAGATAAATTTGCACCTGTTCTGTTGGATCCTACAGTTCTTCAAAATATATCTAAGAACACGTGACTGAATTAATAAATAAGTCCTCATAGTCACACTAATCAGGTCATTAAGTTCAGCAAAGTGGGGAAATGGCATAATAATAGTTGGATAGTTAACACCTACATTTACTTGCACTGAATTTTCTAAATGATGTTTAGCTGATAGCTTCTTGATCACCACCATTTAATAGAAAATGGCATATTTTGGTGTTCAAGATAAGATCTCACATTGAATAGAATATATATTTATTCCTATACCAATATGATCTGAGTAATAGATGACATTGAAGTGCCATCTAGAAGTGCTCCTGTGCAGTTCATCATGTCAGCCCAGCCAATAATTTTCAAATGTTCAGAATTGATAATATATGCAGCCATAAAGCATATTTCTAATCAATGCAAATAATATTTTTCCTATGCGAAACCCAGAGTTAAATTATAACACACAGCATAAGATTAATGGGCCATTTTTTCATCATCACTTTGTTAAATTACATAGTTTGGAAACCATTCAGAAGGATGTGAATTTGAGCTGTGTTGAGCAGTTGGAATGAGGTTTTGTCTGCGATGAAAGTATTCCCACCTCTGACCCCTACTTTTAGCTTCTCGGGAAAGTAGGGAAAATTTCTTCTAGAAAAAGTCATGCACTTATAAACTGGCTCATATAGTATATATAGAAGACTATTATGCCTTTTAAGCAAAGCCTATCTTGGCATATACTTTTTACCTATCATTTATAAAACGGACACTGCTTCTGAGGTGAGGTCTTTTGCTCTTTGACTCCTGGATCACTTTTGTGAATATATTTTGCTTGAGACTAAGTTTGAATCCAGTATATTTCCATAATGCAGTGTATCGAACTGATGTGCATTATCTAAAATGAAAGCTCCTTGATGGCAGGTACCATATCTGCATCATCAGTGTAGTCATGATGTCGAGCTCAGTGTCTAGCGTTTAGAAAATGCTATTTTCAGTAAGAATTTCTACTGAATAATGTGTGGATATAATAAGCAAAGGTTGGCTTCCCATTTTAGAGAGGCAGAGTATGCACACTTGTGTTCTGTGAACACTGAGTACCAGAATCTTGCAATGTTATTCTTTAGTTCTCTTTGCAGATTTTTTTTTTTAGGTTTTTTTTATTTGACAGAGAGACAGAGAGATCACAAGTAGGCAGAGGGGCAGGCGGAGAGAGAGGGGGAAGCAGGCTCCCTGCTGAGCACAGAGCCCGATGCGGGGTTCGATCCCAGGACCCTAAAATCATGACCTGAGCCGAAGGCAGAGGCTTAACCCACCCAGGCGCCCGTCTTTTTGGGTTTTGTGAAAGGACATTTTCTGTCCTTAGAATGCCCATCTCCTTCTGTTTTCCTGGAGGATAATTCTTCTTTTTAAAAGTATAGTCCCGTTATTGAATGAGATAGAATTTTATTACGTCCTTATGAAGAGAATTTATTTCTCCTTGAACTGTACTCCTCCTTTCATATATGTACACACACACACACACACACACACACACATGCAGACACACATATCATATATGCTCTATTACAGTAGCTATTCATGTTGAGTCATACTTGTTTACTTAACTTTTTCTTGCTCAGAATAAATTCTCTATTATGGTGCATTTCTCTTTGACATTTATCATTAACCAATTATTCTACCATCTAAAATGGTGGCTGAATTGGGCCGCATTGTATTGATAATATATGGACAATAATCCTTCTTTGTTCTTCTGACTTCCAGCTAGGGATTAAACCAAAACTACCCCTAAAATGTCTGTTCTTCATACTGTCCAACAGCTTCTTATTGTATTATATTGTCCAGGTATTTCCTGGACCAGCGGCTCTCAAAGTGTGATACCCAGACTAGCACGTCAGCTTGTCCTGGGAATTTGTTAAATATCAATTTCTTAGGGCTGCTCCAGACCTACAGATTCAGACAATCTGGGGGTGGGGCCCAGTACCCATGTTTTAATAAGCCCTCCAGTTGATATTCATTCATGCTAAAGTTTGGGAAACCCTGGCTTAGATGCAGAACTTACAGTTTAGGCTTTAGACTGGAGATCTGAATCCTAAGCTCCACTAAGCCACTGGAGTGACCATGATCAAGTTACTTCTGGTAACTTGTATGCTTTTTGTGCCTAACTTAGCTTATAGTGTTTTAATTAAATTAGATTAATACATGCAGTGCATTCAGGAGAGTGACCAAAACATAGTATATGTTCAATAAATTCTAGTGTTAACCATTATCATCAATAAGAACTTTTAGACTCATCCTGCAGACACTCTTCTAATAAGTGCAGTCATGCAGTGTGAAACATTAACAGCTTAGTAAAGCATATTAACAAGCTTATCTTGTTAATATGCTTTTATCTAACAGGTTCTCTGCAGGAAATCAGGTGTCCAGCAAAAAATAATAATAATAATAATAATTTGAACAGAATGTAGAGAAATTAGGTAGTGCAGCATCTTGGGTTTGGTAAAGGCTTGGTGACTTTATCATTTCAGGCCAAAGAAAGGAAGGGGAAGGGAAGCATTGCTAGGGAGAGAGGGTTCTGCATAGAAGCTGTGTACTTGTCATAGAAGCTATACATTAGCTAGGTTGGGGGGGTGTAACCAACCCTTGTGAACTTGGCAGGGTAGAATCTAGAGGAATTAGCATCTTGACCTCAGTCTCTTCCTTCATTCCCTATAATTTTTGATGCTTTTCACTGGTAAACCCAAAAAGAGCTCAGAGCAAGGACACTTATTAAGGAAGGGCATACAAGCCATCCATACCATGGAGTTAGATAGGGAAAGAATCTGGAAGGGTCACAGGCAGTGAGCAAGCTATAAAACCACTTGTAATTTTAACATAACTACCATTGTAGAAGCATTGCAGAACAAGTGGTTGGTTCTAACCTGGCTGATCCAGGATACTTCAGGGCAGAACTCGTATTTGAGTTGGGCTTCAAAGGAAGATCTGAATTTTAATGGAAAGTGCAGAGTAAGAATTAGTGAAGAACCAGGGTAAATGGAAAGATTTGTTGCAAGTGGAAAAAAGGCAATGGTGTAAAGATAAGAAAAGGCAAGACATATGGTAGAATAGCAAATATTCTTTGGAGCAGGGAATGGGTAAGCAATGGCTAGAAAGTAAGATGAAGTCAATACTTGAATAACATGAAAGTTCCCTGCTTTAGTCTCACTTTTTACCTTCTACTCCCTTCACTAAGATTGGGGGAGTGAAACTTGAGTGGGGGAGGGAGCAATGGCAGGATAGAGAAAAGAGAGGAGAATAAGAGTAGAAAATTTAGTAATATCTTAGTGCAGTTGCATAATGATGAGTGGTGTCGTTCCCTCAAAACGTGAGCATGTGATTGTGACAAATACAGGCTCAGTTCTTGGCTATATGTCTTCCATCAAGCCTCCTATGTTGTAGTCTCTCAATCTATGAGATGGGCATAATGTATAGCTTGCTCAAGGGTTCCCATAGCTTTCTCAGGAGTTGCTATGAGGATCAAATGAGAAATGAAAGTAAGAGGAGAGTCCAGTAATGAGTTCTTAATACATATAGACAAACGTGATTATGATGGTGATGATAATAAGAATCATTGCTACCACCTATTGAACACTTGTATGCCTGATACTGTGCCAGTTCTTTTCCATGTCTTTTCTCATGTAGATTTCTTCTTTCTTATCTCTCTTTCTGTAGACAAGAGACAATCAGTGGCTCAGTCATGAGGAAAGTATCAGAGGGAATATATAACAAAGTTAATTATTAATGACCCTGCAGGCTTTATAGCACAGAGCATGTAAAATGTCTGACAAAGATCGTGGTTAAAGAACTCAATTAGAAAATTTTGATAAAGTATTAACTTATTACATAGGCATAAACAGGTTGGGACTTTTTGGAGGATATGTGGTAATTTATTATTAGTGTGATGTTTTTGAAAGCTCTATGGACTTTGAAGGTCAAAAAGAATACCGGGAAAGGGTGAAAAGCTCACTCTGAAAGCTATTAGGGAAGGCAAGTCACTAAGACTTCAAAGGGGAAATTGGTATGATGCCAATTTACTCACTGGCCTTCTAAGAATGAGTCCATGAAAATATTTACAATGATCAGATGTAAAAATAAAGGAAAACATGTGCTTACGAATGGTGATTTATTTTAAACACGTGGACTAATGATAAAAATCATGACAATCTGGTGTACTTTTGAGTTTCAGTTACTGAACTGAAACTAAGGAGCATAAACAGCAAGATATTCAGACTTTTAATCAATTCACTTTCGGAGTTGAGCAGAGAGAGTACCTGACACATTAAAGGTGCTTTTATGCAAGGTGACACAGTTATTTAGTGGTGCATTCAGGACATAAATCCATTTCTAAAATTATCAGTTAAGTATTCTTTCAGAAGTTAAATATTTGCTGGTCAAAAATAGCGTGGACTTACTTCCAGGAAAAATGCCTAAGAACAAAATAATCTGGGCAAGAAAAGATACTGATATAACAGCTAATTTAAGAATTCAAAAATGGAGGTAAAAAGCAAAGCAATTATTAGTTAAAAGACTGCATAAATTCAACTGGAAGGGGGGATATGGTCAGAGATGGCAATTTGAAAACAGTGAGTCACCAAAAGTAGAAATTTAAATTATAGTCAGTTTCAGAACCTTCAAGAGAGATTTTATAGATTGAACAACAGCAACAAGAATAAAATATGAGGCAGATATGTGGACCTCAGCCTGGAAAGAAAGCATTGAAGAAAAGCCACAACAGTCTAAACTTATATTTCTGTATATTTGAACCAGTGGTAGAGCAGTAAAGCAGTTGTTTTAAAAGCATATCACTTAATTCAATCAGCTGGTGAATAAAACAAAGTATTTTTACATTTGCGTTAATTAATGTCCATAAATACAACTTTAAAAAATGAACAAAATCCATAATCCTCACAATACTATAAGTAATGGAAAGATAACCTTTGCCCTGAGAAGACAGGTTAAGGTGGAGGGCATAGAAATTTAACATTTTTGGGAAAAGTACATTAACGTTTATTGCCTGCTACGGTTTTGAAATATGATGATTTTTTAAAAAAAGAGAAGTATACTATTGATTTATAAAAGGGAATGTGTTGGCTGAAAAGAATAGAAACTTGTAGAGACCTAAAATGTGCTTTAAAAGATATATTTCAATGTCATTTCAAAAAATAAACACATTTCCCGTAACAATGCAGTGAGGTTAATGGAATAATGCAGGTGAAAGCTTTTTGGCCCAGGGAAGTACCACCAGGGCAAGGTATGGTTGTCTAACATACCATGACCCAGACCTGTGAGTGCCAGACCAGTGGCTATTTTTATAGTCTAGTGCAACATTCCTAGTATTTCTGGCATTAGCACGAAAAAGGATCATTCCACTTGTGTCTTTATGATTACTTCCTCCACTGAAACTGGATAATCTGCCCTCTCCTAAACTAGAAAGTAGATTTCTTCATTCAATAAAACTCAAGTTAATTCTCCAGGTTGAGCTTCTCCAAATCTCAGAAGTCTAAAATTAATGGTGTGAAGCACACTGTATTTGTTTTTGTTTTTATTTAGGAATGATTTAAGGTTATTAAAATTAAGGTAATGTAATTAAGTATGAAGTGGCATGGCAGATACCAAAATTAAATAAATAAATAAACAAACAAACAAATAATCAAATTTTCTTTTAAGATCATAAATTTATTATATAGCAAGATCCACTTAAGAGCTAAAAATATAGATAGGTATAAAATCCAGTTGTTAAAGAGAATTTGTCTTCCTACCATTTTAGCAGTAAGCAGTTCATAGGATAATTCTGGGGGAAAAAAGCTTCTGATTATTGTTTGTTTTATTGTGATTTGTAGTATTTATTAGAAGCTTTGTGAAGCCTTTGATAATACAATAAAATTAATGGGTTTTCAACTCTGTATTGACTCCTATTTTTGTTATTTTAAATATTTCCTTTTGGCTCTTAATCTTTATTATCTCCATTTACTTTTTCATTTGGAAATAATTTATTTGTTCTCAGGACCGAAATCTCAGTGAAGTCATCTTAAATTTCTATTTGTGGGACTGTTCCTTAGACTACTTTAACATCTTTGTCTAGTAGATACATTTCTAGCTTTCTTCATATTTTATAGGAACTTTTCCATCTTAAGAACTCTTTATAAGAGTGCCTGGCTGGCTCCATCAGTGGAGCAGGTGACTCTTTTTTTTTTTTTTTTAATTTTATTTTTTCAGTGTTCCAAGATTCATTGAAGAGCAGGTGACTCTTGATCTCAGGGGTTGTGAGTTTGAGCCCCATGTTGGGTGTAGAGATTAATTAATAAATATATTTTTTAGGAGAACTCTTTGTTTTCCCCTAGGAGACAGACTTATGGGCCTTTCCTTGGGTTTAAAATAGAAAGAAAAAACAATTTTTATATGAGAAAGTAAAGGCTTTTTTACAAAGTGAGTTAACACTATATGTATGTTTGAAATAACTTATGGTCTTCAACCAGACCACCAAGCTCTTAACCTCCAGATTAATGTCTTCCATAAAACACTTACTTCAGTACATGGCATGGCCTTCTATCACTGCACGTCCAGGGGAAATTGTTTTGTCTTCTAGCAAAAGGCATTAGATTTTGCAAATTTTTTTTTAAATGACAGCTATCCAAAAATCAAGGTGAACATGTGTATGTGAGAACACAAAAGGAAAGTTTGTAGACAGGTACAACATCTGGTTACACCATTTAGTCGCTTACAGAGAAAACTTAAACCACAAAGTCAGAATTTTTTAGGGTTATTATAGGATATACCTGTAGTTTATTTGAGTTGTACAAAGTCCAAGTTAAATTAGCTAAACTCTGGAACTAAACTTTTACTGCCTTGAATGTTTGAGCATTGTTGTTTTGTAAACTCTTGGTTATTGCTGAGGTATCCATTCTATTAGTGCAAAACTGAGTTTATTGAACACACACATGCATGTGTGCATGCACACACACACACCCAAATGCACTTACTCTAGAGCCTAGGATTTTAAGAATTAGAACTTTTTTATGTGCTTTATGTGCTTCTGTATTAAATGGACCATGTATTTGGTTGGCATGCTAATTCGAAACTCTGTAAACAGTTTAAAACCAGCTTCTTAAAACATTTTAAAGAAACATTTAATATTATTCCAAAGGAGTTCTACTCTGACTTTTCAAATTGATTTTTCTCCTTTTGGGGGAGTAAGCAGTTGGGATTTTCGTTTCTTCGTTTATCTTTCATGGTAAAAATTTCTCTTAAAAGCTGATTTTCTTTTGCTTCTTTAGCATGGATGCCATAGGAACAATGGTGACATTTCATCAGTCTTTTTTGTTTGTTTGTTTAAGTCGAAAGATCAGGGGTGCCTGGGTGGCTCAGTGGGTTAAGCCTCTGCCTTCCACTCTGGTCATGATCTCAGAGTCCTGGGATCCAGCCCCGAATTAGACTCTCTGCTCATCAGGGAGCCTGCTTCCTCCTCTCTCTCTGCCTGCCTCTCGGCTTACTTGTGATCTCTCTGTGTCAAATAAATAAATAAATAGTCTTTAAAAACTAAAAAAAATCATGTTTCTGCTATGTACTGCAATAATGCTAAATATTGTTGGAATTCTTTAGAACTTAGGATATTTGTTGTTTGTTGTGAAGACACTTAGACAAAATGGACAGTGTACCTCTACTCTATCATCAATGCATATGAGTCCCTATCTTCTAATAGTTGATTATTATTTTTTAGTCCTTACATTCTTCTGCCAAGTTTAATTCCTTTCTTCCTCCCTGCTTAGCACCACTTTAGTCACTTAGTATGCAATTTCCCAGCTACCTTTCATACTTAGTTTAAATACACAAAATACACACATATACACATGAATATATATATTTATATTTATATGGAAAATGGACTGAATTGTGTTTTCTAACTTTTGCAAAATAGTATTGATGCCAAATCACATTTTATGTCTTAATTATCCCTGTAGTATTATAGCTTTAAAATTTATGTTGCTTCAAAAAAATAAAATAAAATTTATGTTGCTTCATATAAATTTATTGCTTATTGCTTCTAATATTTCACCATATGTTAGTACTATGTTTTGCTTCTCCTTTACCCTAGTCATGTACTTATGTTGTTTTCAACACTTTATAGTCTATCATAAAGCATTCATAACCTATTTCCGCGTATCACTTTGAGGAACAGTGCAGAGTTTCTCTGCGGCTTACACTCAGAAATGCAGTGGCTGAGGTAGAAATCACACACATATCTTATGTGATAGATCACTCCCCAGAAGAGCTGCACTTTCTGCCTCTCACCAGTAGTACATGAAATTTCTTTCTCACTATATCTTTTGCCATCACACTATCTTAATTTGCTTTTTAACTTTTGGAAATCTGACGTGTAGATTCATATGTAATACTTGTTTTAATTCTGCATTTTTCTGATACTAAAAAGGTTGAGTCTTCATATACATTTCTGCTATTCATATTTTTCATTCTGTGAATTGCCTATTCATGACTATTGCCCATTTTTCTATTGAATGTCCCATGTCTATTTAGATTTGTAGGAGTTTTTTGTATTTAAATATGAATCCATTATCGATTTTTAAGTATTGCATATGTCTTCTATTCATCAGCTATTTTTAACTCTGACTGTGTGTTCTCTATTGTACATAAACCTCTAATTTTAGTTTAGTCAAATTCATCAGTTTTGCTTTGTACAATACACTTTTTTTCAAAGATCAATTTTATTCCCTTCCCTGATTTTACAAAGATATTCTCTTCTTTTATTGTCTCTAGGTAGTATTTTTCACATTTAGATATTAAATCTTTTATATTTTTGTTTTGTACATATTATGAGATTATACGATATAGTAGTTAATAAAAGGAGCTCTAGGGCAGACTGTATGGGTGTAAGTTCCAGCTCTGCCATGCACTTCTTAGGTGTACTCACTTTGTCTCTTGTGTTTCAGTTTTCTAACCTGTAAAGTAAGGAAAATAGTTTATGCCACAGGGAACTGTTTGTGAATATTAAGTGAGCTGTATAAGACTGTGCACACTAGACATGATGTCATTAGGTTATGATCCAGTTGTGTCTTTGTATAATGAACCTGTTTCCCCAAAAGCTGTAATTCAGCTTTATCTGCAAGACTGTGATGGCATTTCTTTTGCGTGCCAAATTCCTATCTGTATATGGCTTTATTTCTAGATAGCCTATCTGGTAGTGTTTTCTTGTTTGCCATTTCTTCCGATAGCATTACATTGTTTTCATCCATCATGACTTGCCAGTGTATTTTAATATGTGGTTGGACAAGTTCTTCATTTTGGTCTTATTTTACAAAACTTCCTTAATTGAATGAAGAACTTTATTCTTCCAGATAAATTTTAGAATCACTTTTTCATGTTGTCCTGAAAAGAAAATATTGGATTTTTATTGTGTTTGCATTTAATTTATAGATTAATATAAGGAGATTATTATTATTATAGTAAGTCATCTCACTATAACTGTAGTATGTATTTCTTTTACTTGTGTGTCCCCTAATAGAGAGTTAATGGTGAAGATTTTTTGCATTATTTAGTAGGAAAAGCTGTATATGGTCTAGTTTTTGTTGCTGTGGCAAATGTATCTTATATGTTACCTGTCTATTAATGTTATTTGGGAATACAATTGACTTAGGTATATTGATTTTTCTAGCACTTTGTTGAGCTCTTTTCTTAGATTTAATACCTTATTTCATTTCCTGTGTTTCCAAATAAATAAATGATCAAAACAATCTATAAATATGGCATTTTAATCTATATTCTTCTAAACCCTCTCTTTCTCTTTGTATTTCTCTAAATGTACATCTTGTTATTTTGGTCAGACTCAATAGGTCATATCAAGTGGAGGCAGTAATGTTGGAAATCTTTATCTCAATTCTCTCCTTCAGAGAAATGATAATTTTTAAAAAGTTATTAAGTATGATAAATTTTATTACTGTGTACATGTGCCATGTATTTTTCATATATAGCCTTTATCAAGGAAAGATAGTTCTTATCTGGATATAGTTTTATAAAATCTACCCCACTTAATGGGTTTTGAACTTTATGGGTTACTTTTTATCCCTTATATCTGTTAAAGCAATCATATGATTCTCTTTATTTAACTAACATAATGAATCGCGTTGTTTGATTTCTGATATTTAACCAACCTAAATTCTCTAGGATAAGAACCAAGTGACCATGTTATATTATTGTATAAATTAGTTTTTGTTGCATTACTAGCTTAGGGGCTTAAGATAACAGTCACTTGGCAATTTGGGACTGGATTCATCTGGGCTTTTTTTTACTTCTGGTTTCTTTCTTTCTTTTTTTAAAGGACTTTGTTTATTTGAGAGAGAGAGCATAAGCGGGGGAGAAGGGCAGAGGGAGAGGGACAAGCAAACTCCTGGCTTTGCAGGGAGCCCCACTACATGGGGCTCCATCCTAGGACCTTAGGATCATGACCCAAGCCAAAGACAGATGCTTAACCAACTGAGCCACCCAGGTGCCCCTTACTCCTTCCTGGTTTCACTCGCAGCTTTAGTCAGCTGATGAATCAGCTGAATGAGAATAGATCAGAGAAAGCCTCATTCACTTGTTTGGTAGTTGGCTTGAGCAATGGAAGAACCTGGTACTCTTGTCTTCAGAACGTAGTAGTTTAGTCCACGGAAGCTGAGTGGTCAAGAAGTCCTTCACTATTGTCTCACCATTTAGAGCAAGATAATATGCCAAAGCCTAGAGTCCTGCTGAAGTGGTAACCCAGGGATGAGGGTCCAGGAAGGGGCTTACTATCATTTTTGAAGAGTCCTATCACAATATTTTTAATACAGTTTAAAAGTGTGGATAATGTTATATTCAGGTTTTTGGCTTTTGTTTCATAAAGCAAATTTTACTTTTTTTGTATTGTCCCTATTTGATACAATATTCTTCTTCTACTGCCAGCACTATCATTCCAGCTTGAGGTACTTAATATATGTTGAAGGGAATAGAAATGAATATTACATTTTAAATCACATCATCATGGACAAGTGTTTCTCTGCATGCACTGAAGATGTTCAGAAGGCTCTACTCTCATAGTGGATTCTTGAACCCATATTTCACAAGCCATTATCAAGGGACATAATCACACAGTATATCTCATCTGTACCTTACTAACATTTTCATCTTAATTTTAAGGTACTGTACAAGGAATTAAAATTGATTGAGAGTATTATCTAAGGTTAAAAAATGTTTCTTCTTGGAGTATTTTAGATTCTTACCTTGACACACTTTCTATAATCAATACCTACTAAAAGTGCACTAAAGATGTGCACCCTTCTTGTGCTGGGTTCCTTTTCCTAATTAAAAAAAAAAAGTAATAAAAGCTTGAAAAAAATACAAAGAAAGAAAAACTCATCATCCACCTAGTTTTCCACCCCTAGTACTACTAAAACTGCTATAAAGTTAAGATAACAATTTAAAAATATTCACAATATAAAAAGTACATTGAAGAAGTTAAGTAATGGTTTGATCTCCAACTCAAAAGTTATTAGCAAAAAGTGGAAATAGTGGTCTAACAGTATGGTCTCAGAGAACTACATTTAGAACTAAAGAAAAAGTTAGAGTCCTTAGGTCTAATTTCATATTTTTCATGTGAAGAAACTTAGAAACCAAGATCACTGAATAATCTATAATTACTTTAAAGTAATTCCAGAATACTATTTTCTAGAACAATGAGAAGCAATAAGACCATTTTGGTTTTAAGAAATAATGGAAAAAAGAAAATTTTTCCTCTCATAATGTCTTGGTGGATAGAGATCTTCTAGAACCAGGTGCCTCATTAAATTAGGAAAGTACAGGACATTATATAGAAAATCACATCAATCCAATTCCAGGGAACCCTCTTCTGTGCAAACACATCTTTAATTTCATTTGTATTAAATAGAACTTTATTTTAGTTTTTATTTTCGAAGTATTTGTTTGTTTGTTTATGAGTTGTGGGGGAAGGCAGGGGGTGCAGAAGGAGAGGGAGAGAGAGAATCCCAGGTTGGCTGCATGCCCTGGGTGCTGGGTGTGGAGCCTGATATAGGGCTCAGTCTCACAATCCTGAGGTCATTATCTGAATCGAAATCAGGAAATGGATGCTTAACTGACATGCGCCCCATGTATTACATAATATTTTAAATTATGAAGTTGTTTTTGTCTTTTTAGGTCAGTTTCTTTTATCCATGTAGACTTGTTCTCTGTTTCTCCCTCCTTTCCTCTCTTTCTCCCCCTCTCCCTTACTTCCTTTCTGTTGGCGAATTAAAAAAAAATATATTACCTTATATATGCTAAACTATGCAACACAAAGCCCCCAAATATAACAAATATTTTCTAAAGAGGACAATAACTAATATACATATATACAAATATATAAACATACATGATATATTATTCTTATTTACATATATATATCATATATATGTTTATATTATAACATATATATATAAACATATATATGATATATATATGTAAATAGAAGAACTTTAGAGAAGCGAAAGGAAATTTTGTGTCATTTTATCTTAAAGTAGGTTTGGAAATAAATTCCAAATTCTCTTTTCTAATGCAGGGATATAAACTAAGCCTTTCATTGATTTCTGAAAAACACAATCAACTTACACAATTCTTTTACAAGGTTATCTTTACCTTTGGAAATTCATAATGATAAAAAGAATACCGTGCACTTAGGTAATGTCTTCTTTTTTTTCATGGGCTCCATGTGCTTGGGTTTATGGTACTGACCTGTTTAATTCTCCAATAATCCTGGGAGGGAGCAAAGGAGCAGATGTTCTTTCCTTCATTTCACAGATGAGAAAACTGAGGTTCAAAGAGGTTAAATGATTTCACCAAGGTCATTCTTGAGGTGATATCAGGGCCAGGAATAACACCCCTGTTTTCTTGTCCTCTCTCATGTGATTCTCTGTCTGCTGGTCCACTCTGACTAAAAATGCACTGTACCTGTCCTCACAGTCCCTGAGATGTCCTTTTGTTAGGACACTAAGACAGTGACAACACTGACCAGACACAAAGAATGCTATAAAAAAGGTACAATCTTTTTTGTTGACTCCATCCCATAAAATTCCACAGCCCTACTGCATGAGAAACATGAGACATCCATTAAGATCATGTTCCCATTAGTTCTAGCTAGAACTAGATTTTGCAGAAATTAAAGATACATCTTGTGGCCTGACTGCTAAAACGAGTGTCTCGGGAATCAGAGATGCATTGCTGCTCAGGTAAGTCAAGAATGCCCCTTGCTAATTGTTTCTCCTCCATTTCTTAGAGAATTTAAGTTTCATAATTAGTACCATCTATTATACTTCAAAACTATTCATCATCCATTCTGCACATATTTGCAGGGAAGAAAGTCGCCCAAGTCATTAAATCCTCCCATGATTCAAAATCTTATGACCTCAGGTGGCAGCCCAGCAGGTAGCTTGCTAGGTGCGTTAAATCATCTCTGTTTTGGACATATAAGAACATGACCTTCGACTTACCAAGCTGACTCTTCATGAAATGAAAATGGAACTAAGAAATTAAGAAAAATTTTTGAAAGTGTCTGGCTCTTGTAGTCATCTAATGAGGTCTTCATTTCTAGCTGCTAAGCCTGCCCTTTGCTTGATGGTTACCCAAAAATCAATGGTAATAAAACTGTCCAACTCATTGGAGATATTTTTCTCTCTGCTTTCTATTTCTCGAGTGTGTGATAAAAGAAACCACCCATTCAGCCCATTATCTTGTGTCAAATACTATTCAGGGATAAGTTAAGTCTTCCTCTTTGAGCTTCATCAGGAAAAACAGGGTATTATTTTTCAGTATTTCTCAGGCAGATAACACGGTCCTGGGCTACTGCATTAAGTTCTCACAACGGTTATTTAAATGGGTGGGTGGATGGTCAGTGTCATGTAACTCACGAACAACTTAACTAGTATTGTGATTTTTGCTGTCTATAACAAGGAAATGACTTTGGTCAGGGAAATGAATGCCTAGCACAACTGCCAATACATTTCCCTCCTGTGTTCATTACAGTACTTATTAATTTATCATGAGATTCTTCTCTTTGGGTCTAGACATGACTTTAGGATCCTTGTACAATATAAGCCACTGGTACAGTATAAACAATCCTTCACTATATGATTTGAGTTGAGACACTAGAAGAATCCTATTTTCTATCCATGACATATGCACTGGGAATAATAACTGATTTTTATGTAAAAATACAAGTTTGCAGAATAACAAAAAGAGAACTTTCAAGAAGTTGACCTAGTATAAACTTCACAGGAAAAATATATTTGTACCTGATAAAAGAAATTTCATTCAGCCACTTAGCTTCCTCCTTCAAAAGCCATACCAGTTTTGATTTGATTTGATTTGATTTTTTAATTTAATTTTATTTTTTCAGTGTTCCAAGATTCATTGTTCATGCACCACACCCAGTGCTTCATGCAATACATATGGTGCCAAACTATAGTGAAACAAACCATAAAGCTTACAGAACAGAGCCCTTCTAGATATGATCTCTTTGTGACCTGATCCTCCATGATTATATCTATATAGAGGGATAATGCCAGCTTCCCTTTGGGAAGTTGGGAAGTTGGGGAAGTTGGGAAGGAAGAGACAGATAGGGAGCTAGGATGCATAATTCTAGACTGACATAGTCTTCAAGAAGTAGTATGAAAGAGGCGCCTGGGTGGCTCAGTGGGTTAAAGCCTCTGCCTGTGGCTCAGGTCATGATCTCGGGGTCCTGGGATGGAGCCCCGCAACGGGCTCTCTGTTCGTTGGGGAACCTGCTTCCCCCTCTCTCTCTCTGCCTACCTCTCTGCCTACTTGTGATCTCACTTTGTCAAATAAATAAATAAAATATTTTAAAATAAAAAGTAGTATGAAAAATAATTTCTGGTAGATAGAGTAAATGGACAATAATAAACAAATAGGGTCGATCCTGAGGAGACTCATTTCTAGTCCATGGATTATTACCAGTGTACCAATTTAGCAATGAATTATTCAAGGTGAGCAATGCTAGGTACTGTAACAAACACTCCTTCAAGTCAAATGTCTTAACTCAATAAATGTTTATTTGTCATGTCAAAGACCAGTGTGGATAAGGTAGTTCTTTCTTAGCAGAATGCCTTCAAGTAGTAAATCAAGAATCCGTGTCTTCTGCATCTTACGATGTTGTTGTCTTAAGTACATGATCTCCTAAATTACAGCAGCAGGGAACATGGACAGTAATGCGTAAATTTTATTGATCGGGCCTTGGAGTGTTGGAGCCATATCCTTTGTAGCCAGAATGCAAAAACGTGACCTCTACCCAGCTACAGTGGAGCTTGGAAAAGGTAATTATTCTGCGTATGTCCAGGATCAGAAAAGTAAAATGCATGTCACTGTCTCAGTCACAGCTGAAGACGAGTAATCTGTGGCAGAGGGCAATGTTTGCAGACGGTGATGCATGAAGGTTGAGGAAGATTGATTTCTTAATCATTGAGGAGCACTGTCCCATCTAACTGACTTCTGAATGGTAATAAATTAAGTCATCCACTGAAAACTACCAATTTAGTTTGTGTAATAGATAGCAAGAATTATAGTCTTATCATTTATTTAGTAAACCAACAAATATTTGCATCCACCAAGCACTGTACTGGCAACTGCAATCTACCATTTTTTTTTTCCTCCTGTGCCCTGGGTGATTTCTAATAGTTGGTATCAGGATCTCAGCAATTCACTTGATGTGGACACCAGCCGCCTCTAGCCCTCTTGTGGGAGCCTCTGACAATACTTGACTAAAAAGAAAGAAAGTTTACTGCTCTTATCAAAAAGTTCCTCCTAGGGGCACCTCGGTGGCTCAATCCTTAAGCATCTGCCTTCAGCTCAGGTCATGATCTCAGGGTCCTGGGATCAAGTCCCATATTGGGCTCCCGCTGGTGGGAAGCCTGCTTCTCCCTCTCCCACTCTCTCTGCTTGTGTTCCTTCTCTCACTGTGTCTCTCTCTGTAAAATAAATAAAGTCTTTAAAAAAAACAAAGTACCTCCTAAATCCAGCATTTTTCTGGCCACATTCTAGTAATTCCTTCTTCCTTCATATTTCTTGGCCTATTGAACACTGTACTCAAATTCTTCCTCAGCTTTCTTTTTGCCAAAGTATATAAAACCACATATCTATAGCCTTTTTATATTATGTGATTTTGGAATATGTTATCTCATTAGATAGTCCGAAATATAAATGAAATAATCATCCTAAAAAAAGATAAATAGTGGAAATTCCTTCTGGGATTTTGTGTGTGTGTGTGTGTGTGCCTTCATCAACCAGTTTTAGGGTTCTTTTCCCTTTTCTTGAACACTGTCATAATTTCTTATGCATCTTTCAGAACATTTTTGTGGACATGGGCAAATGTACATATATATGTTTCAAAGGTTTTAAATCAGATTTAAGAAGAGATTTTTTTCATGGTCAATGAAAACATCTTCTCTTTTATTACCTGCTTCTACTCTGTATTTATTTTTCTTAATTTTTGAAATTGTCTTTAAGCTTGTTTAGGTTAGGACTAAACCTTCCAAAGTTAAAAAAAAAGTTTTCTTAAAAAGGAGACTAGTTTAGACTTAGAACAGTGGCTATGATGTAAGGGAGCATGTGACAATCATATATACAGTCTTTGTGAAATGATTTGTATCATGTCAACTACATGCAAGTTCAGCAACTGGAAGAAAAAAAAATCTGATAATAAAGGCAACTTTGAAGATTGATGATACTAGATTATTAAATGAGATTTCAGTTTTATACAAAATTTTCCCCATCCCCAAATATGATCCAAAGAACACTAGTTTATTGTCATTCTAGTTAGATAGCTGCCTGATTGTTTAGTGTCTTCACCCCAGGGTTATTAAGCATTATGAATATCATTTATTCTTCCATGAGACCATTAGTTGATGTGAAGCAGAAAAGAAGATAGGAAAAAGTATTTTGGAGTAAAGTAAAATTTGAGAATTGCTGGATTCAATAAAATTAAACATGCTTATTGACTGGGAGGCTTTTGACATGTGTAATGAACTATAATGTGAACTTCTATGTTAAGTAGGGTTTGGTGTGAAGTTTTGTTCTTTGGGGTTTTTTGTTCTTTTTTTTTTTGGTATAGTTCACATGTAGTTATATTAGTTTCATATGTACAATATGGTGATTTGACAAGTTTATACATCATGCTAGACTCACCACAAGTGTAGCAACCATCTATCTCCATACGTGGCTCTTACAATACTATTGATTATACTCCTTTGCTCTGCCTTTCATTCATCTGACTTATTCATTCCATAACTTGAAGCCTGTATCTCCTGCTCTTCTTTACCCATTTTGCCATGTGAAGTTTTTTTAAACTTCATTTGTCTACTCAACTTCTTAACGATGGAACATTTTAAAGGACTCTTGTTTCTAGCAACTTTGGAAATGTTATTCTAATCTCAGTTATGTTGTTGAAATCTTAGCATTTGGAAGGATGCCCACAGGCAAGCTCATCCAATTTCCAATACAGAAATCTACACTATATCCATGTACAGCCTCATTTGGCTGTGGATGCATATTTCAATAACAAAATGCTCACTACCTTAAGTCTGATGATTCTATAGTGGGAATGCTCTTCTGTTAGGATGTTTTAACTTTTTAAGTGCCTTTTACTATTAGAAAATTCTAACTTTTAATTTTTTTCTATTGGTGATCTCTGGATTAAGACAAATTCTACTCAGGTGAAAAAAAGTCTTTTCATACATGAAAAAAAATACTTAAATTTATCTATAAATAGTGACCACAGATTAATTGAAAATATTTATAAAAATAATTTTGACAAATTTGTGTTGAAATATGTTGTCATTACATAAATAGTATCAGTAAATTTTCTCTTATATTTAATAAAATTTAGGCAAAAAAATATATATATAATTATGCACAATTGCTAGAATAAAAAAAGGATTACATATATTTTTGAACTGTTCTTTCAAACTAGATTATATAAATAGTACCCTGCCCTTAACTACATATTCAATGTTAGCATCTCAATCAAACTGGATAATTCTGGCAAAAACTCATCCAAAGAGTTCATCAGTTTTCCTAAAGCCTTCTCTTAATCATTTGATGCTTAAATACATTTCTTCTTCTTTTTCTTTAATGGCGTCTCTTTCTTTTTAAAAATTGTTAGCCATGTATCTTTGCCAGATCCTCATTTGTCAATGGCTTTGTATGTTATTCTAGCAGATCTCTGGTATTATTTACAAAGGCTTAATGATCTTCTATCTTAAAATGTAGGATTTCACTTTGAAGTTGATTTAAATTTTATTTCTCTAATGTGGTACTATGTTTATTTATGTATGCATCAATTAGTATTGACTAAAACAAGATGAGTAGGTTGCCAACTTAGAGAGGCTGGTATCTATGGATAACTTAAAGCCATGTGGATGTAGATAATGAATACATGGATAACAAGAAACTCCTGCTCTATGAAAATAGGTAGAATGAATCCCCTAAATCCTACATCCTCTAGTTTTTTTGTTTTTTGTGTTTTTTTTGGTTTGTTTTTGTTTTAATTTTCACATCCTTAGTTCTGGATGCTGTAATTCTCCCATCAGTATTGAATTCTTGACTCTTTGAAGGCCTCCTCATCAACCTCCCTATTCCTAGTTCCAAGTTTGGTGAGCCTTCTGATTTCATCCTTGATTTATTAAGTGGTATTCCTAGTCGAGCTAGAATGTTGTTCCGTTCAGGATTTAGAGTTTTGGTGGTTTTAGTAGTCTTTCACAGTCTTCTCCCAAACCCTCCTCTGATCAACTCCCTGTGATAGAAAAATAGATAACCAGACTGAATGAGTACCTAACTCTGACTAGCAGTTTACTTCTTAACCCTAGACTTCTGGTCATCTCATTCTTTTGTTCAAAAATGGTATGCCAGTAATCAAAATACTGCATACTTTAATCCCCCAAAATCTACTTCAAGTCTTGCTCTCCACTTTTTTCGCTGGATTTACGCTGAATATCCATTCACCTGACTGATTTCAGTTATCTGGAATATAAGTTCTTTTCCTTCTCTTGTATTCCAATGTATACCTGTTTCCTCTGCCTAGAAAGTGCCTTCAAATTCTTTAGAGTCCTAAATCCTACTTGTCCTTTCCTTCACTATCTTGCTACTTGGCCTTAAGAAAACAATCCTTTCCAGAATCAATAAGTCAATCATTCATTAAACTATTAATAGGTTCATAGTTTGTTTCATGAAGTCTTCCTCCTCAATTCAAATAAAGTTGTTAATTTTTATTAATAATACATATATTGCTCCCATAGAAATGTGTTTGAACCTCACTTATTTGACTGTCTGCTATCTAAAATGATAGTATCACTTTCTTCATTGGAATGGTTATTTTCCCATGGTTTTATTTATTTAGTAAATTTGACTTTGACAATTTAGAGAATGAAGGAAACTTCTCCCAATTCTACCCATCTCTATGCACAACAAATGTGGGCCTTGTCTTTCTCTCCATAGCATTACTCATTAGCAGTTAAGCAGATGTGTTTGACAGAAATGTAAGAAAAAGTCTACATGTTCGAAGATCTAAGCCAATATGCACAGCCATATGAGGCTTTTGTCCATCATCATGAATATTCTTAAACACATACAATGGAAAATTGCACTTTTATGATTTTGTGATGAATCACATGTAAGATAGTCATTAATATTTTACATACTTTATAGAGTATAATTCTTTATAATTTTATTTTGTTATTCATCTGAATATCTTAATCATTTTATAATTAAGAGAAGCCAAAATATTATAACTGGTTTTTCTTGTTCCATTTGTTTTATTCCATACTGTACCTTGGAAATATTAAGGAGATAACTTATATTCTATAAAGTTATGATCTTATATTCTATTTATGATTTTTATATATATCTTATACATATTCTTATATTCTGTACATATGTGCACAATATTTTAAGAATCTCATGCATAAATATTGAGTTTTACTGCCACTGCATGACAGATATGAAGAAATGTGATTCATTAAAATATTTCTAATTTCGTGATTTAAAAATAGGAAGCACTTTTTCAACATTCATCACCTCATACAGTCATGAAGTTTCCTACTTTAACAGAAGTTACTTGGTTCTATGCATGCCAATGAACTTGAATGATAAATTTACAAGTTCATGCTAATGCGGTCTTTGTTAAATTTGGAAAAAAAAATTTTCTGTGTATCCATTGATATTTCATTATTCATCAAGGTAGTGTAAATGCTGGGTTGAGCTTGACCTAAAGGCATCCAAATTCATGGGAATGGATGTGGAAATCTACAAAAGAAATAAATATCACAACTTATGGACTTGATCCTTCTTTTTCATTCTTCACCCAAACGTATTAAAAGTAGATTTTTTTAACCTAAGACTTGATTCTATAAATAGTTCAGCCAGCAGCAGAATTATTTTAAAGCATCCTGTCTTTCAATACAGCTCATCAGTTTCATCCTATATGCATAATGACAAAGTCATTGACTGGTTTTTCTTCTAGTTGATAGTGTAGACAACAATCAGGAGCCCACTTTGAGAAGAGTTCTAATTATAGACCAAGAGTAAATTTTTCAACACGGCACTGCTGTTGTTTATGTTATGATCCATTGAATTTATTGATCCAGTCATTTATTATTCATTCACTGAACACATTTCCTGGATACTTACCACATGGAAAATAGAGAAGCTACAATGTTGAGCAAAAAAGACATAGCCCATGTAGTCATGGATCTTATATTTTGGAAAGCACAACTGGCCTACAGTTTCCCATGGTAATTAGGGGGTTTAGGCATTAAATAATGACACAAATATATGTGAAATAAATAATAAACAGAATGCTTTGAAAGCAAGTAAATGGCGAACCAATATTTTCAGGAGGTCTGAGAAAGACTTCCCTATGTCAGTGCCATTTTAACTAAGATCAGAGGGATGCATTGACTAAATGATATCAGTGATGGAAACTGTTGGAGAAGAGCAATGCAGGGACATCAAACTTTATTAATTCATTTATTTGTCAATTCAGACCCTACTATGTGCCTATACCATTCTCAGCCATGAGATGTCAGGAAAAAAAACAAAAACAAAAAAACAAAAAAACACCACTTCACTTCTTGCGGGGGAGGCAGTGAGGGCTGCAAGATGAAGCTAATTCAAGGTAGCCACTTTGTGTAATCCTTAGGATTTTTTCCAATTCAGACGTGGTTGTCTTCTTTTGACTAAGAAGGAGGGCTTGCAGATACTACTAGTGACTATTCAGAAGAATGCCGGCCATGCCAGTCATTAGTTGTATAACCTCAGGAAGGTTACTTAACCGTTTATGCCTTGGTTTTCTCATAAGGTTAATAGCACCAAACTTAAAGGATTTGGTGAGGATTTCATAAGCCTTTAAGACTGTGTCTCTATATAAATATTAGCAACTATATGATAGTTTTACTCATAGTCTGCTAAGTTAGAAGCAGATTAAAGAAAATAAACATAAATAATGGTGAAATTTGACATTAGGTTCAGTCAAAGTAGTTGCAAATGATAAATAGAATTTTCTACACAATGTCAAAATTCAGATAGGGACACAAGTTAAATGTTAAAAGAGGCAAAAATGATGTGAACTGATTAAAATATATGCATTATAAAATGACACCTGTGAAAACTGGAAATCAATGAAGTTTTGTTAATTGGTATTTTTTGGAAAGGGAAGATGGATGTTTGTAATAAATGAAATATTTTTTAAAATGGTTCCTTGGGAACACAGAGGCACAAACAAATGCTCATAATTTTGTGGCTTGGGCTGAAGCATTTCTCAAATGTCCTTGAAAGTTCCCAAAGACAGTCTTTCTACAGGAAAGTATTTCTCCTGTGAGTAAATAATGTTCTTGCCTAGAAATGAAATGCAGTAATATATTACATTGCAACGGAACTGATAGCAAGACTGGCAGCAGAAGTTTAGGGAAAAAATGTCACATTGCAATCTAGAGTTTGAGGCTCTGTATCTAACCTTCCATAGCTTCTGAAGGGATACCTTTCATATTAAATCAAAATAGTGCCAAAAAGAAGTTTGACTATTCTTAACCATCAGAGAGATTTATTTGGAATTATTATTGTGTCAGAATGCTCTGCCTTAAATTTTGTATGGTTTAGCTATGCAGTAGATAAACAAAGGTTTCTTTTTACCATAAAAAAGAAAATCTCCTCGGGGCGCCTGGGTGGCTCAGTGGTTTAAAGCCTCTGCCTTCAGCTGGGGTCATGATCTCAGAGTCCTGGGATCTAGCCCTGCATCGGGCTCTCTGCTCAGCAGGGAGCCTGCTTCCTCCTCTCTCTCTGCCTGCCTCTCTGCCTCCTTGTGATCTATCTCTCTCTGTCTGTCAAATAAATAAATAAAATCTTTAAAAAAAAAAAAAAAGAAAATCTCCTCATGGGGCACCTGGGTGGCTCAGTCATTAAGCAGGATCCCAGGGATTAAGCCCCGCTTTGGAGTCTGCTCTGCGGGATGCCTGCCTCTCCTTATCCCACTCTCCCTGTTTATATTCCCTCTCTTGCTGTGTGTGTGTCTCTGTCTCAGATAAATAAATAAAATCTTTTAAAAAATATCTCCTCTTAAGGGGTCCTATGGCAATGACATTTACAATATCTGCTTGCTTTTGAAGAAAGCTTCATGCTTTCCAAAGTCCTTTATATATGCATTTCTGTGAGGCAGGTAGGATGAGTCCTGTCGACAGTATCTTATAGAAGGGGAAAGAAATTGTCGCTGTAGAGGGGATCTGCTGGCGCAAGGTCATTCAGTAAGTTAAATGAGGATTTTATCACAGCAATTCTCAAAGTTCATCAGGGAAGCCAGCGGGGGAAGCTTCAGCCTTCAATTCACCCTTACACAGTATTTTTGTGTGAATGAAAAATTTATGCAAAATGAAGCAAAACGAAGGTACCTAGAACTTTCCTCATGTCGCTTAGAGTCTAGTGAGGGATTTAGACTGGATAAATTCTATCCTGATGAAGATAACTTCAGTTATTCTCATGGCTGATCACATGAGTTTTAGAATTTGAATTCCAGCTCTGTTACTCACTTACACGAAGGAAGTTACCTGATTGTTCACAGCCTGTTTCTCTTTCCATTACTTGGCAATTCAAATTCTGTCTTACATGTTTATTAATTCATTCAGTTCACAAACCCCTGCTCCATGTCAAGTACTCTGAATGGTTAAACTTATCTAGGAGGCCAGAAGGTATCTTTCAGGGGATATCAAAGGTCAGGAGAGGTCAAGACTTGGATTGGCAACAGGAAATGATGAAGAGCTCAGCTAGCAGACAACAGAAACAACCAGCATATGGATTAAAGAGATAAGCCTGGAGACATTTAGAGTGACAATGTTGGTGACTCTGGATGCACCACACTTCTAGCCTGTTTTCACTCTTGAAAATGGGAATAATGATTAAGCATGTCTCACAGAGTTTCTTTGGTAAGGATTAAACGAGGATTAAGTAAGCTTGGAAATTAGCTTGGGAAGAAAGTGAGAAACTATTATATATGAGGGTGTGTATAAATGAAATCAATCTCCATGACCTCTTTCCACACCGAGTGGTCACAGCACTCTTTAATTTTCCTGCTGAGTCTGGATATGGACTTATAATTTTATTCAGCCAGCATATAAGGCAGCCCTTTTTATTGGTTAGAAATTCTTGCCCCTCTGCTCTAATATTATCTACTTTTAATTTTGGTTCTTAAGGCATATGGGCATAGATAGAAGGAATCTTTAAAGAAATATATTTCAGGTTTCTTTATTCAAAATGTAAAAAAAACATGACTTCATTATTTGTCATTTTCTCTCATTTCTCTCTGCTCAGCTACTTTTCCTTCTGCACCCAGGCAAAAGAGATTCTGAAGAAAACATTTAAAAAATTTGATTTCAGATAGAAGATAATGGGGAGCCTCTCCCTACTTGATTTAAATTTTTATTAATTGTCAATTTTAGGGGGACAATATAGAGAAAGTCACTTTTGAGAAGATCCCAAATTATTTCATTTCTGATATATTTATCCCTGATAGGAAGTTAGGATTTGACTAAAACATCCTTACTTCCTCTCCATGCACCTTTCCTTGTTCACAGGGACTTGTGCCTCTGCCTTGAGCTTTTGACCCAGTTAAGTTGCTAAAATCATAGGTGAAGCTTAGTTTCTGCTGCTTTAGTCTACCGAAATGACATGGTGCTTATTTAGCAAATGTTTCAATGCTTTTTTTTTAAAAAAAGGCTTAAAACATATATGACCTTATTTCCTCATATTGCTCAGAATTTATATATATACATAACTATATATTTATATATATGTGTATATAAATATATATATATGTGCTTATTTATTTATTTAGGGTAGTTTTAGGTTCAGGAAAATTGAGTAGAAGGCATACAG
This sequence comes from Nasua narica, assembly GCA_028533885.1. NCBI lineage: Eukaryota > Metazoa > Chordata > Mammalia > Carnivora > Procyonidae > Nasua > Nasua narica. The sequence goes on from CM052799.1 coordinate 42,580,486, forward strand.
ATTTTCCACATACCCCCTGCCCCCACATAGGCACGGTCTCCCCCATTATCAACATCCCCCTCCATAATGGTACATTTGTTACCATCAGTAAACCTACACTGATACATCATTATTACCCAGAATCTATGGTTTACATTAGGGTTCACTATTTATGTTGCACATTCCATGGATTCAGACAAACTTATAATGGCATGTATCCCAGTTCTTACAGAGTGGTTTCACCCCCTGATGACTATTAATTTTTATACTACTCCATACTTTTGCTTTTCCCATAATGTCATATTGTTGGAATCAAACAGTATTTAGCCTTTTCAGATTGGCTTCTTTCACTTAATATTATGCATTTAAGTTCCCTCCATGCCTTTTCATAGGGAGGAGTATAACATAGTGGTAAAGAGTCAGATAAAGCTGTGTTCTATTCATTGGCCCTACCAATTAATATATAATATATAGATACTAAGCTATGTAGAACATGATATAAATGTGAGACATTGTTTTCTTGTTTGTTTTACTTCAATTATATTCATACTCTTCCTTATTTAAAGATTTGCGGTTGAGAAGAGATTTGAGATTGTTTAACTATAAAAATTAATGATACAGCAATGATGCATTTTTACCCATCCCCATATTGAGAAAAATAGACATGGGTGAGTTTTCTCATGAATATGGAGAATAATGTCTTTGCAGGTCAAATCAAACTAGTTTACTGTAGCCTCTCATGAGTTGTGGGCTTTAATTGGTAGCTTACTTTTATTGACTCTAGTACCCATGATTGCCATCATTTGGGGCTGGGCCTACGTCTCCCTTTAGGTTTCCAGATCCAGTTGAGTTGTTTTTCATGTGCTGCTTATATGTGAAACCCTGTTCCTGAGAAGTGGTCTCTACATGAGCTTCTCACTTCATTTTTCCTGAGTGACCCAACATGATCTCAGAATCTTACCTTCCCAAGGATATTATCAGCATGTTTCTATCCAATAGATACAATCCGATCTAAAGGTACTTCTTAGCTGATGACAGCTTTAGAAAAGCCTAAGGAGGCAGGTAATTTTTAAATTATGGCCTTTAACTTCTAGAGACTGACTGACATTCTCAGGTGATCCAACATGAAAATCACTTCCAAAGGCATTCATCACCTTAGCTTTTTAGCTTTGAGGAGTCTGTTCCTTCGGCAAGTGCAAGTGTATCAGCCCATGCTGTGTCCTCACTTTGGCTTATCTGTGTGGTTCAGTTCTAGCTCCCAGCAGGAACAAAGGCTGCCGAGAGGCAGCTTGTTTGGCTTGGGAACCTGCCCAATGTGAAAAGTTTGCAGGCAGAATCAGAAAGAGCAGCTGCAGGAGGAGAAATGGGGGTAGATGACAGCTAATGATTTAGAAAGCAATTTGCATGAGAGCCTTTTGCTTAACAGGAGGCAGCATGTGCCCGGGTGATGGTTTACCATCCACTGCCAAGCTGGTTTCTACACCCTGAGTCCTCATTCAGTCAATACCTGTGTCTGAAGGAATGCCCAGCCAATAGTTTCTACTTACCTGAGTTCGTACAGCCTGCCATCTAAAATTTCAAAGAGGATTTCATTTATTAGAACATATGGATCCATTTTATCCTGAGGCTCAGGATGCCCAGTCCCACACAAACTGATTTAACAACAAAAGTTTAAGGTCAAATCCAAAGCTCTGTAGGTAGTATTCTTTGACAACCTATGGTGTACCAGGCACAGCACTGTGCAGTTTACATACTGTATCTTATTTAATAACAGACTTCTGAAGTGGATGTTTAAGGTACCTGCCAAGGGCTCTGTATATAAGGAACATGACAAGAAAAGACAAAGTATTATATATTAATAGTGAGCTAGCCCCTGTTATCTCATTTTGGAATTCTAAATTGGACCCGTTGCTTTCTCTTTCTTTCTTCTCCACACATCACAGATGACTAGTTCACAGGACAAGTCCAAGCTAACATGCCTTACTCTCTAAATTGTAAGCTGACCTACTAGGACAGTAAAACACATTTGCCACTTTTCAGTGCAATAGCTCTACTCACTGTTCAATAGTTGTTCTGGTTACTGACCAATAACATTAACAATTCCTATTCCGGGAGCAGGATGAAAGGAGAAGGCATCAGATCTCCTATTTCCTCTCAAACCCATAAAGGCCAAAGCATGGCAGAAGGAGAAGCATATCTCTTTGTAACATGTTTTATTCCCTGTTTTATAGATGTACCAACAGAAGATTGGAAAGGCTGAGTAGCTTGTCCATTTCACGTAGCCCATGCTTTTAACCTCTTTGTTATTCTACATTTTCTTCTCACCTGTCAGTTTGCCTTTTATACTGATGTCCTGAGAAATGAACCACATTCAGGGTAGAAATGAACAACCATAGTAAGATTGAAATGCACTTGTATTTTCATTAGCTAAGGTGGTCACTCGTTTCTTCTAAGTGAGTTTTTCCATTTTTTTTATTGACCTGAGTGACTAATGATGTGCTTCAATTGATTAAATAGACAAGAATTCTCCTGGTGTAATATTCCATAGAAGAATTATATATTCCTTTAAGCCCTGTATATGCTCCTAGAGTTTGAATTCTAAATCAAATAAGTTTCTGTTTTTCATAAAGGAAATGGATAGAAGATTTACTTGTAAGTTTATCAACTTTTTTTTCTCTAGTTACAAGCAGTGACTATTGTTGGGTTATTGGACATGGTAGATACAGCCATATCCTTCAAAAAAATCCCATCTTAGAAATTCTAGTGTGCATATAGTACAGAACTGCAAGAAACCAGAGGAACACTAACATGCTAGAAAGTACGGGTGAGCTTGGTGGTGGGTATTAAGGCGGGCACGTATTGTATGGAGCACTGAGTATGGTGCATAAACAATGAAGCTTGGAATATTGAAAAAAATAAAATTAAGATGTCAAAAAAAAAAGAAAAATATATTACAAATCTATATTTAAATAGAGCTTAACACATAATTTACCTGGAAAGACGCTCAGACCATGATTGCCAAGTTATTTAATATTCTGTTCAGAGACTTTGGAAACACTGTTGAAATATGGCATTTTGACTGTCATTGGAATGGTCAGGTTTCAAACAGCAGTGCATTAGTTGTGCTCAAATGAGTAAAGAATGTTAAATAATTAAGTGAAAAGGAAATAGGAGACCTGCATTCTAATCTTGTGTTGGCCACTGACAGAAATAATGTTGACTTTAAGTCCATCACACATTCATTTACTACCTTGGGTTTTGTTTGTTTGGTTTTTTGTTTGTTTGTTTTTACCTGTCAAATAAGGGGGATACTATAGTTCTTTAATAATCCTTGATGATCTTCAATCGTATGAGTCTAGAAGCATCTTGATTTAGTACAGTTTGAGGAGTTATGGGCCTAAACTCCAGCCAGAAGATAAATGTTCTTTTACTTCTAAAATGGCCTTGACATTGCATTAACATAGCAATGGAAATCTTTTGAGGGTTGTTCAAAGAAACACCAATTTAGAATTCATCTCTGCCGTTGGTTTTTATTGTCTGTTTAACTTTTACTAAATCCATAGCAGTTTTATTTTTTTTCCTCTGCACCTGGACTGGCAGACTGGGTGATTGGAGAAGCACATAACACTTATTTTAGATACTTTGTTATCAGAGCCAACTCTGTGATCTTTGCTCTGTCTATGAATCATTTATTTGATTTGATGTGTTTTTCCCTGGATTCATAGAATTTCCTTTTGTCCTGATGTTTCTTCCCATTTATGAGGCTGTAAATACAGCTGACTAAACCTCTCTAATGGCTGAACACATACCAGGTCTTTTGTATGAAGAATGCTAGCTATCTTGCTGTTCAGAAGCCTGCTACATTTTCACTTACTTGCTTTATTTCTGCTCACTCATGACAGTTGTGTCTATGGAATAAAATAATGACACCTAACACTTAAATTGAAGTCAGAAAATACTTACCTTTTTCGAACTTCTAAAATTGGCTAGCTTCATGGTAATATGTATCTCTTACTTTCTCTGAATCTCAGGTCACCTTCTGTGTGGGGGTCATTGTGACTACCACACAATGTGGTAAACATAAAAGAAATTCTACCCATCTGCTAACATTTTGGGGAAGAATAATTGGATTGATTTTCACCAGATTTGGAAGCACATGTTTCCAATGGTCTGTTTGAAAATATTGACTACAGGGAGTACAGAGGTGTACTCTGGAGGCACCTCAAAGAGGTCCATCAACAACTAAGATAAAGTGAGAAGCATTTTGACTTCTCATCAGAGGAGAGGTAATCTGTGATCTTAGTGGTTCTTAACTTTGGCAATGCATTAAAATCTCCTGGGGGGCTTTTAAAAATCATAAAGACCAGGCAATAATTTATACCAATTAAATATGAATTTCTAGGGAATTGGGCTGAGGCATTGGCATATTTTTTAATTCCTAGTGTAATGGTTACTTTGATATGTCAACTTGACTAGATCATGGGGTGCCAAGATACTTGGCGAAATATTTCTGGTCAGTCTGTGAGGGTATTTTCAGATAAGTTTAGCATTGGAATTGGTAGATGGAATAAAATAGGTTGTCTTTACCAATGTAGGTGGGCCTCTTCCAATCTGCTGAGGGCCTGAATAGAATAAAAAGGCAGAGAATGGGATAATTTGGTCTTTCTACTTGATAGCTTGAGCTGGAACATCAGTGCTCTGCCCTCTCATGGTAACATGCAATGGGCTATCCAGTTCTCAGGCTTTCCTGGTCTCCAGCTTACATTTAATATTCATATATATTTAATATTTAATATAAGTTTAATGTTCTTATATATTAATATACATATATATGTTTATGTGTATATCCTATTGATTTTATTTCTCCAGCGAGCCCTGACTAATACTCAGTATGATCAATCCACAGTGAAGATTAAGAACTAATGTAGATCTTAAAATACTGTGGCTAATGTGTTACAAAAGCAGATGCTCTGTCAGGGTAGTTCTGCTTCTTACATGGGCAATTCTATGAGGATGAGTAGCAATGTGGATTTTTTTAATGGCGACTGATCAGATATATGGAACTACTTTGGGAGGCTACTAGGAACTAATTAAAGGAACTTACGGTATATTAGCATTAAAACCATATTTCCAGTGATTCTAGGGATTCCAGGCTTATGATGTGGAAGTCTCTATACCTGGGTCATTGGGAGAAATGCAGGGAAGACCCCAGAATGATTGCAATTTTCAGCAACCTCTTGTTACCCTTTTAGGGGTCATGATATCAGGACTCATTGGCTCCTGGGTCTTGTTTCATAATATGAAGAGGGATACACAATTATATAGGAAATTGACACCTGAGACTTCTTTTCGGCTAGAATTGGAAAGGACAGATGTCTTTCACTGAATCAAGAAAAAGAAATGTAAGTGGGGCAGACAGGAAAGAAAGAGAAAAGCAAAGTAATCTATTTAGAGAAGACTTACTCTTGGGGAAAGCCCTGGACATAAATCATCTAAATTTCCTATTTCAGGATACATTGCATGCTTTACTATATATAAGCATATAATGATTTGTCTTCCACATATTTTAAGTTCCATTAAGGACATTCACTTCTGCTGGAATTTTGTTCTGTGAGATCCCAGGGTGTCCCCCAATAAGTATTTGTTGAATGAATGAATGAATGAGTCAGTTAGTCGGTCAGTGTGACTTCAAACTCAGTACCCTTCTCAAATCACTTACTTACTTTATACAGTATCTGAGAAGCCTATACTGAAATACTGTTAGTCTCAAAGAGAAATGTGATTTGATTTCAGAAGTTGAGATCATTGCTTCTGTCACCTCATCCAATGTAGGAATTTACTATATACAAGCAGGTACTGGTCATCCAGCCTCTAGTGACTTGCATGCTCTACTTGTTTGAGCTAAATCATCCTATATAAAAACAGCTATAATTTCTGTAAAGTACTTCCTTATATTCACCTCCCTGAAGCATTCAAATCATTGGTCTTGGTTTGATCTAATAGAACTACAGAGAAAAATGTTTCAGTTTTGAATACCATGTTGGCACTTCAGATATATGTAGTCCATTACCACACCACTGTTCTCTTTAGGACAAACACTAGTAATTTTTTTTCTGGTAATCCTGTGGACGTATGTCTGGGCCCTCATCATCTTGTTTACTAATGTTTGTACTTTCTTTTGTTTTCAAAAATTTCTTCAAAAAGAGCAGTGCTTAGAACTTGATCTAGTGCTGCTGATATGGTCCACCTGAGACAGAATGTGACAAAGCATACATACACATACACACACAAGGAAAACTATATATAAAGATTTTTTTAATTTATTTGATAGAGAGTGAGTGAGTGAGTGAGAAAGAACACAAGCAGGGGGAAGGGCAGAGAGAGAAGGAGAAGCAGACTCCCCGCTGAGGAGGGAGCCCAACAAAGGGTTCAATCCCAGGACCACGGGGTCATGACCTGAGCTGAAGGCAGATGCTTAACTGAGCCAGCTAGGTACCCTGGAAAACTATACTTCTATTAAGTATAATTCTTTTTTTTTAAGATTTTTTATTTATTTATTTGAGAGAGAGAGAGAGAGAGAGAGAGATCACAAGTAGGCAGAGAGGCAGGCAGAGAGAGAGGGGGAAGCAGACTCCCCGCTGATCAGAGAGCCCAATGCAGGGCTGGATCTCAGGACCCTGAGATCATGACCTGAGCCGAAGGCACAGGATTTAACCCACTGAGCCACGTAGGTACCCCTCTAAAAAGTATAATTCTTATATCATAAAATATACATGTTTATTTCAAAAATTAAAATACAGACTAGTGGGTGCTTACTTTTCCCTGGACAGGTGTTCTTCAGTGGGCATAGCCATCAATCAGTATTACCTATTTCATACAAACAACAACACCCCCTCCAGGGTTGAATTTGTGTTCCCTGAACATCATCATTTTAATAGCTGTAGAACTACATGAAATGGATATGCCACATCTTGGTAGACTTTAATGTTGGTTCCATGTTTCTCTTATTATAAATAGTATTGCAGAGCACATCTTTGTACATGTGTTTACCCAGTTGCTTGATAAGCTTATGATGAACTCCTCGACTAGATGAGGAATTACTTGGCCAAAATAGACTTAAAGGTTTTAGAACTTGTTCTAGTCCTTTAAACATCATCAGGGCCACAAAAACAGACTACATTTTAATTTTTTTCTTACATTACAGTGTAGTTAACATAGTGTTATATTTAGTTTGAGGTGTATAATATAGTGATCAGCAATTCTGTATGTTACTCAGTCCTCATGCGGGTAAGTGTACTCTTAATCCCCTTCACCTAATTTCACCCATCACCTACTTACCTCCTCACTGGTAACTGTCAATTTGTTTCTCTCTCTCTGTGTGTAATTTTTAACAATATTATTTTAATATATATTTTTTATTTTTTTATTAACATAATGTGTTATTTGTTTCAGGGGTACAGGTCTATAATTCATCAGTCTTACACAATTCACAGCACTCACCATAGCACATACCCTCTCCAATGTCCATCACCCAGCCACCCTACCCTTCCCCCTACCCCCAGCAACCCTTAGTTTGTTTCCTGAGATTAAGAGTCTCTTATGGGGACGCCTGGGTGGCTCAGTTGGTTAAGCAACTGCCTTTGGCTCAGGTCATGATCCCAGCGTCTTGGGATCGAGTCCCGCATCAGGCTCCTTGCTCTGCGGGGAGCCTGCTCCTCTCTCTGCCTCTGCTTGCCTCTCTGCCTGCTTGTGTTCTCTCTCTGTTAAATGAATAAATAAAATCTTAAAAAAAAATAAAATAAAATAAAAAATAAAAAAAAAGAGTCTCTTATGGTTTGTCTCCCTCCCCAGTCCCATCTTGTTTCATTTTTCCCTCCCTTCCCCTAAGACCCTCGTTCTGCCTCTCAAATTCCTCCTATCAGTGAGATCATATGATAATTGTCTTTCTTTGATTGACTTATTTCACTTAACATAATACCTTCTAGTTATATTCACATCATTGCAAATGGCAAGATTTCATTTTTTTAAAAGATTTTATTTATTTGGGGTGCCTGGGTGGCTCAGTTGTTAGGCGGTTGCCTTAGGTTCACGTCATGATCCCAGCGTCCTGGGATCGAGCCCCGCATCGGGCTCCCTTCTCAGAGGGAAAGCCTGCTTCTTCCTCTCCCACTTCCCCTGCTTGTGTTCCCTCTCTCTGTGTCTCTCTCACTCTATGTCAAATAAATAAATAAAATCTTTAAAAAAAAAAGATTTTATTTATTTATTTGACAGAGAGAGAGATCACAAATAGGCAGAGAGGCAAGCAGAAAGAGAGGGGGGAAGCAGGCTCCCTGCAGAGCAGAGAGCCCGATGCGGGGCTTGATCCCAGGACTCTGAGATCATGACCCGAGCCAAAGGCAGAGGCTTTAACCCACTGAGCCACCCAGGTGGCCAAGATTTCATTTTTTGATGGCTGCATAGTATTCCATTGTATGGAATTCATGTGATATCATATTCCATGTGATATATATAGATATATATATGCATATATAGATATAGATATGTGATATATATATATAGATCTATATATATATATCTATATATATGTCACATCTTCTTTATCCCTTCATCTGTTGATGGACATATAGGCTCCTTCCATAGTTTGTCTATTGTGGACATTGCTGCTATAAACATTTGGGTGCACATGTCCCTTTGGGTCACTACATTTGTATCTTTAGGGTAAATATCCAGTAGTGCAATTGCTGGGTCGTAGGGTAGTTCAGTTTTCAACTTTTTGAGGAACCTCATACTGTTTTCTGGAGTGTGTGTGTGTATATTTTAAGTAAGCTCCACACCCAGTGTGAAGCCCAATACAGGGCTTGAACTCATGGCCCTGAGATCAATACCTGAGCTGAGATCAAGAGTTGGATGCTCAGCTGACTGAGCCACCCAGGAGCCCCATCTTCTTTATTTAAGAGTCAAACAGCCTGCATTTTGTCCTTGCACTGTGTTAAGTAAAAACTTAATCACTATATAGGTAAAAACAAATTTAAGAAATGGAAGTGTTCAAAATTATATAGTAATATTATACTAATATCATACTAATTTTATTGTAATTATAGAAAAATTGTAAAATATATAAAAACAAAGGAAAAAATAAACATACATATACTTGTAGAACTTTCACGTAACTATTATCTTTTCCCTTTTAATTTTTATCCACATATATGCATATATATTTATATTCACATATATTTACATAAAGTCATATTTTATGTACATATTATTTAATAATATTAAGATATACTGTTTATATAATTTTTATTTGTCACATTTTTACCTAACACTATATCATGACTATTTTCCATATCTAATATATTCTTCATTTAAGTAATTTGCAAGTTCTTTAATGTTTCAACTTATAGGATCACCTATTTAAATAATCCCATATTGTTGAATATTTAAATCATTTTCACATTTTTCTTTTTGTATGAAATGTTCCACTTAATGCCATTGTACCCAGATTTCTGTGACTTCTGTTTATACCCTCAGAATAAATTTCTATATATGTAGTCACTAAGTCAAAAATCCAACTTGTACTCATACAAGTTTTTAAAAAATCTAAATCAGGCTTTTACATTCACACTTACATCAATTATATTTATTTGTTGTGCTCCTTTGTTTTACCTTCTTGATAGATGATAGATTATAGATGATAGATATTTTAATTTAACATACCCCTTGCTGATCTTGTTGCCTCACACCTGTCCCATATCTAACCACATTTGTACAGTTTGAGCATTAAGTAAGCATTTTGTCAAAAATCAGTTCAAATTTTTTCAAAGCTAGTTGCTCAGTAGTGCCCCCCCCCATCAGGTACTGAGAAAATGCAGTTCCAATGATTTGCTATAATTTGTTAACGTTTGTTAACATGGATGTGAGTAAGCCCCACAATGATTCTGAGACCTTATGATTTGGGGCTGTATCCACAAAAATATCACAGCATTGCTTATACAGTGAAGTTGCTTTGATATTTCATGTATAGCTCATGCATATGAGGAAGCAACATCTGTGAAAGTATTTATATATGAAAATAATTATGTAAATGATAAATACTATTTATTAGTAAGTATAATTAGTAGTTGTCAAGCACGTCCTTTTCTGCCAAAGTACCGCACACCTTTCAAAATGAATGCTTGTAATGAATAATATTTAGATAAGGGAAAAAAGTTTTCTCAACTTTTTCATCATAACTCAGAATATATTGCCAGGCAAACTTGACAGAATCAATAGAAGCATAGTTAAGCAGGTGATAATCTCCTCTTGGCCTCCAATTTATCACTAAATGGCTTTTTCATGGATAGCAGTCATTGAAAGGTTGTTAATTGTAGCCTTCTGCTATATTTATCATTAGAAAATTTCCTTTTAAGTGGAGCATGCTGCGCTAATAAGTAGTGGATTTGTGAGCACTTGTTTACCATTCACAATTATCAGGCTCCCCATATTTGACCTGGCATGTAAAATGCCGGTTATAGTATTTTAAAGTGGTTTTTCTACCTACTTTGCTGGTTAGAAGCCCTGTTCAGGTGCTTAGGTAATGACTTGTACCACTTGTCCTCTGCTAGCAAATGAGAGTGCTGCACAGGATACCCACAGCCTGTTCAGAAAGCTGAGAAATCATTGGAAAGAAATGTTGGTATCTGTAGCACTATCGATCTGTTCTATTCTGTGTGATATTGTTATTATAGCATGTGCTGACTTGTAGATAAAATCAGTCAAAGTAGTCCATGCAGAGAGGTGTGGGAAAGGAGTCATTTCAATTATATGAAGATGGTACATCTGGTTGGCAAGAGGGCTCATATTCATCCTAAGAAATGAAGAGCTTCCATTCTCATCCCTTGTCCCCATTACTAATCTGTTTAGGTCTCCACGCCTTTCTGACCACCTCCGCCATCTTACCAACTGCTCCTCTCTGTATTTGCTTTGAAATATCTGCTGGAGACAGCATTGAGAGAGAGCACAGGGCCTGATCCTTGCAAAAGTGAATCAGTCTTTTATGAGCTGCACAAAATAAAAAGAGAATCAGGAAATTAGTGAAAGGCTATATGAGCTAATATTGAATAATCATACCACAGTACCCTGCTTGTAAAGATGATACAGCAGACTCCTGGGTGTTCTTTCTTTCTTTCTTTCTTTCTTTCTTTCTTTCTTTCAGGGGGTAGAGAATGGGTTTATGTCTGTCTATTCATGCTTAGGACTCACCGTGCATATTGTCCATAATTGTGAGATAAATCTAAGGGAGAATACAGATGGAGTATTTAGCATCAAGAGGGCAGATGGAGCAAAAACTGGGCTTTACACCTGACCCTGTTTACAAAGAGAGACTTGTTAAAATGAACATCTATAAGAAGATAAAAAAGTTGATTAGCATCATAAGCAGTCATAGAGAAGGTAGAAATTGTGGATCTCACACACTACTTAGGTGTTGTCAGAGTGACTTCAGGGTTGATGGAGGATATATGAGTCCTAGATCTTTCTGGCATTAAAGGGGGGACAACTCTCTCCTTCACAGATAACCCACTCTTACCCCTTTTATAAAACAGGCCTCTATAAATATGGTGTCTGTAGTGATTATCTAATTTTCTCTAACCCATGTGGGGCTTTGTAATAAAATAAGGCTAATGTGCAAACAAACAAAGGGATTGAAAATGACAAGAACTCTGCAATGGGACAGAACTACATTAAAACTCTAACATTGTCATTCACTTAGTTACGTAAATTTAACAAGTTCCCTATATTCTCTGAATTACAATTGCCTTATCTGTAGAGTGGAAATAGAGTCAATCTTTGCTGAGTTACTGTACACATTAGAAATAATACATATAAAAGGCACAGTACTGACATACAATAGACCCTAAAAGTGGTGACTATTACTCTAACCCAAGAAAAGTACTCTATCCAACTTAGGCAGTCCTAAAGCAAAATAATATATAATAAAAACTTACTCACAAGAACTTATAAGTAAACAAGGGTTAACTGATTGTGTGACTAGATTCCATGGCTGGGTCCCAACACATGAATTTGTATCCAAGGATATTCTCACCATGGAGTGTAGGCAACATATTTGCAATTCATATGATCATAAGAAGGAAACCTTTGCAATTCTTTGGTTTCTAAGTGTTTGATTTTTTAACCTTAATAATGCATTAGAGTACTTCTGAGTTCAGCTCTTACTAAATTATAAATGCTGTCATTTTGTACCTAACATGCATGGTTTGCTCAATGCAGCAGGGAAAAATAAACATTTTGGTCACGCAGATTCTGGCTTCCTAGGGTTCTGGTCTTGGTATGCAGACTAAAGGGTGGAGTCAGCAAAGCTGAGGACTTGGTCCCCTCTGTTTTAATGTAAGAATATTTCTTTCTCCAAATTTTTGAGAGTACATTAGCTCAGCTGTCCCAAGTGAATATTATGAAGTCATTAAAGGGCACTCAGTGGTTCCCAGCTGGTCATCTCTTTCCCCCTCAGGAGCAGCCTCAAATGCTAACTCCCATCAGTTACTGGGATGCCCCACATTTTGCCACTATCATTACCTTCACTACCACCACCATTATAATTACTCCTATCAATTCAGCATCTATAATGAGCCAGACTTCTTATCCATTGACATTGCTCATGGCTTTATATATATTAGCTCAGTTTGCTAGCTCTTGTCTTCCTCAAAAGAATATCAAATCCCTTATTCATTAGGTAAAAATGATCTTAATGATTTAAATCAGGGAAAAACACTTTCATTTCAAGTACAATGATCTGTAGTGGCTGCCAGAAGCACTGAGTCAAGAAAAATTTCAAGGCTCTGTGTAGCCTTAGTGGGTTAAGGATACCATGATGGATTATCAATTTCTGTCTTGGAGAAAAGAAAGAATAGACATAGGATGTGTGACACACAAGGCGAAAGGATGGTGATTCTCAGGTCCATGAATTTCCTTGCTCTCTCTAACCTTTTTGGAACGAGAGATAATGTTTCTGTTGTCCATCACATGGCTATATACAGGAAGGCCTTCTGTTTATCCTAAGACACGTTGTGACATCCTTCTTTTTTCTGCCATATGACTTATATGAATTTGTAATTATTTATTGGAATGTTTACTTGTGTGTTTATAATTTCCCTCACTGAATTATAAACCCTGTGAGCTCAAGAACTAAACCTCTCTCTCTCTCTCTTTCTCTCTTTTTAAAGACTTCTTTATTTAATTTAGAGAGAGAGAATAGGGAGAGGGGCAGAGGGAAAGACTCTTAAGCAGACTCCCTGCTCAGCATGGAGCCCACATCCAGGTGTCCCAACTAAATCTCTCTTCTTGACCAGCCACCTTGAACCCAGCACACATCTGGGAGAGTAGACGTTTAATACACATTTGTTGAAACAATGGATGCACTGAATTTTGGAGATTCAAACTTAATAAAACAGGGATCCTAGCTTCACAGAACTCATATTCTACTTATGGAGAAGGCTGATTAAATAAATAATCATGATGCAGTGTGATAAAAGAGTTACAGATGTAAGGGAATTTCACTGCCCTGTGGGGCAGGGACAGGTGTTGGGAAAGCATCCCAGAAGTGATGTTAAGATTGGGTTTTGAAGAGTAATGAGTAAAAATGGACCTCAATAAATCTGTTAAAAAAAAAACAACAGAACACTTCAACTTGTGCTGTCTGTTTGAATAATGCATTCCATCATTAAAGTTCTTTTAATTAAATTCCAGCTATATCAGCATGTACCTATTGCATGGCCCGGAAAGCACTTTTAAATAAATATAATGAATATTTTGCCGTCAGAGTATATACAATTAGGCTTTTCCCTTAAGGATATTCTTAATGTTAACCCTTTATCCTGTGTTTTACTGGATATATCCACTAACTGATGTGATCCACTGACCTTAATGGAAACTTGTGGTCCATTTACAAAAGGATCAGTGGGGATTATGTGACCACAAGTTTTCTGGAATGATTCAAGCATCTTCTACAGTTAAGGGGCATGGGATTATAGTAGAATAATTTGGAGAAATGAAATTGCATTTGGCTTTTTTAGATTTAAATATATGACTTGGGGATAATAAGGGAAATACCATGACTAGTACAGCAAAGGAGATTTAAAATAAAAGATGACTTTAGGTATGCCAGTAACTTTTTTACAGTTTCAGTGATAAATTGTTAGGAATATTGCTTGTAGCAGGATGTAACATACCCCGTTGCTGTTGAAGCCTTTTTAGAAGTAAACTGGAGGTTTTATTTTTGGCTTGATGATTGATTGATTAATTGATTTATACATATAAGGTAGAGATGAAGGAAGGGAGGGATAAATCAAGAAAGCATGGGGCAAAACATTTCTTTAAATGTTTAACCTAACATGGAATTTAACAAAATACAGGAAATAAAGCAGAAAGTCAAAAGTCAAAAAAAAAAAACAACAAAAAACGAAAAAAGCTTTTATAATTATAGTACAGCACTTAAAAGAGCTGTAGTGCTTTGCATAGGCCTCTAAAATTCCCCCCAAACATGCTCATTTACCTTGACTCAATCAGGTGCATATAAGAGTTTCATTGTTGGGTTGGTAAATCAGGAGCATATCTAGGCTCTAATTGGATCATGACACTATTGCAGTTCTATATGAATCCATATGTCATGTACAGATAGAAGCAGAAATGGTGTTTAAATCAAAAGAATGCTGCTTACTTTAAAATAAAAGCTATCCAATGAATTTAAAATTAAAGTGTAAGAATTTATGCAAAGTCAGTGCCATATTCAGCCCCTATTTTATTTGGAGTACAGGAGGTCACTGATATGCATCTTGCAACTTGGCTTCAGATCAAACTAAAATAGGAACAGGGGGAAACAAAGTAACTGCAAGTCTTGTCTTACAAGATCAAACCAGAAGCATTCATCGTATTCCTGAAATAATAAAGATTAATTCTGGGCCTAATACCTATTTTTTAACCAAACAGGCTACATTTTAGCAAATGTGTCATTTTAGAAAAAAAAATTGTTTAGGAAAAACACTGTTAGTCATTCTCAAAGTCAGGTACAAAACTGTGCCAAAGGGGCACCTCAGTGGCTTAGTCGTTAAGTGTCTGGTTTCGGCTCAGGTCAGGATCCCAGAGTCCTGGGATCGAGCCCCGCATTGGGTTCCCTTCTCAGCAGGAATCCTGATTCTCCTGCTACTGTTCCCTCTGCTTGTGTTCCCTCTCTCGCTGTGTTTCTCTCTGTAAAAAAAAAAAAAAAAAATTATATATAAAAAAACTGTGCCAAAATTACATTATTATTCAGAAAAGATTAAGCCAGAATAGTAGCTATTTTATTTATTGGTCAATATAAATGACAGGAAACATAGACTTACAAACTTTTTTTTTTTTTCCAGCTGAGGGTGTATATATAGAAAAACCCAATAAGATCAAGATACAAAGTTAAGTAAGCACAAGGATGGGCCTAAATGGGTAAAGTAAGGAGTTTTCAGAGGTTAGCCAGTGCCAGTGAGTGGCTGGCAAACCCACTCTGAGTATGGGGAGAATCCTTCCTGTCTGCCAGTGGACACCATGGTTCCTTCTACAAAAACGAGGATAGAGTTGCTCAGTAATTATGTCCTAGCCTGATTGCAATCTATTCCTCATTCATTCACTAGGATGCAAAGCCTTAAAAAAACTTATAGCATATATATAGGATATAATAGGTACTCAATAAATATCTGTGGAGTGAATGAATGAATTAATGAACCATAAGAAAGTCTGTTTACTAAAAGACATAATGACATTTGTTCATTCATTTCTTTTCACTTACCATTCAACAAGCTTTTTTCTTTTTAATGTCACTTCTGTGTCAGGATCATGCTGAGGAAAGATAAGATAGTAAGCAACAATAGCAACTGTCACCTGCCCTCCTGGAATTTAATGATTTTGGGAGAAACCAATATTGAAAAAGAAAGTTAACTAGAGAATATATAATTACAATCCAAGTTTAGTTCATGTTAGAGACTATGATACTTACCCTCAACTTAATATGAAGATGTTGAGGGATTTTAAGTGTATGTGAGTATTTGTAGGTTTCTGAGGGGTGTGGACTGGCTATATCTTTGTGGGTTTTGTTTTATTTGTTTTTGACTGGTTATGTCTTTGAAAGAGATTGATGTTGTGGAGAAGGGAGATGGGGGAGGAAAGTGTGGATGTAGAGATTATTAGGTTATTGCAGTGAAGGTGAGAGATGATCTAGTGTAGATAAGGATGGTGGCCAGTCAAAAGTGAGATATACAAGATTAGAGAAATATTTAGGATATATTAAAGTAATAGGACTTAGTGAAGTTTAATTTAGTGAAGGGTTTTCAAGGAGGACCCCTAGATTTTAGCCTCACATAATGTTTATATCATGCTCTGAGAGAAAGGAATATTAAAAGATGATCAACATTTTTAACGGTGGAAGGGATGATATAATTGGTTTTATCTTAGATATGTTGAGTTTGATGTGTGTTTGAGATACCCCGAAGCTTGAAGATACTGAGTAAGTAAATGGATATATATGAATATGGGTAAGATTGCAATGAACACAAAAGCTGAGTCTTTGATATACAGGTGGAAACCAAAGTTGTGGTCATGAGCAAGACTACCAAAGGACAGAAAGAAAGGGCCTAGAGCTGCATTTTAAGGAGCTACCACAGTTAGTCGTTAGACTATCAAATTGGGCTCCCAAAGAACATTAAAGAGAATAACTGGAGAAATAGAAGGAAAGCTGTAAGGAAGATAAGCATGAGGATGGTGTGTTTCTTGAAGGAAGAAGATATCAGTGATATGACCCACTGTTTTGATCCAGTATTAAGTCTAGAAATCAGATAGATTAAATGGAAGAGTGAACGTGAAGTCATTAAAGAGTCAGTAAACTGGGCATTGATGAGGGTATGTGCTATGGTAAGTGCTGTGAAATGTGTAAGCCTGATGATTCACAGACGTGTACCCTGAGGCAAATAATACATTATATGTTAATAAAAAAAAAAGAGTAAATTGAGAAGAAGCATGTTCTTTGCATTAGTTAGGGCTCTTTGGGTTTTACCTTTGATCAAAAGAAAAACTCAAATATACAGATACAGAGGGTATTTTGAAATCCCAGGGCAAAGATACATGCACATCTTAGGAACTTACAAAACCCAGGAATGGAAGCCTACTTGGAGACCAGGAAGTCCCCTCTCTTGTTTCTTTACTACTCTCTCTGCATATCTACTTCATTCCTAGGCTGATTTTTCCCCCCATTTGTGTACAAGCTAGAAAGTAGAAACTGCCATCACTATAAGTTTACTTCTTGTTTCAAAAGGTCATTCAGACTGATAGAGGAAACTCTCACCCCTACTGTCACATACCCCAGGACTTCTTGTCATTGGCTGAATGGGATCAGGCCCAGTCAACTCCAGCTGGAGGGCACAGTACAGACATGCTGTGCCTACAATCCCATATGGATAGAGGAGCGGGAGGATCAATTCCAGTAAAGAACTACTAGGAAGAAATGCCTGTATTTGCCTACCATGGTGAAGAAATTTTCAAAATTTATTTCAAAGGCCTAGTTCATCAGAATCATTGGGTGTGTTTTATAAAAATGACCAATAGCATAGTCTTATTCTAAATCTACTCTCCAAAAAGAGCCCTAGAATGTTCACTGCTAACAAGTTCCTTGGTTGAACTGCAATTCACACTAAAGTTTAAGAATCACTGCTCTAGAAGAAAAATCTTGGCTCTGGTGATTTTCCATTACCTTTGGATGTCACATCCATTTTTAGAACCTTTCACCTCTACCATCTGTTTCAAACCCAGGGCACTAATCTGGAATTTGGGCTCTGAATTACCTTTTTTCCCCCATTTGTAGAAAAACTCCACCATTAACTTTAAGGATAGGGAAGGTTCATCCCAGAAACATTTATAGACAAATATTCTTAATGAATAGAGTTTGTTTGCCGAACAGTTCATAGGTGAATGTGATATTGAGCATAGAACCCTTATATCTTGTACCTTTTCCTTTGCCATATATAACATTCATAGATAGACTTCCCATCACAAAATTGGCAGTACTACAAGCAAGTTTCTTTTCTCTGTTCTTGTCTATCTGTGCAGCCTTACAAATATTCCCTGCCCCATCTCTTACATGTATCAACTCCTTTGAACATGTAAAAATAAAAACAGGTCTACCCTATATCTATGCCTTCTTTGTAGTATAGTTAAAATAATAGTTTTTGTCAATTTAACCCATTGCTTTGTGGCAATTTCTTTCATGTTTCCTCTACTGATTCATTCCTTAAAACCTGACATTCTTGGCTCGTTGGTTAAGTGACTGCCTTTGGCTCAGGTCATGATCCTGGAGTCCCGGGATCGAGTCCCACATCGGCCTCCCTGTTCTGAGGGGAGCCTGCTTCTCCCTCTCACCTCTCCCCTCTCATTCTCTCTCTCTCTCTCTCTCTCTCTCTCTGTCTGTCTCAATTAAATAAAATAAATCTTAAAAAAAAAACACAAAAAACCTGACATTCTTGCCCCCATGTAGAATTAAATTCTCAATGCACATCAGCATTTTACACATCCTGAGAAGCTCAGTAATATGTAAGCCTATTTTAGTTCATTCATCATTCCCTAAAAGTATTTCACCCTGTACCCACCTCCCCCCTGCTCACAACACACTAACCAATGTGCCTATACCATACATTAAACATAGTTTATTTGGAGAACTAGAACTTGATCTACATTATTCTTCCTGTTAGATGCAGTATTTTAAGTAGTAGAATGGGAGAGTAGTTGATAGACAATTCAGTGATCCTTTTTTCTTAACTCCATAAAATAAGTAAGATTGAGTTCCCTTAAATATGCAGCATCCACATTGCACTTTATACTTTATGCTGTGAGTAATTAAATAAAAAGTAAATGTTGTTAAATTAATAGTAAATTTACTGGGTAGCTCAGTTGATAATTTTATTCTTTTCAAAGGAAATCTATTTTTTTACATTTACATTGCAGAAATATGGCAATTCTTCAAGAAAAATGTGAAATTAACCTATAATCTCACACCCAAAGAGATACATTGTTAGCAATTTAATATATACTGCTTGTGCCAGTTTATAAATTTATTGCCTTTCAGCTCTAAATTCACTTTTTTCACCTGCTTTGTGAAAATAGATATGGGCCCTTTAAATAGCTTTTCTTTTGCTAATTGGAGTGATTTTAACCTTTACTAATAGATGGCACTGAAGGGACATTACAGAGAAAGGATATGCTTTCCAATGCCAGTGTGCTTCCTTGGAAGTCTCCTGTGGCTTCTCTAGCGTCCTGCTCCTACAACACCTGTCAGTTTCCCAGTAGCCAGCTCTGCAATGCATTCAAGGATTCTCCAGTACCCAGCTCCTACAACACTGAGGGCCTTCTCAGTGTCCAGTTCCCACAGTGCACAGCAGTACCTGGTAGCCAGCAGCATCCCTCCAGCACCTCCTATCAGCAAGTTTTGCAGAGGTATGCCTCCAGTGAGAAATCTTACCATGAACAGATTTCCCTGGAACTATAGAAGGTAGATTTCCAGCAAGTGAAAGAGGGCATATTTCCAGAAAGATCCTCCATGAGGCATCATCGCAACTTCTTTACCATCCAGTAATCCATGGTCAAGCTGTCTCTAATCTAATCTGCACCTCAGTCCTGTGAGGAGGAAGGAGAGCTTCCTTCTCAGTGGGTAAGTTAGTGGCTATTCCTTCTATCTGCTATCTGTATATAGTTTAGAGTTCTCTTTACTCGTAACCAGCTATGCCGTTATTACCCTAGTCCCCTTTCATAATTAATACTTTTTTTTTAATTAAACTTTCCATGCTCAAATTACTATGTGGCTTTCCCTTCTTGGTTGAATCCAGAATAATGACTAAATTCCCCAACTAATAAAGGTATACGTATTATTATTTTAATTTTTAAAAGAATTGTGAACCCCTCTGTTCACAACAGTCTTGAGTTTCTACGTTATTTCAATGGTTGCATAATAGTCTAATAGTATAAATACCTAATAATTTTTTCTTTCATCTCTTATTTGCTTTATACACACACACAGATATCTACTCACACTATTTTCATTTTCAAACTTGTAAACAATGTTCTAGTAAACATCTTTGTACACATTGTTTGCACATACCGATAGTGGTTTTATTACAATTAACTCTTGGTCATTTGGACATTTTAATCAAAAGCAAATGATGAACATACCACATTAAGTGCTTTATATATTTCCAGGAGAATACTGAACATATTAGTGCAATAATGAAACATGAGAAAAAAGTGAGGAAGTCATGGGTTTTATTGTCTTCTGCTAAGCATTTATAGCAAGAATCTGAAAAATCTCTCATGTAGCACAAGAACTGAAACTAGATTTGAGATTGAGCCATTAAATATCAATTATCACAAATCAGTTCTAGCTGCTTCTCTGATTAAATATTTTCCTGTGTTATACGATTGGCGAATGCACCTCATCAAATGATGAAGTAAATAATTCAGAATATCTTGGTGGTTCTTGGAGTGCTTTGAAAAAGAAAAGCATTAACCTGAATGTCTTAAACAAATTGAACTTGGCTGATTTTCAGTGATGACAGAAAAGAACCCCTGTAGCTTCAGCTGGGATCCCCATATCACTGGCTCCATTGTTGGTTTCTTTTGACATGACTACATTCCAAGTATAAATAATCTCCAATATTGTGCTAAACATATCTAAACTATTGAGGATCTTTTGGGTTAATTTGAATTAAGGGAATGATCATGACTGGCAACTATTGGAATTTCCCTCCCACCCGGAAGTATATGGAGGCAATGCCTTCTAGAACCAGACGTGCTTCAGAGATGTAATTCAATGTTTGCTTTCAATTCAACACAGTGTTTTCTGAATGAGCTGATAGAAATACTGGTACTTGGTGAGCCATTTGGTGGTTTTCAAGGGAGGCTGTGCTAATCTCAGAACATGGAGGTATAATATGTATTATATATAATCACAGTACAATCATAAAAGTAGACAGACACACAGCATCATTGTTGTTATGGTTGTTATCAACAAAACAACACAAGTACTGTACTGAGCACCTACTGTGGAGACGATATGCCTCTTGTCCATGGGTTATTTTGGCTAATCCTCATGAAGCTCTTAATAAGTAAGTACCAATCATATCCTCATTTTACAGATGAAGATACTGAGGAGGAGAATAGGTAGAAATTTGCCTCTGATCACACAGTTATCCATCTGTTCACCCAGTGCACAGATTAGACTGTCTGACTCCCAAGATCAGGTGAATACAGTGGCCCAAGCAGTCTGCTTTACTGATTCCCATGTGTTTGGAGAAATCAGATAGTGGACTTTAAGAGAATCTTTTTCCACTTTCATTAAATTCCTTTCAGCTTTCATTTCAGTGGAGTCTCTGTTGGACTTAATGTTCATGTAGAATTATCAAGTCAAATGACTGCATTTTCCCCCTTAATTGACCATTGTGAATGGAATTGCTTGGATTTATCAGATGTTTTATAGTGCGATATGGTCTAACGTAGCTATTACCAACCTCTTTTCCACCATCATTATACCTGACAAATAAAATTCACAAGTACAACATTCTATCATGTGCTTATTCAGAATTAATACACAAAGCTGTTAGTAAAAGTCTATAGTTTATGCCAGGCCAGCTGCAACTCCATTCCTTTGTCTCCCACTTGTCTTAGGGTCTATAATTAAGGACCTATAGTCTAGAGAAATGAGAGAGATGTGATGGCTTGACAAATATATCTTGAGCACCTGTAACGTGTAAAGAGCTAGATCACTGTGGTAGACTTGTTGAGGATTTAAAAATAATAAGACGGCCTAGGAAAGACAGGCATTGACACCATTGCCCCAAATCCCTTCAATTGCAAGGCAGTGAAGAAAGGAGTGAGATGAAAGAAGAATATGTCAGCAGGGAGTGCTGAGTGTGGCCCATTCCTAAATTTCTTTTTTTTTAAATTTTATTTATTTATTTATTTATTTATTTATTTATTTATTTATTTGTGAGAGAGAGAGAGAATGAGAGCAAGCGAGTATGAGAGGGAGAAGGTCAGAGGGAGAAGCAGACCCCTGCTGAGCAGGAAGCCTGATGGAGGACTGGATCCTGGGACTTCAGGATCATGATCTGAGCTGAAAGCAGTCACTCAACCAACTGAGCTACCCAGCCACCCCATTCCTGAGTTTCTTAATTGGAATTATGTTGTTCAAATGTGGGTTACTTCTGGGAAATTCTGTGCCATGAAGTTTTTTTTTCATTGTTAAAAAACAAAAACAAAGTCTGACAAAGAAAGGAAGGAGACTGGAGATAAAAGGAGACAGTACAGGTAACATAAACAGGGGAAGTCAATCCAAGCTCTCAATTCGTAATATTATAGAATCACTGTCAGGGCACTTGGTATTTATCTATTAGTGTGTAGCCTATACCATGGCTACATGGCATAGGCTCAAGCGTGGCATAGAATCAAAATAACTCAGTGTATAAACTGAACTCCCCCACCCCATGTTTGAATTTATAATGAGAATAAGTACTTTTAAAATTCTGTGTATTTATTTATTTTTCCATTACAAGTCATACAAGATAACAAAAATCACAGGATGCCTAAGGAAACTCAATAAATATTTAATGTAAACCTTCATTCTAGAAATAAAGAAACTAGCTCAAATGAGAAAAGTGACTGGATCCATATACAACCAAAAAAAATCTTTAAAATAGTTTTAATCAGAAATGTTTAGTTGTCCTCATCCTGATTGTATGATTCATATACATCACCATCAATCAATAAATCTGATTCTTCAAATACAGAATTTGGCTTGACTTCAAAGAGTAAGATTAAAAAAAAAGTGGGCAAAGAAACAAATGGTAGCAAACATTAAGTAACTGGAATTTTTTAAAACCAGAATTATTTGCATTGTTATTTTCAGCTCAGAGTGATAGATTGATACCACTTCTAAATAGAAAATATACCTATCCTGTATTTATAAATTTTTAGATCCTGCATGTTTCATGAAAAATATAAGTAAGTTTTACAATACTGAGCTATATGAAATTAATTTCTATCCTGTGTCAAAAAGCTCCATGGTAAGCAATTAGTGCATCAAACACTGGTGATTGGTGCCCTAAGGACTACATTGCCAGATGAAATTACAGATCTCAAATCCCATCATTATCCTGGTATTTATTTTTTGTTTGGGTCATCTAGGGAATATATAGTCTAAAACTGAGCGTTTACCTAATCAACAGCTAAGGGTGTCTTCTGATTTCTACCCCCTTCAGATCTAAAATGGAGTGTCTAGTTGTGAATATTAATATGTTGCTTACATATCAGGGTATTAATACCTACTGTTTCACATCATGGCACACTTATAAAATGATAGTTGTATGGCCACACAGGGTAATCTGGGGAGAATCAAAGTGGAACTTGGTAAAAACTTTATATCCTTCTTAAATTAAATAATGGAAATAAAAATAAAATAAAACAACTATAATATAAATAAAAATTTTAACAAAATAACTACAATAAAATGCAAAGTATTGGGGTAGATATTAAATCCTTAATTACATAAAACTTTCAAATAATGTTTTCATGTTTTTTTATTGAGAAATTTGTGCTTGCTTCCACAAACATGTGTTTCCATAAGATTTTATGCTTTAAGTGATGATCGTAATTCTAATCAAGATGTTTTAGTATTAGCTTCCAAATTTGATAATCGCATTCAGCAAGAAAATTTTAATCATTTTTACAACTATTCAAAAATTTTCAAGATTTTTTTTTATTTTTAAATAACCTAGTTTTTCTTGTAGCACCTAGGTAGGTAGCTAGTCAGTTAAGCATCAGACTCTTGGTATCAGCTCAGGTCATGATCTCATGGTCCTGGGATCGGGCTCCACTTAGTGCAGAGTCTGTTTGTCCCTCTCCCTTCCTCTCTGCTTGGCGCTCTCTCAAACAAACAAACAAACAAATAAATAAAATCTTAAAAAAGAATGTAGTTTCTCTCTTTTTTCTTTCACATGAAAAGATTATTGAAATGTCATCTTACAGTGTGTATAAGATTAAATTCAATCCAATTTGTTGTTGCTTTTATAAGTATGTCACGATAATTATGGTAGGAGGCCCTGCTGTATTAAAGTACCCACATCTGTGAGGTAGTCATATCATCTTTATGTAAAGGCAGAGATATGGAGCAACTACCTAAAACCATGCTGACAATTTCTCCTTGAACTTCCACCTCTGACATGTTGTACCCATGCCCTGAAACATGAGTTCTTCCAGCAATCCTACAATCTTTTTTATTTTTCCTTCTCACTATGAGCATTAGCATACTGTGCAGCTAGGTGATGCAGAAATTGTTGTCCAGTGGTTGAATGTTGGGCAAACTGTGTTGGACCCATGGGTGTGAATATTTCTCATTGTGCTTGCCATGAGACCACTTGGGGTCAATTTGACCCTCCGTTAGACTCTGCCCCTCTAGGGCCACCTTCCTGGGAAACCCCAGAGATGCTACTCATGGTTGAATGTGAAGAGCTCCAGGATTTTAGGTAACCCAGGCTTCATCTGGCAACCCCAAGGGCTAAAGAGATCATTGCCTTACGTCCCACTTATAAATATTATATTCACAATGATACACCTAAGCAGAATGGTTGGGCCCTCTGCTTTAGGTATGTGACTTTAAATAGCTTTTCAGAAATTTCAAAGTAATACTCTAAATGGCAGATTTCTCTATTTTACCCTTTCTTAGCTAGACTAAACCTATAGCTGAAAAGGAGCTGAAAACAGATTTTTCATACTGAGAATACACATTTATTCTTTGTCTACCACTTAAGACAGTCAATAGGAAGGTAACACACTTTGAACCAAAAAATGGCAATACAAGTTAGGTTGGCATTTTGCCTCAGCCAGGAAGGTTTATGGAGAGAAAGTGAGGAACAAGGGCAAAACAAACAAGCTCTTTCTGCTGAATATATATTCTAACCATTTGACTTAACTTTATTATTAATGATTTTAAACTGATTTAGACACACCCACACTTCCATATAACTTCAAAAAGGCTTTCTAAAGTCAATGGAGTATTTTAAATGGTCTTGATATGGAAATAATGGCTTCTTTTTCTCTATATTTCAGTCTGTTCATTCATTTGTTCATACTTGTATTCATGTATTTATCTATTTACATTTTTTTAGATCTTATTTATTTATTTGTCAGAGAGAGAGAGAGCACTAGCAGGGGAAGTAGCAGGCAGAGGGAGAAGCAGGCTCCCCACTGAACAAGGAGCCCAATGGAGAACTTGGTCCCAGGACCCTGAGATCATGACCTGAGCCAAAGGCAGACACTTAACCAACTGAGCCACCCAGGGGTTCCTACTCCATTTACATATTCATTCATATATTTACCAAGTATTTGTTGGTGTAGACTTTACCTGGTATTGATCTAGCTGTTGGACTAGAAAGGTAAAAAAGGCATTATCATCACCTTGGAGGCTCTCCTAGTCTTGAAGGGAGTCGTGGTGGTTAACACATAATTATCACACAACTGGACAAGTACCACTGTAGTCTTATGAACGGAATATCAGAAGAGAGCTATTTCATTTACTCTCGTTAAATACTTGACTATTTACCTGTCCAAGATGGAA
The DNA here is from genome assembly GCA_028533885.1 of Nasua narica. Lineage (NCBI taxonomy): Eukaryota > Metazoa > Chordata > Mammalia > Carnivora > Procyonidae > Nasua > Nasua narica. The sequence continues at coordinate 42,606,131 of CM052799.1, forward strand.
ATCCACCTAATATAGGTCATGCTTTTTAGTATATGTGCTGCCAAAGCGAGCACATATAGGTCATGCTTTTAAGGGCACCATACATGTCTTAATTATGTTTACCTGCATTGCATCAGATGTTTTGCATACAAGTAACTATTTTTATATGCTTCCCTTGCAAGTAACTATATTTTTATTGAATATATATTCAGCTATTTCTTATGATCCCTCGCAACATTCCCCAGAAGGATGGATTTTGTTTTTGTAGAGTGACAATACTACCACAGTTTCTGTCAGTAAGAAGATATGAAGATTAAAAGAAATAATGTATTTAAAGGCCTGATTTTGAACAGCTTTTTGAGGTATATTTGGCATAAAATAAACATGATTAGGATGCACAATATGGTAAGTTTTGATGCATGTGTACATTTGTGAAAAATGTCACCACAATATCCAATACCCACGAAAGTTCTTTCATGTGTTTTTTTGCTAGTATAAATTTGTTTGTATTTTCTAAAATAAGAAAGAACTCATAAAGTCAGTATTTGACTTTCACTCAGCATAATTACTTTGAGATTTATAATAGTTTATTTTTCTTTTAACTGCCAAGTATTATTCCGTTGTGTTGATATACCATTTTGTTTATCCATTCACTTATTGATGGGAATTTATTTTATTTCCAGTTAATTCAGCTTTTGAAACTAAAACTGCTATGAATATTTATGTACAAGTCATTGTACAGGTGTATACTTTCACTTCTCTCAGGTAGATACATGAGAGTGGAATGGTGGATCTTATGGTAACAGTGTGCCTAACTTTTTAAAGAAATGGACAAACTGTTTTCCAAAGTGGTTGTACCATGTTACATTTCCACCAGTAGTGTGAGTTCTAATTCTTCTACATTCCCCCCCAATATTGTATGTCTCTTATTTCTGTCATTCTAACGTGTGTGGTGATATATATCAAAGATATATCTTTGTTTTGATTTGTATTTCCCTAGTGACTAATGGTTTTGATTATCTCTAGATTATTTTATGTCATCATACATCTTTGTTTCATAATGTTGCTATTCAGGTCTTTGTTTAATTGTTGTTGTTTTCTTGAGTTTTTGAGAATACTTCGTATATTCTAGAGATAAGTCCTTTGTCAGATATATGCTTTGCAAAAAACCTTTTTTTAGGCTGAGGCTTATCTTTTCATTCTCTTAGCAGGACTTTCAAAAAGTGGAAGTGTTTTATTTTTTGAGGTCCAAATTATGATTTTTTTTCTTTTATGGATCATGTTTTTGGTATGATGTCTAAGAAATCTTTGTCTAAACCAAAGTCCTAAGATTTTCTCCTATGTTTTGATCTAAATGCTTTCTAGTTCTATGAATTGCAGTCAGGTCTGTAGCCTGTTTTGAGTTAATTTTTTATGTGGTGTCAGGTATGGATTAAATTCACTATTTTGCATATGTAAATATATTTTTTTCCAGGATAATTGTTGAAAATACTTTCCTTTTTCCGTTAAATTGCCTATGTCAAAAAACTGCTGTGGGTCAATTTACAGACTCTGTAAATTGGTTCATTTGTTTATCTTTATGTCAATACCACACTTTTCAGTTACTTTAGGTTTCTAATAACTATTGAAGTTGCATAATAACAATCATTTAACTTTGTTCTTTACGATTATTTTTGCCTATCCTGAATACTATGCATGTCCACATGAATTTTGGAATCAGTTTGTCAATTTTGACAAAATTACCTGTTGTACTTTGGGATTGTGTTGAATTTATTGATCCATTTGGGCCTCTGTGGACCAGAACCCTTACTGATTACATAAACAGTCAATTAACATATGTTTTATATATTATATGTATTACATATGATATACATACAATAGAGAAAAGGAAATGTTATTAAGAAAATACATTTAGGGCGCCTGGGTGCCACAGTTGGTTGGGTGACTGCCTTCGCCTCAGGTCATGATCCTGGAGTCCCAGGATCGAGTCCCACATCGGGCTCCCAGCTCCAAGGGGAGTCTGCTTCTCCCTCTGACCTTCTCCCCTCTCATGCTCTGTCTCAAATAAATAAATAAATAAATCTTTAAAAAAATACATTTAAAGCACTATACTATATTAATTTTTTAAAAAAAAATCCGTGTATAAGTGGACCCATGCAGTTCATACCTATATTGTTTAAAGGTCAACTATATATGGCTTTTCTCTGCTGGTATCTTAATATGTTTGATTACATTGGTTAATTTCCAGATACTACAACAGCCTTGTATTTTCAGAATAAACCTATTTGTAGAGTATATATGATGCTTCTTAATATTGATAGATTTTATTTTCTGAAATTTTTTTAGAATTTTTCATCTGTATTCATGAGAGATATTGAAGTGTAGTTTTATTTTCTTATAATGCCCTTTTTCCTCTGATTTTGTTATCAGAGTAATGCTGGTTTCACATAATAAGTTGGGAAATATTCCCTCCTCTTCAATTTCCTGGAGTTTGTTTAGAATTGGTATTGATTCTGTCTTAAAAACTTGGTGGAATTTGCCAATGAAGTCATTTCCTCTGTAGTTTTAATTGTGAGATCTTTTTTCTCCATTTGATTCCTTTATAGATACGTATCTATTTAGATTTTCCATTTCTTTTTTTTTTAAGATTTTATTTATAATTTATTTGAGAGAGAGAGAGATCAGAGGGAGAAGCAGACTCCCTGTGGAGCTGGGAGCCCAATGCGAGACTCGATCCCGGGACTCCAGGATCATGACCTGAGCTGAACGCAGTCGCTTTACCAACTGAGCCACTCAGGCGCCCCAGATTTTCCATTTCTTAAGTGAGCTTTGGTAGCTCATATCTTTCTTCTAAGGTATCAATTTATTAGCAAAAATAATATCCCTAAGTTCTTTTATTACAGAGTTAATATGTGCAGAATCTGTAATTATGCTACCTCTTTCATTTCTTTTCTTTCTTTTTTTTTTTTTTACCTCTTTCATTTCTGATCTTGGTAATTTGTTTCTTTTTTTTTTTTTCCTGACTCATCTGACTGGAAATTATCAATTTTATTTTTTTAAACAACTTTTGGTCTCATAGATTTTATGTATTATTTTCTGCATTTTTTAGTTCAGTCTGATTTTTATTATTTCTTTTCTAAGCTGACGTTTGGTGTAATTTTCTCTTTTCTAGCTTCTTAATGTGGTACTTGGGGTCATTGATTTGAAATATTTTTTTCTTTTTCCAATATAAGTATTTGCTGCTATGAATTTCCTCTTTTGCTTTAGTGGCATTCCACAAATACTGATGGGTTATGTTTTCACTGACATTTAGTTCAAAACAGTTTTTAATTTCCCTTTTGATTTATTCTTTGACCTATGGGTTATTTAGAAGTGTGTTAAAGTTTATAAATATTTGGAGATTTTTTTCAGAGACCTTTCTTTTATTGATTTCTAATTTGTGGAACTTGAATCCTTTTAAAATTTTTGAGGCTTGTTTTATGGCCCAGAATATAGCTTATATTGATGAATATTCCAAATGCACTTCAGTATGTGTTCCAGTATTGTTGGATGAAGAGTTCTACAAATGTGAATTAGCAAGTTAGTTGACAATGTTGTAAAAGTCTAATACATCCATACTGATTTTCTTATCTACTTATTCTTTTGGTTATTTTGCTTCATGCATTTTGAACCTCTTTTTGTCTGTTTGTTTGCATAGACATTTAGGACTATGTTGTCCTTTGGATGAATTGACCCCTTTATTATGAAATGATCTTTTTTGTGTCTGGTAATATTCCATGCTCTGAAATCTGCTTTGACTGGTCTTACTACAACCCCTTAGCTTTCTTTTACAAGCAGTTATTGATATTGCTAGGTTTAAGCCTATTATCGTGCTACAAGTTTTCAATTAATCTGTTCTGAATCTTAGGTCTCATATGTTCTGGAGCTTTGTCCTGGGATGAAGTCATGTTACATGAAACTGTCTCATTCTTTCTGGTCTTGCTTTTAGGCATTGTTAGGAAGGACCAGAGTCCCATTTAGTGTAGGTCTAACTATTCCACACACTGAGGCTAGACTCTTCCAAGTCCTCTAATATTTCGTGAATTATGAGATTAGCTAGACTGGGTAGTAGGAATTGACACTCTTCCAGGTCCTGTGTGCACCAGGCACTGTTTCCTCTAATCCCTTTGAAATATTCTTTTCCTGCTTGGTGGTTTTTTCACATACATGTACTAATCATTACACTGCTAAACACTTAAGGAGGACCCTTTGCAGATCTGTGGAGTTCCCTCCATATGCTACTCTCTCCTTTCTGGCATTCTGTCCTATCAACTCTAGTGGCCTTGATTTCTCCAGGCTCTCATCTCTGGGTCTTCAGTTCAAGTTGTTGGCCAGGCTCTACCTTATTTCTTCTCCCTGCCCTGTGGTGTGAAAATTCTACTAATGCAGTAATCTGGGGCAATCATAAGGCTCGCCCCACTTGTTCTCTGTCTTAGGGATCACTGATCTTTATTTCCTGATAGATACCTAGTTTCTTAAAAATTTGCTTCATATGTTCTACCTTTTTTTTTTTTTAGCATTTCAGATAAAAGGGAAAATATAGTCCTTGTATTACATCTTAACTGGAAATTGGGAGTTTGTGAGCATACCAAATTGAATTAATGGTACTGAATGACTTTCCTTCCTGTGTGACTCTACTACCAACATCTTCATGGAGAAAATGAAGATTCCCCGTGGATTTCTCCAATGTAGTAATGATGCAAAATTCCAATGACAACGGATAATTGACTGTACAACACAACATCTGTTCTTAATGAAATAAAAAAGATTCACATTTCTACATTATATTAGTGAGGGTAATACAAGTTGGTATAACAACAAATCTCTATTTGTTAGTGACTTGACATAAAAAGAAGGTTTATTTCTTGTTCACATAATAATCCAATATGTTTCAGATTTGCTGAGGGCTTTTTTCCATGAAATGAATTAGAGGCCCACACTTCTGTGTCCTGACTCTGCCATTTCCTAAGGCCTCAAAGACTTTGAAATACAGCTAGAAGACAGAGGAGAAGAGGATATGGAAGGCTCTATTCTTAATCACCCCAACTCAGAAGTGACATTCATTACTTCAGCTTACATTTCGTTGGCAAGATCTGGATGCAGGCTATGCCTGAGCATGCTGTCCTAGGAGGCCAATTTCTAGCAACTCGATACAAAGGAACCATCTCTTGACAAACATAAGAAACTTTGTGGCCTCTTCACTCCTTCTAAAATGTATGCTTTATTATTTTTTCCATCTCCCAAATTCTGACCATGGGCAACAATGGGCAACAAATATTTCTTTAGTGTTTCATCCACTCACACTGTCAAGGGAACCTTCTTTTGCACAAGAAGGACAGTACACAGGGTTTCTTTTCATAGTACTTTCCCCACATTTGGATCAAAACCATGCATTACATTTCACCAAGTGAAGGCTAAATAATCTCAAAACTTTGGTGTCCATATAAAGGAAAAGATAAATAGTTTCCAAGGCATTATGGGCCAGAATTGTTTTGTTCCTCATAACCAATTAGATTAGTACCTATTGGAGTTTTGGGGGCTTTGTAGACTGCTTCCTTGATTCACATAAAGAAATCATAGATTAGACAGGTTTAAATTATTAAATGGGGATTAAATGAGATATTTTATGTAAAGTGCTAAAGAAGTGTGGTCTAAGGCACATATAGAAAGCAATAATTGAGGCTGTTATAATTATGAATTAAGGATAGAATGTTAAGCAAAAATTGAAGTGCCCTTGTTGTGGATGGTGATAATACGTAGAAAAATTTAAACTTGTATTGTTTTCTGCAACTACTAATAAGATTTCAGTATGTGCTTGCTGTCTGATTTCTCAAGACACTGGATTTTCCCCCTTACCCTGTCAAAGAGATATTACCTGAATAAGGGCTGAACACCTTGAATCTGCTTTTAGAATTTTGCCACCCTACAAAAGGCAGAAAAATATACTAACAAAGAACTTTGGTTCTAAAGTCAGTAATTAAACTCTAGCTCCACTAACTATCAACTGTATGACCTTGAACATCCTATGTTCAGAATCTGTGCACTTTAGCCAGTGGTGTTACCTTCATAGGGAACTTAGGGTGGGAATAAGATTAAAAAATACATAAACCATTTAGACAAATAAATGGCACATAGTTAGTGCCTAATAAATGTTTTTATACTTAGTGTGATTATAATGAAGGGACAGAATAATACAGTAGACAGAATATTGGGATTGGGGTCAGATAACTTAAATTTATATCCATGCTTTGTTGGTTAATGCTGAACCTCAGTCTCCTTTTCTATAAAATATGGCTAATAATATTCTCACAGTGTTGATAGAGTGATTATAAGGTATGGGAAAGAACATAGAACCTTGCCTAGAATCTGCACAATGTGAAATATCTATTAATATTCTTTCATTTTCATTATCTGTGGCCCTAGAAAAGTTTATCTTCCTTTCACATAAACTGATGCCTTCTGCTTGCCCTGTTATAGTTAATATTAAAACAAACAAACAAAAAAACAAACCTCAAGCAACTCTAAGAAATAGTGCTATTAATATTTATTAACATTATTATTTAAAAATAGGATGGCATCCTTTTCCTGAAGGATTTGATCACTGGAATTATGAATGAAAACCATCACTGGATTTGTGTGGCAACATTTATTAAATGCATTACATGGCATGGATTGCTTTCATCACAAAGTGGGGAAATATTAATATCTATGATTTTATAAGCCCTACTACCCCAGGCTAATTTTAAGATCATTAGTGAAGACTAATTCCATTTAGAAACTTAGTAACCAGCTAGAGGCTCTCTCACTACAAATGTTGTAGAAAACAAAAGTAAATTCATAAACAGATAAAAGGTAGCTTATGATATTGAACACCATATGCCCATATTCCTAGACAACCTACCTCTGAGGTCCACAGTCAAAAAGGGTTTTCATCTATGAGTAATGCCTTCAAGGAGCATTGGTGGGAGGAGGTGGGAGTGTGTCTGTTTACCCTCCCTCTATTCTGAGGTGGCTTCTAATGCAGATTAGATAATTAAGTCACTGCCAAGAAGCCCTGCTCTCTTAGATACTTTTCTCTGGGACTTTGGACAAACTCAGACACCATAACATTTTCTTAACAAAGAGGAAAACCTAAGAACTTTCTCTGGCATCTCATGCTCTTTATCCTATTCTATGTGGATGCTCTTCCTCTATCTGATATCACTTCCCCAACCTAAGAACCCTTCCAGAGTAACCTTAAAGCCTCTCTCTTCTATGAAAAGTTAGCTGTTTAGTACTGCTCACATAGACCTCTCTTCTCTCTAACCCCCTTGAAACAGTGTTCATATCTTTCAGTTGAGTTAAATTGCAGAATTTCTTTTATATTATTCAATTATATTACTATGTCTTGTTCATGTAGCACAGGGGCAGGGAATGTTATTTTAAGGGGGAGGCTAATCCTTGAAGGCAGACATCGATTATGTCTTAAATTACAATTTGCAACCCACTGGTACTGAACACATAGGCTAAATAAATATAAATTCAATTAAAATGACATCCAGTGAGGGCTTTGCAAAGATGTTATTGAGAATAACATCAAGTTTGCATCAAATTGAATATCTAAAAATAGCTAGATGACTATTTAACATTCTATTTGTAGGCGTAGATATAGTGCAATGATTTGCCCACTAGAATTTTATTTTCCATTGTAGGTCATTTCAGATGCCTTAAATGACCCTATAACCGTCTTTTTAAGATTACCTTTGGACCCTGGTGTTTCATCTTAGGACTGCCTCCATGTGCAATACTAAAATTTTCCATAAAACCCCACTCTTGCTTTCATTTCATGAGGGGTTTCCATTTATTTAAAATTAATCTCTCGGCTGCAAGAATATCTCGCAATACTCAGCTTTCCATTCTCAATTAAAGTGTCTAGCCTGCCATCTTGGTGAGGGCAGTGAGCTCTGAAGGTAGCTGTATGGCAGTGGAACCCCAAAGTGCTGCATGATACTACTTCATTTCGAGAAGGGTATTCCCTGAGGGCTGCATCTAACATATACACAGATGTCTCCCTTTGTACTTGCATTTCCAACACCAGTTGTTTGCCCGGTGCCTTATTTTATTTTATTTTATTTTATTTTATTTATTTGACAGAGAGGGAGAGAGAGAGAGAGAGAGAGACCACAAGTAGGCAGAGAGGCAGGCAGAGGGAGAGGGGAAAGCAGATTCCCTGCTGAGCAGAGAGCCTGATGCAGGGCTCCATCCCAGGACCCTGAGACCGTGACCTGAGCTGAAGGCAGAGGCTTTAACCCACTGAGCCACCCAGGCACCCCCCAACACCAGTTGTAAAATGCAAGTATTATTCCTTGGAGTCCCATAGATAGCACATTCTCTCTTTTTTTTTTTTAAGATTATTTATTTTAGAGAGAGAAAGAGAGTGCCTGTGAATGCACATGAGTGAGGGAAGGGCAAAGGGAGAGGAAGAGAGAATTCCAGGCAGACTCTCTGCTGAGTGAGGAGCCCTACGTGGGCCTGGATTCCAGGACCCTAAGACATGACCCAAACAAATTGTGGTATGTTCTTGCAATGGAATACTATTCAGCAATAAATGAGAAAATAGAGATATGTATCATAGCATGGATGGATCTCAATATCATTATGCTGAGTAAAACAAGGCAAACCAAAGAAAACCAAGCAAACAAAAAAGAGCATGATGCCATTTTTACAAAATTATAGACAATGCAAACTAATATAGAGTGAGTAAGGCATAGAAGAGAGGAGAGAGTGCAAGGGGACACAAGAAAACAGGAGTCGGCACTTAACCAACTGAGACACCCAGGCGCCCCTCCATGAGATATTTTTAAATTGTATTTTACCTCTGTGAAGGTTTTGTTTGTTTTGTTTTGTTTTTACTGGTTTTCTGTCTGTGTGTCAAGGTAAAGCATTATTTCTGCCCTATGTCCTATCCACCACTGTTCACTCTCCATCTCCCACTTGCACACCAGATCACAGTAAGCAGACAACTTTCCTCATTATACACTCACCATTGATCCATCTCCTATTGCCCTGTCCTCAAAGGACCTGATTTAACAGGAAAGGAGACTCATTCCCAGGTAGTTACCAACACAGATGAGACTATCAATGATTCATCTATTTATTTAGTGTGTTGGGTATGTAGGAAACACAGTGAATAAGAGGGGCATATAATCTGCCCGCATGCAACTGACAATTTATAGGAGAAGAAAGACATTAAGCAGGCAGATATGCCACTAATTACAAAACGTGATTGGATGCATTTATAAAGGCAAAGTGCAGGTTGTTATAATGGGACATAGAATGGGGAACAAGTACTCAACCTGATTTGGAAGTAAGCTATCAGGGGTAACAGGTGGAATTTTTTTATAACTTGATTGAGGTATAGTTTACATCCAATACATTGTTCTTATTTAAAGTATACTAAATAGTATGAGTTTTGACATATATATACACACACAAAATTATCATCACAACCAAAATACCAAATATATTACCACCCCTCATGTTTTCTTGTGCCCCCTTGCACTCTCTCCTCTTTTCTATGCCTTACTCACTCTATATTAGTTTGCATTGTCTATAATTTTGTAAAAATGGCATCATGCTCTTTTTTGTTTGTTTGGTTTTCTTTGGTTTGCCTTGTTTTACTCAGCATAATGATACTGAGATCCATCTGTGCTATGATACGTATCTCTATTTTCTCATTTATTGCTGAATAGTATTCCATTGCAAGAACATACCACAGTTTGTTTATTTGTTCACCTGCTGATGGGCATTTGTATTATTTCCAATTTCATCTATTAGAACTAAAGATGCTATTAATACCTGGTTATAAGTCTTATGTGGACGTTGTACTTTCATTTCCCCTGAGTAAATATCTAGGAGTATAATCGCTGGGATATAATATCAGAACTTTAACTGATGCAAGAAAACAGTGTAAGAAGAGGGAGTACACATAGAAGTGGATCTTTGAAGAAGGAAAGTTGGGACATCTGTTGGTTCCTGACCAACTGGATAACTATATATTTCAAAGGTACCTCAAATTTGGCAAGTTTTGAATTTCAGTTCTTGATCTCTTTTTTCATATAGGTCCCTGTCAGTATTCCTTAGTTTAGTAAATATCTGTAGTTATCTGTAGAGTTAGCAACACAGAAAACCTGCCCTGACACTTATTCCTCCCCTACCCTCTTTATTTTATTGGTCTTTAAGTCCTACAGTTTTATCTCATGAAATTCTGTACCATTTGCACTGCCAGTGCTCTTGTATAGATCACTGCTATCTGCCTCCTGGAACACTAGGGCAGCATCTTTACTGGTCCCCCATCCCTTGACTTGCACACTTCATCCATATCTTCAGTTAAGACAAAATGGCCTTAAATTGTATACTCAATATAAACCTGAGTATATCACTCCGCAGAATAAACTTTTCAATAGCTTGCCATAATTCTTAGAAAAAAGCCCCAAATCTGTACCATGGTTTACATAGTCTGCATATCCATGTTCCCTCTTAATGCACACTCTAACATTATGACTCAGTATTTTCTTCCAGTTCCATTTTATATTTCACCTATAATGAGCTTTTTTTAGGTCACATCAGACTTTCCAAATTCTTTCTTACCTCTGAACCTTTGCACTCCCAATGTCTCTGCCTTTCAGCCATTCATTTATTTGTTTAACTCTTACTTAACCAACTTAAATATTATTTCCTCTGGAGAATTCACATCTAGGTAAAATAACTTTTAAAAAATATTTTATTTATTTATTCATGAGCGAGAGAGAGAGAGAGAGAGGCAGAGGGAGAGACAGCAGGCTCCCTGCTGGGCAGGGAGCCCTATGTGGGACTCAGTGAAGCCAAAGGCAGACACTCAACCATATGGGCCACCCAGGCACCCACAAAATAACTTTTTTAGCTCAACACTCTATACCAATCTTAAACTATTATGATATCCAAGATTCTGGTCCACCTCCCTAATTAAAGGTAGGGCCTAACTCATTATGATTGCATCCCTAATACTTAGTATAGCAGTACATCTTCTGCTCACTTCGGCAGCACATATACTAAAATTGGAGCAGTACATCTTAAATATATAAAGTCCTCTAACGCTTTTTTTTTTTGAGAGAGAGAGAAAGAGACAGCATGTGAGAGTGGCATTGGGGCAGGGGCAAAGGGAGAGAGAGAATCTTAAGCAGGCTCCATGCCCAGTGCTGAGCCTGACCTGACATAGGGCTTTATCATGACCTGAGCTGAAATAATCAAGAGTTGGACACTTAACCTACTAAGCCATCCCAAGTCCTCTGACACATTTGATCATTCAATGAATGGCTGCGACATTGATCTAGACCTTATGTAACAGATCCTTGACAAGTATTTGAGAAGAAAAGTTGAGATAAATTAAATCTTAGAACAGTTTCCCAATAACCAATATGGATGTCACCAATTTCATACACGAAAATCTGTGACTTTGCTTATAAGAGAGATTCTCTAGCTCTCATTCAAAATCTGTTCTATACTTTATACAGCCATAGTAAATTCAGGTATCAAGTTTCTTATATCAGAAGCAGAAAATCCTGTGGCAAAGTGGAGAATTAATTCAGATAGGGGCACATACACACACTGCAAGAAAGAGTGAAGATACTGACAAACATAAAATTATAATTCAAAACCACAGCAGTCTTGGGCCATTTTGTCCAGGCTTCTATGACCTGATGGCATCATTTGATTAAAGTGGAAGCAAATTTTGATTTCACCAATTAAAATACTGATCTGATGAGGCTACTGATTATGATAGGAACCCTTGATTGTGTTTTATGTGCCAGAATTGAAGCTAAGCCCTCTATTCATTATTTCATTAAATTCCCATAATGACCCTATAAAATAAGTATTGATATATTTTGTAAAGGAGGGAAAGAAAGGTTTTTTTTTTAAGATTTTATTTATTTATTTTGACAGAGAGAGATCACAAGTAGGCAGAGAGGCAGGCAGAGAGAGGGAAACAGGCTCCCCGCCGAGCAGAGAGCCCTATACAGGGCTCGATCCCAGGACCCTGAGATCATGACCTGAGCTGAAGGCAGAGGCTTTAAGCCACTGAGCCACCCAGGTGCCCCAGGAAAGAAAGTTTTTTGAGAGAAGTTAAATATCTAGACCTTAGTTACTTAGCTTTTAGCTATGACTCCAGCCTGCTTAGTCTAAGCAATCAGGAAAGGATTACTTGATGCTCCTTTACGCCATTTAAAGAAATAAAAAAAATTTTAAAGACTCCATCAAAAACGGATTTCTTCTTTAAATTTTAGATTCTTGAGGCAAGTGTTCAAGTCATCTAAAACAGTACTTAAGGTGGAAACATATATTTCCCAATCATGCCAAATAAATGAAGTTTTTGTAAATGCTTTCCCATGATTACATTATACTTCATGATTATCTGTAAGACTATGAAAAAATTCTAGTGAACAGTCAACAGGGCTTCCTGAAAAATGGCAAGAGCATGATGCTAATACTAGACAATGTATTACCCCATATGGGCTCATTAAGGGGCTTGGTTATCATCTTTAATTGCAAAGAACATATATCCCTCAAATGAGTTTGTAGACTTTTTTAATAAGAGGTACCAGAAGTGTAAATAGACTCTATCACCAGATCCATTTAGAATCCATTTATCTTTATTACTATATGTGTTATGGATCATCAGCCTTTGATCATCCAGGCCCCTTCAATGTTCATTTTCCTTATGGTTAGTTTAAATTGCAGTGTCTGTAACGGGAGGTTAGTTTTTTTTCATACTTATGAGTGATAGACTCCTACATTCCTGAATGTATTTTGCTTGAAGTAATTAATTCTCTTGTTGCATTAGGCAAACATCTACTTGCCAGTTCTCTCTTTTAAGGCAAGCTCCTGCTTCAGACAATGACTCAAGGTCAGTCTCCCCTCAATCCATTCCTCTGCTGTCCCCAACCCCTTCATGTGGCTGATTCCCAACCTCCCCTCGTTTTGATATCTTGTACTCTTCTGCATTCAAGAAGGACCTGAAGAATTTTCTGTGGTTATAGTATAGACTTCTCTTTCCCTAGCCATGACTTCACTTTGAGCACGTTGGAAGCCCACGGTAGGTTACACCCACAAGGCCTTATATCTCTTAATCTGGCACAGTCTAAAAAAACTCAGCTTGTTTGAAGTATATGCCAACAGTCTGTGCTGTCCTGGATGTCATGATCTATTAAATCTCATTCATGTCTCTTCATTTCCTGAATGTTTTTGCTTTTCGGCTTTCTGTCTTTCTGTCACTTTTCTTGCCAATATTTTTGGAGACTTCAAAAGTCACGTGAGTGATCTACCCCAAACCCCAGTTTCATGGTCTCTGTGCATTTGGTGATCTTTTCCACCTGATTCTAGTCACTCATTCCTTTGCATGCATTCTAGAACTTATCACCCATAAGTGACATTTCCCAAATCTCAGTTGCTAACATCTCACATTCTCACAGCTGCCTCTCAACTTTCCATATAACACAAATAATCTCACTCTTAAAATTTGCTTAACCTTTTCAGATCTCCAATAACCCCCATGCAAGTCAATTCCTTCGTCCTCAGTTTAATGGCTACAGTTCTTGTCTTAATCACTTCCTTGCTCAAGTCTTCAACTCTTTTGCCTCTTTTCCATCTGTTCCTCTTACTTGACAATCTCATTTTAACTCTCCACCTATTAGACTCCTGAATCAGGAGTAGAATATGGCTTGAGAAAAATGCATGGGTGTTGTGACCAGTCTCATACTAGTTCTCAGTGGACCTCTACACTGACTGGAACTCCTACCCTATACCCTCCATCAGTTGCACCTTCTCCTCTCTACTTAAATGACTAGATGTACATCCTTCTTTCTTTTTTACTGTCAGTGATTCTACTTCTTTCACTGAAAAATAAATATAGTGAGGAGAAAACCTCTTTGTCTTTCTCTTATTAGGTGTACTAACACACCTGCACTTTACCATGGTCGATATCTCTTTGCTAACTAGGGGCAAGCAATCCATTTGTGTACGCAGTCCCTCCACCTCCTCCCTGTCACATATCAGCACTTTGCTCATGAAATTATTTCCCTTTTCTCACCTACCAGTCTGCCAATTGAGTCTTTAGATTGTCCTCATTGGAATATAAACAAGCTATCATGCTGTACTATATTCCATTTAAAACTAAAAACAAACAAACAAACAAAACAATAACAACAGCAAAAAACTAATTACAAATTTCCTATAGCCAGGGCCCCATGTCTCCTTTTCCCTTTATAGCAACATTTCGTGAAAAAACGTGCCCAAACTCCTTCAACCTTCAATCTTTCTTTACTCCATTCCAGTGGAGTTTTCATTTCCACATCTTCAATTTGCCCAATATGGCAGTCAATTCCCATTCATCATCTTATGCATCCTCTTGACTTCTCTGAGCTGAATCTCCCTTAGCTCTTATTTTGGTGTTTTATAATTGTTATTTGTCTATTCCCACTGAACTTTGGGGACATTAAAGCTGTGTCATAGTTTTGTCTTTGCATCTGCATAGTCTTGTGCAATCCTGGCATGCAGTAGATACTGAATTTTTATTGAATGAATGCATGGCAAAATAAAAAGAGTTCTCCCATTGGATAATAGTATCCATAAAATGTACATCTATAGACACCTGATCCAAGATTCAGGAGATCAGAGAACATGAAAAAGTAGAAAGAACAGTATGCTAAAATTAGTCAAAAGGATGAAAAAGGGGGCTCACGTAGGTAATGAAAGGGAAAAATAGCTAGAACTGCAAAGATAAAACCTGAGGAACATGAATATATTAAACTCTTTCAGTAGTCAGTGAAAGCAAAAATAATATTGAAATTACGAGTAATGATGACATATATTTATTCCTATCCAGCTGATGCATTTAATGCAGGCAAGAAGAGGTTAAATATGATGACAAGGATCAGTTAACACAAGTAATATGACTAGGGTTATACAAATAAGTAGTGCTACCAAGACTGGGATTCAAACCCACAACCAACTAGAATGCTTGCTTTTAACCACTGTGCCACACACTGTAGCAAGAATTGCATTACCAAAGTAGTGGAGAGAGATAGTCCCAGGTTTCATCCAGAAGACTAACAACCCCATAGGAGAATAGAGAAGATTTCTTCCAAAACAAACAAACAAACAAACAAACAAACAAAACCCCCAGCAAACACTGTAATCATTTTACTTTTTAAATTTAAGCTTTTTACTTGTCTCTAGCTATTATCAATCATGCAGTGATTGTGAGGAAATATACTTCAAGGTTAAATGCAGGGGGGAAACTGCCTTCATCTCTGGAAAACTGCCAAAGGACTCATGTTCAGTTTGTTCCTCTGTAGTATGTAATGGCAGTTTTTATAAATAAGATTAAAAACAGCCTTGATAGTCTTTGGGAGCCCTTATTTTCTTTTGGGATGTTTTTCAGGTGGTTAGTGTTCTGTAAAGTGGGTATAACTGCTGCATCAGCATAAACATAAAGCTTTGCAATTTTTCCAGGAGAGAAGTAAATTATTTGCCAAAATAAGGCCATGGAGAAAACTCAGAAGTTGAAGGTTCTTAAGAACTTTTATGGACTGTTGTTATTCCTGCTTTCTCCAGCCCAGCAATCCCAAATATCTACTCTGTAATTGAGACAATATCTGTGTAATAGGACTGCCAGAATCTAGATGTTTCTGGGGTTATATAATGCACGAGAATGTATAGGTAGACTCCGGCATTAAAAATATGCCCCTAAAAAAAATTAAAAAAAATAAAAATATGCCCCTGCTAGCAATTTATAGCAGCATAAACTAGAGAATAGAGGTGGTAAAGCTAACACTAAGGCTCATCTACACACACATTTTAGCATTTCTGAAATCAGTGTAGAACTTAAAATTGATGTGAGTTGTATTTTAGTTAGTAGCATTTTTTCTTTATGTAAAACAATCATATAGTTTATGTGATCGCATCCAGATTTCTGTGGAATCAACACTAAAATTAAAGGGTATTCTTAGTGTGAATTGGAAAATGCAGGCTTACATTTTTCATTTCTATTGTGCACATCAGAGTTTGCCAAGCTTAAGTTCTATCGGAGTTTTCTCTACACACATTTGTTTTGGACACTTCATTGCCTTTGGGCAAACACCTTCGTTTTACCACTTAATTTTTTTCCTTGCAAGGCCATCTACATTTGCTGCCACCATGTTGTTACCACTGTTTTCCCAACCCAACCCCCACATTCTTATGCAATGCTTAAGTGCACCTGCACTTTTCAAGGTCAGCAACAATGTCTTAATCACCAAATTTAAAAATCTCTTGATAGCTTTGACATTATTAAGCACCCCCTTCCTCTTCAAACTCTTTTGCTTTCCATGGTGACTTGTCCTACTTCTCTAACGTATCTGGTCCCTTCTTTGCTGACTCTGCTTCTCCCACATGCCTTCGTAACCTAAACACATTTTACGATTCAGTCTTCAACTCTCTGCTCTTCCCACCAAAATCAACAAATTCCCCATCTTCCCCTGTATTCTCTGTGTTAATAATCCCCAAAAATTGAGGATCAGTACCATTTGTCTCATTGAATGGTGTCATAACAACCAGCAAAAAGTTAGGATATCTGGGCGACAGGGGGAGGATGATGGTATTGCAGACAGATACACCAAGACGTCTGGAAGGGTGGGCTGGTGTGAAATAGCCATGATGAGTTTTGTTTTAGGTGCTGATGAAAGCAGGAAAAACAGCTGCAAATGGTCATCAAACATCAGTTTTGAGTCAGAGAAGTATTGGACCCCAAAATCTACAAGAATTTCATCCTTTTCTCTTACTTTCTCAACCTTGCTAAAGTCACTTTTTAATTTTCTAAATGCTAAACATGATTCTTGAAAAATTTCAGTTTTTTTCAGTTTTAAGACCTTTCAGGTTTTCAGACAACTATAAATTTTGAGACAAATTTATGAAAAGAACTCTGTATTTGGGATGCCTGGGTGGCTCAGTTGGTTAAGCGTCTGCCTTTGGCTCAGGTCATGATCCCAAGATCCTGGGATCAAGTCTCACAGTGGGCTCTGCTCAGCAGGGATCCTGCTTCTCCCTCTGCCTACTGCTCCCCCTGCTTGTGCTTTCTCACTCTCTGATAAGTAAATAAATAAAATCTTAAAAAAACCAAACCTGTATATTTGTAGTCAAAGATAGATTTCACTGTCATTCGCAAGCTAGATTTTATTTCATTTTAATTATTTTATTTTATTTTTTTAAAGTAGGCTTCACACTTCACCCAAACGTACAACCCCCAGGTCAAGATATGAGCTGAAATCAAGAGTTGGACACCCAACCAACTGAGCCACCTAGGCACCCCACCAACTGGATTTTTAATCTTATTTCAGTTGAAACTAATTTAATTTTCCCCAATTTACTGAGGTATAATTGACAAGAACAAGTTTTATATATTTATGTGAGGTTATGATATACATGTACATTGTGAAATGATTACCACAACCAAGCTGATTAACATCTCTATCACCTCACTTAGTTACCATTTCTTTAATGGTGAGAATACTGAAGATGTACTCTCAGCAAATTTCAAGTAATAAAGTGCATTATTATTAGCTTGTGTCACCACACAGTATATTAGGTCTCCAGAACTTATTCATCTTAAAAGTAAAAGGTTATATCCTTTAACCTATATCTCCCCATTTGTCCCACATCTCAGCCTCTGGTAACCACTGTTCTATTCTTTTTCTCTCTTTCACTCTCTCTCTTTTTTAATGGGTTTAACTATTTTATATTCCAAATATAAATAAAATCATGCCCTATTTGTCTTTTTATGGCTCACTAATTTTGTTTAGTTTAATGTCTTCCAGGTTCATCAATGTTGTTACAAACAACAGAATTTCCTTTTTTTAAAGGGTGAATAATATTCTGTTATATGTATATATACCACATTTTCTCAACCTCATTTAATTTATCTTAAAATGAATATTATGAACTCTGCCATACCTACTTTGTAAAATTTTTGTAAAGACTTTCTTAGTTAATAAATGTAAAAACATTAATCTGATTTCTAATTTCATCTTTTCTAATTCAGAACCCTGTTATATGAGAGTTGTGAAGCAAAGAAAGTTTATTTTTCATTTTTTACCTGTTTTTCAATATCCACATGAAAACATATGATGTTGACATTTTCTTTAAACCAAAATTCTTTCAATGATGATAAACCTCTCCTCTCCTTTCTCGTCCAGAAATATTCCCAATCTCCCTTCAGCCTTGGACTCATATATACCCCAACTCAATTTTGAACTAACAATTATGTAGGTGACATTGAGGGAAGTGAGCTGATATATTAATGCACATTAAATGTCAGTGGATGACTGCTCACATGATCTCCCAAGATATATACCCATACACATTTCTTTTTGTTTAAATGCAATATATTGAACGGTATGGTTGATGAATTATATACAATCTAAGTGTCAAAATGGGGGACATTTCTAATTGTTGAATAATATTCCATTATGTAGAATTAACTCAGTTTTATAAAACTCAATAGCCCTAAAATGGGGACACTTCTGATTGTTGCATAGTGTTTCACTGTGTGAAGTTAATTCCATTAAAACTCAGAAAGGGAGATTGGTTAAATGAATTCTTAATATTATAATACTATCCAGTCATTAGAAATTTTGATGCATAAGGATGCCTGGGTGGCTCAGTTGATTAAGCACCATTCTTTGTTTCAGCTTAGGTCATGATCTCCAGATAGGGTTGTGACATTGAGCTCTGTGTTGGGCTCCTCAGTGTGGAATCTGCTTGAGATTCTCTCCCTCTCCCTTCCCTCTGCCCCTTCCCACCACTCACATGCACAAGTACATTCTCCCTCTCTCTTAAGTAAATAAACAAAAATCTAAATATATATATATATATATATATATATATATATATGATGTATATTGACATTGACTTGGAAATATATTTGCGAATATTAAATTTATAAAACTATTATAACATATAATATGATTTTTGTTTTTTCTATGTACCTGTGCATATTTATGTGCATTATCTTAAAATATATGCACAAACATATTAATAACATATTAATAATTGTTATTTAAAATAAAATTACTTTTATTTGTTATTTTTCTTTTCTGGACTTACACATTTTCATATAGTATTCAATTAAAGTGACACTACTTAAATTAGGTTAAATGTCATGTATTATCAGAAAGAAATGCTTTACAAATGAGGGGAGAGATTTCATACATATATGATGCTTAGAAGAAGGCATAGGAGGGAGAGATTTTACCTATTTTAAAATGAATAAATGAATTCATTCATTCAGCTGGTGTTCATTGAGCATCTGACATATGCAGGGCCCTGAGCTAGGAACTAAGGAAATGATGAGCAAACAGACCCTGTTCCTACTTTTGTCCATCCCACTGTTCAGTGGAGGAGACTGATAAAAATCACATTGCTTTACACATGTAGAAGCACAAACAGTAAGAGCTACAAGGGAAATGTAAGAGATCTTATACTTATGGCTCTGAAATACAGGGGTGTGTTTAAAGAAGGCTTCCTTGACAAAGTGTCACTTTGGCTGAGATTGGAGGGATATGAGTGGGTGTTGACTGGTGGGGAGAGAGGAAGAACATCCCTAACTGTGGGAACCTCATGTCCAAAGACCTTGGGTGGGAGGGAGCATACCATTTGCCACTTATCAGGAAATGATTGAGAGCCAATGTGGCTGAAGCACAGAGAAGACTAGAGAAAGTTACTTAAGAACAATACTGGGTCTCTTTGTCTCCACTTTCTCATGGAGATAGTTTTGTTAGCTGCACCTTCTACTCTCACTTCCTATCTGCACCTGATAGCTCAAGTAGGTGCTATGAGGAGATTCCTTTTAAACTTAAAATCTTAGGCGGCTCTTACTCCTTTCCAGCCCAAATTCTCCCTATGAACAACCACTTTTCAGTGCATTCTGGAGGATAAGTGCGCACTGTTCTACTTGCATCAGTCAAAGGTTCTGCTAATAACAGACAGGCAGAAAGAAGTTCAGTAGCTCTTCAGAATGTCCACAAACAGGTCACACTGAAGTTGAGAAGTCCTATCCATACTGAAAAGAAATAGTGTTTTGATTATCCGTGTTACTATACCCTATGATTTGCACTAAGGTGATCTAAAAGATTTTCAAACCTTTGAAATTATTTTACAGGAATGTTGTAAAGGAAATTTAATTACCATTGGTGGTTATATTACATACCCTTTGGTTCTCCCCAAAACCAGGTTCCTGTGATGATAATAATAACTTACTGTGATTCTACCAGTACTAATTAGATTCAGGGAATTGTTTGCACTTTTGGAATTTCTTTTACGTTTTTGAGTGGCATCATTTTAATCTCCTTCTCTACCAGACCACATAATTAGAGAAGGTAGGAGATGAAAGAGTTGTGACAAAATAATCCTTTTTCATAATTGATGGTTTTCTGTTGCAGATTAAAATAGAATAACCTCATAGGAGGGAAACAATGTAAAGATGTAAGGTTGGATGAGTAACACAGAGACCTTCTAGGCTGGGGATATTCTAGGGTCTCCAGTTACAAATGGAAGGTGCTCCATTTTTGAAGTTTACGTTTCTTGCAATGAATACATATTCTTAGAAACCACAGTCAGATTTCGCCAACTAATGAACCTTCTAAAGGCTGCTCATTAGCTTTGAGTCAGGCAAGAGTTTGTACAACCATCTCCCTGTCTTCTCCCTCAACCATGCAAAAACACTTTTAAACATTGAACCTTCTGTTTTAAGTTCAATATATGTGATAAATCAATGCATTAAAAAAAATGGGTCAAAGTGAAGGGTGATGTTCTTAAAGCCAGATATAAAAATTGGGGCAGTAACTGGCCAGTAAAGCAAGAGAGTTTTTGTAATTGCTAATAGATTAAATAGAGGGAGCCCAGATGTTATATGAGAGTAGCAGTTTTGGAGTAGAGATCTGGGGGCGGGGGGGGGGAGAATTTGGCCTTGTCATTTATAATTCTGGGATCCTTTGCTGCATGACACTTAACCTTTTTTATCTTCTGGTGTCTTAAAACGGAAGAATAGCAATACTAGTTTACAGAATCACTATGAGGAATAATAATACTAGTTTACAGAATTACAGTGAGGATTATAGTTGATTAAATGCTATTGAGTATGTGAGTGTGTGAAAACACAGGAACTGGGGAATTTTACTGGCTCTCAAACAATATTAGTAAGCACTCTAGGCATTACTTTAGGTTGCTAAACTAGAATAAGACCTTAACAAGCTTTCCATGATTTCCTGTAATTTTTTTTAAGATTTTATTTATTTATTTATTAGGAAAGAGAGTGAGAGAGAGCATGAGAAGGGAGAAGGTCAGAGTGAGAAGCAGACTCCCCATGGAGCTGGGAGCCCGATGTGGGACTCGATCTCGGGGCTCCGGGATCATGACCTGAGCCAAAGGCAGTTGCTCAACCAACTGCGCCACCCAGGCACCCGATTTCCTGTAATTAAGTGACTCTTTTACACATGGATGTTTCTCACATCATTTACAGAAGTCAGAATGAGTTTATGTTACTATACATTATAAATTATCATTTTGTTCCATCTTCATGGAGACAGCTATACTTTTTGGGGAGTATTTTATCTTCATAATCAGTTGGAATGGATACTGATAGGTACCGATACAGAACAAATGCAAAAGAAAAACTCTTATGTCCTACATAAAATGTGGAATATCAGTGCATTAACTCAAAGCTGAGCTTGGGGGTCAGGGAGGTGTGGATTGGGATCCCCATTCTGCCACCTCATATGGTGGTTCTCAAACCTGGCTGCACATCGGAGTCCTTTTGTGTCACATCAGGCCAACAGGCCAATTAATTCTGTGTTTCAGTAGGGAAGGAGGAAGGGTAAGAAGATTTGGGCATTGGTATTTGCTTAAAACACACACATGCACACACCCGCACACACACACACACACAAATTCATTGCAGCCAATTTGAGAATTTAATAGCTATTTGAGTTAGGGCCATTTTCTTAATCCTCTCTAAAACTTAGTCGGTAGAACTGCTATAAAAAAGCACTATAGTTGGTTTAGAATAACAGAAATGTATCCTTACAGATTCCGGAGGCCAGAAATCTGAAATTGAGGTGTTGACAAGCGGGGCCAAACTCCCGCTGAAATGTCGAAGGAAGAATCTGCCTCATGCTTCTCTCCTTGCTTCTGGTAGCCTTAGGCATCCCTTAACTTTCAGATGGTCATCTGCTCCTTGTGCATCATCCTTCAGTACATGTTTCTGTATCCAAATTTCCCCATTCTATAAGGACACCAGTCATTGGATTAGGACCCATCCTAATGACTTCATTTAATCTTGATTACCTTTTAAATGGTCCCATTCTTAAATAGGGTCACATTCTGAGGTACTGGGGATTAGGACTTCAAATATCTTTTGAGGAAGTCACAATTCAACCCATATACTTAGTGTGTGTATTTGGAAAATGTACATAATAATACCTCTCTCTTGTATTGTTAAGAGAATGAGGTGGGATCATTAAAATGCTTATTATAAAATATACAGTTTTAATATTGTTTCTCAGAATCTTTTATAGTGAAATTTTGTTTTTTTATTATTTACTTTGTCCTCCTTTATTTTCCTTTTTCTTATTAAAAGAAATAGCCAATACTTCTGGGTTCCTTTAGTTTAGGGATGGATTTTATTGCAGAGTCCAGAAGTAGAAGCTGACTGAAGAGAGTTCTCCTCCCTATCTTTTGAGACATCATTAAGAGGGTCCCATAACAAGAACCTACACACTCTACACATTCACCAGGAAGCAATTACTATTAAGTGAGATATGGGTCCAGATTGTCAGATTTTCTCGAGTACACCAAAAATTTAATTTGTATGTGAAATCTACCAACTATTAAATGTTGGCAACTACTTTGATCTCTACTCAACTGCAACATCAGTGATGTTATGTTGTTAGCTTAAAATTGACCATGGTGGGAGTATTTACATCACCAACCTCAGCAAACACTACAAATCAGAGTTTTTTTGTTTGTGTTTGTGCCTTTGGTTTCTGGTGAGGCAATAATTAAAAGTTTAAAGCACACCCCTTTATTGTTGTGGTTGATTTTTCTTTTAATTTATTAAAGTCATAGTTGTAAAAGTTGGTCCCATCAGGGTAGGGTAGGTAGTATGTCACAATTATGTCATAAGAATTATATATTCCTTCTTGACTAAAGGAGGTCATTATATTTAACTATAACCCCTTGGAAGTTCATAGAAATATTTGTATGTACATAAAGTGTTTTCATCTTCAAATAGCCATGGGAAGTAGTCACCATTATCTCATTATACATATGAAGGCAGTAACTACTCAGAGAAGTTTATTAAACTTCCTGAGGTCACACATTTAATGAATGGTTAGTGAATTCATGAATATATATTTCAATCCAATTCAATTCAATTGAATCCAATTGAATCCAATCTAACTCTATACCAGTGTTCTGAACACTGTGGCTCACTTCATATTTAAGGGATTTTAAAGAGCAATGGGAATATCATAGACTGTGAAACCTCTTTTTCTGACCTAATACAGTAGGTCATGAATGAACAAATGAATGGCTTAGTGAAAAGCAAATTTATAACTTCTTAGGAGTTCATGGGAAATCTGTGTAACATCACCATGGTTTTACCCTGAGCACTCCTTTTTTGGGAAAATCGATAATTCTAACCCATACTCTTCAAAGATGTAAGGTAGTGGTGGTTGGTTGGGGACATGGTAGGTCTTAATCCCCAAATACATTTGACATGCCATATTTTCCTAGCAAATAAGGGTGTTAGCAGGAAAACTGAGTACTGGATAGTGTTAGAATTGTCAGCTCTTGTTTCCTCAATGGCACCTTCAGAACATGTAAGGCAGAAATGCCAAGTATCCTTTCCTAAGAAGTGGAAGGAATTTCCTCTTGCCTGAGATGAAAAGGAACACAACATATACTCCCCTTACCTCTTATGAAAATTGAGAAGAGAACTAAGCTGGAAGGTACTTCGTTTGGTAAAAGTTTAATTCTAGATATATCTTTCAAAAGAGAAATTTCCTCTGTGCCACCTGGTTCTTAGCCAACAATGACTCAGGACATCTTTCAGCTTAGAAAACCAGTCTTTTTCTGAAACCAGCTCCGAGACTTTTCCTTTTGATCTATAGGTTATAACAAATGCTTAAATGACTGCAGTTTAATTAGGAAATTATCACTTATCATACCCGAGTCAGCTAAATCACTGTGTTCAAACTGAGTATTTTCTCTTCAAAGGTAATTGCTTGTGTTTAAAACAAACAGACATCAAAAATAACAATAAGACACTGTATTAATTGGTCCTAATTTGGATGCATATTTAAAAACCATTTGCTTAAAACCATATATATTGGCAAAAGAAAAGTAAAAAATTTGATGGTATTTTAACTTTTTTTTATTATTTTGAAATAATCACAAGCTTGCAGAAGTTTACAGGAAGAACTTTTCTTTGTATTCTTTTTAAATCCTTTGAAAATGAGTTTGTATCTCATGCCCATCATCCCTGAATATTTTAGTGTGCATTTCCTACAAACAAGAACATTTCTCTTACAAAACCTCAATATAGCCATCAAAATTGAGAGATTGACACTGGTACATTACTCCAATTCCCATCAAATTTCAGTGATTTTTTTCAGAAGTATCTTTTATGGGAAAAAAATCTAGTTCAAATTCATGCATTGCAAAATGTTTGGCTTTAGTACACTTGAACCAGATGAATAACAGCTTTCATATACATATTTGCATGTATATATATTTAGCCCCAAATTCTGTTTTTTTTTCTTGCCACACATTTCAATTTATGTATTCATTCATTTACTTTAGTGAGAAAGAGATAATTATGGGTTAAGAGACACCTTAAAGCAATGAAGAGAAACAGTCAAATTGAATAAAATAAAAGCAGCAATAATTTCCTACAGGGTTCATCACAGGTATTTTACTAAACTAAAAATACAATTTAGAAATAAATGTGATTTTTATGTTATTTTTTTAAAGATTTTATTTATTTATTTGACAGAGAGAGAGAGAGATCACAAGTAGGCAGAGAGGCAGGCAGAGAGAGAGGGGAAGCAGGCTCCCTGCTGAGCAGAGAGCCCGATGCGGGGCTCGATCCCAGGACCCTGAGATCATGACCTGAGCTGAAGGCAGAGGCTTTAACCCACTGAGCCACCCAGGTGCCCCAGAAATAAATGTGATTTTTAAAGGACAGTTTTTATTGCATTTTAGGTGTAGAAATAATAATAATTATGATTGCAATAATAATAGCAATAATAACAAGTAATGTTTATTGAGCATTATACTAAGCTCTTTACAATATATTATCTCATTTAATTTCCACACAACCTAACAAGTAGGCATTATTATTGTTAGTGTCCCTATTTTAGAGTTGAAGTATCTGACTATCTATCTGCATTATCTCTAGCTAAATTTATAAGAGAAAGATTTGTAGTATCAGCATAAACTTCTTAGAGACAATGTAAGTTGTATTAGATACTGTTTTCTCACATCACTGATGTCAGAACAAGAGGTGCCTTTCCCTTCTGAAACGTGTTGACCTCTGCGGGCAGGAAGGCACTCAGTTATGAAAAGACTCCTATGACTTTTCTCTGAATTAGATTTTGAATACACAGGCCCTTCCTCAAATTTCTGTATTCCTGAAGTTTTTCATATTGAGAGGGTTCTGACTTTCCTTGTCCCTGAGTCTTCAGGTAGCAGAAGATGAAGATGAGGAAGAAAAAAAAAAGTGTTGTTGTTGCAGTGTTGGGAGAAATACATGATAAAGCATATCTGGTAAAATCTCTCACTTTTTCTTACTTTTGGTCCAGTGCCATCCCTGGGTTGTTGAATGTCATCTGTTCATGTGTGCTGGTTTGCATCTTCTGGCAGGTGGATGCTGAGATAAAGACAGAATTTTAAAAGGTCTGTTTTAAAGGAGCCTATAGAGGAAAAGAGAGGAAACAAGAATGGGCAGGGAAAGCCCTTAGACTGTGGCTTAGATCTGAGAAAATCTCTGCCTGGCCAGTGGGCAGCTCTGAAGCATACATTGTTGCCTAGAAGCATCTGGGTCCAGCAGAAATGGTTAGAACCTTACATTACCACCTTGTTCAGTGATTGGTCTCCCAAACAGTTTGACCTCAGATCAAAAGAATTCTAATGAAGCCAATGGCAAGGCTGTTAGCAGATCATACTCCTTGTAGCTAGGCAGCAAGCCGTTTCTTGAGGGGCAATCTCATTTGCAAGTTTCTCTGTCTGCAACAGAGTGATGTAGTTATCAGTCATTTCATTGGGAACTAGAACTTGAAGTAGACGCAGATAATATAGGTGTCAGTTTGGGTTTCTCTATGTACGGCTGTGTCACTTTGAGCCTACTTTCTTTCTTTGTAAAATGAGAACATAATATACATCAACCATAAAGAAGGGTAGGAAGGCAAAAATGAGGTCATGCATATGTGGAGACTATTATGGGTCACATAAATGCTTTGAATTTTTATGTAGTAAAAGAGAATAATTTATTCATTCATTAGTCGAATAGCTATTAATTGTGGACTTATTATGTAATATGCTCCCTCTTAGGACCGAGATTATAGCAGTGAACTAATCAGATAAAATCCCTGTTTGCAAGGAGCTTACATGCCAGTGAGAATAAAAGTGGACAATAAAAAATGGTAAATATATAATATACCAGGTGGTAATAACTGCTTAGGAGGAAATAAAGCAAGATACAGGAGGAGGAATGAGGATAACATATTACATATGGTGGGAAAGGCAGACCTCAGTGATCTGGTGCTGTCTGAGCCAGATAAAAATAAGGTGAAAGTGAGTCAGGAGTTTTGGGAAAGGAATCCTAAGAAGCCCCTAAAGTGGGAATGTGCCTAGAATGTTCTAGGAACAACAAGGCATCACATGTTGTAGAAATGCATGAACAAAGGGAGTATAAAAGGGGATGAAGTCGGAGAGGTAGATACTGTGGACACTTATCAATGTCTTAAAGATTTTGTTGTTGATCGAGAAGAAGGGAAGCTATTTTTGAGCATAGTTGGGTCTGATCTGTTGGGCTGGTGTGTTGAGAATGGAGTGTATGAAGAGTGGTGCTGAATGGGAAGACCAGTTATATGGCCCTACAATAATCCATGAGAGAGATGATGATATCTCGGACCAAGGCACAGATTTTAACTTTGAAGTGAAGTGATTGCGTTCTCCACATGTGTTCAATATAAAGTCAACAATGCTTACTGATGGAGAGGATCGAAATGTGAAAGTCAGAGAGGAGCAAGGATGACTCCATAAAGTTTTAACCATGAACAAGGAGGATAGCCTCTTACAGACATAGGAAAAGATGATAGAAGTAGCATAATTAGGGGGTGCATTGAAGGCAGTGTTTGGGGAAAGATTCAGAGCTCAGTTTGGGATAAAGTTTGAGTTGTTTTGGTAATCATTTTAGTGTGGATATTGAATAGGCAATAAGTGAAAGGTCTCTGAAGATCCAACTGAGGATATCATTTTGGGAGCTGACAGCCTAAAGATGTTATTTAATGCCTAGAGAAAACAGTTGTTGAGGTTATTAAGGGAGCAAGTATGGGTCAAAGATAGAAGA
The DNA here is from genome assembly GCA_028533885.1 of Nasua narica. Classification (NCBI taxonomy): domain Eukaryota; kingdom Metazoa; phylum Chordata; class Mammalia; order Carnivora; family Procyonidae; genus Nasua; species Nasua narica. Next base: position 42,633,828 of record CM052799.1, read on the forward strand.
TGGACTGGGCCCTAGACATCATCATTTAGCAATCTGTAGAATGAGGGGGGAACTGGTGAAGAATACTGAAAAGGAGCCTCCTGTGAGGTAGGAAGAGAACAAAGAGAAAGTGGTGTCCTGGAAACAACGTAAAATAAGTATTTCATGGAAGAGGGAGTGGCCAACTGTGTTAAGAGCTGCAACCATGTCAGGTAAGATAAGATGGAGACTGAGAATGGCCCATCAGATGTATCACAGTGAAGTTATTTTATAACTATGATGAGGTATCTTTTGGAGGAATAGAAGATAGAGGTGGAAACCTGATTGAACTGTGGGGTTTTGTTTGGTTTGGTTTGGTTTGGTTTGGTTTTTGATTTGTTTTGCTTATAGAAAACAGGAGAAGAATAGGAAATTGTGTACAGAAGTTATTCAAGGACTTCTGCTGGGAAAGGGAGGTAGGAAAGAGGTCATGGCAGAGAGCGAGGTAGAAGAGGCTGTACTTTGGGGACATATTGGGGAATATCAGTGCACACTTACATAATAATGTATTTGATCCAGTAGAGACACATAATCTTGATGCAGGAGAAAATGGAGACAGTTTTAGTAGAGGAGTTATTCAACAAGCAAGAGGGCAGGGTTTCATGCACAAAGAGTGGTTTCCATTAGGAGCAGAGGCAGTACATTTGTTGGAATGTGTGGTTGAGGGTATAAATGCATGTAGGTGAGTAGCTGCAATGGAAGAATATGTGGAGAGTCTCCAGATTTCTTCTGCCTTTTGAGTAAAAATTCATGAGTGGTGAATGAAGTGGTGGAACATGTTACTCGAGGTTGGAGAAGAGAAAGTAATGGTCAGAATAAAATCTACCAGAAGATCTCAAATCCTCGCTTGAAAGATCTCAAGGCAACAGCTCTGATCATAGTTCCTTCCTGAAAAAAGACTCTGTTGGAGATTTTCAAAGAGATACGGGTGAATTTCAACTTGAGTTCCAATTTTCTCTTTTCCTAGCTGTTTGAGATTTAGAAAATCTCTTCACCTCTTTTGTCCTCTATTTCTTTGACTATAACATGTAAGCATCAGACCAAAAAATCAGGACTTTTACATTTATTTGACTCTCTCTCTCTCTTTTTATTTTAAGATTTTATTTATTTATTTGAGCGAGACACAAGGAGAGAGGAAACACAAGCAGGGGGAGTGGGAGAGGGAGAACCAGCCCTCCTATGGAGCAGGGAGCCTGACACGGGGCTTGATCCAGGACCCTGGGATCATGACCTTAGCTGAAGGCAGACCCTTAACTGAGCCACCCAGGCACCATTTGACCAGAGCTCTCCTTAAGATGTTTTGTATCATCTTATGACATTTTGTATCAGACCCACTAAAGACACATGCTGAGGTAGACACATGTACTTACAAGACCAAAGTTTAAAAAAGTACTGTTGGAGCACGTGGGTGGCTTAAGTGTTTGCCTTTGACTCGGGTCATGATCTCAGGGTCCTGGGATGGAGCCCTGCATCAGACTCCCTGCTCGCCGGGGAACCTGCTTCTTCTTCTCCCTCTACCTGCCATTCCCCTGCTCGTTCTCAATCTCTCTCTCTTTCTCTGTCAAATGAATAAATAGACTCTTTAAGTAAATAAATATTAAAAATTTAAAAAGCAGTGTTTATTCGTCCTGTATGTGATACTGTCTGATGTTATCTATCTATATTAATCTATTTTGTCCAAATATATTTTTAGTAGTGTATTTTAATTTTTGTTTGTTTTTAATCCTGGCTAATCTGACTGTGAAATAGGTTTCATAAACCACTATTGGATCATTATCCACAGTTTGAAAAGAAGAGTTTTATTTTTATTTTTTATTTAAATTCAAATTATTTAACATGTAATGTAGTATTAATTTCAGGAAGAATTTAGTGATTCATTCGTTGCATTTAACACCCAGTGCTCATTGCATCACTGCCCTCCTTAATGCCCATCACCCAGTTACCCCATCTCCCAAGCCCTCCCCTCCAGCAACCCTCAGTTTGTTTTCTATAGTTAAAAATCTCTTATGGTTTGCCTCCCTCTCTGTTTTTATCTTACTTTATTTTTTTCTTCCCTTCCCCTAATGTTCATCTGTTTTCTTTAATCAGGTTTTTCATTTTATTTTATTTTTTATTTAATATTTTACTTAAATTCAATTTAATATATACTGTATTATTAGTTTCAGAGGTAGAATTTAGTGATTCATTAGTTGCATATGACACCCAGTGCTCAGACATTGAGTGACCTCTTTTTAAGGCCCATTCCCCAGTTCCCCATCCCACCCCCACCTCTGCTCCAGCAACCCTTAGTTTGCTTCCTAGAGTTAAGACTCTCTTGTGGCTTGCCTCCCTTTCTGCTTTCATATTATTTTATTTTTCCTTTCCTTCCCCTATGTTCATCTGTTTTATTTATAAAATTCAACATGTGAGTGAAATCATATGGTATTTTTCTTGCTCTGACTGACTTATTTCATATAACATAATACATTATAGTTTTGTCCGCATTATTGCAAAAGGTGAGATTTCATTCTTTTTGAAGGCTGAGTAATATTCTGTTGTACATATATACCACATAAAAAGAATAGTTTTAAAAGACACTCCTGCAAATGCCTCCTAATCTGTAATTATGAAATTCTGTGAACTCTTAAAGAGATTATGAGAGATAAAGTAATCTCAATCACAGCAAGCATATTAAGAATACGTGGTGAGAAAGTTAAACTGGACCACAGGCTGATTTTATTTAAAAAAATTAGTTATCAAGACCTTAAAATGGGATAATTCTACAATTTAGTTTACTACATATAAATTAGAAAACAAACAAATTAAAAACAGAAGAATTGATGTTCCTGTCCTTAGTCCCTCTTGAATTCTCCAGTCTGTTTTCTCTTTACACTAGTCATTCATCTAGGCCACTCCCTTAAGGCTACAGGCATATGAGTTTGTCATCCCTCCTGGAGTTTAAGGACAATACCAATAACTAAATTTCAATAAATAAATGTTTAGTAAGCACCAAAAATATGCCTAGCATTTTGTTAGAAGTAGTATAGAAAAGAGGAGTTTTAAGTGAATTCCTTCAGAGAGATGATAATTCACTTAAAATATTTTAATGAAAGCATAAACTTCTCATAGATAATAGGAAACAGGTGCCCAGTTGACTCAGATGCCAGAAAACAAACAAAACAAAACAACTGACTCTAAATGAGGAGGCCATACATCTCACTTTTCTAGGAACACTCACTTTGCACCTATTGTTCAAGTGTAATTGTTAGTAATAACTCTCCTTTCACTTTTAAAAGTGTGGTTTGGATGACAATTTGTATGGTCATTGTAACTAAAGATTACTTTTTTTTTGTTTTTTGGAGTCAGAGGAGTCCACAATTCTGAAATCAGGAGTCATTGATTTGTTTCCTCTGGTGGGCAGAACATAAGGAGTCCCTCATGTTCACCATCAAATCTCCATTTATGTTCTAATTGCTAAAAATTTGTGGTCCTAAGCTTATTTTTTTTTGGTCCTAAGCTTATTAATTTATCAGCATTTTCATCTTCATATCCCATGGGTTCACTTTTTCTCCTGCAAGAGTTCTGAAACAAAATCTATTATCCCTGTCTCCATATGCATAAGTAAGATGAGTTATAGTTTTATTTAAAAGGATATTGATAATAGCATGAATAAATTCCTGCATGGGATCACATCAGACTCTTTGGGGTCAGTCCTTTACCTCATACTTCTTTGTCCCTTTCAAAGGTAGATAACCCAGGCCCTAGAATACAGCCAAGCGATAATCTAGGCCCATGCAGAGGCTGAGGCTATGATACAAAGTGACTATGAACAAAGTTATAGTCACTGATTAGGCAACTGCTATATGGCATGATTCCTGGCCATTTATTCATTGATCTATCCAACCAATGTGATCCATCGCCTCCTTCCATTGCTGGCGAACCAGGAAGAAGTGATAAAACTAACTGTTGGCCAAGTAGGAGACTACAGGCAAGATTGGGGGCTAGTTAGCATCATAGGCAAGCAATGGAGACTAAAAGTTAACTACCAAAACAAAAGGGCTTTCAGTCTGCGATGTATCTTATTCTTTATCTTGTCTTAAGATACCTCGCCCATACCTATAATGGCAGATGCTAACCTGGTATGTGTGTGTGTATGTGTATTGTTTTGTATGGGATGAATGACTGAAATAGGTCTTAAAGATTACTATATTCTATAATGAAAACTATAACATCCTAATCTTTTCTCTTCAATGTCAGGGTTCGCTGAAGTTTGGAATTTAGATCTAGCAATATCAACCCATCATTAAATGGAGGAACTCAAGCAAACCCACAAACAAAAGTAAAAAACAAGCAAACGAACAAATTAGCCATAAATATGATTAAAATCCAATCCAATACTTATTCCTTATATTGTTGATGAGCACTTTGGTAGATTTTACTACAGTGGGCCAAGGTATAGACGGACAGGAGATAATAAGTGCACTGAAATATATGAGTATTGACAAATTCTGGGTCAAGCACAATTTTGGTGAGTCAAGGACTTATAAATTCTTGAAAAAGTGCCTTTTAATGTAATCCTATTGGATAATGTTTTGGTCAGTGGTTGAGTGATTCCAGGAAGATGAAATACTTTTCTTGAAAAATGAACTGGGAAAATAAAGTTCTGCTTTCATCCTATGTTGTTAATAAACTTATTAGGTTTATTTCAAAAGCTCCAGGTGAGCAAGAATAGTGGGATGAATGGTGACTCCCCCAACAATGTGTCCATGTCTGAAACCTCAGAAGCTGGGATTGCAAGCTTGTTTGGAAAAGAGATCTTTACAGACATAATTAATGATCTCAGAATGAGATTACCCTAGATTGTCTTGGTGGGCCCTGAATCCAATGATGAAAAAGAAGCATCGGGTGCCTTGGTGGCTCAGTGGGCAAAAGCCTCTGCCTTTGGCTCAGGTCATGATCTCAGGGTCCTGGGATTGAGCCCCACATCGGGCTATCTGCTTAACAGCAAGCCTGCTTCCCTCTCTCTCTCTGCCTTCCTCTATGCCTACTTGTGATCTCAGTCTCGCTCTGTCAAATAAATAAATAAAATCTTAAAAAAAAAAGATTAAAAAAAGAAAGAAAAAGAGGCATCTTCTAAGAGAAATGCAGAGGGAGATTCAACACAGACAGCAGAAGAGATGTACAGAGAAAAGGGGAATCCAAGTACAGACAGAGGCAGAGATGTAATGGTGCAGCCACAAGCCAAGGAACTTCTGGAGCCGCCAAAGAGACTCCAAGAAGGATTCTCCCTTAGAGGCTGTGGAGAGAGTATAGTTATGCCAACATCTTGATTTTGGATTTGTGGCCTTCAGAACTATGAGTGAATAATTTTCTATTGTCTTAAATTACTGAGTTTTTGATAATTTTTTTTTAATGGCTACACCAGTCAGAAACAAACACAGCAAGGGCAATGAGAATTATTGTTTTCTCTCCTGCTATACCCAACAATTAAATTGCTATTGTGTATTGAACTCCGTTGTTTTCCAGAATCATTTTCTACAAGCAGAAACTTCATTTAGTAAGATGAATTCTGGGTTTGATAAAACTGCAAAATGAGGTTGTTATATATCTACTGTTTCCCCTGATAAAGGTGAGTGGGAGTGAGGATAACTTATCTACATTATTTCCATTAGAGGAGAACATAGTAGCATGGCAGGAAATGAAAAGACTTCTTAGAAAAGTTTTCTTTATTAAAAATAATAGGAAAGACTCTGTTAACAAGTAGAAATTTATTAACCCATAGTTCATGTGGCTGTTATGCATTTGTAAGTATTGTTCTTCCAAGTTGGAAGGTGGACATCCAAACACTTTCAGAATAAACATGCATTCTTGATAGTGGCTTAAAATAAAGGAGGACCTAGAAAGAAGAGATCACATATCTCTTTTCGTTCTACCCAAGTTCTTAAAGGAAGAAGCTTCTGGGAGAGGGTATACATGTTTCAGAGTAGCCTGTCTTCCAAGTAGTAAGTAAGGAGATAAAACAGATTATTTCAATAAAGCCATTGCATTTTTGAAAGTGACTAATTGAATAGCAAGTATTTGCACTAAAATATTTCCCAGTAAAATCAACCAGAGACCCATCATTTGACTTAATTTTTAAAATTTGTTTGTTTGTTTGTTTAAAGTAGGTTTCATGCCTAATATGGGGCTTAAAGTCATGGCCCTGAGATCAAGAGTCACACCCTTTATTGACTGAGCCAGCCAGGCACCCCAAAACTTTTTAATAGGGAATTTTCTAATGTTTCCTATTATTGATAATAAGGGAATGAATCTAAACATTAGCAGGGGAGGAATTTCTCCAGTAGGACATGTCAGTAGTCATGATCTTAAGTCATAGTATGTTCAATAAGATGTTCGAAAGGAGAAGACCTGTCTGGACTACACTGAGAGCCAAGGTTTTCCTGCCAATGGATAGAGGAAAACATTTGATATCTCTGATGTTCACCATGAGCCTTAGGGAAACATACCAATATCGTGTTCTTTGCAACCCTTCTGATCCAATAGCCATATTTCCTGGTGTTGAAGAAGAAACACCCTTCAAAATTCTTTTGGCTGCTCTTAAGAATTAAATTGATATGAGAAAGATTAACAAGAGAAAATAAAATTTAGTTATGTATGTATGGGGAATCCACATAAACATGAATGTCCAAAGGCATTCAAGCAAAATGAGGTTCTGGACTGAGTAGATAGAGGTATGGGTCTGGGGCTTTAAAGAGAAGGAAGACAATTCACAGGAATAATGGATAGAATAAATGTTTGGTAAAGAAGTGTTTGCCGGTTTTATGGCAACGATGGAAAGCAGAGAGGAATTTTAACAAAGAGACTTCGCTAAGTTCCTGTCTATATACCTAGTTAATAATATATTGTAGTTCTCTATGGCAATATCTCTCTTTCTGGATCAGGTTATCTATCTAGATAAATTCTTTAGGCATTTGGGAAAGGTTAGATTTTCTTCCTGAACCTCTGTTGTTTCTTAAATATAATCAGCCTAAAATAATTTACATGCCAAAGAGTCACATTTTGGGGTGGCAATATTGCTTGCCTACAGAGGACTAATGGTTAAGCATTGTTATGAATGCAGATTTATCTATAAGGATGTTCATCTCAATGATATTTATTAATATTTGAAAAGTCTAAACAACTTAACATCCTGATATGGAGATTAACTAAATAATTACCTGCCTTGATTATAGAATAATCAATCAGTTTTTAAAAATTACAGAGATCTATATTTATTGAGCTCTTGAAAGGGCAGATTGAAAAGTATCATTTACTGTATCATCTCAATTTTATTAAAAATATACATGCACAAAAAATAGACTAGAAAATTTTATACTATGTGAATATTGTGATTTGTAATAAGAAATATATATTCAGTCTTTGAAGACCCAGTTCCTGGAATAGATTTTCTTTTTTTTTTTAATTTAATTTTTATTTTTTGTAGCATTCAGTGATTCATTAGTTGCATATAATACTCAGTGCTCATCATAACACGTGCCTTCCTTAATACCTATCATGTGGTTATCCCATCCCCCCATGCCTCTCCCTTCTGTAACCTTCAGTTTGTTTCCTGGAGTCCAGAGTCTCTCATGGTGTGTCTCCCTCTGATTTCTTCCCATTCAGTTTCCCCCCCTTCCCCGATGGTTCACTTTGCTAGTCCATCTTTTCCACATATGAGTGAAACCACATGATAATTGTCTTTCTCTGCTTGACTTATTTCACTTAGCATAATATTCTCCAGTTCCATCTATATCAATGCAAATGGTAGGTATTCATTGTTTCTAATGGCTGAGTAATATTCCATTGTATATATGAACCATATCTTCTTTATGCATTCATCTGCTGAAGGACATCTCAGCTCCTTCCACAGTTTGGCTATTGTGGACATTGCTGCTATGAACTTTGTGGGGTGGCTGGTGCCCTTTTCACTACATCTGTATCTTAGGGGTAATACTAGTAGTGCAATTGCTGGGGTCCATACTGTTTTTCAGAGTGGCTGTATCAGCTTGCATTCCCACCAACAGATCAAGAGGGTTTTCCTTTCTCCAGATCCTTGCTAATATTTGTTAGTTCCTATCTTGTTAATTTTGCCATTCTAACTAGTGTAAAGTGGCATCTCTGTGATTTTGATTTGTATTTCCCTGATGGCTAGTAATGTTGAACATTTTTTCATGTGTCTGTTAGCCATTTGTTTGTCTTCTTTGGAGAAGTGTAGGTTCCTGTCCTCTGCCTGTTTCTTGATGGATTATTTGTTTATTAAGTGGTGAGTTTGATGAGTTCTTTATAGATTTTGGATACTGGCCTTTTATCTGTAATGTCATTTGCAAATATCTTCTCTCATTTGGTGGGTTGCCTCTTAGTATTGTTTGTTGATGGTATCCTTTACTGTGCAGAAACTTTTTATCTTGCTGGAACAGATTTTCTAAAAATTTTGGAATTTCCTGTGATAAAGACCATGAAGATGTATTTTGATGTTAATGAGTGACTTTTGAAAAGCCCCTAGGTAAGCTAAGGATGGGGACTGGTTGCCAGGTGAATAATCCAAGTGATTAAAGAGCTAGAACTTTTTAGTACCCATCCCTCCTTTCAGGGAGGGAGCAGACAGGGGCTGGAAGTGAAATAAGTCACCAATGGCCAATGATTTAATCAATCATGTCTCTTTAATGAAACCTCCATAAAACCCCAATGGACAGTGTTCAGAGAGCTTTAGGGTTGGTGAACACATGTGGGTTGAAAAGAATTGTGCACCTGGAGAGGGCCTGAAACCTGTGTGATTTTTCCTATACCTTGCTCTATGCACCAATTCCATCTGACTATTCCTAGTTTTATCTTTTTTTTTTTTTTAAACAAACCAGTAATCTAGTAAGTCTAAGTTTCTAGTAAGTATAAGTTTCTCTGAGTCCTATGAGCCCCTCTAGCAAATTAATTGAACCTAAGTAGGGATTTCTAGAAACTTCTGATTTATAGCCAATGAGTCAGAAGTACTGGTAGCAATCTGGACTTGCAACGGGTGTCTGAAGTGGGGAAAGGTGCCGATCTTGTAAGACTGAGCTCTCAACCTGTAGAAACTGGTTATCTCTAGGCAGATGGTGTCAGAACTGAGTTCAACTACAGGACTCCCAGTTGGTATCCTGAAAAGTGTTTTTATGGGGATCTCTACTTCCTACCCCTCCACCCCGGCCCCGTTGCCTACAACATTGGAATTTGTACCAGAACCTCTTTGCTAGGTCATGTGTGATTATCAGTCTGACCAATTATATATATTGATATGTGTGTGGCTCTGTGAGAGGTAACATGTTCCACTTCATAAAGACATGGGAATAACACATAACAATTAATCATTCTTGTTGAACAACCCTGAAGCTCAACAAGGCTTCTTTTGTTTACCATCTCACTTGTGATATTTTGTGATTAATCATCCATCAGACCAAATGTTAAAAAGGAATATATTTTGCTAACCTCAACTTCATAATATGTTTGTTTGTTTCCTTGTTTGTTTATTTAACTTCTAATGAAGAAGAAACCTTGGGAAAGAAAAGCAAATAAAACTCTTACTGAATAATCACATCATACTGTTAATGGTTAATTCAATTATATGCCTCACAGACCTACCTATATCTAATCAGATAAATACTATTCATCTTTTCTCCAGAAAAATGCACATACACAAAACTTTGTATACAATTTTGGGGAGAAAGTGGTGTTCATGAACTTTTTGATGCCCATCACAAGTCATTTTCCTTAGATCAGGTTAGGAATTCCTTGGCTAAATAACTTTTGAGATCCTTTCTAGTTGTGTTCTAGACTAAGACAAATGTCAGTCTTGTATCCTGTTTATGACACTAGTCACTTTCTTATCTTTGCCACAAATCCTTATAATGAAAGAAAAAAAAATGAATGGCAATTCTCCCTGATTGTTTCATACTCTGGAAACGTGGGTGTGTATCTCTATCTCCATGATTTCTGACTAACTAACTTATAAAAGAAATAAATTGTTCATATGTGAACTTCCATTGTTTGATTATGAGGATATGTATTAAATGAAAGATACATTATCTACATATCTGTATCCACCTATCTATCACAAGAATACGTGATCACTTTCAATGTTAAGCAAGCTTACACCCAATATACGTGTAATGACATGTTTAAAATTCTTTTAGCCACACATTCCTAAATTCCTATGAGCCATACATACCTAAATTCCTATTAGAGAAACAAGTTAGGAAAACTTACTCAGGAGGGCCTGGGTGGGTTTCCCTGCTAGAAAAAGAAAAAAAAAAAAGCAAAAACTTGCTTACTACCCCAAAGAAGGACTGGGAGTATAGGAGGGAAAAGTGTGAAGCTAGAAGAAATAGGAAAGGCTACAGATTTGTGGAGATGACCCCTGTCTATGATCCAGCTAATGTGAACTGGTGAAATTATTGAAGTACAAAATGCTAGATTAGAAGGTGATTCTTCTACCCTGATACAAAGACTCAAAGAAGCTTAAATTTGGGAGAACTAAATAAGAGAGAATGGACACGGAGGTAAAAACAGGAAGTCCTAGCAAGAATTTATAGAAATTTGTGCAGGGCCTGGAATGGAATTCAAAGTTTCATCAAGACTCTGAAGGGTGTTGGGACCTAACTGACTTCTGGATTGCATATTTTTGATATTTAAATTATAAATGTTTGATCATTTATAATTCAGATGTGTTCTTTTAAGGGAAAAATATCTTGGCTTTGAGAAGTCTAATATAGTTACATGTACTGTCTAAATTTAAGCATATTATGTAATTCACCACAACTTCTGCGCTTTCTTTGCTGTGGGTGTTTTTCTCCAGTAGTTGAAGGTGAACAAGGCACTTGGAAGAAGGCAATGGAAGCTCTCCATCCCTGTTTAAATTTAGTTAAATGAGGCTCCATAAGTGTCCTTGGTTCTTTTTATAAATAATTGTCTCTATCCAGAGGCTAGTGTTGGCTAAGGCCTATTCCTCTTGAATGTAAAAATTGCATGCAGAATAATTACTTAGGGTCCTACCATTCTCCTTAATGGGTTAGGGATTCATCTCCCTCACAGGTGCCTTTCTAGCCACTTGATCACCCTCAAATTGATAGCCCCTGATTCTGGGTTTTCTAGCTTGCAGGAGAGGACTGCCTTGGTTTCCACTGAAATAACATTTTGGTTTCTGAGAGGATGTGCAAGGAAGTCAGTGGGAAGAAAATAGAATGTATAATGTAAAAACAAACTATAAGATACCCAGGACATCTTTCTCTAATTTTGCTGTTTAAATTATCACTTAATATAGGCACCTTTAGTATACAGTTTTATTAATTTTAGCACATGTATAGATCTGTGGAAATATTACCACAATCAGGATATGGAACAGTTCCATTACCCACCCTTCCCCAAACCCCCCCCAAAAGTCCCTTGTGCTATTTATTCCTTTACAATTAGATTCCACCCAGCAGCTAACCTCTGGCAACTACTGATCTAATCACCATCAATGTAGTCTTGCCTGTTTAAATGTTATACATATGGAACAATATAGTATGAAACTCAGTATTTTTCACTTAACATGCCTTTGAAATTCATCCAAATTGTTCTTTGTATTTAGAGCTCATTCTTTATTATTGCCCTAGTATTTACAGTAGTATTCCACTGTAAAGATTTACTACAGTTTATTTATTCATTCACGTAGCAAAAGGCATTTGGGTTGTTTCCAGTTAGGGGAGATTGCAAATAAAACTATTAGGAGCACTCATGTGCAGGATTTTGTATGAATGTATATTTTCATTTTTCTAGAGTAAATAATCAGGAATGGAATAATTCACTTAAGGCTTTTGTGGAGAAAAATCTCGTGCGTAAAAATATTCACAAATTATTTCTAACAAATCTCCACTTTTCCTCTAGAAATTCTATTTTTATTGATTTTTTTAATCTTTGTATTCAATGCAAAGATGAAAGATTGCAAAAACAAGATATATTGGAGAATTTAGATACTATCACAAATCACTAAAAAGTCACACTTGTCTCTGATTATCCAAGAATATTTGGGGGGAAAATTGCCAACTTATTTACTGCAGAGGGGAATCAATAAATCAATGATAATGAAGGCTAAATAGTTTATTTTCAATAAAATGAGTAAATATTTTGGTTTTTGGGTTTTTTTAAGATTTTATTTACTTATTTGAGAAAGAGAGATAGTGAAAGAGAGCACAAGTGGCGGGGGGAGGGAGAGGGAGAAGCAGGCTCCTCAGTGAGCAGGGAGCCCAAAGCCAGGCTCCATTCCAGGACCCTGAGACCATGACCTGAACTGAAGGCAGATGTTTAACTGACTGAGCCACCCAGGAACCCAAGTTTCATTCATTTTGAAGAAAAAATTAGGCCTGATATTTCTAGCCTGGGGGAGAGAAGGAACTGTCATAAATCCACAAAAGAAAATTTCTCGGGTTTCTGTGCTTAGGAGTCTTTAAGGATTGGGAGGAAGGAAGGCTTCCTCTACTAAAAGATTTCAAGAAATTTATTTTTTTTCAAGAGTAATATAGGGATACATCAGTGATATTGTGCAAATTAGATGTTTAATGAGGGCCTCTTTATTGTTTAACATAATTTTTGTACATAAAAGGAACTCAGCATTTATTTAGAAGACATAAAGGTTCAGGGGTACCTGGTGGCTCAGTAGGTTAAGTATCTGAATCTTGATTTCAGTTCAGGTCATGATCTTAGGGTTGTGAGATCAAGCCCCACCTTAGGATCTGCACTGGGTGTAGAGCCTGCTTAAGATTCTCTCTCTTCCTCTCTTCCCTTCTCACCCAAAAATAAAATAAAAGAGAAGAATAAAAATAAAAAGATATAAAGTTTCATGTTTGACCAGGGCGTTTCATAATGTAAAATTGTAAATTATTCTGGGATATTTCTGTTTTCTGGCTTGACATTATACAATGCAATTCATCTGCAAATTAAACATTGGGTAAGAACTCAACTTTTACAAAATTCCTATTTATAGACTTAAGTGCATTAAACTTTTTCCTACAATCTTACACTCAAATGACCTTTTCTTACTTCCTTCTTCCTCCTCCCCCCTCCTTCTCTCACCTCCTGTCCCCTCTCTTCTCCTCTTTTCTTCTCTTTCAGTTTTCTGAGTACCAAAAAATTGATAAATTTCACTGAAAAGACCATCCTATTTAACCCATAAAACAACCAAAATAACCCTTGCGTGCTTTGTTTTTTTTCTGTCATGAAACAAAAAATATATCAGGCATAGAACCCTGATGGGCAGTCGTTTCCATGTAATAACTTGAAGGAGAAATCAAAAGCTTAACTGCTGAAAGATATTTCTCCCACGAACCTGCCACATTTTAGACATTCTTTAAAGTAAGACATTATCCCAAGTTAATCCCTGCTAAAATGTATATAAATTCCTTCTAGGGGCACCTGGGTGGCTCAGTGGATTAAAGTCTCTGCCTTTGGCTCAGATCATGGTCTCAGGGTCCTGGGATCCAACCCTGCATCAGGCTCTCTGCTCAGCGGGGAGCCTGCTTCCCCCTCTGTCTCTGCCTGCTCTCTGCCTACTTGTGATCTCTCTCTTTCTCTGTCAAATAAATAAATAAATCTTAAAAAAAAAATTCCTTCTAACATCATCTTGGAGACAGTGGAGCCTCATAGTTAAAAAGAGAACTGTAACATCAAGAGCAAAATGAATATAACTATTATTATTATCATCCTTACTATCTCACCAATTAGAACCTATCTCATGACAAAAAGCAGAGCACAGAAGAGGTTAAGAGAAGGAATAATACTCTATCAGTGAAGTTAAAGTGTCTTGCTTTGATAATTCCGCTAAGATGTATCCCCCAACTCTTTTGAAGGCTAATGAATTACAAAGGCAGTTCTTAGTAAGGATTACATAGATTTCATTCCATCAGTGTTTACTGGACTCCATAATCTCTTTTTTCATTAATGATCGACTGCCAAATATTTTATAGTAATCACAGTAAAAAGTTCCATATCTATGCTGCAGCAATAGTTATTTTCTTCCGTGAACATTGTAGAAGAATTTGTCTTCACATAACTTAAGTTTACATCCATCTTCTGGTGGACCAACTGTTCTTGTGGATATTGCAGTCACCCTGAATGCTATCTTTAGCCTTTATGGAGGTAAATTGTCTTACCATCCTTCTGGTACACTGACATATCCCAGTGACGGTTATGAGGTCAGTGTTTGCTAGAAAATGAAGTACAAGAAAAGTAAGGTCACAGACTGTTGAGAAAGTGTTCCTGGAGTATAACAAAGCCATTTCCCATTGGGACCCAGAAAGTAGGTTGCTGACTTAATGCATTTCATTATGATGGGCATTCGTGTGCCAAAACAAAAGTTTGTATTTATACTTCAAGTGAAGAAGCAATCCGTTTTGGTGCCTCATCTTTTTCTTCAGCTTCAGAGAGATTAAAAAGTCTACAGACACTGATGTGGGCAAAGCTCACACCTCACTGTGTTTCTATCATTTATCACATTTTCAATGTATTGTTTCCAAACCATCTTCACAAGTATCATTGTTTAGCCCACACTATGCACTTGTAGGTATAACTTATGAATTGCATGTTACAGATGAAGATTGAGGCTTGCAGTGCTTAAATGAATTGCCCAATGTCACACAGCCAATATGAGGTAGACCTTGGATGCGAATCTCTGTTTTCCAACTAAACTCCATTTATCTTTCCACTATTCTATAGCTGCTGGTGCTTAGGTGGTACGAAAGAGATGCAGATAATGGCAGAAGCAGTTTGGGCTCGATGTAGGAAGGGTGTATTAATAATTCTCAAAATTGGCTTGACTACAAAGGGAGTAAATTATAAAGACATATATAGTACCTTAATATTTTTTTCTAAATTAATGTATAAGAAAACCCTGCCAAATACTGTGTTGTTGTTTTTTTAAGAATTTTTATTTATCTGACAGAGAGAGAAAGAGCACAAGCAGGTGGAGTAGCAGGTAGAGGGAGAGGGAGAAGCAGGCTCCCTGCTGAGCAAGGAGCCTGATGTGGGGCTCGATCCCAGGACCCTGAGATAATGACCTGAGCTGAAGGCAGATGTGTAACTGACTGAGCCACCCAGGTGCCCCATGTGTTTATTTTTGTTGTTGTTGTTGTTGTGTTGTTTTAAGATTTTTTATTTAGTTTTTGAGAGAGAGAGAAAGAACAGAGGGAGAGGGAGAAAGAGAGGGAGAAGCAGACTCCCCAGTGAACAAGGAGCCCAATGCAGGGCTTGATCCCAGAACCCTGAGATCATGACCTGAGCCGAAGGCAGCTGCCTAACTGACTGAGCCACCCAGTGCTGCACCAGTAATGTTAACAAGATCTAAATTCACCTATTTGGGGGCTTTCTAAACTCCCAGTAATTCCACTACAAGCAGTAGTTTATTTCCTGAAACTTATTCCTTGTTTTCCTAACTTATTATGATTACCCTCTTGAGATTCATATTTGGCTTCTGCCTCATACCCTAACTTGTTATAACATCATCATGGAAAATCATAATGATTTTCTAAGCTGTCTTTGCCTCTTCCCCTCTGTGCCCTCTGCTTACCATTTTTCACTTGGCTAACTTCTGCTTGTTTATGAGAATGCTGTTTTTCCAGGAAGCCTGCCCTGGCTCCACTGATACATGAGAATAGTGGCTTCTCTTTGGAGTTCCACAGCCATTCTTTGCATGTTTCCATCTAAGCATTCAGCAGCATTTTATATAAGCATTTAACATATGCTACATAAGTGAAGGAATGAATAAATGATGCATTTTTCCAAAATTTGATTCCAACCTCTGTCCCATTCAATAACAATTCTTTTTGCTGCCTTCCTCTCATAAGCCTTTTCTTTTCTAGTTTATGTCAAGTGTTTTTTGAACACTTACTTTGTAACAGGGACAGATATGGGTTCCAAGAGCAAAATGTCAAAAAATGCAAACAATTTCCCTACATTTAGGGTATTAACATTCCAGTAGTGTAGAGGAGATAAGCAACAAGCAAGGAGTAAATGAAGACAGGTAAATAGGGGCACCTGGATGGCTTCTGCCTTCGGCTCAGGTCATGATCTCAGGGTCCTGGGATCCAGCCCGGCATTGGGCTCTCTGCTCAGCAGGGGGCCTGCTTCCCCCTCTCTCTCTGCCTGCCTCTCTGCCTACTTGTGATCTCTCTCTCTCTCTCTCTCTCTGTCAAATAAATAAATAAATAAATGAACAAACAAATAAATAAATAAAATCTAAAAAAAAGACAGGTAAATAATTTGTTAGTGCTACAAAAAAGAAAGAAAAGAAAAGAAAGAAAAGAAAGGAAAGGAAGAAAGGAAGAAAGGAAGAAAGGAAGAAAGGAAGAAAGGAAGAAAGGAAGAAAGGAAGAAAGGAAGAAAGGAAGAAAGGAAGAAAGAAAGAAAGAAAGAAAGAAAGAAAGAAAGAAAGAAAGAAAAAGGGGTGCCTGGGTGGCTCAGTGGGTTAAAGCCTCTGCCTCCGGCTCAGGTCATGATCTCAGAGTCCTGGGATCAAGCCCCACATCGGGCTCTCTGCTCAGCAGGAAACCTGCTTCCCCCTCTCTCTCTGCCTGCCTCTCTGCCTGCTTGTGATCTCTCTCTGTCAAATAAATAAATAAAATCTTAAAAAAAAAAAGAAAAGAAAGAAAGAAAAAGAGAGAAAGAAAGTGATAAATTTATGGCAAAGTGGCTAGCATTACTTTAAATAAGGTGGTCAGGGAAAACTTCTCTAATAAAGAACTATTTGTGTTGAGGCTTGAGTGATGAGAGGAAACAGACCTGCCTGGAACAAGACAGTGCAAATGTTCTGAGTCAGTAGTAAGTGTGATGTCTTCAAGAGGCAGAATGAAAGGGAGCAGAACTATATTGAGGTGAAGTTCAAGAGCTTTTCCGGGTCAGATTGTGCTAGTTGCCTATAGACCACTGTTTTCTATGTGCAATGGGAAGTCAGTAGAGAGACTTTATCAGGAAAATGGAATGATCAAACTCCTCTATTTGAAAAATCACAGTGGCTGATCTATGAAGAATCAAGTATTGGGGCCCAGTACTGGAAGAATTCTGGAAACAGGGAGACCAGAAGGTGTCTATGGACATGGTCCAGGAAAGACCTGACAGTGGTCTGGGCCAGTTTGATAGTGATGGAGGCAGACTCATCTCTTTGACTTGCACTCATCCCAGAAGAACAACCTATCATTAATGGATAAACTCAGGCCCACAGAGAGAGGCTCTGTCCCTGCATGAATTATCCCTGGGAATTAGTCTGGCATTTAGGGAAGCTGGGTCAGCTCCAGCTTTCCTGGTCATCATGGACCACTCTTTCAGAATTAACACAAATCTTCCACTGTGTGTACTTCCACTGTGCCAAATTTTTCATTGGACCAAAAATTCTAAATTCCAAATCATTTATATTTTCTATTTTTTAATTGCAACCATCATGAAATTTGGCAATTTCTTTATTCCATACACACCAAAGGTAGGATTTTTCTTAAGTCATGTGAATAAGTCTTCCTAAGGCAATGATTTCTAAAAGTTCAAGTTGATTCTTGAGATGTTAATGGTATTATTGCCAGGAAAAACTCCTACTTCCCTATCTTTTTTTTTAATAAGTTAACAAAATCAGTTTTCTTTAAGGATGGGATTTTGCAAATCTTTCAGGATGCAAGGGTGCTTTGAGGCTTTCTAACTGAGCAGATGAGTAGAATGTACCACAGTTCTCAAAGCAAATTGACAAGATATTCCTATTATGAAAAGCTTCTAGAAATATTAGTCTGCGAATTGCACATCAAGAAGTATCACTTGAAGATGCTTCTATGTTTAAATAGCAATTCAAAAGGTTATTTTCTGGTCCAAAAGAAATATTTGTTTATGCTTTCATTGACTTCGAATACTTTAATACATTGACTAATGCAGTTAGTACTGTAGTACTATGTAGTACATAGATTAATAAATCCATGATATCTGGATTATTTAAGAGGCTGCTCTCAACTTATAAATGAGATAACTCAGATTCTTTAGGGTTAGGTGAATTGCCTGTAGTGATATTGCTGGTTAGGAGAGAGATCTATATTCTATTACTTATCCTATATTTTCAACTACTATGTTCATAGCTACCATCATTGAGTGGAAAACCTACCCTTATCCAGACTTACCTTCCAACTCTTATAGCCTTTTTTTTTTCCCGAATTCTCACTCTGGTGCTTATAATGATGAGCGGTCATGATGACTAATACATGACACATCTGAAACCGAAAAGTGTTTCTTAAGAGAAGTTGGCCAAACTAAAGAAGATAGAAGTGATTGTAGTTGAAGGAATGTCCTAACTTTCTAACTTAGACCTATGGTTCTAACTTAGACCCATATGTGCTAATTAGTCTTCTCCTGGAGCATTAGCCTAAGCATTCAGAAATGTGAACATTTGCTTCCACTTATCTTCAGAGCTTCTGTTCCCTAAGTTGCTCAGATCCTATGACTTTCAAGAGCCCATAATGCCAGCTGACTCTCCAAATCCTTTCTGAATTACCTGTATTCATTCCTCCATTTCTAAAAGGCTGTGTTGGTAGAGCTACTTATTTTTAATACTGATCAGGACTTTCTGTGGACTTTCTGAATGTTAGATGTAGGCAGTCCTTCCCAACTTCCCCTTTTATCTTGAACTAATTGAAAATTGAAGGCTGGTGGTGGTATTCTGAATCTGATCATTATTTTGTCAACATTTCTGAAAGATATGGGTACTCTGGACATACATTTTAATCCATTGCTTCCTTAACATTTAGAAGTTCCATAAGAAGAAAATAAAAACTTTAGAAACAAGCAAATAAAACCCAACGGTACAACTTCATGGACTCTTTTGGGGGGCTCAAAAAATGAACGTCCCTTTACTTCTGAAAGTCCATTAATCCTGGACTGGGAATCTGTGATTAGGAATTACATATAAATAAAAAAGAAACACTTTTTTCTTCATTTTTCTTTGTTAGTGAAACAGCAGGCATCTGAGGCATTTAAAAGTTATAAGTACTATCCTTGTTTATAAAGTCACTGGTGGGGAACATAGAAATGCTAACAAACATTCAGTTTCCATAATTGTGCCATGTAAGGGGAAACTTGAAGAGGACTCAGAGATAAGAAAGAAAGGTAGAAGAGGTATGGTCACAGGAAGAAAGACAGAAGTGGAAAGACAGAAGTACTGGGAGGATAGAGGCACAACCACAGACTGAGGGATAAAACAGTTTTGAAAATGGGCATTCATTGAGGAAAATTGCTCTTAGTATTCCTCTTCTGCTGTCCATTGTGCTGTGTGCACCTTTGACATAATTTACTACTATTCCATAGACTCGATTCAACAAATATTTATTGAGTCTGTACGTGTGCCAGACTGGGTATTGATTATCTGAAGTCTTCAAAGATAAATATGTAACCAGAAACCACTTACAGTCAAGTGGAAGAGATGATATGCACATACAAATAACCTAAATGCAATGCAAAATTGGACATGGGTCACAAAAACAGGAACAAATTGTGTTTGGGGGCTTATAAGTGGGTAATGTCACCTTTTCATATTAATAAAACTACCAACAGGGAAAGAATCTAATTTGAATGGTTCAGAAGGCTTTAATGAGGTACTATTTATAGAAATGTGAATAGGTTCCAAGGAACTAACAAGGGATGTTGAGGTTATAGAGCCTAACAGTCATGGGAAGCTTCATCTTCAGCCCCAAAGATGCCAGGAGAGAAGAGAGTTTACTGAGCCTGGTAAGGAGTAGAGGCATGGATGAGAGCTGCCCCACAGGAGCTATAGTCATTGAGAAAAGTGACCACTGCCAGAAAATACAGCCTTGAATAAGGAGAGAGTGAGGAAGAAATACCTCCAACTTTCTCTCATCTGATCCTCTTATCTCTTGCTGTTGCATGCTATTGGTCAAGCAAATTCAAAATGAGTTGACCTGGAAGGCTGGGTAATGCAGTCAATGGGGTCAGCTTTCTGGGACACAGATCAGCACAGGTAAGATAAAAGAAAGAACTGAGGATTAGGAAGAGAATAGAGAGCTCTTGTTGGAGGTATCAAAAAGGAGCAGGTCACATAATGGTGTAAGATTTGAAGCATAAATGATATGGTTAATATCAGGGGAGGGCATTTCCGGGAGTGTGAACAGATGGAGAAGAGGAAAGTGGAAGTGGAAAATCAAAGGTGATAATTCAAATTGGCTAATATATGGCATGTGTAAGTAAGTGGTCTTGAGAGGGATACAGAGGGAAGCCGCAGATGCCTAGCAGGGTGGTTTGTACTGTGGTGGGTGGTTGAATGGTTTTGACTTAAAAAGAACGGCATGCTGAAACAATTAATCTAATGTCAGGGTAAGTGGAGGTGGTGGAAACTCTATGCGGAGAAACCACTCAGGGGCATATTGCAGTATTCAAAGCAAACAACTATGAGGACCTGAAAAGAGAGTTGGCAGTGGGGAGAAAGCAGGAAATTATGGTTCTAGAGGCTACAGGGCTTAGCAATGGATTAAATATGGAAGGAAATATAAGAATAAAGACTTAAACCTGGGTAACCTGTGTTATAGTGTAGCACAAGGAAGGAAATTGGCAAGAAGTAGAACTGAAGGAGAAAGTGATGGATTCATTTTTAGTTACTTGTGCTGGGGGGGTGAAGATTTGGGAATAGATTATGGTATGAAGTTGTAGATTTGGTAGTCAACTGCCTGAAGATGGTAGTTGCCTAAGAGTGAATAGGGTTGCTAAGAATAGAAAATAATAACAGCTTTGTTAGTGGAAATTTGGTGAATAACATCTTAGTAGATGTGATTCTATGAAGAGTTTAATATAAGATATAGAAGTAGGGAAAGAAAGGTGGAAAATACTGGAACATTAGAATCCATGGAAAGAGGCATTTTTAAGGTAAAATATTTCAAATAAGAATCAGGACTAAGAAAAACTGTTGGATTGTGTAATTACGTAAATTACTCTTGCAGACCCTGATGGTCAAGGAGCAGAATGAGTGAAGACCATATGGAGGGAGGTGGTTGGGCAGGAATGTGGTTTTTTTGTTTCTCTAATAGAGAAGACCTGAGTATATTTGCTGGGAGAAGGGCAACAATTTGCTTATTCTCATATTTTCTATCTGGTTTTATGTAAATGAAACAGTACTTGCTGTCCTTAAAAAAATTTAGTAACAATATGCTAGGAGTCCACAGAATGGAGAGATTAGTTTCTAAGAGAGACTCATTGAGTAATTAAATTGCCCTAACATCCCCATACTTAAAGCAGAAAAATAAAGCCCCCTTTTTCTTCTGTTGAAAATTTTTAAAAGGAACAATTTAAATAACATTAGTAGGACATTTATCCTGAACATGTTAATTCTTTACTTTAAAATATAGTAGTTTTTTTTTTAATTTTTTTTTTTTAAGGACAACTTACTATTTGCTGGTATGATTAGATGTTAGCCAGTGATAGTAACATAAAATAGTTTTGCTACCTTTTTAGTAATCGTATTTCCTTGTTCTATGGTAGGTATTTAAAAAGAATTCTTAGTGTTTTTCTGAAGTCTTCTGTGGTGGAATTGTATGTCTGAATGGCTAGATTAAGTTGAGTTTTATACTTCTATGTTTAGAAGGAGATTTTATTTGAAGATATGCTATTGCTATTTTTGGTTCTTCCCACCCAAAGCACACAGGTTAAACTCCCTTCCATCTTGACATTAGTCAGGGTTACATAACTTGTGTTAGCTAATAAAAAGTAAGCAGAAGTGATGCATTCAAGAGTTGTTGTACAGTTCTCTTTTGCTAAATCCATGTTGGCATCCTAAAGGAATAGAGATTCATTCTTCCTGGAATCCTGCATGACCCCAATGAGCATAGTCTCTCTCAGCCAACCTACGTTCTTCATGAGGTATGGAAGTAAAATTTATTACTATAAGCAGAGGTCACCAAACTTTTTCTGAAAAGGAAAGGATAATATTTTTAGCTTTGTGGGTGATATGGTGGTCTCTGTTATCAACAACTCAACTCTGCCATTGTATTGCAAAGGCAATCATAGATAATAAGTGAGTAAATGAGCATGGCTGTGTTCCAATATAATGTTATCTATAGAAGCAGGCAGCAACAATATTCAACCCATGAACCATACTTTATTGACATCTCCTTTAAGACACTGAATTGTTGAGGTTGTTATGGCAGCATCACCCAGCCTATACTGTCTTAAGTAACAATTACTTTACTTTACGAAGAAAATGTGAGACCTGAAGAGTCAATGGCATTTCGCGCTTCTCTGGGAGAATGTTTGTTAAAACGGGACCATGTAAAAATCACCTAGGTTTCAGATCTTTAATCTGAATGAGTCATATTGGGAATTAAAGAAATAAGGACATAAAATCTACTTAGGACAGCTATTTAAGAAAAAAATGGGCCAAACATTTAGAAAGTTTCTCCAATGGGACACAGAAAGGAAAAAAAAGAAAGCCACTTTAGCAGCTATAGTGATGGTCAGAGAAATAATACCCAGAAAAGAAAGATCTCTAAGAAAGGGTCCATGGGAAGAGATTTTCTGACTTCCTCCATATCACTTAAACCCCGATACAAATGGAAAATGGGTTTAAAGATTTTATTTATTTATTTGAGAGAGAGAGAGAGTGAGAGAGAGCATGAGAGGGAAGGAGGTCAGAGGGAGAAGCAGACTCTCGATGGTGCTGGGAGCCCGATGCAGGACTTGATCCCAGGACTCTGGGATCATGACCTGAGCCGAAAGCAGTCGCTTAACCAACTCAGCCACCCAGGTGCCTGGAAATTGGGTTTAAATGATCATTATCAAGATTTAGAAAGAGACAAAATTAGACTTCTGGGATACTCATAATTTTCTATTTCTCAAGTTCAGTGCTGGTTGCATCAATATGCTTTTTGTGAAGAATACTTTGTAAAAATGTGTACTGCTGTACATACGCAATATGTGTTGTTTTCTGCATGTATGTTCTACTTCAATAAAAAGATTTTACAGGGGCATCTGGGTGGTTCAGTGGGTTAAGTCTCTGCCTTCAGCTCAGGTCCTGATCCCAGGACCCTGGGATAGAGCCCTGCATGGGAATCCCTGCTCTGTGGGGAGTCTGCTTCTCCCCTTCCCTCTAGTGATCCCCCTACTTGTGCTCTGTCTCTCCCTCTCTTGCTCTGTCAAATAAATAAAATCTTTAAAAAAAAGATTTTACAACTGATTATTAAAAAAAACTAAAGTGAGGGAAATAAGTTTTGAAATGCTACATAATAAATGCACAATCTGGTTTTTAGGGTTATTTGTAAAGTGTGATTGTTATGTCAGTCAACTTCAGCTTTCTGTAACACTAATGGCTCAGGCAAGGCTATCTTTGTGAGTTGGCTCCTGAACCCTTATTTTCTAAATAAGTGCTTCTCTTGGTAAACGTCACAAGTATCCGATGCCTCTTTGGTGAGAAAGCGTACCAGATTTTCTCCTCCCATTAACAGTGAGGGCCATCTCAGACAAATTTATTACATCCTTCACATTTTCTGTTGCAAAGGCAGAGGGTATCTTTCTTTCCTTCAGCCTTTATGTCTTATTTCCTGTCATTCATGTGGCTGATTTCCTGCTTTGTGTAAACAGAAGCCTGAGCCAGGGATTCCAGATGGGAGCTAAGAGAATCTTATTCACCAGAAGTAAACCCTCGGGAAATAAATCTGGGGAAGGGGAGAACATAGACACAGACGGAAGGAAAACTATCCACCCAATTCCCTGACCCACAAGCACAGATGAAACCCTTCAGAATGAAAAATTCTCATATAGCGGCAACATAGTTTTTGTGCTTAAGCACAAAAACAGATGGTAATAATTTTAGAATCCTGCTTTTAGTTATTATTTGCTTACTGTATGTGAGAGTAAAAATTGAATATGGCTATATTTAATCCATTACTAAATAACTCTTGGGTTCTCTGGTTTCTTTCTCTTTCTTTCTTTCTTTTTTTTCTTCTCTTGTTAAAAGAGCTGGTTTTATTAGCTATATTGGACAATTACTATTTTCTTGGTCAGGTGCCATGACTGAGGTTGCCTTTCTACAGGGATAACTTATGTTATCTGCTTTTAATTGAAACTTTGGCTTAATAATTTAATAGTTTAAGTGAATACGATTACTATATTTGAAATAAAAAGTGTTTTAATTTTGTTTCCAAATTAAACTTCATGCCATAATAAGTACTTTTAATAATAAACTGTATTGGATTAATTATGCACATAGTAGAGTGGCTTATATAATATTGTTCAGGATTTACCTCTCTTATGTTCAAGTATTTTGTAACCATTTTCTTCATTAACATGAATGAAGTTGCAACAATAATGATACAGGGTCTGACATTTTACAAAGTGCATTCTGAGGTTTCCAGGCATAAGAGAAAAAGCATGGACTACAAGTAGAAGGTTTTATTCATCCAGAAGATACATTTTTTTTTAATTTTTATTTTTTATTTATTTATTAGAGAGAGAGACTGAGAATGAGAGGAGAGAAGGTCAGAGGGAGAAGCAGACCTCCCGCAGAGCCGGAGTCCGATATGGGACTCGATCCCGGGACTCCGGGATCATGACCTGAGCCGAAGGCAGTCGCTCAACCAACTGAGCCACCCAGGCGCCCCCCAAGTAGAAGGTTTTAGAACTAAGTTTAATTTCCTTCTCTGCACTTATTTGCTCTGTGATTTGCAACATTTTAATTTCTACGAACCTTAGTATCCTTTTCTACATAATGAATACAAGTCCTTACCTCACCTAGCATTATCTGAATTAAATGGGTTAATAGGCAGTTCATCAGTGGTCTCATCTGTTGTCTTTTGAAGATACTATTTCATTTGAATGAGATAATTTTGAAAGATGAGTGTTTCAGTCAACTGCTTTAATGCACAATCCTCAAATCTTAGTATATTACCACAAGTATGTGCCAAATGTATCAGCAGCTGTGGACTGTCTGATGCAATTCCATGATTCTTCTCTTTCTGGGACCCAGGCTCAAGGGTTGGCCACTATTTGGGTTAGTCATTCTCATGAAGTGAGAAAAGCAAGAGACAGAACCAAACTTCTGCTTCAACATGGCTTTATGGCCCGCCTGCGCACATGCCATTGGCCAGAACAGGTCACATAACAGAGCCTAATAGTTGTGCAGAAATGTGCACTGTGACTACAAAGGTCCTTGAAAGCAGACTTCAATATGTCTATGGGGCGGAGAAGGGGAAACCATGATTAGAAATTATGTAACATGCCTCAGAGCTACTACCAATGGGGGGATACTCTGTAGTAATGTCCTTCTTCAGAAAGTTCTCAAGTCAGATGATGGTGGTAACTGATAACCTAGCCTTCCAACATAACCCAAAATGAAGTAAAAAGCAATAATAATATTTTAAACCAAACTATTAGACAATTTATATCCATGCAAAGCTTTATAAAGTCTATTTTTTTTGCATGCGAATGTGTTACATTTTAGAGGAACATGCATATTAAATTTATGCATGTGTAATTTATAGGTGAACTAGTTAAATTATGAACTTATTCGTAGATCTGTTAAGATCAAATGAGAAACATATCTATCTGTGAGCTGGAAAAAGGCTCTTCCCCACATACAAAGAACAGCTTGTTTAGAGTTTAAAAATATAATAAGGTTAACTTTTATATTGAGTTGAAAAAAGACTAAGTTACAGATAAATTGAGTTACTAGAGTGGTTTCACTTTTTAAAACTGAATTAAGGGCTTTGAAATTAATTTATTTTTGAACAAAATGTGCTCAATATAAGTTTTATTAATTTGTCTTTGGACTGATTCTTTTGAATGAAAAACAAACTTATTTTAAAACTTTATTTTTCACATTTATAGCCCTGTATCAAACTTTTCTCTGCAATAAACATGAATTATACACCACTTGTAGGTAGAAGTCCCATCTGTACATTGATTCACAGTGCATGCTCTATTATTACAGGACGCACTAACTGCTCCAAGCCAATTACTAACCTAAGAAATTTAATTCATTTTCATCTTTAATTATATGCTTTTTTAAATGGTAAGAGAATAATCTTAAATTATATAGCATCAATATCCCATTTTAATGGGAAACATTCCAGACAAGTAGAGATACTTCCTTATATATCTATTTCTTCAACTTAAAAAAAAAAATAAAAGTATAAAAAAATAAAAAAAATAAAAGTATAAAATGACAAATAATTTGATTTGAAGATTGAATCATTAAGAATTATGAATGGAGGCTGATACCTTAAGGGTGCAGTGGTTAAGAGCAGGGGCCCTGCGTCAGACAGATCTGGCTTATTTCTAATCTTACTCCACAACTTTCCCAATTTGTGTTTGGGGAAGTTGCATAGTCTTTAATACACTTTATTTTTCTTCATCTGAAAAATGGGATAGTGATAGAGTTGCTCTGATCATTAAATTATAACTAATGTGCCTAGCAGATAGTGTTCTTCATTAAAGCATAGCTTTCATGTTATGCAACATTCTAGAGATTACATGATATTCAAATATATAGATTACTGACAAAGAATCACTAATATACACATATAAGATGCCTAAATATATTTTTAATACATAAATGAAAGGATATTATTGAATACCTACTTTATTCTGAGCACTGTGGTAGCCACTGGGCATACAGAGATGTGCCAAAACAGGAATGGTTCCTAGCTTAATGGAGGCAGTAGGAGTTAGAGTGCTCTATAATAAACTTATACCATAGACCATTGCAATATAATGATTTAACATTTTTGGGTACTCCTCACAGGATTATACTGTACAAAACTCATAGATATTGCTGGGGAACCATGAATTTTGTTAACTTTTAAGACTGCTAAGTGGAAATGAGTCGCTGAGCTAGTGAATGAGTCTAGGCCTATGTCAAGCACATGCTTCAGTTTGTTTTATTTTGCAATTTTAGCTAAGTGCTGGGTGATTGCTACTATACTAGTAGTTAATGCAGTGTAGTGTTAGCATAATGATATAACGCAAGGGTACATGCATCTATTCTGTGTAACAATTTCCCCCTTAACTGTAGCAGCTTAAAGCAACAATATTTATTTTTATTGCTGTTGTTGTTATTATTTCACCCAGTGTCTGTGAGTTAAGTCGGAGCTACTTAACTGTGTCAGCTTCTCTTAAGGGGTTTTAGTGAGGTGTCAACTAGAGCTGAAGGCTCAACTAGAATTGGGGGATTCACTAACTAGGTGCGTTCAAGTGGCTAGCAAGTTACCCCCGATTGTAGGAGGGAGGCCTCAATTCCTTGAAAGGTGGACCACTACCTAGGGAAGCTTGATGTCTTCGCACGGTGGCAGCTGGCTTCCCCCAGAGTAAGTGATCCCAAGGGGCTTAAGGCAGAAGCCACATAGACCTTTATAACTTAATCTTAGAAGTCACACTCCCATAATTTATGCAATGCCTCATGATTACAAATGTCACCTGTATGCAATGAAGAAGGTGACTAAGTAGGTGAATGAATAAAAGGAGGTGAGAATAATTGGGGCCCATCTTAGAGCCTGGCTAAAGGAGTTAAAATAAAAACAAGAGTTACATGTTTATAGAGCACTGAGATAAACTGGAAGAATTTGAAGGTATACAAGTGAGGTTTGGTGAAAATATTTATTTTTTTATATATTATATAATTTTGGTTAGATTTATAAAAGTAATATGACAGATATGGAATATTGAATTGGGTAAAATGTTTAAATAAAATCTATTTATTTATTAATAAGAATCTTGAATTTTCTTTGAGGGCAAAATTATTTAAAAACTAGTTTTATGCTTGAAATGGTTACATGGAATTTGTGATCAAGCCTTTTTTATGATGATCTCTTCAAATTCTTGATTGGCATCTTTAATAAGAAACTTCATTTACACAAGTAGATACTAAAAGAATTAAAATCGTTTTATACCCATTTGGAATTTATATAAAATTATGTTTTCAGATTATAACAGGTCTTTCTTTTCAATTTATTGTGATAATGTGAATGATTTCAAATTTAATCATGTTTTTTCTATGTCAAGTGTTTCAAAGTAATGATGAAACCCTAATTTATGAAATACACTGTGTTATTGGATTAGGGGTCCTTCAACAAGCTTCGATGCCTATTAAAAAAGGAAAAAATAAAAAAGGCAAATGCCTCTACAAAACACATCAGAAGACAGATAAACAAATTAATATTCATGAGGACTTAGATTTCAGGCTGCTGCCTGGAATCATGTACATCAGGAGTCCTGCTTGCCATCCCCATGCACAGTTCTCTTTTCAGATTGCCCTTTTTCTATGCAGCAAGCTTTGTAAAAAAGTTGATAGTGTCCTTTGTCCAGATGGAAAGATCCACATTGGTAGCCAGCCAGCTGTTGAGGTAGTTGCCCAGGTGGTAGGTCATGTCCTTGACCAAGCATATCATGGAGGAGCAGTTGGTGTTGGATATTGTTCACCATTTTCACTGCCAGTCAGGACCATCATGGGCTTAATGATTTTACCCAATATATATCCTCTCAGGACCACCTTCTATAGATGCCTAGACTATACTCACAAGTGGAGGTGACCATCCCAGTGGCTCTGTCCAATTAGATGTTGATTGGCTTTAATTCTACCCCCCACCAAGTACATGGGATTCCTATCCCTTGCCAAAATTATAACTCACTCATAGCATAGGAGTAACATATTTTAAGAGTCTGATAAATGAATTTGATCCTATAATCTAATCCTGGTGTCTTTGAAGTTGAGAAAGCATCTCAAACTTTTCAGTAATACTTAGTGAATTTTATGAATGAAATTTAATAGTAATGTACGCTGATTTGGGTATTTGTGGATATACTAAGATGTGCTTCTTGAAAATACTTTATGCAGTGTTTATCTACCTTAGCCGATCACGAAACTCATCTGGGAAGGTTTGTTTGTATGATTTAAAAATAATGATGATTAGGCATTGTTGGTTATTACCCTTGCAATAGCAATATCAGTAATTGAATTTAAAAATCCAGGATTACTTCAGCACCAAAATTCAGGAGCACCAAAAATGGCATCGGAATATTTACTGGTACTCTGGGTTTCTCTCTACTGGCTCTATGTATAGGCACCAGCAGGCTTACTTCCTATCTTCATCCTATCCTTAGCATATAGAGGTTGCCTCTTTTCTAACAGCTCTAACAAAGGGCTCGGTATTGAATCTCATTTTCCTGTTGCTAAGCCAGGCAGTATGGTCAGAGAAGAGGATTGCTCTAGCCAGAACTGTGTCATATGCTTACTCATGTAATGAAGGGTATAGAGCCAACTTCATTCAAACATCGCTGAGATATAGGAGAGGCTGGATTCCTCAAAGGAAAAATGAGATGCTATAATCAGAAGGGGAAATAGACACTTGGCAACCCTTTTGCTCTCCCCACTCCCAAAGACATTATATCTGCTAACCTGAATTTCAAATGAGTTGGGCTTTGAATTTTTATTTTGGGAGCGTTCCCCAGGAATTTAGGAAGCACCATTTTGCTGTATATTACAGCCTTTTCATTTTGAGATAGATAGGATAACAGAAAACTAATTGAGTCATCAATCCTTACTGAAACTTGGTAGATACCCTGAGCTTCAAAGTCATACCAATTAGATCACCAGGAAATGTGTGAAGAACATCTCTATTTGCTAGGAACTGCAGTCTAAGAAATCCATAGTGTCACTCAGTGTGAATGGCCGTGGATAAATTCCGCTTAATATCAATTCTTGATGAGTTTCCTTCCATCAGACCATAGAGATTGCTTAACCATTTATCACTATCTTTTTACTCTGGAGGCAAGGAAGCTCAAAGGAAAAGGTATTGTTTTGCTATAGAAATAATAGTATTTGTGATCATTATTTCTTTTCTACTTTCCTCATGACTTTTTTAGTGCTTGATTTTACAATAATAATATGAACCACACTAAATCCTATTGGAAGGAGAAGTTAGAAGAAAATCCTTAATTTTCATAATTAGAAAAAAATTTTATGAAATTTTAATATTACGTAAAGCCATATATATACATATATATATATAGTGTGTGTGTGTGTGAATATACATGTATGTGTGCTTGTATATATAGATCTGAAAGAACATGAGATGTACAGATTTGAGTTTACAAACTTGAAGTATTTTTAATGAATTAAGTTAAACAAGCACTATCTAGCACCTACTGTGTGTTATGATCTGAGGGAAATACAATAGAAAAGAGGGGACTTTCCTTCAAAGCCTTGACAAATAATACTGTTAAGACATGTAAATAACTTCAAACAGGACAGAATATCTCAAGTATAAGAAGGTTTGTTTGTTAAGAGTAAGAAACTTTGACAGACAACTTGATAGAGCTAAGTTGACTATTATTTCTGGATAGATTGAATATACTGGTCAGAGGTATTTTTACTTGTGTCTCCAGCTTACAGTAAATTTCTCAAATAATTAGCGCAGTGAAGCTGATGAAGATAAAGCTCAGAACTGGGGCAGGTTTTGGGAAAGGTTCTCAACTTTCTGTTCTGCCATTTAACAGCTGCTATGTGTCCCTCATCCACTTACTTTGGCATTTTATGTTTCTGTTTCCCCATCAATCAAATGGAAATGAAGGCTGTCTCTAACCTACGTGGTGGTTGCAAAGATAAAATGGCACAGTTTATACAAAGCAATAGAAATACTAATACAAATATTAACTCTTGATATTACTAGTCTTGGAGATCTCTGCAATCTCAACATTTCTGTAGCAGATATTTATCCTTCAAAATAGAAATAGTATCTGTCATATTGCCAACTAACAAAGATTCGGATAGGTCAATGAGCAAGTATGTCTCAATATTTGGAATAGTTCAAGGTCTCTAAGCACAGATTATCTCATGCTCTCATTACTCTCCCAGTTCCTAGTAACACCTGTGCCTAGAAGTAACTTCATGGCCTAAAATGAAAAGTTTTGGATTATCAACTTCTGTCTGAGTTTTCTCTGCCCTGAAAAACTTGGCTTGTATGTCCCACTTAACAGAAATTTTGATATAATTATGAAATAATTTTACATTATCTGATGCCCCACAAAAAGTTCAGGTTCATTCATGGGTTATTCCTTTCTTGAAACTGAAAACTGTTTTTATATACAGTAGTTAGCAGTGGCTTCAAATTAAATCCAAACTGAACTTGCACAAAGGTTTGACAGATTTGAATATTGGGATATAGGCCTTATACCCATTAACTGACTGTTGATGTCAAGCAGATTTGGTACTTTGCTCAATTGCCCTTGCAGAATGAGAAATACAAGAATTGTCCAGAACATTCCTCTCTTCCTGTCCCACATTGAAATGAAAGTAAATGATAATCTTTTCCAAGTGAAAAGTCCAGCATGTCACAAGGAAATGAAAGATGGTACAGACTTGTTAGCAAGATGATACAGTGTTCATTTGGAGATGTCTTTAAATAGCAATTCGAATGCAATTTTTAAGAAGTAAGTATACAGCACTTATCTATAGCTATTTCTTGACCTTTTTATTGGGATCACTTACAATAGATGGATTCTCTCCTTATGACAAGGTGCCTCTTTGATCGGAAAGAATTATAAAGCTGAATTGACTCTGAAGCATCTGTGAAATATCTGGAGCATCAGTGGGTGTTGTCTTTCCAATTGTCTGTTGTCTTTATCAAGGATGTTTATTATTGAGGATCCAAGCTCATCCTTTGCTTAGGGCTTGGTCCTTAAGGAAATTATGTAGTTAATTTGGTTCTAAGCAAACAGTCATAACTAATGGGGACTCTGATGACAACTCACATCATCTTGGGAGACCTGTGGACACTTACTGCAGTATTTATAATTACTACATGGTGGATTTTGTTTCTCCAATACAAGTTTATATCTAAAATTTTAAGTGATGCATTTAGTTATTTTTACCTCATTTTAGGGCTGGAGGTATACTTCAGAGCTTGAGTAGGCTTACCTAAAAATCTCCTCTATGGTCTTAGTCTTCCCTTCCTCTTCTTGTTGTCCCTCCTTCCCTCTCCACCCTTCTTTTTCTTTCCTTCCTTTTTGCTTGCAGTGAGTTTAGAACCAGTGAATAATATTCAGATTATGTTTCTGCTGAATATTAATACTATGAATTTAAATAAAACACCTCACTTATCTGAAACTTAGCTTTTCTTATCTGAAAAATGCAAGTGATAATAATGACTATCTCAGAAAATTTGTGTGAGAATTGGATGAAATAATGAATGTGAAAGGATCTTCTCCAAAATTATAAGTTTTTCTTATTAGGATCTAGTGACTTCTTTAAAGAAATAATTTTAATTTTTCTTAATTCTTGTGTCATGAGGACCTTTGTTGATCCCAAGGCAAATAGATACTGCTTTATTCAGTTAAACCAGTTTCCTATTATTCTATGCTCAGAAAAAAAACACCTGGAGCCTAAACTCCACTTTATCCTTACCTCTGTTTTATTAAGGTTTATTATGTCATCTGATAATAGGATCTGTATCACCATATATTCATCATTTTGATGACATGTATTGAGTATTTACTATGTATTAAACATTAAACTACATAGTACAATTAATTCGTCCACAACTATGACACAGAACTATAAACAAACTCCCTTTAGAAATGAGGAAATTGGAGTTTTGGGAATTGTCCAAGGTCATAGAGGTGGTTAAGTGACAGAGTATATTCCATCTCCAGTTCTGTTTGCCTGATCCTGTGCACACTGTCTGCGTTAGTGGTTAAAATGATTGTCATCTCTTTGACACTGTGTGTTGAGTAGTCATAAGAGAAAGAGTTCTTAACCAGCAATCCATGGCCATCTAGGAGATCCTTTGAATAGGCTTTGGAGTCTGAGAAATGCAACATGGAGTCTGGAATTAAATGCAACATGTAGTTGGTGAATAGTGTACAGTTTCTCAAATTGGATTCCAAAATGCCAGGACCCAAGAAGATAGTCTAAATTACATCTGGCAACTTTCATTTTTGTCAAATGGACCCTTTCTCTAGACTCAGCATTAAAAGCAATTTGTTTTCCAGCTACACCTATAATCCTAGCTTGAGGCAAGGAGCAGCAACTATCCCTCAAGTCTCAGTCCTCTTTGTAGGGAATTTGTTGGGCAAGACTATGGGTATTTGAGACCATGGAACTTACAGAAAATGCAAACGCATTTTCCTTGTGAAATTGAACATTCAGGAAAATGATTGTAGAAGCAGAGTCAGGGGGAGAAGGGTCTTCCAGATCCTTCAGATCGTATTCTTGATACGATCAAGAAAAGAATACTGCAGTGGATAACGTCAAGACTTGGAGTGCTTAGAATGTCAAGTCAGATTTCTTAGCTTGGCATCCTGTTTCCCTTTGGGTTAACTCTACAGTTTATGAAGGTTTTAACCTTCAAAGACTAAGTTCTCTTATGTGGCAAAAATGTTAGGGAAGAATGGATAATCACCATAATTAATTTGTAGGATTGTTATGTGAATTAAATGAGATAATCCATACACATGGCTAGAATGGTACCTGGCACATATATTAACATTATCAATGATAATAATTATATTATTATTAATGGGCATAATTGAAACCCCGTACATAAAAGAGCTATTAATAAATAGAGGAAAATAACCTTTATTACCATTAGTTTATTGATATGTCTCTGATGTTTTTAGTGCCAGGTTTTCTCTTTAGAAGCATTTATAAGTTGTTTCATTAAATACCTTAATTTTAAAATGAGTGTTTTATATTTCTTTGGTAATATGTGACCACCATGAAGTGCTTTTGGGCCATTTTTAGTCTTTGCATGCTGCCCCCTTCCAGTTTAATGTGGAGAACAAAGCCAGAGTAATTATCTCCTATTTTTCATTTACATAGCTATCACTCAATGCCGGTGGTTTTAGCTGGGCAAAATCTGCTTTATCTAAAATGGAATCCATTTAATAACACCAAGAACTTATTCTTATAATTGACTAACAAGTGAAAGCAAACCTGGAAACAACAACAAAAAAAGGCAGAGTTACCTCTATTGAGAGCCATGTGTATGGTGATGGTCCCTCTCTTCATTCCTAAAGGAATTAAAAAGAGATTTCAAAATGTTAAGTGAATTTGTAATAGAAACAGTGGGAAAGGTATCATTTTAGATGTGAGCTTCTACAAGAGCCTTAGGAAATAGCATATCAGCCATTTGGGTGTATACGGTTCATTTTTATTCTGTCTTTTGTCTTGCAAATGAAGGTTCCTAGAAGAGAACTTTCCTCTAAGATAAACTTCAGAATTAATCTTCGAAGGAGGTTAAACTGCTGAATCAGATTAACCCTGCCTCTGAGTTGTTACTTGGGCTGCATGTTCTTTCCCTGCCACTAGAGTACTTGGTTTCCGACCTGGTGCTGCTGCAGAGAAGCCTAGTTTCCCCAGAGGTCACATGCACTGAGTGAGTGCACAGGAGAACACTGTACATGAATGAAGCTAGTTAAATAAAGACAGTAGAAAATAGAGTGGGCTATGGTCAGCATAAGGTAAGCATGGCTTATCTACAGAAGAGGTCCCAGCTCTCAGTGCTCAGTGACAATTCCTTGTTGCCTGATAACTTGGATATTTTAAGATGATTTGAAAACCCGGGGTTTTATCTGAAATCTCCTAATTAAAAAAAATGTTCATTATATATCAAACACAAATAAAGGCAGAAGATAGCTTTTAATACTTGTTTTTTTATTAAAAAATAAAAAAGTTTTTATTAAAAAAGTTTTATTAAAGTCATGATTGTTTTTAATAGTTAAAATACTTGGGCACCCAGATGGCTCAGTTGTTAAGTGTCTGCCTTTGGCTCAGGTCATGATCCCAGCACCCTGGGATCTAGCCCCACAGGGTTCCCTGCTCAGCAGGAAGCTTGCTTCTCCCTCTTCCACTCCCCCTGCTTGTGATCCCTCTCTAGCTGTGTCTTTGTCAAATAAATAAAATCTTAAAAAAATATATAGTTAGTGTTTACGTTCCGATAGTGTCATAATTTTCCTGAATGTTTTAAGTACTTACCTATTTTTATTTCTTCGTCTCATCTAAGAGTTTATTTTCACTGACAGCTAAGTAAAAGTAAGACATTGTAATTAGTTGCTATGTCTTTTAAGTATTTTATTTGTTCATCTAGTAATATGTCCTTCCTTTTTCTTATTTTTTATTTTTTATTGTAAAGAATTTGTAGAAGAAACTTACTTATTTTTCTGGTGTAGTTTTCCACAATTTGGATTTTGTTCTTTGTGGTATTAATATATCTATTCCTTCCTTGAATTTTGAGTATATTTATTAGTATATATAAAGGTTTAAACAGATTCTGGTAGTTTGTTTCAAGATTATGTGTAACCATTATGCTTTTGTGTATTCCCAGTTAGATGCATGAGTTCTAGATACCTGCCTTTTAGTAATGTTATATCTCTTAGTAATCAATGCCTACATCTATTAATTTACTAAGGGATTAAAATAAACAGACAAAAACTCTAGGTACTATCATCAGTCTATGACTGCTCTAGAATTTTTTGCCTACCTTGAACTTGGAGAGTAGGTACAGTTTAGCTAAGTGTGATTAAATCAGCAAAATTAGCATATCTTTAAAACACTTAACATTAGTCAAGGTTTTACATTATTTACTATGTTCTACCTCAAGTCATTTATCATATATTTAGTGAATACTAACCTGTCTTCTTGCCTTAATTATAAGCTTCTTAACGAAAGGATCTGTACTATGTTCAACCATTGTATCCCCAACATCTAGAAGTGATACAAAACACATCATAGATTCTTGATAAATATTTGATGGGTAGATGGATGGTTATGATAGTGAATGAGTGATTCAATGAATAAATGGAGTAATACATGCTGTTCCAGGCACTGTGCTTTCGGTCTATTAGAGAACACAGATAAGTAAATTATATCCATTATCTATGGCTGCACAAAAAATTAACATAGAAACTTTTAGCACTCTAAAACAAGAAAAAAAATATTATCTTATAGTTTCTATGGGTAAGGGATTCAGGAGAAGCTTAAGTGGCTTCCAGCTTAGGGCGTATCAGAAGGTTGCAGTTAAGCTGTTGTTTGGGGCTATATTCATCTGGATTTTGGATGGGAGCCAGAGGATACCTTTGCAACATGGCTCCCTTATGTGTTGGTTGGCAGATATCATCATTTCCCTGCCAGCTGTTGCGAGGGGCCCTCTGTTCCTTGACATGTGGACCTTTCCATATAGCTGCTTGAGTGTCTTCCCAACATGGTGGCTGACTTCTCCCAGAGTGAATGATTAAGAGAAAGCAAGAAGGAGGCCATAGTGCCTTTCTATGAATTAATCTCAGAAGTCACACACTTTCACTTTTGCCTTATTCTGTTCATTAGAAACAAGTCACTAATTCCAGTCCACACTCAACAATTAGGCTACATCTTTTAAAGAAGTGCCAAATGATGTTTGGACATTTTTTAAACCACCACAAATAATGATTACCATGATGTATAAGAAAAGCTATCATAGAGAGATGTCCAAAGTGATTTAGAATCATTGAGAGGCCACAGCAGAAGAATAAGCAATGAAATAAGAGTTTGGAAATCTGAGTCGAAATCCTGGCTAACTCTGTTGCAAGCTAAGCAGGTAGCTTTGGGCAAGTTATTATTATTATTATTATCCTCCTCTGTGTCACACTTTTGGTAACTGAAAAAAAGTTTGGAATTGAACTTGACTATAACAATAATGAAATGAAGTAACATTTATCAGGTACATATTGAGGTAGGAAACACTTTCGGATTCAAGCCAGTGTCCAAGAAAGAATTCTTGAGACATCTTTGGTGCAAAAAAGGTGATTTTATTAAAGAATGGGGACAGGACCCTTGAGCAGAAAGAGCTGCACTGGGGTCAGCAGGGGTGGCCCATTATATACTTTTAAGTGAGGAGGGGGTTAGAGATAGTATAAGTCTCTGAGGAATTTTGGAAGCAAAGTTTCCAGGACCTTGGGGCGGGGGGTGGCTAGCTATTATTGGGAAAAGGTCATTTATTACTGTCTAATGAAGCCTTAGTTATGAGACCCTTCAGATGTATATCGGTGGACCATATGCTTAGGAAATGATTGCTAACATGTATCTTAGGGGGTTAAAGATAAAGGACATTTCTAAAGGAATTTTTATGTGTTAAAGTAGACTTACAGGATCCTGGGCATTGGGCTAAGTTTGCCTCTTCCCTTAGAAAAGTATTAAAATCAAGGCAGTTGAGTCTTTAGAAGAATGTTAAATCTGCCTGTTTCAAGGACTTGTAAATGAGTTGTAGGTAGTAAGGGAATTTAATGATTTTTTTTCTACTTTTGTTTCCCACCTCACATACTAGAGCACTGAAATTCTAAGTGCTATAGATGAAGTACCTCTTTCAGTAATCATGGTAACCACTACTGTTCTGTTTAAGAGATGAGGAAATGCAGCCTGGGGAGATTGAGTAACTTGGCCTAGATCACCCACTAGTAGAGACAGAATTCAGACTCCAGCAGTTTGGATTTCAGTTTATACCCTGGACTTCAAACACTGCCTCTTGATTTGTTGTTTGTGGCCTCATAGCATCAGCATCATTTTTAGGAGCTTGTTGGAAAAGCAGAATCTCAAGCCATATATTCCAGACCTACTGAAGTAGTGCCTGCATTTCTAACAAGAGCCCCCACTGATTCAGATGCACGTTAAAATTTGAGAAGCATTTCTTAAAAGGACTATGCTATTGATATCTCTAAGGAAACTTACAGCCATAAAAATAACTCTAAATTCTGTACATATAATAACCATGTGGAAGATATGTACATAAAAGAAAATGAGACTTTTAACTTGTTACTATAGTGAGATTGTTGGTGTTAGTTAACACATCCCTCCTTTCCTGACAATTTTCAGCAAAATTAAGAGGAACCATTTGGGGATGCCTGAGTGGCACAATTGGTTAAGTGTCCTATTGGTTTTGGTTCAAGTCTGATCTCTGGGTTGTGAGATCGAGCCCCACTTTGGCCTCCATGTTCAATGCAGAATCTGCTTGGGTTTCTCTCTTCCTCTCCCTCTGCCACTTCCCAATGCATGAGTGCACACACTTTCTCTCTCAAATAAATAAGTAATCTTTTTTTTTAAAGAAGAACCATTCAGAGTTTATAAAGAGGGAGCATTTTGATATTGTACTTTTATTAATTATAATAATTAACAATACAGGGACTTAGGACAGTTTTCTCGATACCCAAGAGAGAATGAAATGTTAAGTCGACTGAGTATCACTCCAACAAGTGGCAAGTCTATTTTGCTAATCAATATTGAATGAAATCATACAGGACTTGAGGAAAATTTCATCACCTTCGGTACTCAAAAGCAACTATGTAGAAGATAATGCTACTCCTATAATCTGTCATTAATAGTCACATTTCCTCTAATCTGAAGTAGGTAAGATGCGCTGTCTAGACAGACTTTTCTAGTGATTCTCCACCTGCTACACATTGTAATCACATGGGAAGTTCCTGAAACAATACCGATGCCTAGGCCTCTTCCCCAGCAATCCTTACTTACTTGGTCTTCGGTGAGGCTCCATTACCGGAAGTTTTTAAAAACCCATCCACATAGGTCTAATTTAAAATCCGAGTTGAGAACCATTGACCTAGAGAATTTCTGTGAGTTCTAACCTGTCTTTGTATGTCTTGCTTGTTCAGTTAGTGCTAGCTGAGTGAGTGCCAGCATAAGTGGAGATATAACGAAAAGTTACATAATAACATCTTATCTATTGTCCTACTGGAGTTACTGGTTAGGTCTTTAGGTTGCAATAGCTTAATCACATACAAGCTTAATAGATGCGAGGGGGAATTTTCTGTAAGAATTTGAGGTAGATTTGATGACACTTGGTAGTGTCATCACCAAGGTGATGACAGTGCTGTCCAAGAGAAATGTGAAACACATATCTGATTTTAATTTCTAGTAGTACTTTTTATAAACAATAAATAAATAAATATAGGCAAGATTTTAATTTCAATAATGTATTTTATTTAAGATGAAAGAAAAAAGAAAAACTTCACTTTTTCCATATTTCTATGCCTTTCTCAATACATTGGATATCAGATGTTTGTGGAATTTTCCCATGTCAAGCACTTTTCCAACACATTAAGTACCTTGAGTTTAATGTGTAGACCCCACAGATTAAGGGCTCAAGCCCACTAGTCTGCTCCCCCATGTACACACACTGAGATGCCATTCAGAATCCACATTGCTATCTGTGCTTCTGACCTCAGGTTATAAATCAGAGGCTACCAAAACCTCTCCTCAGGTTTGGCAATTTGTTAGAATAGCTCAACCAAACTCAGGAAAAAAAAAATTTACTTACTAGATTATCAGTTGATTAAAAAATGGTGTAACTCAGAAACAGCTAGATGCAAAGGAAGCCTAGAGCAAGGTATAGGGAAAGGGTGTGGTGCTTCTGTGCCCTCTCCACGCAGGCTGCCATTCTAACCTCCATGTGTTTACTAACCTGGAAACTCTCTAAACCCTTGTAGCTGAGGGATTTTTATGGAGGCTTCGTTACACAGGTATGATTGATAAAATTGAACCCAATCTGCAGCGCATCTCCCTGCCCAGGAGACTGGGGAAAAGGGGAGGGAGGCCGAAATTTCCAACCCTCTAATTAGGTGGTTGTTTCCCCTGGCAACCAGCCCCCTTTGGAAGCTCTCCAGAGTCACCTCACTAACAGAAACTCCATTGTAGTTAAAAGAGGCTCATTGTGAATAACAAAAAACACACACCTTTCGCCTTAATCATTCTTATCACTTTGAAAATACCAAGGTTTTTAGGAGCTCTGTGTCAGGAATGGGGATGAAGATCAAATATATGTTTGTTAATTATATAAATCACAATATCACAACTGAATTTATTCAAAATTTACTTTATACATGTAATCAACACAATTAATTAGTTAAGAAGATATTTGGATTTTTTTAATACAGAGGCTATGAAATCAAATGTGTATTTTGTAGTCATAGTACAACTAAATTCAGACTAGCAAATGTTTCCTGTCAGTTCATTTGGGAAATAATACCAGAGAGTTGGAATAAGGGAAAGAGTAGAGTTACAGAGAAGGGGGCAGAGATGTATTACCATCATGGCCACCCCTACAGGTGTTTGGCTTTTGACATCTTCTCAGGAGTCTTATTAAATATATCTGAGAACTGTTAGCTTGTTTGAAAAACAAAGTTTGATCAATCACTCTTTGGACAAGGGTGGCCCCACAGCTCTATGAGCCCCACATTTCTGTGTTGTCAATGCCTGTAGGCCAAGCAGGTTCTGATGTAGGAAACGTTGGGGTCCTGAGGGGTGGCCCATTATATACTTTCAAGTTGGGAGGGGGTTAGGAATAGCACAAGCCTCCAAGTAATTTTGGAAGCAAGGTTTCCAGGACTTTGATGGGGCCAACTGTTGTTAGGAAGAGGTCATTTATTATTGCTTAGTAAAAACTCAATGCTGAGACTCTTCAGATGTACATCAGTGGGTCATATGCTTGGGACATGATTGCCAATATGTATCTTGGGGAGGGGGAGAGATAAAGAAAGTTTCCAAATGAATTTTCATGTTAAAATGAAATAGACTTACAGCATCCTGGGGGTCAGGCTAAGATTGTTTTTTGCCCTTAGCGAAGTATTAACATGGACTCAGCAGAATTCCTTGAGAAACGTCACTCTGCCAGTTTCATGGACTTGTCAGTGAGCTGTAAGTAGTAAGGAAATTAAATTTTTCTTTTGCCTTTGTTTCCCACCTCAGGTTCCATCAGGTTCCTGAGGTAGGTAGAGACCTGCAGCAGGGGTTGGAGTGAGGGTGGGGCTGAGAGGAGCTGAGTGGCACCAGAGATGTCCTACATGCTGGATAATACCAAATCCACAGAAAGTTGATAGTGTTGCTTAAAAATAAATTCCGTGAATTTAAAATTGTTTAAAAGTGTTGTGTGACTTGCCATAAGTTCTGATATATTACATTCCCATGTATTGTGATATTTTCAAGAGCATTCTATAGCATATAGCATTGAGAATGTTTGTTTGTCCAAGTGTAACTGAACCAAAGTGAGTTTGCTCTTTGGTGAGTCAGAAACTGCACCAGGTTAAGTTGTCCCACAAAAAAACTTTTAACTGTAGCAAATAAGGAACTCATGGGAATGGCTTCCAAAGCCAGCTGAGAGAAGGTGAATGGATTCCTTTTGTTTAGGGTTAGGATGAATATTTAGATCAGAAAGCCTTGTCAGTAAGTGTAGACATGGGCATAAGGTCACAGGTACGCCTTAAGGAAACAGGCCTTTGCATACACAATATGTTATGTAAATAAGGCTGAGGCTCATCCTTGGGTGAAGATTTTAGTATTATAATGAGGTAAAAGTGATTGTAGGTCATTCCAGAGACCAGATCACAGTCCATCTGCAGAGGCATAAATCAGGTTTAGCTCAAAGAGTCTGGGTGGTTTGAGCCAATAGATGGGCTTGTGAAGACAGTTACCATCACATCACCTGAACAGTGGTTTTGGGTTTCATTTACTTAAGAGGAAATCCAGAAAGGAGAGCTTAGGGAAAAATGTAAGACAAAGGTTAATGAGTACAGGCAAGTAGGCAGTAAAGGCCAGATCTTGGGGTCTAGCTGGTGAAACAAGGAATACTTTTGGTGAGATGTATCTCATAAGACGAGTGCATCATGAATCACATTTTACAGAGAGATGCTGTACCCAAAGTGTGTTTCATGGACCATCCGCCTCCACATGCAGTTATGTACATTGACTAAAAGCCACTGGACACATACAAGGGAGATAGAGAATTCATCAACTGAAAGGCCATACCCAGAAGTTTTTGGAATGCAGAATCCCAGGCCCACCTCAGACTCACTGAGAATCTTTATTTTAACAAGGTGGCCAGCAATCCATAAGTACACTAAAATTTCAAAAACAATGCACTGCACCAGGATGTAATCAATTAATTGTTTGTTCAAGACACTTATTTGATTATTTCACTGTATAAAATAGGTATATTTCTAAAAAGCAAATTAGGACCTTCAGTCCAATGCATCACAGGAGATCTCACTATTGAGAAAAGTTTCTCAAATTGTTTATCAGACATTGGGCTTCATTGTTCAAATGCGAATTTCTGTGGTGCACCTCACACCTACTACAATCACACTGTCTGAAAGTAGGGTCAGGCACCTGAATTTTAAAGAAGCTATTTACACAATTAGCATACCCATTAAAGCTTGAAAACTACAGTTCAGAGGAATGCTACTGTGAAATCTACTACTTAAAGCCATCTTTTGTAGGCTGAATACAATACTAAAAAATCATTCCTGGGGTGCCTGGGTAGCTTAGTAGGTTAAGCTTCTGTTGGCTCAGGTCTGGATCTCATGGTCCTGGGATGGAGCCCTACCTCAGGCTCTGTGCTCAGCAGGGAGTCTGCCTCTCTCTCTCTCTCTCTCAATTAAATAAATAAAATCTTTAAAAAAAATCATCCCAAAGATCTTGTGTGTGAATATGGAATTTTATTTTATTCATGCTTTATTTATGCATTGGTTTACTTATCTAAGCTTTTTGGGTGTCTACTATGTGCAAGTCTGTTTAGATGCTGGGAAATTTATGATAAAACAAGATACTCTCTTTTGTCTAAAAATGCTCAGTCTGGTTGACAGAACATGGATTATCATTCAGTTTGATGAATGTCAGGTTACATGATGTAAAATACGTTCTCAGAGTCCAGAAGACAACTCCAGGTATGATGGTGGATGAGGCCTTTTAAGAAGAAAGGAGACCTGTTTTTAAAATACTGCATGCGAAATATTTAGAGCAGATCACTTTAATAAACCACCAGTTTGTGTGTTTCCTAGACACAATTTTTTAATGATTCATTGATAATATGACAATGAAAATAATGGCCAAATCATTATTTTAAAGCTACTAACTATATCCATTTTCCCTTTCTTCCCAAATAACTGTATGGAACTTAAGCTGATGAATTCTCTGTTTCCCCTATATGTTCACAGGGGCATTAGGACAATATATACATATATTAATGCATGTGTTTTCCAACTTACTCAATAATAAATTCCTATGAAATGCACTAGAGTAATTTCATCGTGATTGAGGAGAAGCTACTAATTTAACCTCACTTTTCTCCCCTGCAGTGGGGATAGGTGTAACCTGCTCAGAATTGTCTACTTAGTACATCAAAAAGAACATTAAGTGAATGAACTTTAAGTTACTAGACCTTTGAGTGATGGCAGTGCCTTCCTTACCTAGGAAAGGTCACTTATGTGATAATTACTAGAGGATTAAGAAGCTGAACTTCCAGAAGCACTGTGGGATGCCATTCTGAGAGCATCCCCCAACCGATCAATCCCTCGGGAGGAAGAACATTTCTGATGAATGAACTAAAGAGGTGAACCCTGCCTAGGAAATCTTAGAGCAGACCTTGACTTGAAAGGTTTTAAGACAAAGTATGTCTCAATTTCTTGTTTTCTTATCTTTTTTGTGTTTGTTAATATAGTGGACAAATATTTGTTAAGTGGCTACAATTCAGCATAGATTGTTTCTGTAACAATTGGCACCACTTGGCATTGTGACCTCAACGTTTTCAAATGCATTACAACAGTGAAGGGTTTCATAAAGGAATAAATGATATACAATACTAACTACTTAGTTAGCCAAATATAATATGACCTAAGAGAAAACTACTAAGAAGATACAAAAATAAAAGTCTGTACGGAGATTTATTTCTCTATACACTGTCCTGTCTCAGTGAGCTTCTGTCTTTTCAGGTTCCACAGAGTCCAAATCTTTCTAGGGATCCAATAAAATATTTTATTTCTTTTAAAATCAGAAGGAAAAAACTAAACTTTTAGGATACAGAAAATGTTTGAATATATATTAATATATTAATGTACATATCAATGTAGTTATAAAATATGTTATATAATAGATTTCTATTTTATTTTATTTTATTTAAATTTTTTTAATGGAGGAAGAGACCCGTGAAAGCAAAAGTGCCTTGAACCCGTGAACGTCATAATGCAGCCATGGCAGCAGAAACAGGTGGTGGGGGGGGATTTTCCCACCCTTACCCCACTAGGCATCCTGGGGATTCCTTTCCTTTTTTTGGCTTATAAACTTCCTTCTGAAGGATTGTGTGTTAGATTCTTAGAACTGCTCTACAAAGTATGCAGCTTCGGTGGCGCAAAACAACAGAAGCTTGTTCTCACAGTTTTAAGAGCTCTAAGTCTAAAATCAATGTATTGGCAGTTGATTCCTTCTGAGGGAAAACCTATTCCATGCCTCTCTTCCAGCTTCTTAGGACAATTGGTGATTCCTGCTGTCCCCTGGCTTGCAGCTCCTTTGCTTCAATCCTCTGTCATGGCATTCTCCCTATAGGTCTCTGTCCAAATTTCCTTCTTATAAGACCAATCATATTGGATTAGGACCCACCTCAATGATCTCATCTTAACCTGATTACATCTACAAAGATCCTATTTGCAAATCAGGTCATATTCACAGGTAATGGGGGTCAGGAGTTCAACATATCTTTTGGGGGGACATATTCAACCGTATAGATTATTTCTGTGGGATAATCGGAAGGGGACAAAACAAAATTTGGTGATATCCCTCCTGAGGGCGGTTAGATGCTGTGTAAAGTCTTCATAGGTACTGTTGATGAAGGAAGCCTAGCGTATTCTCTGCTGGTAAGCTGTGTGATCTAGCAAAGGGAACCCAAACCACACCTTTATCCCATGGCTGCAGGCCCAATTCCTGGCTGTACTAATTGCCTTGATAACTTCTTTTTTC
Source organism: Nasua narica (assembly GCA_028533885.1). Classification (NCBI taxonomy): domain Eukaryota; kingdom Metazoa; phylum Chordata; class Mammalia; order Carnivora; family Procyonidae; genus Nasua; species Nasua narica. The sequence goes on from CM052799.1 coordinate 42,678,646, forward strand.
CAGTATCTTTTTAATTCTGAGGAAATCATATCATCTCCTTTTGTTTCTATTAGGAGTGGTCTCTCCTCAGATTTTCTTTTTGTCTTATTTGCAACAGACCTATTCAATTCCAAGTCTAAAACTTTAGTAATGGAAAAAACTAGTTTCCTCTTAGTTAGCCTGAGAAGTTTTAATATGTAAACCCCCCCAAGAGGGAAGGGGACTATATCGCCCTCTGTGGCAAAGAAGCCATCTCAGACCCCACCAAACCAAATGCAATCTCTATGGTTCCAAGATAAGGCAAACTGACCACGTATATCCTGACATAAGCATCATGCCACAGAGGAGAGAAAAATTAGTATTTTTTTTAAGAAGGAAGATGGTGAACATAGAAAACCTCAATGAGGAGGTGGTGTTGGGACTGGGACTTAATGGACAAATAGAAGATTGCTGGGCACAGACAGATAGCTTTTGGGATAAGAGGGTAGGAAGAGCATTCCAGGTAGAGACCACAGCGTGAACAGAGACCCCAAGTGTGACAACAGGTGACATGTTCACAAAATAACCGTCCAGTGTGGCTACCAGCGTAGAGTATATGGTGGCAGAACAGGATTGAGCGTATAAAGGGCTATTTGTTAGACATCATTTTACTGGGACTCTGTGGGCAGTTACTGAAAAGCTACAACTGCCTCTGCCCCAGAAATCTCCCCACATAAAGGTGGCATTATAGTGCAGATGCTCCTGGGTAGAAGTAGGAATGTGTTAGTTTTCCACAACAGCCATAATAATCACCACAAACTCATTGGCTTTAGAACAGTATTCAATTTATTATCTTATGGTCTGACTAGCAGAAGTTGAAATGAATTTTACTGCGCTAGATCACAGTATTGACAGGGTTGTGTTTTTTTCCAGGAGGCTCTAGGAGAGAGTTTGTTTTCTTGCCTTCTCCAACTTTTGGAGGCTGCCCCACTCCTTGGCTCATGGCTCTCCCTCTCCATCGTTAAAGCCAGCCATGACCAGTCCGGTGTTTCTCATGTTGCATTACCCTGACACTCTCTTCTGCCTTCCATTTCCACTTATGAGGACCCTGGTGATAACTTTGGACGCATTAGGATCATCATCATCTCCCTTCCTCAAGGTCAGCTAATTAGTAGTCTTAAATCCATTTTTAATCTTTCCCCCTTGCCTTATAATAGACATATCTGGGTGTCAGAGGTTGTGGTTTGGACACCTTTCTGCCTACCACTAGGAGATGCTAAAATACAGACTTTGGTGCAACACATCTCTGCTGTGTGAAGAAGTTAAAGGGTAGTTCATTTCAGGTTTTAATATATAGCAGAGTGGGTGTCAGCAGTTCTCTGCTTATGCAGAGCTGGGGGCAGATCTTGAGAAATGTCTTAAGATATGACGTTCAAGTATCCCCAGAACTCTGCTCTCAATCATCTCTGTGAAGACTGGGCTGCCAACTCCCCGAGTCATGCTCCAGGGCACATGAGTATGTTTCAAAAACAGAATTATTAGAACACTTGCCTGCCCTCTTTTTCTCTCTCTTGTCTTTGCTGGTTTTTCCATTTATGGCCTTCCTATGTGTGTGTTTTGCTCTGCCTGCCTCTTATTGTAACCCTGACCTTCTGTACTTTTAGAAGCCTCCTTCCCCAAAGATCTAGTTAAAGGGGATTAGCAAATGACCATGACTGAGAGAATGACATTTGTAGTATCTGCATTTAAAAGACAAATACCCAACTTTTGTATCAACATGGACAGGACTAGAAGAGATTATGTTGAGTGAAATAAATCAAGCGGAGTCATATGGTCTCACTTACTGTGTGGAGCATAAGGAAAAACATGGGGGACATTGTGAGAGGGAAGCGGGGGGGTGAATTGGACGAAATCGCAGGGGCAATGAACCGTGAGGGACTGTGAACTCTGAGCAACAGACTGAGGGTTTTGGAGGGGAGGGAGTGGGGGGTTGGGGAGCCTGGTGGTGGGTATTGAGGAGGGCACCTATTGCATGGAGCACTGGGTGTGGTACATGAACAATGAATCTTCTAACACTGAAAAAATAAAATAAAAGTATTTGGGGAAAAAAATTAAATGCTAAAAAATAAAAAATAATAAAATGCATGTAAGAAAAAAATAATTAAAAGGCAGAACATATTCTGAATGCGATCTATCATTTAGTTACAAGTAGTAGGAGTCTCTAGCATCAGAATTACTGTACTGATGTATTTATATCCCTTCTATCTCATGACACATACCTTGCAAAGCCTTACATGGCTAAGAGAATGCAGCTAGGTTACTACCTGTGACTATTTATTATCCCCCCCCCACTCCATGACGATGACTAAATTGCAGTTTCTCTGTGCTGATCACTTACTTTATACACTAAGCAAAAGGGGGCTGAAGCAGAGGGAGTGGATCCTGGCAGTGTCATATCAGTCATATCAGAGAGCATGATGGGCCTTGCCATAACCCAGTGATTTTGGGAACATGACTCATGCAGCCTCCCTAAGACAAGCTGGGTTGCACTGTGGGCAGTGGCCAAGGTTGTTATCTATCAGGACCACCTCTAAGTTGCTAGGAATTCTGCGGCCTGTAGGACCAAGAATGATAACTCAGTGCTTGACAGATCTATGCTGTTCAGCAGAAATGCCATCATGTGAATCACTTTAGTCATTGCATTCAAAGGAGGATGACTGAATCCTGAATAGAATGCCTGTTTTAGGATTCTATCATTTATTCCTGCTTATATAGGACTCACGACATTGAAAGTCCAAGGGCTTTTCTAACACTGGGAGTTTTGTCTGCTATGTTTTTGAAAACGGGGTCAAATTTACCTTTACTAAAGTATTTGGAATATTTATCACCATGACATCCATATAAAAGAGAAACATCCTCCTAGAACTCAGGAGAAGAGAGAGAGAGAGAGAAAATGCTCATTTATGATAATGCATGCCCCGAAATTATATCCACATAAGAATAATCACTGATGATACCAACTCTGTTTTTCTCCAGGAGGTTCTCTCTTGCCCTTCATTTAGCTAGTTTAAACACCCAATGTAATCGTTGCTAATAAAGCACAATTGTTGAGTCACTACTCCCTGGCTGTACTTCTTTAGAAAATGTGGGATTTATTGTCATATTTCTGGGTTGAATTCCAAAACTGTCCAAGTTAATGTATTTGACCCCAATCTACCGTTCCAGCTGGATTTATTCTGCTCCATTATCAAACTCCTGAGTTGACTCATCTTCCCCCAACCCCTCTTAGGCTTTTCAAAACTCATTGCCTTAGTTCATACCATGGCTTCTTTCAAAAATGCCTCCACCTTTCCCATGAAGCCATTCCTGACCCCCATCATCTATCTGGTGGTGAGCTCTTTTTTTTTTTTTTTTTTTTTTAATTTTAAAAACCTCGAACCTTGTCTTCTCTACTTCCTTTCACTGGAATATAAGCCCCAGGACGTCAGAAACCGTGTCTATCTTTTTCACTGCAGTTTTCCCAGTGCCTACCAAGAATATAACAATCATAAGTGAACAGCTTACTGAATATTTGTGCCTACCTGACTCCTGGTTTATTATATCGTAACAGATACTTGTGCTTTTACTGCCCAGTGACTTTGTAAGCATCTTATAAGTGGATACCTGCCTGCTAATTTTTTGAAAAGTACAAAGTAGTTAGTTCTTTATGGATGTTTAGTAGACATTTGACAATATGTTTATAGATTGATTCAAGAACGGATTTAAAAGGCCAGGATTAAAAAACGTGCTAATTATGTTAGTTTTAAAACTTTCAGGTAACGACAACCACAGCTCAAATATAGTCAATCCATACTTCCACTTCTGGCCAAGATTGGAGTAACAGGTTCCATATTTACCCTCTTGTTTGAAACAACCATTTAAAAACAAAAAAAACAAAACATTTATGAAGTAATGTTTTTCTTTTTTATTGAAGTATAATTAACATGTAGTGTTATATTAGTTTCAGGTATAGTATATGATGATTCACCAATTCTATACATTACTCAGTGCTCATCACAATAGGTATATTCTTAATTCCCTTCAGGTATTCTCACCCATCCTCCCACCCACCTCCTCTCTGGCAACCACCAGTTAAGAGTGTTTTGGAGCACCTAGGTGGCTTAGTCAGTTAAACTTCTGACTCTTGATTTTGGCTCAGGTCATGATCTCAGGGTCCTGGGATGGAGTCCTTTGTTGGGCTCTGTGCTCAGCAGAGAGCCTGCTTGAAGATTCTCTTTCTCCCTCTCCCTCTGCCTCTGCCCCTCCCTCCACATATGATATTTGTCTTTCTCTGACTAAATTATTTGACTTAGCATTATACCATCTAGGTGCATCCATGTGGCAAGATCTCATTATTCTTTATGCCTGCATAATATATATATATATAAATATATATATATTGTATCATATCTTATATATCTATTCATCTACAGATGGGCACCAACTGGGGTGCTTCTATAATCTGGCTATTATAAATAATGCTGCAAAAAACAAAGGGGTACATCTATCTTTTCAAATTAGTGTTTTTGTTTTCTTTGGTTAAATACCCAGTAGTGGAATTACTGGACTGTATGATATTTCTACTTTTAATTTTTTGAGGAATCTCAATACTGTTTTCCACACTAGCCATACCAGCTTGCATTCCCACCAACAGTGTACCTAAGGTTCCTTTTTCTCTACATCCCTGGAAATAATACTTGTTATTTCTTGTGTTTTTTAATTTTAGCCATCCTGACAGGGGTAAGGTGATATCTCATGGTGGTTTTGATTTGCCTTTCCATGATGATTAGTGACTTTGAGCATCTTTTCATGCATCTTTTGGCCATCTGTAGGTCTTTTGCTTTTTTTTTTTTTCCTTAAGATTTATTTATTTGAGAGAGAGAGAGAAAGAAAACACAAGTAGGGGGAGGGTCAGAGGGAGAGAATATCAAGCAGACTCCCTGCTGAGCACGGAGCCCAATGTGGAGCTCCATCTCAGGACCCATGAGATCATGATCTAGCCAAAATCAAGAGTCTGATGCTCAACCAATCAAGGCACCCAGATGCCCCCTGTATGTCTTTTTAAGACAGTAAAAATTGAGCAACTAAGGACAGAGATTCCTGAGGGAAAGGAAAAAAGCAAGGTGTGATACCTATGTTTGTGTTAGCTTATTGCACAAATAAATGCATGAAAAGGTGCTCAAGAGAATTAGCCCTTTAGGGAAATGCAAATTAAAACCACCATAAAATACCACTACACAATGATTAGAATCATTAAAATGAAAAAGTCTAACCATACCATGTGTTTGCATTGATACAGAGAAACTGGAAATGCTGGTGAGAATGTAAAATAATGCAATCATTTAGAAAACAATTGGGCAGTTTCTTAAAAAGCTAGATAAAAGAAATTGGAACTCTTCTACGTTGCCTATGGGAATGTAAAATGGTACAGCCTCTTGGGAAAACAGTATGGTGGTTCTTCAAAAAATTGAACATAGAATTACCATATGATCCATCGATTCCACTTCTGGACATATACCCTGAAGAACTGAAAGCCAGGACTTGAAAAGGTATTTGTACACCATCGTTGATAGCATCACTATTTAGAATAGTCTTTCACAATATGGGAAATGTCCCAAATATCCACTGACAGATGACTGGATGAACAAAATGTGTATATGAAATTCTGACACGTGCTATTACAGTGTGGATGAAACTTGAAGCATGGTAAGTGAAAAGAACATGACACAAAAGGACAAATATTTTATTATTCTAGTTATATGAGGAACCTAAAATAGTCACAATTATAAATATCTATACAAAGACTTATTTATGAAAGTTCATAACAGTTTTCCTCATAATAGCCAAATATTGAAAACATTCTAAATATCCATTTTAACAGATAAATGAATAAACAAATTGTGGTACATCTATACAATAAAATAATGCTCAGTAATAAAAAGAAATAAGCTATTAAGGTACACATCAACTTTGATGAATATCAAAATAAATATGCAGAGTGAAAGAAGACAGGTGTACACTCTATGATGTCATTTATAGAAAATTAGAAAATGCAATCTAATCTATAGTGACAGGAAGGAGAGCAGTGATGGCCTGCAGTTTTGTGTGTGGGGGAGGGAAAGCAAGAGTGGTGGCAAGACAAGGTGAAGTGGATGCATTTCAAAGAGCCACTAAGAAACTTTTGGAGGAGGATATGTTCATTAACTTGATTGTAGTGCTATTCTAATAAATGTATGCTTGTGTCAAAACTCATCTAATTTAACACTTTAAGTGTGTGAAGTTTGTTGTATTTTAATTATACCCAACTAAAGGGTGTTAAACTATCACAATATCTACATGCGTAGTCAGATACTCTGATCCAAAAGCCATTGTTATTTATGAAGGGCACAAGCCAAGACCTGGCTGATATTCACAATAATTTAATCAGATGGATCATGGAAACCACTGACTCTAAGAGATGGAATGTATTTGTTGTCCATGCATCTTAATGAAAATTAATGATAATGACTTGGAATTTAATGGATTCCTTGCAGGCTTATTGAAATTTAATAGAAAATGATATAGTATAATTTGAAATCAATTTAAATTATCCAAATGAATAATTAATATGTATGTCATAAAATTGTCTAGCATCTATTATTTAGAAGCAAATGATTCAGAATCAGGTTTACCAAAAACTAGCTCTTTCGAAGTGTCATGCTAAAGCATCCTCCTCAACTGGCCCTCTTTGAACAATTTTTGAAAGAATAGATTCTATGTTGTACTTATTGAAAAAAGATGTATAGTAAAAAGTACCTTATTTTGTATGACACTTGTATAAAGCACATTCATTAATACTATCACCTTCTTCCTTAGGTAGAAAAAAAAACGGACTATGTAGTAAATACTCCTGTTCTTTTTTTTAGAGATTTTAAAATTTCATTATCTGCAAATTAAACTCAGGATAAAAAATGCAATCACTTCATACCATGCTGCTGTCCTCCTTATATTTTCTATTCTGATATGCTGGCTTTTTTTAGAGATTTCTAAATAAATTTACTAAATTAACTCCCATAGCATTCTTTGAAATGCTAAGTTTCTTTTCACTTAATACTCCTGGGATACTTTTCCCTTGTTTTGATGTTACTTTCATGTCTTCAGAGTGACCTTCCTTGAATTCCTTTGAATTTGGACCCTCTTTTATGATATTACCCTGAATACTTTTTCTTCATAAACATTGCTGATATCTTGTGTTGTAATTATTGTGTTGATTTGTTAATATTAACACATTAATATCAGACTTTGCTTAATTTCTGTCTTTCCAGTGGACCAAATGCTCTGTTTCCATTGTGTCCAATAATTTATCCCTAGAGTATAGTACAAGACTTAGCTCACATAAGCTTCTAGTAAATCTCTAGTGAAAACAAAACAACCAGTCAAACTCAGATATGAATAAGGTAGTACGCTGCCCAAGGAAACATAGCTGAGTGTACTAGCATGATGTGCTAACTTACCTGTGCCGTCTCCATTAACCTTCTCAGCCTCTAACGTTTGAGGGAAATGGTAATCAATGCCTCTATGTCTAAGGGAAGGAATTGCAGATGAATATTACATTTGAAGTATCTGATCTCCTAAAATATGTAAAAGACATCTTATGTAGCTGTCAGCCACTATGGGAGTTAATTTGGTAAGCCAGCTTGTGGAACAATATGTTCTTATACCTTAAGTGATGATTTTTGTCTCAAAAATGCATGTAGGCCTTCTGCTGGAGAGAAATGTAGAATCTATACTTCATACCCAAATGCGTGACTGATTAAGTAGCTGTGGGAAAATGTGGCTTTTAGCCCAAACTGTGCTTATATGGCCTGGAATTTATGCTGTGAGTTATTCAGTTAGATATGAGCAGGAAAGGTTGATAATTCTATAATATTTCCTTGTAATTTTATAAGGTTATATAAGGGTTAAAGGAGATAATAGATACAAATATGACTCTACAATTAATATTATTATTACTCTCATGCTTAGTATTATTTCCTCAACCATGTTTTGGGTCCATGTCTCAGGATATTTTTTATAACAGGGTCTGATAGATCTTTGGGGTTTCAAATTATTTGCTCAGAAATACAGAGAAATTATTGTATGAGAAAACTCATACAATAGTATGAGTTATAAGTGGGAAGTGACTTGTAAACCTACATACAAATGATACAACAATGATACAACAAAAATGATAAAAAAGATTCACTGATAATCAGATCAGATTTTTGGGAGGTGTGGGGGAGCCCTTTGAAAATCATCTAGTTTTAATCCATTCTTTCATTTTACAAATGAAAGAATTAGAGCCCAGTAACATGTTCAAAGTATCAAAGTGTGTCAAAGGCAATCCTGGGATTAGAACCTCGGCACTGTTCTCATTCTAGGGGAGTACGCTTCAAAGTACTCACATCTACAGTGGATTCATTTTGCAAGGGCTACCACAACAAATCACTGCTAACTGGGTAGGAATTTATCCTCTCACAATTCCAGAGGCTAGAAACTTGATATTAAGGTGTTAACAGGGGTGATTTCTTCTGGAGGTTCTGAGGGGAGATTTGTTCCATGCCTTTCTCCCAGCTTCTAGTGGTTGCTGGCAATCCTTGGCATTCATTGCCTTGTAGAGACATCGCTCCAGTCTCCGTGTCATCACATGGTCTTCTCCTCTATGTGTCTGTGTCTCTGTGTCTCTCCTCCGGACACCAGTCACGGGTGTACAGTCCACCCTAATCCACTGGAACTTAACTAATCATATCTCCAAAGACTATATTTCCAAAAGGGTCACATCCTGATGTTCCATGTGGACATCAATTTTGGAGTATGCTATTCAACTCGCAAAATACAGAAAATTATCGTGAATTGTTAAATAATAAAATGAGTTGGGGCGCCTGAGTGGCTGAGTGGGTTAAAACCTCTGCCTTCATTCAGCTCAGGTCACGATCTCGGGGTCCTGGGATCAGGCCCACATCAGGCTCTCTGCTCAGCATGAAGCCTGCTTCCCCCTCTCTCTCTGCCTGCCTCTCTGCCTACTTGTGAGCTCTCTCTCCCTGTCAAATAAATAAATAGAATCTTAAAATAAAATAAAATAAAAATAAAAAAAAATAAAATGAGTTTAACATAAAGTTTTCTGTTTATAATGTTACTTAGCAATAAACATTAAAAAGCAATAATATCCGTGAAAAGTACTTTCAAAATATAAATGTAAAACTATAGCTCCTAAACACATACATTTTCAGATTTATTCTTCCCTGAGATGTGCTTACTTCATAGCCCAGCCATATACAAAAGTTTTCTGAAATGTATTTGCCCCCTATGGCTGCTGGTGGGCTTCTCACTGTCTCCCTTATCTTTTCTCTCCACCCCAGGTCTCTTAGATTTCTTTCTCTCTGCCTAAGAAACATGAGCAGGGGAGGGGGACCAACCATTCCAGTTTCCCCAGGACGTCCTGTGTTTAACATTGATAGCCCCACATCCTGGGGAACCCCTCACTCTCTAGCAAACTGGGAGAACTGGTCACCCTGGCAGGAGGTCTTGTGGGAAGTTGACCCAAGGCAGTTAAAGTGATGAAGAGGACTAACTAGTATTCATTAGTGAATTTATTATATTTCTGAAAGGGCCTGCTTCTGGGAATTGCCTTAGTTTACTTGTATGATAAAACAATGATTAAAATATTCAAGTGTGATTATCTGCAGCCATGCCTAGGCATCATTATAGGACATAGAGTTTGAGTCTTTGATCTAGCTGTCACCTTCAATTTGATTAATACTTTTTTCCCCCTTAAGCTGAAGAGACATACAGCATGATACAGAAGTTAGCCAAGGGTGGGTTGAGGGGAGGATTTTCCTCTGAGTAAGACTGGCCCAGGTTTCTTGAGTGGTATCATTCCATCATTGCTCATTTGTTCCAAAATTGGGCTCATTGCTCAAATCACTTAGGGATTGTTTGGGGGGGGGGGAGTTCTTTTTGACCCCATATCCAGAAGTTTAATAGGTCTCTGGTGGGGCTTAGGAATTTGTGTTTATCAATAACCACACCAGTTGACTCTGATAATGAACGAGTTTGGGAAGAACAGTTAAATGACTCAAATATTTGGCCTACATTTGAGTTATCAACAAAAGAACCGACACCAAAGCAGTGACTGGACAAATGACTCTCACCACTAGAAGCATCACTGCATCACTACCTGATTTGTCGCTATTCTAGAAGAAAGCATAAAAATAATAATAAAAAAATCCTATGACTTCCTTCTAGACTTTATTAGTCATGTAATTTGAGAAGTCTCAGTCCATCACAAATTATGCTGTGTTGTCAACGTTGGCAAATAGAAACCAGGAACCAGGGACAGATGTTTGTGATGAAGAGTAATCAAAAGTCAAATGATCTGTGTATAGTAGCCAGGACCCCAAACAATTAGAGAGTGACTGGCTGAGTCCACTTCAGCCTGTCAGTCTGTGTTGATTTCCCTGTCTCAGGAGGGAGAGTGTTGTGATGGCAGCTAGGGGACAGTGTGGCAGTATGGAGGGAGATCTCTTAGATATTCAGTAAGGGTAAGACCAGATAAAATAAAAGAAGCCTAACGTTCCAGGTCTGGGCGAGTCACCTTGTACAGAGCACATGATTTCATGGGGGATTGATCTTTTTTAGATTCTGAGGAGGTCTGCAGATATGGGGTTGGTTAGGACTAGAAGATCGAGTGGAGGTATGGGTGTTAGTACTGGCACCTTTTTGGGACTGAACATCTGCACCCTATGAGGGACTGTGGGTGCACCCTGTGGCAGGAGGGGGAGGGTTACTTGTTGAAAGAAAAATATTCTTTGACCTCAGAGACTTGCAGTGCCTGAGTCTCCAGAGTCCTCAACGGGGTGGGGGAGGATGTAGGCCTCTCAGGTGAGAGTAAATGATTTTTAGGAAAAATTGAATGAGCCCTTAGAAGAATAGATGGGAAGTTTGTTAATTTGTGACAAAGTTTATCTGGGTGTGTGTTGTGTCCATTTCTAGTCTCCTTTGCTGTGATGAGTTGACCCTCTCAGGTTGATAAAATCTCTGGAGGGATAATTTATGGCAACTGATTTCCTTTTGCCTTTTGTCTCTTTAGGTAGATAAGAGAAGTTTAGAGAAGGCCTTTTTCCACGTATGTTGTTTTTATAATGCCTAGAGCTCAAAATAACCAGTATTCCAATGTGGCATATTTTGGGGTGTCATGTTCTGAATTCCTACATTCATATATTGGGGTGAAATGTTCCACTCCCTTCAGTGTAGATCATTTTGTTTATTCTTGACAACAAATATAGTATTTTTATTACTCCCATTTTACAGATAAGGAGACAGAGAGGCAAATTAAATTATCTAAGATCAGTGATCCAGAGAAGGACAGAACTGGGACATGAATCTATGTCTATCAAACTTCAAACCAATTGTTTGTATAACCCATGCTTTGTGGGTATAACCACTGAGGTTAGTGTACTATGATTGTATAATAAATATCCCTGAAAAGGGCAGATAAAGAAGTCCGACAGCTGAGTTGTGGCCATTGGTTTGGAATGAGGTTGAGAAGGGAAGAGTAAGAAGCATATTACAACATTATGACATTACAATGTAATTTCCATGGCTAATTTTATTTATGGGAATTTACTTTACTTGCTTTGTGGAGTGAGAATGTACCTCATGTCGTTGACCACTGCCCGGATGATAATTTTGAAAATGGGAAGAGCTCTGAAGGTTATAATCTTCAGAATAACATCCAGATAACCAAGCTGAGAGATAATTATGGAATCTCTAACTTGTACATCTAATTCATTAAAAATATCATCTGGGAGAGGGGAGAATGTGAAGTATTATCCAATTAGAGTTGAATGAAGAGCTAATTGAACTATAAAATAGACATTTTATTTGGTTGACTTTTTTTCTTTAAAATCTTGTACACTTTAATTCCACTGAACGACTAGAAAGGGTTCCCTATTTAATACAGAAATTACATTAAACTCCAATTTCTTTGTTATTGCCCCACAATTTTGCAGCTTAAATCACTGTTTCTAAAGATTTAGGAACATCTTTACTGCTTTTTAGCATGCTGTAGAGCAGTTACAAATTCAGTCACGAGTTTTGAGTAAGATTCAGACAAATCATGAACTGTCCTATGTTTCATTTTTTTTTAAGATTTTATTTATTTGACAGAGAGAGAGATCACAAGTAGGCAGAGAGACAGGCAGAGGGTGAGGGGGAAGCAGGCTTCCTGCTGAGCAGAGAGCCCGATGCGGGGGCTCCATCCCAGGACCCTGAGATCATGACCTGAGCCGAAGGCGAGGCTTAACCCACTGAGCCACCCAGGCGCCCCCTGTCCTATGTTTCATAGTGCTCCATCCACAAAAGGTCTGGCCAAACTGTTTCCCGAAATTTATGAAACGGAGAGGGTGTGGTAGAGCGAGTGACCTAGGGAGAAGTGGTGTGTCTTGAGTCTCAGATGTCTCCATCCATGAAACAGTCTCACCATTATAACCCCTGAATTACCTGTACTACAGGTGGCATGGAGGCGTGCGTAATCAGTAGATGCATGTATTAGGTGCTGAAATGTTTATTAATGTTTCTAACAATGCTTCACTAAGTACCAAAGAATACCTTTGGCCTTGGGTAAATACCTAGAAATATTGAAACAGCTGTATGAGTTTTTCCCAAAAGAGAAGGAAAACAGCAGTGTTTTACTTGCAGTTTACTAGCTGACTTAATTGACAGGATGCTAATGGGCTTTCTATTATCATTTAGAACAAAGTTATCCTTATCGGGTGGGAAGAAATATATTCTATACAATACTAAGTTATGACGGAGTTTGGATACCATACTGTATGGGTTTTAGAACCTGGCTTTGTCACTTAATAGCAGTGTGTCTTTGGGCAAATTATTTAACCTGGTCTTGTCTCACATTTCACCATCTTAAAAATAGAAATAATGAAACTACGTCCTTGGCTTGTTTTAAGGATTAAGTAAGTTCATGTATGGAAAGAGTTTAGAGTAGTGCCTGGCACACAGAAAGTGCTAGATAAGCATTGCTCTTACTTTTCTCACCTTTGTTGGAACAGAGGTGTCTTTCTGCAGAGACATGCAATATTTTCCCACACTTCTTAAAGAACTGAAAAGAAATTTAAACAAACCATGTCTGACTGAACGAAGGAACCAACAAAAATGTGATATATTTAATATTGTGCTGTCTTTAGGAACAGGGAAAATATATTTGGTACAAATATTTTAATTGCCTCAAGAAATAGAACCTGTTACTGCAGCAACAGCTGTACATCTAATGACAATGAGTTCATAAAATAAAAGGGAGAGTAGTCATAGAAACCACAAAGGGGAAATTATACTCTAAGCAGATTTCCACGTCTCTAGTTATTAAATAAGAAACTGAGACCTCATAAGCATGGAAATATATTCTAAACATAAAGTACTCGAGCTCTGCTCTACTAATTTTACCAAAGTCTAATTGCTTTCCATATTAAACAGATAGCCACTATTTTATTTTCACCTTGCCACTTTTTTCGTGTGCTGATGAATTAGAATTAATAGTATAATTTCAGCCAATAAAAAAAAAGACATTTGAACTGAGAAAAGTTATTTTTTTCCTATATACAAACTCCTCTGTTGACTAAAGATGGGTTTATCCACTGCGACTTCACCATAGCATCATCCTCAACTAGGAACCAGGCCATTATTGCCTAATGCCCCCATGACGTGTTTGAGGATATATTATTACTTTTTTAAAACCTTAAAGTCTTTTGGATCATCTTTAGTAAAGATCTTTGCTTGACCAACTTCCACTCGACAACTACCCGGGAAGGGAGGCTCTAAGGTATTCATTAGCACACAGTCTCACAAACTGGTCTTAAGAATCTCTACCCCCCAAATCCTTGCTACTCTATAAACTATTGACAGACTTGCTCGATTCTTCTTTTCCCTAGCTTCTGCCACTAAACTCAAACAGATCTTATCAACAGGTGAGAGACAGCAAAAGCAAAACTCATTGACTTAGCTGCTGCCCAAGAGAATTTCTTGCTTTGAGGGTCAGAAAGGAGAGGCTTTATAGAGTGAAAAGCTAGGAAAATATTCACCTGGTTACAAGACTGAGGATACTCTCCTCAAAGGCTCCCTACCTATATTATTAACTGCTATTAATGATGGCTAGTGGGCTAACTTTTCTTTATGCCCAGAGCCTGCCATTCAATGGTAAGTTTCTTACAGGCATTATTCTAGATATTTCGCTCATCTGCAAAAAGATATGATTCAATTATTATATTTATTTTGCTGGAAAAAGACTGAAGCTTAGAGAATTTTAGTAATTTGCTCAACGGGGTTGTAGACAGGTCATCAGTGATTGATTAATAAAGACTCAATTCTGGGGCGCCTGGGTGGCTCAGTGGGTTAAAGCCTCTGCCTTTGGCTCAGGTCATGATCTCAGGGTCCTGGGATTGAGCCCAGCATCAGGCTCTCTGCTCAGCGGGGAGCGTGCTTCCTCCTGGCTCTCTGCCTACTTGTGATCTCTCTCTCTCTCTCTGTGTCAAATAAATAAAAAAAATCTTAAAAAAAAAAAGACTCAATCCCCCTTTTCTGATACCAACTTCCATGACTAAGTGACTAACCTTTCTGCCAGTGGTTCTTGAAATGCTGCCAGAAGGAAACAACAGCATGTCTTGAGAATTAGAAATGCAAATTCTCAGGCTTCAACCTCTCAGGGATACTGAGAGTTAGAAACCCTTAGGGGTGGGGAGTGGGGCCCACCCACCAATGGCTCCACTGTGCTCCCAGTGATTCTGATGCCTGTTCCAGTTTGAGGACCACTGTTTTGTGCTGTACTCTCCCACGTTTAAAAAAAAAAGTCTTAGTTCAATGTCAGAAAATGACCTCATAGACCCAATTAAGCTTGCTGTGGGTTTTGTGTGTGTGTGTGTGTGTATGTTTTTTTTTATATGCCTGCAATTGTGGAATTTGTGTGGTTCCTTTGAAGAAAGAATAAGTGTCAAGAAAAACTTAGGAAAAACACACAAACCTTCCAAATTTTCCAAGTTACCATCACCCTGTAGCATGATACTTATGATCCTAACTATGTAAGAAGGCAGATGATGTGGAGAAAATTGGCTTCATCTTAAATGAGAAAGTGTTTTTTATGTTTTGTGACAGGTATTTTATGGATCAAGAAATTACATTTATGTCTTTATTTCTCTAATGAAGTGCACTGAAGTAAAAAGTAACCTTCTTTATCCTGAACATTTGTGACAGCTTATTCCCTTTCAAGGGATTAGAGCAATGCATATGCTAATCAATCTATAGTGGCATCATTTTGCTTACAAAGATAACAATATAGCAAATGCATGTTATATGTATAATATTGGATGTGCCATGATAGGAGAAAGTAAAAGACATAATTTCCATGTAGGAAATGTCAATCAATACAAGTTGAAATTCAGTTCAGGGAAAGTGTCATTCTTGTAATGTTCTGGCAGAACAACTGAGAAAAAATTCTTTGAGAATTCCTAGATAAACTAGAAGCTGTTCCACTGACTATGGATTTGATTTGTTGTTGATAATCTGTCTTTCATGACTAAGTGTCTCCTGTGAATACGTAAACTGATTATTTCCTATTTTATTCAGTGTTTTGGAATGTTTATGAGTAAGAAAGCGTATCCGGCTTCTCTGGTCCTAGCTATGTCATTTTTAAAACAACAATTTTGCCAAGTTCAGGAATGCCAGTCTTGCTCATCCACTGTATCCTCTGTACTAGGCACACAGCAATAGCTTAATAAATATCTACTGGAGGGGTAGACAATGCTGCCCCCAGTAAAGTTATTCCTCAGCCCACTGCCCTTGTGTTGTTTTCATAAAGCCAGTATATCCTTTCTGTGGCGATATTCCAAGATTGCCAGTTTATAAAACATACTTACTTGAAGTTCAAGTTTAGTGAATCCTCTTATTTTAGCATTGGAAGGAAGCTCAGAAATGTTCCAGTCCCAGCCTCTCTACAACATGGCTGAACGCTGATGACTCAACGCTTCTAATGGAAACCTCACTGCTCTGTAGTGAGATATATTTCATAACTTGATCTTCTTTTCTTCCTCCCTAAAATCTTAACCTAATTGCTTAATTCTGTGATTTGGGATCTCAAGTAAGACCCTGATCCCTTGCTACTGAAAAGATTGTCCTGGGACCAGCAGTGTGGCCCTCACTGGGTGGGATGTTAGACATGCTTTCAGGCATGTGTCAGACCACTGACACTGAATCATCATTTTAAAAACCTTCAAATTCGGAAAATATTCTCTATAATCTCTAACCTATTTTTATTTCTATCCAGAGTATTTTTCATTTTAGAGATTATAATTTTCATCTCTAGAATATCTATTTGGGTTTTTTTTTTTCCATCTTCCAAGTCTCCGCTTAACATGTAATGTGTTCTTCTAGCTACTTAAACATGTAGAATACGTTTATGGTATTTGTTTTAATGTACTTGTCTGTTAATTTAATCATTTCTGTCATTCCTGTGTTTATTGAGTGGGCTAGTTTTGCTCCTCACTGTAGATCCTATTTTTCTTCTTTTTGCATACCTGGAAATTTTTGTCCAATTTGTTTTTGTTGTGTTGCCTTCACTTTTGTTGTCAGATTCAAAAAACCATAGCCAAGGTTGATGTCAAGGGGCTTACCCCCTTGTTTTTTCCTAGAACTTTTGTGATTTCAGTCTTATGTTCAAGTCTTTGATCCATTTTGAGTGGGTTTTTGTGTATGGTAAATGACAGAGGCCCAGTTTCATTCTTTTGCATGTGGATGTCCAGTTTTCCCAACGTTATTTATTGAATAATCTGTTCTGTCCTTTCCCCATTGTAAATTCTTGTCTTCTTTGTTGTAAGGTAATTGAATGTATGTATGTGGGTTTTCTCTGGCCTTTCTACTCTATTCTGTTGTTCTTTGTGTCTGATTTTATGTCATTATCATACTGTTTTGATTACTGTAGCTTTAGAAGTTTAGAGTTTGAAATCAGGAAGTGTCACCTTTTCTTTCTCAAGGTTGCTTTGGCTATTCAGGGTCTTTTTTGGTTACATACAAATTTTAGGATTATTGTTCCATTTGTCTGGAAAATACCATTGGACTTTTGATAGAAATTGCCTCTATAGAATTCTTTGGGTAATGCGGACATTTTAACAATACTAATTCTTCCAATCCCTGAGCACAAAAGATCTTTCCATTTTATTTACATCTTCCTCAATTTCTTTCACAAATAGTTTTCAGTGTGTAAGCCTTTTTCCTCCTTGGTATTTAATTAATTAATTAATTAATTAATGGATGCAGTTATAAATGGGGTGTTCTCTCAATTTCTTTTTCTAATAGTTTATTATTAATGTATAGGAACATAGCTAATTTTTATATGTTGATTTTGTACCTTACAGCTTTATTGAATTCATTTATTAGTTTTATCAAATTAGGCGTAGAGTCTTTAAGGTTTTCCGTTTATAATACAATGTTATCTGCAAATAGAGACAGTTTTACTTCTTCCTTCCCAATTTGTATGCCTTTTTTTTTTTCTTCTAGTTCTGGCTAGGAATTCCAGTACAACTTTAAATAAAAGTGGCAAGAGTGGGCATCCTTGTCTTGATCTTAGCTTTCAGGTTTACACCATTGAGTTTGATGTTAACTGTGAGTTTGTCATATATGACCTTTACCTGGTAATTTTTTATTGGTTGTCAAAAATTGTGAATGTATTTGCTGAGTGCTGGATATTTTTGTATTTTTGCAAGTATTTTTGTGCTTTGTTCTAGGGTATGTTTCAGTTACTTGAAGCCAGTTTGATCTTTTCTCATTTTTCTTTTGAGCTTTGACATATGGAACCAGATTGGTGTTAAGTAAAGAGCTAATTTTTACTTCACTGCTGAGGAAAACACTCTTCTGAGTATTCTATCCGATGCCCATGAGTTGTGAGGTTTTCCAATTTGGATAGTGAGAACAAAAATTAGTTTTAGCTTTGTGAGACCTGCTATTATTCTCTCAAACACTTTTAAGTGGTTCTTCTTTTGGCTTCAGAAAATGACTTCATATTAATGAAATGAGTAGTCCTCAGCTATGTACTGCAGTTGTGGAATGCTTTGAAAATTGTCAGAGTTTTCTCTCTGAGTTTCATCTTTTCTCTATGGTACTCTGTCTTTGGAACTCTAAGACACTCTGGACGATCAGCTCTGTCTCTTCACTTGATGAAGTCCCTTGGGCTCTATCTGCATTTCCTCTCTGTGTCAAGCTTGGAAACTCTTCCCATCCAGTAAGCTGGGGCAATGGTTGGACTCAACCTCATTTATTTTTTGTCTTTCTGAGTTCATTGTGCCTCATTACCAGACATCCAAATTCTTGATGTCCATGTAAAAATAGTCCATGTAAAAAATACTCCAAAGACAAATATAAAAACAAACTAATAAAAAAGAAAGATCACCTCTCCTCTCACTGGTAGGAGACAACTACAATTAGCAATTTCATTAAATCCACATTTTTATGCATTAAAAACACAAAACATTTCTGATATCATTTAGTTTTTGGTAAAGACTCAAGATATATCTTGATATCTAATTGCCCCCTGGCAGTAAGATGGACCTTATCTGGTAAAAAATCACCCACACCCATAAAGATCCTGATTCTTTCCATTTTTTCACTGAACTTACATTGATATTTATTTTACCCAACCCAGTTTGCAGGCCATTTTTTAAATTATTATTATTATTATTATTATTATTATTATTATTACTTCATGTCAAAAACTGTTGAGTGGAAGCTTTTCATTTCCATCCTGTTGATATTTATTGTTGAAGCATTGTCATAAAGTCCTGTTTTTCTTTTTCTTTCATGTTTTTAATATAGAAACTTGACTGCACACAAATAGATGATGTTTTCTAAAAGCTATTCTCAGGTGTGAGTGTGACTGCTGAAGCTGTGTGTTAGTGTGAGGAAGGGTGGTGTGCTTTTGACGTGGAGCTTGCCCTTGTTCATAACTGTGAAGTGTTATAAGGTTGAATTGCACAAGTTGTTGTGTTCAGTCTGTTGGCATCGGCTATAATAAACTGCATAAAATCTTCATGATGTAGCATCAAAGCACATACAGTCTAATCAGATGTTTGGGAGTCAGCCTTCCATGGAAATTTCCTTCCATCTCATCCAGCTTAGGACCAATTTCTGAATCTTCTGCCTTTGCCTGGACAATAGCAAAGAGAGTACGTAAGAAGCATCACATTTCAACATCCCGCCTTCCATGAAAGAGTGGCTGTGACTTCTGTCTTTACCACTAGGAGGGGAAAAGAGGAATCATTGAGCAGGTAGGCAGATTCAACTACAGGAGAAGAGCCTTTTTTAATTGTTCTCACTGGTTTGCACATGTCCTAGCACAGTGCTAAGAGTTTCTAACATGTTTATATTCTTTGGTTATAATTGGATGACTCCATCTTTTGTTCATCTCTCCTCTCCATCCTGACACCACACACAGAAGTCATCAGTATTTCTGATGCAGGTAAGCATAGACCTCACGGACTTCCCCCTCAACCGTCTGTCTTTATCCTCTCCCAATTGGGTGGCTGGACAGAGCAGTGTGTTACCCTTCTATTCAGATTATTTCTTAGGCTAATGCAAGCCAGGAATGCTTAATTTCACCTCATGTTATGGAAATGTCATAACATAACATAAGTAACATCACACACACACACACACACACACACACACACACACACACCCTGGCTTTGTCCATATTGCTACTAGCAGGGTAACCATGCTTTGCTCATGGTTTTTGATCATTTTATTGATAGTTTTATTATAAATTTGCCTCTTTACAGAAAGATAGCAGGGAAAGCATTCTATCTTATGACTTATGAGCCTCATTGTATATGGTTTTTTTTATCTTTAAGAATTTTTATTATTTTATTTATTTTTTATTACTATATTCAATTAGCCAGCATATAGAACATCATTAGTTTTTGATGTAGTGTTCAATGATTCATCAGTTGCATATAATACCTGTGCTCATCACCACACGTGCCCTCCTTAATACCCATCACCCAGTGTATATGTATCTTAGGATAAAAATCTTCATAACTGAAACAAACTAACTCAAATATTTGATGAAAACTTCCTTCAAAAACTGGGTAAATTCTCTCTTTCTTCCTTTCCTTTCTGTTGCCCCTTATTAGTGATAGCACTGCTGGGGACCTTGCTCTTGAGGTATTCATTAAAATTTGGGAGTGCTCCCTTTTGCACTGTTGGTAGCCATTTCTAAATGGTACTCTAAGTTGAGTGTCAATAAATGAGTGTGAGCAGTTGGCAGAGTTGGGGATCTTGGTGAGCTGGAGCTGGACTCATCCTGAAGAACTTAACTGTCACCCTGTTTATGGCTTCTGTACAAATATCCACATGTCTTCAACTTGGTATACTACACAAAGTTTGCAATTTGCTTGCTGTTGGTGATCGATATGGTGGGAAGACAGACAACCTTTTTTAGAATTTGTCTTTGCTTACTATCTTTTACAGAATCTAGCAACAACCACATTTGTTGCATTTTCTGGTTTGAAATTTTGTCATTTCCAGGTTGTTTACACAAGACACTCCTGTTCAAGAGCCATATGTAGATTATGTGGGTGACTAGGTGTTTTCCCTGAGGTGTTTGTTCTGGGAGGCAAAAGTCAGCTAATAACTGAAACTAGAAGCAGTCAGATTATGACAAGAAGGGGAATGGATACTTTCACGAGGGTCCTTAAGAAAAAAAAACATATTCTGATTGACAAAACTTTAGTTTCTGGAAAGGAGAATCTGATGTGACTGTCATTGCCAGAAAATACTGCATTTTTGCCATGAACAATGGATTCAAGGTAAATTCTGGGAGGTAGAAACTGTAGGAACAAAGAAGTAGTTCTTGTAAGGAAAAGGGAAGGCAGAAGGATTAAAAATGAACTCTGATAAGAATGGAATTATTTATTTAATAAGTCTGAACCCTTTGGGCAAAGTCTAAGGATAGAATTAAGAAGGTTTTTTTTTTTTAAATCCTAATTTCATAGTTGCAATTGCTATGGTATATACCAGGGGCTGGCAAAATTTAGTCCATGGATCAAATCTGGCCCACTATCCATTTTTATAAATGAAGTTTTATTGGAAATACAATTCAGTTATATGTTTTCTATGGCTGCTTTTGCTCTACATTGGCAGAACTGAGTAGTTGCAACACATAGATTGTATGGCCTGAAAAACTGATCTTGTTTATTTACTATCTAGCCCTTTACAGAAAAATTTTGTCAACACCTGCTATATATAATAAATGCATAAGCACTAGGAAACTGTTGTTACCAAAATCCCATGTGAATGGTTAGAGCTACCATGGCACTGGGAAATATGTGTCTGACTTTAAAATTGAGCTTAAGGGTTCAGTGGTTCACTGGGATCATCCCGGTTAACACCCACCTCTCCTGCCAGTGGGAAACCAAGAGCAAGAAAGTTGAAGTGACTTGTCCAAGGTTGCACAGCAAGTAAGAGACAAAGAGAATAAATTTCCAGGCTGCTATAATTCCAGCCAATATAGTTTCTAGAAATTAAGAAAGAACTCTTACATTATGAATTTGAATAGATAAGTTGGTCCCTCTTGATTATTATTTGACATGAATCATTCACAGTTTGGGAAGCTGCTGCATAATGGAATGTTTGTTCATGTCTCCTGGATACTACCTAAAGACAATTTAACCCTTGATAATAACAGGAAGACCTCACTATAACATGGATTTGTTTAATAAGATCCTGGAAGAAACTTTTGGGTCGGCATTTTCATAAAGCTTGAGTGATCCTTCAGAGATTATTTTTATTGATTCAAAAGATGATTTTGCTCTCTTTATTTTGAAATTTTCTATGAAACCTCAAATTCCAAGTTCTACTAATATAATTCCGACCATGGTGCGTAATTATCCTTCTTTTCAGCTGCTCTTTCTTCATGAGAAGTATTGGCAATGTGAAGATTTTGATATTAAATAACTTCCTCTGACATGAACATAATTAATAATCTTTATTTGGAGTTCAACACTGTGGCAAAATGGAACACAGCCAAATTTGTGTGTTGAGTTTGTATTATTAAAGGCCTCCACAAAAGTTTGATTTCCTATATTTTTAATTATCTCTGACTTACATTGTCAAGCATAATAGATAAGCAAAGTAACAGATTACATTCAAAGTTTTCTCTTCCTGATCCAAGCATAACTGAGTTGTTGTCTTTTTATATATCAGAGCACATAACTCAGAGTTGGGTTAGCATCTGATGGGAGAGAACTGAATAGATTTTTCATTCTTATTGTGATTTTCGTCTGCACTGAGGTGTACACATAAAATCAATACTTTGTCATTAAAATCAGTGTCTAAAGTTTCATTTTAAATAATAGTTAATTGAATTTTATGGTACATTGATGTTTGTATTTTTTCTTTTTGGTGACCAAAGGAATTACATGTTATCATGTTTAAAGAGAAGGAAAGAGGGGAGATAGAAAGAAAGAAAGAAAGAAAGAGAGAGAAAGAGACATTGAAGAGAATTAACTTAACTAGAATTAAATGAGACTCAAGGTTTAAAAAGACAATCCTTACTCTCTCCATGTTTTATACAGTGTCTTTTGCTTAATGATTTTGTTCCTCAGCTAGATAAAAGAACTCTGAAATTTAAAAAGTGAATTGTCATAGTGTTATTACTCAAGAATAAAATAAATATTAAGGCCTTGAAATGAAGCATCCTACTCATCCATGTCCATTTGTTCTTCTCACACTTGTTCATTAAACAAGTACTTATTGACAGTTCACTATGCTCCTACTCTCTATTAGGCACTTGAAGTAAATGGTGAGCCAAACCACACACTTGTCTTGTTCTTCTGAGGCATACAGTATTATAGTGAGGGAGGCAGCTATTAGTAAAATTGCCCCACAGAAGTAAATGTAGAGTTACTCCCTGATAAAAGCGTTCTGAGGAAAGGATGGTTCTATGAAAAACTATACAAAGGAAACCTGTTATAAACTGGGAACTCAAAATTTATTTGAGCTGAAAGCTAACTGAAAGGCAAATAATTAATTCAAGATAGGTAGAAGCCAGAGGGAGAATGCCCCAAACAAAGTGAGCTGCCTGTACAAAGATTGTGTCATGGAAGAGGAGGGATGATGGCTCATTTACAAAATGAAGAACACCAACCTAGTTCAGTATAGAGGAAGTGGACTTGGAAAATAGAGTTCACACCACGCTCACCACACTGAAGAGTTTGGCTTCACTGTAGGAATATAACCAGTGAAGAGTTCACCAGGGAGGTAATGTGGCTGTATTTAAGAATTGAAAATATCACTCCTGGTGCTAGGCTCCTAATGAATTGGAGCAGGGCTAAGAAGGAAAGCTACAGGACTGGGGTGAGGTCTGTGTTAAGTGACTTGCGCATTGGAATGTCTCTTTATGCTCCACAATTTCATAACTATGGAATTTTCAATGGAATTCACCCATTTAACTGTTTGTGAAATAGAAGATTTATTTGTTAATGAAGGAGGAGGAATGCTAACTAATATGAAAGTCTGCTCTGAATTGAAAGCCTTACATATCAAACTGTTTAACATTAACTTCACAAATATAAGAGAATCTTATTCTATATATGAAGAAATCAAGCTTTACAAAGCTCAAGTGACTCTCAGAGTCACACTGCTTCTTAGCATGGGAACAAAATTTAAATCTATGACAGTTTCATCACTAAACCCATGTTTTATCCAATTCAGTCACCTTAGAGTCCTCTCCTAATGTAAATATTTCAATAGGGATCAATATTCAAGTAGACTATTTAATAAAATGTGATGAAGTTTCAGAAAGTAAATCCATGTTTCTTTTCAGAGGTAGAGCTGAGAACCTAAATGCTAAATTAAATCGTAACAACCTATACAAATGCAGGAGGTATATCTCAAAAGTTCATTCCAATTGACTACCCAGAGGTATAGAAAAATGTTTTTGTTTTGAATATTGCTTATGTAATATGATCATCCACTAGGATTTGGAACTGCATATATTGAGAAGCACCCATAATCTCTTATTGTGACAGTAGGATTCAACTTATAAATTCTCCTCCTTTCCATACAGTGTTTGATCACCAATTAGATGCCAGTTGAAAGAGAATTTAATTGTTCTGAAATTGGAATTCTGTTTCTTTCCTATTTGATTAAATTAGCATTCACATGTGAAAACTCCTCAGGAAAGTGTGGCAAAAAGTATTAGAACTTTATTTTCCCCAATCTAAAAAAGAAAAAATTCTCATATATGTATACATACACACACGCACATGCACATGCACACATTTTTTGGAGTTTGGAGATCAGTGCTTTAATTTAAGGTTAGATGTAACATCTGTTTGCAAATGAGGATCCATAGGGTTTACACTGTAAGGTCCGGAATCAGAAGTTTTGTCTTGTATAGGAAAGTTTCTTATCTTTGAACCTTAAAAAAAAGTCTCAAACTCTTTTCTCATGTAATCTTCACCCAACCCTATGAGATGGATTCGTTAATTGAAAACAGTGGTTGGCCTAACTTGAGATAGTTCAAGTACAGTGACTGCAAGAATATAAATTTCTGCTCAGCATGATGGGATCGTGGCGTTCCTAATGAATTGTAAGGGTAAATAATTGTGAAACTGAACCCAACTGGCTATCTATGAGAACCTTCCCTTCTATCTTTCTGTCTCTCAGGGAGCATTTCTCCAGTCTGAAGAGAGTCTAGCAGAACACATAAGCAATAAGTCTTGGGCAAGTTTTTCCTTTTGACTGAAATGTGTGGAAAATCCTTTGAAATCTTTGAAAAAGTTGGTCCAATCCCACTTGACTAAAAAGTGTCCAAAGGTGTTAGGAAGCTATTTAGGAAGCTTTCTACTTTTTGCCCTCCCTGTGCCTGTAATTTAAAAGATTGGTTTTAGTTTTTTAGAGAGTCAAATGAAGTCAGCAATTTAAAATGCCTTTTAAGGTCAAAAGCATTTCTTGCATTCTGCAATAGTTTCTATTGATTTCAACTAGAACAATATTTTTAGAAGGATTCTGCATAGATAATGAAAACAGGAAGAGAGGCTGACCTGTCAGATCAACTATAATCTCTACATCAATGGGCAACTTTATTTAATAGTTTAGAAACTAAATAAACTTGATCTAATTAACTTGCTAAGCTGTAAAAGATAGTTATGTGAATTAATTTTTAATTCTTTGTGCCAGAAGGCAAGACGATACCAACCCTCCTTCTCTTCACAGAAGCACAGTCAGTTTTAACCTATAAATTAATAAATCATGTTAGCAAAGTCATCTCATTGCTTTAGAAAGTTTCTTTTTTCTTATAATTTGCTCCAGGGGTTTAGTTTTGGAGCTTAAGATTACAAAGAAGTAACATGATATTTGGACCAAAAGTATTTTATGAATGAGTGGTTGTCTTTGAGTTTCATTATCTTTATTTTTAATCTGGGAACTTTATTCCCTAAGAGATACCACGCTGGTCTAAACTATTTATCTATCCTGTTCAGTTTTATATTAACAATAATATATATATAAAAAAAAAAAACCTTTCCTGTACTAGTCCGTGCTTGGGACTCATTGAAAATTATCCAAATCTAAGCATTTAAGAAAAATTACCTTTTAGATATTTTTCTATTTTTGGTTTAACTAAAGTATAATTTAGAGACAAAATTCACCAACGTACATGTACAATTCTATAAGTTTTAAAAACTTAAATCACCACCACAATCGAAATATTGAACTTTTCTATCATCCCTCAAATTTCTTTATGTTGTACTCCCCTTGAATTCAGTCTTCTTCCCCATCTATAGACCCTGGTAACCACTGGTTTGCTTTCTATTGCCTTTTAACAAACAGTAGGTAATCTTTGTGTCTGGTTTCTTTCCTTCAGTTTAATGTTTGGACATTCATTCTTGTAATTGCAAATATCAGAAGATTGTTTGGTTTTTGTTTAGATTTATTTTTTATTTATTTGAGACAGAGAGAGAGAGCATGAGAGGGGAGAGGTCAGAGGGAGAAGCAGGCTCCCCGTGGAGCAGAGAACCCGATGCGGGACTCGATTCCGGCACCCCAGGACCATGACCCGAGCTGAAGGCAGTTGCTCAATCAACTGAGCCACCCAGGCGCCCCAGAAGATTGTTTTTTTTTATTTATCACTAACTAGTTTAGATACACCACTATTTGTATATCCCGTAGTTGATGGGTATTTATGTTCTTTCTAGTGTGGGGCTATTAAAAATAAAGCTGTTATAAACACTTTTGAATAAGTCTTTCAGTGGCTATATGTCTTAATTTCTTGGGTAAATACCTAGTAGTGTTTTGCTGGGTTTTATGTTATGTGTATGTTTAATTTTATAAGAAACTGCTAAAATGTTTTTCCCTTTTTTTTTTTTTTAAAGAATTAGTATATTTACTGTCAGAGAGAGAGAGAGATTGAGCACATATGAGCAGGGGGAGAACCAAAGGGGGAATCAGACTCCCGGTGGAGCAAGGAGCCCTATGGGACTCAGTCCCAGGACCGTGGGATCATTACCAGGGCAAAAGGCAGATGCTTAACCAACTGAGCCACCCAGGTGTTCCAGAAACTGCTAAACTGCTTTTCCAAGTGACCATACTATTTTATACTCCAGCCAGTGTTATTTAAGAGTATAATTATTCCATATCTTCAAAGACACTTGCTTTTTCTCTTTTTAATTTTTGTCATTCAATTTGGTGTGTGGTAGTATTTCAATGTGTTTTCAATTTGCATTTCCCTAAGGTTTCACAATATTAAGAATCTTTTCATGTGCTTATTTTCCATTCATATATCTTTTTACTCTTTCCATAGCTTCATCTTTTCCAGAATGGCATACAGTGGGAATTACACACCATATAGCCTTTTAAGATTTGCTTCTTTCATTTAGTAATATGCAGGTGAAGTTTATCCATATCTTAACATGGCCTGATAGCTCATTTTGTTTTAGAGTTGAATATTCTATTGTCTGAATGTTCCACAATTTATTTATACATTCACCTACTGAAGGATATCTTGGCTGCTTCCAAGATTGGGCAATGATGAATAAAACTGCTAATAAATGCCCTTGTTCGGGATTTTATGTGGAAGTAAATTTTTAATTTTTTGTGTGTAAATACCAAGAAGTGCAATTGCTGGATTCTATGTTTAGTTTTTTGTTTTCTTTCTTTTTTTTTTTAATTGAAGTGTAGTTAACATACAACATTAACAAACATTAGTTTCTGGTGTATAATATAATGACTCCACAATTCTGTATGTTACTCATTGCTCACCATCAGTCACCTAGCAGAGATCACTTTTCTAGGAAACCATCGAACTGCCTGCCAAAGTGTCCCTACCATTTTGCATTTTCACCAGTAATGAATGAAAGTTTCTGTTCATCCTTACCAGCATTTGGTGTTGTCCGTGTTCCAGGTTTGGGACCCATGCTAATAGGTGTGCAGTGAAATTCATTGTTGTATTAATTTGCACTTCCCTGATGGCATATGGTGTGGAACATCTTTTCATAGGCTAATTTGCCATCTATAGATCATTTCTTGAGGGATATGTGCTAGGTCTTTGGCTCATTTTTTAATCAGGTTTATTTTAATTTTATAATTTCAGCTTTATTGAGGTATAATTGACACATAAAATTGTAAAATATTTAAAGTGTACATCATGTTGACATATGTATACATTGTGAAAGGATTTTCCCCTTCTATTTAATACATCTATTATCTCTTATATTTACCTATGTGTGTGTGTGTGTGAACATTTAAATTCTATTCTAGCAAATTTCAATAACAAAATACAGTGTTATTAACTATTGTTACCATGTTTTACATAAGATCCTTTGACCTTATTCATTTTGTAGCTGAAAGTTGGTATCCTTTTACCAACCTCTCCCTATCTCCCTGACTCTCCAGCCCCTAGTAAGCACTTTTCTACTTTCTGTGTCTTTGAGCTTGAGTTTCTGTTGTTGTTGTTTGTTGTTTTTATTGTTGTTTTTTCAGCTTCCACGTGAAAGTGATACCATGAATGCAACCACCCAGTATTTGTCTTAGTCAGCTGATTTCACTTAGCATAATGCCCTCCATCCATATGCTGGCTAGTGGCAGGATATCTTTCTTTCCAGTGACAGATCTCATTATTTTAGGGAGCCTCCACCTCTGGACTATGAGCTTCACAAGAATTGTCAGTTTATGTTTTTTGGTTTATTTTTTTATTTGTTTGTTTATTTTTTCCCTTTTTCTTTTCTCTCCTTTAGGTGGGACGGGATGGCTAGAAAGGCTGAATTTGGTGATTTCCCTTCTCCCAGGTGAATTAGGCTCTGATAATACTCTCAACCGGTCAGGCTGTAGTTAATTAGTTTCCCCTTGAGTGTGGGCCTTGTTAAGAAAAGAGTGCTCCTCTAGATTTCAAAAGTGGCTCCTTTCCTCCTCTCCCTGCTGGAATTACTAGGGGATTTTTTTTTTCCTCTTTTGATATTTACTGTGGTAGCATTTACTGATAATTAACCTAGTGAAGCTCCAAGAGGTAAATCTCCCTATATTGTGGGCTTCCTCTTCCTTGTCCCTGGGTTTCCTAGAGCTTTTAGTTCTGAGTTGTTTACAGTGATATTCCAGCAATTCTTCAGCTACAGCGTAGGTTTTCCTACCCTAGCCGGAAGTTCTCCACCGCAGTTTCATTTTATGAGTCTCTGCTCTTGGTAAGTCATGACTGTGTTTGTTGACTGTCTCTCTAATCTTGGGGACCTTCGGGCTAGTCTGTATCCTCACTTCTCTTAAGGATCCAAGGAGAATTGCTGATTGCTCAGCCTGTTCAGGTTTTTTGCTGGTTAAGATAGATTGGTGGCTTCCAGGTTCCTTACATGGGGAACTGCAAACTGGCCGATGGTAGGGTTCTTTTCTTTTTTATTTGGAGAGATATTCAGATTGTTTATTTCTACTTGAGCAAGTTTTGGTTGTGTGGATTCTTTAAGGAATTTGTGCATTTAATCTAAGTTTTCCAAGCTATTAGTATAAAGTTGTTACTATGTCCTTCTTACAATTAATGAGATTTAATTCAGAAGTTCAGTGGATTTTGTGCATACGTCATTGCTCTTCTAATGTCTGTGGAGTCTGAGTTGACATCATCTGTTTGATTCCTAATATTGGTAATTTTTGTCTTTTTTTCCCCTGTTCATTTGACTAAGGGTTTAGCAATTTTATCTCTTAGTGAACAAGTCTTTAGTTTCCTTAATATTCTCTATTTAAATTTATTGATTTCACTTTGATTATTTTCTTCCGAATTTTGAGGGGAAGGGTTAATTTGTTATTAATTTTAGTTTCTTCTGATTGAAACTTAAATGCCATTTTTGATACTTTCCTTTTCTAAAATAAGTGTTTAATGCTATAAAATTTCGCTCTATGCATTCATTAATTTGCATGTATCCAGCAAATTGTAAATATAGCAGTTTTTTATTTAATTGAGGGATATAATTCTCCTTGTGTTATCTTGGTTGGCTTTAGTATCGTTTTATAATGTGCTGTTTAATTTCTAAATATTTAGATATTTTTCAATTATCTCTTTGTTTTTTTGTTCCAATTTCTTATGTATTCACATATTTTGTATGACTTTCATCTTTCAAATATATTGAGACTTGTCATTTTGCATTAACCATATAATTACAATTTTTAAAGAAGTTTAAACAATGAAAAGCAAGCCTTTTATATTTTCTCTTACATCTTCCGGTGTTCTTTATTACTTAATGTATATCCAGATTTCCATTTGGTCTCAGTTTTCTTCTGTCTGGGTTACTAAGAGTTTTTGAAGTTTAGGTATGGGTAATTAAATCTCAAATGCAGAATGTTTGAAAAAATCTTTGTTTCACTTTTAATTGTGAAAGCTACTTTTGCTGAGTGTACATCTCCTGCTTCCCCCAACACACACTATTTATGTGCTTTAAAGATTTCACTCAGTAACCATCTGTTTACACTGTTTCTGAAGTCTACCATCATTATTATTTTTGTTTTTCTGTACATATTTTTTTCAATTGCTGCTCTAAAATTTATTGATCAGTGGTTTCAGCAATTTGCTGATGATGCTCCTTTTTTTTTTGTTCCTTCTCCTTTGTATAAAGTTATGTCTATTTTATAGTTTTTATCAAACTTAAAAGAAAATTATTGTTTTTATCAACTTTTTTTCATCTCTGTGCCTCCTCTTGAGAGGAGGAAAACATCACTTAAAGACTACAGATTTGTATTTGGTCCAAG
Organism: Nasua narica; assembly: GCA_028533885.1. NCBI lineage: Eukaryota > Metazoa > Chordata > Mammalia > Carnivora > Procyonidae > Nasua > Nasua narica. Next base: position 42,708,934 of record CM052799.1, read on the forward strand.
CAAAAAACAAATAAAAAAAAGCCAAACAAACTTCCTTATGAGACTCTAATAACCACCATGTTAGACTGCTTGGTACTTTCCCACAGCTCACTGATAAAATCTGTCTGCTTTTTTCAAATCTTTTTTTCTCTCACTATTTAATCTTGGATAGTTTTTATTATAATGTGTTTATTTTCATTAAGCTCCTCATATTTTTTTTTAAGATTCTATTTATTTAACAGAGAGAAAGAGATCCCAAGTAGGCAGAGAGGCAGGCAGAGGGAGGGGGGGAAAGCGGGCTCCCTGCTGAGCAGAGAGCCCCGAAGTGGGGCTCGATACCAGGACCCTGAGATCATGACCTGAGCCAAAGGCAGAGACTTAACCCACTGAGCCACTCAGGCGCCCTCCTCATATGTTTTTAATTCCATCCAGTGTAGTTTTCATTTTAGATATTATATTTTTTATCTATGTAAGTACCATTTAGATGTTTTTCATATACTTCCATTTCTTTCATCTCATGGGCATTCTTTCCTCTATCTTCTTGAATACATGGAGAATATGTATAATAGATACCCCCTTGTGTTTATAATAAGTCCCTCCCTGTCTAGGGCTAGATCCATCATTTCTAAATTTGTTTCTGTTGATGTCTATCCTCCTGGTTTTGGGTCAACTTACCTTGTTTTGTTGTTTGTTGTTTTCTTGTTTTTTGTTTTTTTTTTCAATTTTGATTGGGTGCTTGACATTGTATATTTTACTTTGTTGGTCGTTGGGTTTGTTGTATCCTTTTCATTACTGTAAGATTTTGTTCTAAAGCACAGTTAAGTTACTTGAAACACAGTTATATTCTTTTAAGGTTTGCTTTTAAGCTTTGTTAGGTCAGATCCTGTGTAGCCTTTAGACTAGGGCTGATTTGGTTCCACTGCTAAAGCAGTACTTTTCTGAGGATGCTACTTGATGCTCTGTGCAGATGGGAGCACAACCTCAGTCCTTTTGTAAACTCGGAATATTGTCCCATCTATTCTTTCCCCATAGTACTTTGCACAATCTTGCTAATTTCCACACATTCATGCACAGATCATTATTTGGCCCAAGACCCAAGGGGGCTTCTTTGTATTTGTCAACTGCTTGCCTCTCTGTGCATCTCCTTCCTCTTGGTGCCAACTCCTCCCTTCTGTTCTTGAATTTCTAGCCATCTCAGGCTCCTTGAAGCTCAAAGTCTGACTCTTCAACTCAGGAAACTCACCAGGCTCTGTTTAGATTACTCCTCCATAAGAAAACGAGCAGGGGTGACTATAGGGTTCGTCTAGTTTGTTTTCCATCTCTCAGGGATCACTGTCCTCTTCCTGCCTATTAATGTCTGAAAAAATATATATATACGAGTACATGTATACATATTATATAGATGTACACTTGTATCATATATGTATGTATTCATATATATTTAGAAGAATTATATACATATTCTACTTTTCCTTTGTTTAAAGTGAGCATATAAACTATAAATTGGGCCTCTGTTATCCCATTGTGATCCCAAAGTAGAAGTTTATTTATTGGTTTTATATCATTTGTTTTGTCTTTTTCTGTTTGCTTTTTTGTTTTTTACTGGGACCAAATACAAATCTGTAGTCTTTGAGTGATGTTTTACTTCATTCTCTAGGGTTCTAGTTAATATGTCAAACAACACATTAGGATAGTCTTTCTCCTTTTTCTCTTTCTCTCTTTCTGTCAGCTGGTGAGGGTTGTTTCTTGTCATTAACTACTTCTCAAAACTGTTTTTAAAACCAGTAACCAGTGTTAAGTAGCCAAACAAGCTAGGTGCATCTTTACTTAGATCATTTCTTTTATAAGTAGGTGGTGAACCATTTTATTGAATTCATGCTACATTGTCTCTTTTATGCATTCAAATCAAGAATTTAAAAGATGTATGTGGCATATATATGTATATATGTATTTTCATGGTCCGTTCACTGTTGGTCAGGAGAATCATTAGACCTTGTTAAATAAATTCCCTCTGATACTCAACTCAGAACAAGTGTTTTCAGCTATTCAAGTGGGAAGCAGCCTGGTAGTTTATCAGTTTTTGAAGCTGGTATGGAAGATGACAGCTTATTTCTTTGAAGTCTGTTTATCACCCCAACATAATCATAATGGGATCCTCAAAACTCTGTGTGTACCACATTACCTATATTTATTAGATATATAATCCAAATTTATTGAAAATTTCATGTCTGTTTTCAAATAGTGGGATAACAAAGAGACAAAGATCTTAATGATTTTCCTCCTAAAATGAGTATTATATTTTATCATATCATTAACTTGAATTTGAATTATTATATTACATTAATATTATAATTTAGTGCTTGATTTTTACTGTAGACCTCATAGATGTCCTTTTTTGTTAAAAGGTTTTAAAAATGGTATTTTGTTTTTCTTAACTGATTAAATTTTCTAAGTCATTATGCAGTACAATTAAACTTACTAATTTGGAATTTATAGGGAGAGCCTATATAAATGTGCTGTGAATTAGTGAAAATATTAAAAGAAATTCAATTAAATTCATTTTATAACTATTTGGTGTGAAAAGCTAGGCTGACAAAGTAGGTGTTGTCAGTGATAGATCCCTAGGAAACTTGTTTGAATTGGTAGATTGGAATGATTTTCAATTAACATATGGGTTGTTTCTATGCAAATGTTTCTCAGTCACTTAAGGTATGTTGGAAAGTTCATTGAATTAACAATAGTTGTGAGTATTACCTCTGAAATTTGTTTACCCCTGTATTTATACATATCTTTTGTTTAAAATGATCCTTCATTTCAAGTAACTTATCTCAAATTAGTATAGTACAAAAGTAATGCAGTGGTCATCTCTAGGTATAGAAATATGGGTCATTTAAATTTTCCTCTTTAGATGTTACTTTACTATTTTTTAAATATATTTAATAACCTTTTCCCTAAACAATTAATTCTGATCCAACCTGCTGATAAAAATACCCAAGAGCTTCCTTTCTAGTAAATCAAACATTTTCTTTTTCATTACTGAGTTGTGGTAAGTCATTGCATTTTGAAGAAAAAAAAATGTTTCTTTAGAATGTATAACCCACAGCATATCTGCTTTAGAATACTAGGATGTTTGATTAGATGAGCTGATCTCTAAGATCTTTTCCAATTTGAATTTTCCAGGTGGAGAAATTGAGACTCAATAAGATTTTAGAATGGTAGTGTGTAGTATGTAGTTTATGGTTCACTTACATCATGAGTTAGGTCACTTCTGTCTCTCCTGTATACTTTATTGCTTAATATCTTGTTAGTCAATTGACCTGCATAGGCAAATGAATGATACATAGTAAGGCCATGGATTCATCAAGTATCCAGATAGGATATGTTTTATATAATATGTGACTTTTAGTTCCTAGACATTGCATTAGTATTTGGTCAGTGCCCCCTCTGTGACCTAATTAAATTTCCTGAGGATATTGTTATAGCCTCATTTGAATTGTGTGTGAATCACTCTGACTTTAACTTCTGTGAGAATAAGCAAGTGAAGCATCCTGCATTTTTTAAATTCAGATACCCTTTTATTGAAATTCAGAAGTTGAGATTTTTGGACTTTGTGAGATGATTGATCATATCAAATTTTCTTTCTTTAGGCTATCCATAGTACTAGGTAACTAGCTCTATGAAAGTCTATAAACTAATTCTAGAAAGTGTGAACTAAATAATTTTCTACTTGTATATTTATGTTTATATATTTTACAATTGAAAAGTGTTTAACACAAACATCATATTAAAGCTTTCTGTTCCATATTGGTTAGTTTGGAATATCACATTGATTACTATTAAAATACAAGTTTGGAAAGAGTTGGCTCAATTTTGTTTCACTGACTTTTTTTGTTGTTTTGTTTTTCATATGTAAATGATTCTAGGTGCCAGTTGCACTGAAATTTCAATCATCATTACTTGGTTAGATTTTTATCTTTAATTATTAGTGTTTTAATAATATCTTTTTTTAAATGGAACAAAGTGAATCCACATAGGACTGAGAGACTGGGTTTTATTTTTTTAATGTTCCAAAGCAAAAGTTTCCATACCAATAAACAGGATCTAAAGAGCCAGTATATAATTCCTCTTTTTATACTATTTCTCTTTCTCCTTCATTCTCTGCCATTGATTAATTCGCAGATTTTTATAACTGGAAAGATCTTGAGAAAATTTCCTATTTAATCTTTATCTTTCTATGAGATAAGAAAAAGAACATCTCCGAAGACTAAGAGATACGTCTGTATTAGCTCTGTTGATCATTACTAGTCCTAAATTTTCCCCAGAAGATTGCTAGAATTCTTGAAAGGAAACTATTCTTCTAAAAATAGTTTATTTTTCATTCTTAGAAGGGGCTAGAAAGTATATATGCTTAGAGAAATTCAGTCTCAGTTTCCTCCCTGTGTCCTGTAATTGATTGAGGAACCAGAAGGAAGAAAATGAACTTTTAAGAAGGTGAATCAAAGTTTTTTAGGGGGTTCCTTCCAGTTGGCCTTATTTCTGTCTTAGCATAAATGCCTTAAGATGATTGGCAAGGCCCTGAGGTTCATAATTTCAAGTGTAGTTGTGACAGGGAGACCAGTATTGACCAAGATTCCAGCTCTCTTTGCTGTGGTTTGGTATAAAGCCCCTGGGAATGGCTGTCTAGGAGGGTACTAACTTTGTAGCTACCACCACCACCACCATGACAGCAACTTTGCCTTTGGGTGGGACTGTATGACTAGTTTTTTGCTAACTGTCTAAGAGCAGAAAGGATATATCATTGTAGGGACAAGATGGTGAGACACTAGTGTGCCTTTTCTACCTTCCCTCTTTTCATTAACTGAGGAGGCACAGAGGAATCTCTGGCCATTGGAGTCGCCAGTATACAGAATGGAAGGAATCACTTTCAGGAAGAAAGCTGCCTATGAATCAGCAACATACTTAATAAGCTGTTAGAAGAATGATAAATAAACCTTTGTTATGTTAAGCCACTCCAGTTTTGGTCTTTATTTGATATAGCCACCAACATTACAGTGACTCAAATGGCTGGATTAATCATGGATTAATCATGTCAAATAAAAATAATATGCTTATTCCTTTTACTGCCTAGATGTTTCCCTGTGTCTATAAAGGAAGAAATAGCCTTATTTTTATTGCAAAAAGTAGGAAAGAAAAAAAAATGTTATGAGGGAAGATAAAGGCAGTGTCTTTGAAGCATATGTTTATATTTATAAGGCATATCATTATTTATCTCTCAAGCAATTTTCGCATCTCACATGAGATGTATCATCCCCTTTCACATGCTTACTGTCATACTGGGTGACTGATTTATAGAACACATTGCCATTGAATCCGTAAGCCTTCTCCCAAGCTATTTCTGTGAATGTAATATAATGCCCTTTAAGCTTTATTTAGAATTCACTGTCGTGTTAGTACAGGCATTTCGTGACATGCTTTCATAAAAATATTAAGATTTATATGCAGGGCAGACTCCTGAAAAGCACATCCCTCATGTTAGGATTTGGGGTAAGATAAATCATGTAAGGCTGTGCATGAAAATTCCACATAATGTGGATGCGTCACTTTTATATTGGTTGAATTGTTTTTAGGTACTTGGAGAGTGATTGTTGGTTATGAAACATGGCAATATAATATCAGTTATAGTAAAAATAATAGTAGCCAGCATTTTTGAGGCTTCACTATATAATATATACTGTTCAAATTTTATAGCATATATTAACTCATTTAATCTTCATGGAAAATGGATGAGTTGGGTTACTAATATAACCTCATTTACTGATGAATAAAAAAGAAATGTTAGATAACTTGTCTAAGTTTCCGCAGAGAGTAAGCTGGAATTCAGACTTGGAGCTGATCATTGTTAGCCACTATACTGTAAAACCTCCCAAATGAGACTTGGGGACTGTGATAAAAAAGAATAAAAGTTTTATATCTCAATCTTTCTTTACTGAAACAGCCTGGCATGCACATGAATTATACACTCGGTGAAGAAAATGATTAAGCATAGATTTAATGAGAAATAGTGACATTTGATCTGTGTGCTAGATAGGATAAGCTAGACTTGACACAAAAAGAGCGGAACAGGAACTAACATTATTGAGCAATTTATATATATGTTCCCATTTAATACCCCCTCCCAAAAAAGTCAATCCAGCAAAATAGTTTTCTATCATTGAATTTTAAAGCACAGCAGCTGAAGCACAAGGAAATTAAATAACTTTCTTGTCAAAATAAGAGTAAATGTAAGAGCTGAGATTTAAATCCAGCCTTTTAAAATACAAAATAGCAGATTTTCCACTATTGTTAGCTATTTAGCTCAGGGGTCTTGCAGGAAGGAGAATGGTGTGGGAACTCTTAGAGATATTAACATGGTGAGAATCAAGCATCTTGAATCTTGAGTTCAGAGTACAGGGATCTTAGGAGATGAGGGAGAAGGAAGGGAATCAGGAGATAGGTTGGTTCATGGATGGGGGACATTATACTGAAGAGTTTATGTTCAATGGACATGAAAGAGAAGCTGTAGAATTTTAGGCAGAGAGTAGGGATGTGGATTAAATTTGAGAGCACCTATCGACAAATTAAGGAAGAAATGAAGAGCCAAAAAAAAAGAGGGTAGGGAATTTCATTCTAAGCAGAGAGAATAAAAATAAATTTAAAAAATAGAGTACCTATGGGGCACCTGGTGGCACAGTCAGTTAAGCACTTGATTTTGGCTCAAGTCATGACCTTAGTGTCATGAGATGGAGCCCTACATCAGGCTGCTCAGTGCAGAGTTGGCTTGAGATTCTCTCTCTTACTCCCTCTGTCCCTCTTGCTTACACAGTCTCTCTCTTGCTCTCAAAATAAATAAATAAATCTTTAAAAAAAATGGAGCAGAGTACCTATTATATGTACAACATTAAGCTAAATTTTAGAATCAATACAAATAAATACCAGATAGGTTTCTATAATTCAGTATCTTTAATTGGCCAATCAATCCAGGGTGTATGCTATTTGAACAATGTGCCCTACATAAGAGGTTAGCCCATCATTTGGTATTCATAATGAATAATGGAAAATTCCAAGTAAAAAATTAACTTTTAGCATACTTGTCTAATCTCAACTTTTCATGCTAGATTCAATTAAATTATAGATTTAAAAAAATTGAGACAATGTATATCAACCATCGATGGTTGTCATCAACCAAATAAAAAGGTGGGTAATTTCTGTCAAATACAATGCATAAGAGATTGAATTTCAAAAATGTATTTATTTTATCTGTGCCTCTGTCTAGATCTAAAGAGAAATAGTTTTTTTTTTTTTT
>CM052799.1:42716754-42741567 GCA_028533885.1 Nasua narica
GTCGGTACTGTCTCTTGTTCTTTTTTTTGTGGTGAGTTTTTCCGCCTTGTCATTTTATGGAGCTAAGAATAGATGAGTGAGAGAGAAAAGTACTTTGGAGTTCTACAGTTCTCACTGATTGATGAACTTGGTCTTGGCTGGATATTCTCACTGATCTTCTGGGGATGGGCCTTTACAATTTGATTCTCAGATGTCTTTGCCTGAGGCGGAATTGCCCCACCCTTGCCCAGGGAGGGGCCAAGCAATTCACTCAGGTTCGCTCTTGGGAGTCTTTGTTCCCTTAGTGCTTTCCGTACTGCTCTGGAGGCCAGGAATGCAAATGGCGGCTCCCAGTCTCCACTGGAGGAGCTGAGTGCTGGAGTCCCTGCTCCTCAGTGTGCCCTCAGAGGAAAGCAGTCAATCACTCCCGTCTCCCGGGTCTGCACAAGCTCCGAGCTCAGCCACCGGTGGCAGCGCGCCTCTATCTCAGGCGCACGGCCCTGTCTGGAGTCTCCAAACCCAGCAGATTCCTGCTGCGCGTTGCCGCGCCACTCCTCCCCAAGGAGGAAGGAGGGGGTCTCTCCGGAATGCCTTATGTGGTCCCCGCTCAAAGGGCCGCGGCCACGGTCTAGGGTAAGCCCCAGCTGAAAACGCACTGCGCGGCTCTTTCTCTGCCGCCGGCTTCTCCACCCTGATATCTGGGAGCTCTGCCGCACTCAGACACCCCCGGTCTCTTTATGATCTCGCGGGTCCTGAAACCACTCTGTTCCTGCGAGGGCCAGACCTCTGGCCTAGCCTCTGGAGCAATGTCCCTCAGCGGAGCGGACTCTAAAAGTTCCGATTTTGTGCTTCACGGCTCTGTGGCTGCAGGGAGCCGGCCCCTCCCCCCGCGGTCTCTCTTCCCGTCGCTTTGGAATCACTTTTCCAAACATCCTACCTTTCCGAAGGTGGTCGATTTTCTGCTCCTAGAATTGCTCTTCTTCCTCTCTTCTCCCTCCTGTTGAGTATGCTGGCTTTTAGAATGATTTATTAACTATCTAGATGAACTTCTGGGATCCGACTCTATCTCAACCTCCTACTTCTCCGCCATCTTGCTCCTCCTCCCCGAGAAATAGTTTTTTTTTAAGAGAAATAGTTCTATAAGAGAGATAACTCATTGTTGGCAATATCACTAGAACTATACTAACAGTCATAATTGAAAGGCATAACAATCATCTGTTTCCTACTGGTGTTTTGTAGAGCCATGATAAACACCAGAAAGTCATACTGAGAAAAGAATACTGGGAAACATTTGATTCCTGCCTCCCCTCAAAGTAACACAATTACTTCATCTGGCTGCCATTTTGTTCTGAATATGTTCGCTGTTGTCTTTCTTAAACCTACTCCCTGATGTATGGGTATAGATCTTGTAACCCAGCCCTCTTTGGCCATGACTAATTCTTCTAGAGAGTAACACATTACTAATCTAAGAACAGTTAAGACCTAATTAAGGTGTGTTATGCAAGATTCACTGAATGAGCAATTATTTTAATTTATCAGCTCCATTCATATCCATTCACTTGCCTTCTGTAGAGAATTCTCTCAAGAACTCAGAGACTATTGAGCTATGTTGGTAAATGCTGGGTTGGTGGCCATGTTGAACCATGAGTCTAATGAGTAAGTATTAAACCATGAGTTTAATGGCTGGTTGTTAAAGGATGGGATGGACATGTACAAAGAGCAGAAACACAATACTAGCTATACCTAGAGGCAGTAGGTTCCTCAGTTCTTGACATATCTTAACTTCTTTGCACAAAGTTCATTCTCCATGAATTCAGTAAGACTTTATACCTTAAAATAATTCCTTCTTCATGAAATAATTTTGATTGGTGTTTAATCCTTGAAGCCAAAACTGTCTTAAAACATTATCAACTGAAAAGAGAAACTAGTTGGTATACAGGTGAAACTTCCTGCTGAAACACCCCCCAAATTGTTCCTTTTGTACTTTAGTGCTGGATTACATGCAAAGTAACTGAAAAATTAAAAAAAAATACCTTTTCCCCCCCATCTATCTGGGTCTACATTTTTTGAATAAGAACCTAGATGATGACCAACAGAAACTCTACATATTAGTTACAACCACACAAGCTGCTATCATAGATGACTCTAGAAGGCTCTGTGGCTTAACACAATGGAAGTTTGTTTCTTTTCTGTGTAGAGTAGTGTCTGTCTCAGGTGGAAGCCTCTGACACACCCAGTCATTCAGGGGCCTAAGCTGGAAGAGGAACTCCCATTTTTAGTGCATGACTCTCTAGAATGCTCTGATGATTGGCAAGCAGTCAAGAGACAAGGGGAAGAAGAAATAGGAGACCAGAAAGGAGCTCCATGGTTAGGTTTGGAAAGATAATGTATTACTCATGCTTAAAGTCCATTGGCTGGAATTTAATGATAAGGCCATACCTGACAGCAAATAAACTTGGGGACATCATTTAGTTGTGTGTCTAGAAGGAAAGGAAAGAAATTTTGTGAATAATAAGTTTTGTGCTGTAGTATCTCAACCTCTGATATTTTATTGCCTGAAATACCTGCTCTGTCAAACTGCAATGTAATACTGATCATATAAATACTGAGGAATTAACCCACATCCAGCCTATTCAGAACAACTGCCACCCTATGATGTGGGTATTAAAAAATAGAACATTTTCGATATGTTTTAATTCATAGTATATAAAGATTGAATCTGGATGCTGAAAGAAGTCTTATGACAAATCATCAGACTAGGAGATTGCATGGAAATGGAGAACATTCAGATGTGTTCTTAGAAAACTTAGAGGTAATCACTGATAAAATATGTGCAACATGTACATCTTTCTAAATCAGTAAAACAACTGAGCAAAGGAAAAAATACATAGTTTTAAAGGCCTACTGTCTATCCTGGGACAGTACATGCTTTTGTAGTTTGGATTAACCCATTTGTTATTTGTAAATAGGATAATGATGTCAGCATAATTGGAAGTCACACTGATTTATACATTTTTTTCTCTCAGTCCATTAAGGATTTTTGCTCTCAAATAACAGTAGTTAAACACAAAGCATATTAATACAGCTGGTTACAGTAAATTGTGGAGCAATATTCTGTCCAAGACACCCATATATTTCACCATCTTCTGCAAGGACTGTTTTTGACCACGTACTCTATTATGTGTTTTATGCAACATTGCTTACTGTGGCTAATTTGCTGTAAATGTAGTATGTCTTTAAAACATAATAAAGTGTATTTTTATTAGGATTTTTTGAGCTAGTGAATGAGATACCGAGCTATAGTTGTGGAGATTTTGAAAGCTCTCTGAAACCTATTTTTCTCTATAAACCATATTATTTTTACTGATGTTGCAGATGTGAAGTTCTCAGCACTGCTTATGTTCCAGTACAGAAAATACACTTCTCTTTTCAATTGCCAGTGTCAAAGACGCAGTCAAAACTACCTCCTAGGAAATAGAGATGTATTAATTCATGTAATTGGAATGCTCAAGAGTTTTGCTGGCTTCAAGCACCTCTGTAGCCATGACTTAAAATAGAACAAAACAAAACAAAAACCAAATAGGATTTTAGGTATTCATCTCTTTCTCTTTATCTCCTAGCTGGACTTCTCTCAATGGGCTTTAGTTTGAATGCAGGTTTTCTCTATAAGGCAGATTAAGGGAGTTTATTCAGACTAATGCTCATTCATGGTATCATGACATATAATCAGTGTTAGCAAGGAAAAAATAGCATAGTCAAAGGGATGATCAAAGAGAATTAATATGGAACGTATTTGCAAGTTTCAGGCAGGTCTAGAGACAGCTTCAAGGGATGGTGAGAATGTTTGCATTTGTAGGCTAAAGAAATGAACAGAAGGATGAGTTACCATAACCAGTGATTACGGTACTTATAAGAGAGGGCTCCCCCAACAGGAACAGTGGCCTTCAGTAGTAAAACACAGCTACTGCCAAACTACAGCCCAGAGGGAGAAAACCGAAGAAATAAATAAACCAAAATTTCTTTCTTTTTTTTAGTCTTAAAGTGTCTCCCATGAGCCAAATCTAACTGAATATAAGAGAATCCAAGTGATGCAGGCCTTAGAGGTCAGCTTCCGAGGGTGCAGAGCAAGGTGGGAATTTAGTAGTGGGAAATTTAAAGTGGAAAAATGGGGAGTATCCAACATGCCCAGTTTAGCCCCATGAGTAAACGGATAGGATTTCTTCCCATGGTTGGATGTAATTTTTAGGGAAAGTTCTCACTGGCCCTCCATAGACCATATGTCCACACAGGGTAGCCAGGGAAATGTGGTGTTCTGGTTGTACAACCTTACCAGTGTTGATGTCTAGATAATATGATTAACAACTGGCCAATAACTCATATATGGGGAGGAGTTTTCAAACAAAGTACTTTTATACATCCAAGAAGCTGGCAAAATATGACACAGTAGACCCTCTATTTGGTTTTTAAGATCCACATTTTCCCCTACAGGTGAGATAGTCCAGTAGATCCCAACTGCTTTGTACTTTATAACAATTTAAAAATTCACTTTTCCACAACAATTTAAAAATTCACTTTTCCACTTTTCCACAGAGAAGGAGGAAGAAGTAATATGGAGAGTGAAACAGGGACCATAGTACTTTCCTTTGGGAAGATGAGCTAGGTTTTTTGTTTGTTTTGTTTTTGTTTTCATGGAAATGTATAGAAGAAGAGGATAGTTCCTTATACTTCAAAAAATATTTATATCCTCAAAGTGTAACCCAAGACCTGAGAATGACTAACTGGTCAATAAATGTTTTATGAAATGGCTGATTGTCTGAACAACAGTTTCTAAACTGTATTATGTTTGTAATCCCCCAGTTAGCTGAGGAAAATGAAAGTTACCTGATGTTGACTATGTAGAATCCAAATCTACCCTCCAAATGCTGAAAACTTTTCCCCTTATGGAATGAAGGTTTACATTAATTCCAAATTAATGTTCAACATAGAAATTGTGTTCTGCTAAAGCATTTATTTTAATAGTTAACAGTATAGGAAAAATATAGTTATTTGTAAATACTCTTCCAGTATAAGCACTTAAACTCTTTTTCAAGTAGGATTGTTCCTTTGGTTTGGTAAAATTGCCATATAACAAAACAGAAAAAGAAAGAAAACAAAACAAAGCAATGAACCAGTCACTGTGGGAATATAATGAACATCAAGCTGGTCTCTTTCCATGTCCATTCTCTTTTGTCAGAGTAATTTGTACCTTGAGAGCTTTTGACTGTCTAGATACAATCAGATGCTTATAAGTTCTTTTTTGTATTATGAGAAGGCAAGTTGAAATGATTAAGTGGAAGAACTAGGAAATACAGGTAGGGGTAATGGAAATTATGTATATCCAATAGATAGAGGCCTACTGATTTATATATGTATATTCGAAGAGTCCTGCTGTAGCAGCTGGTCCATGAATGGCCAACTGGTTTAATGTCACTGAAATGACCATTTATTTTTTCTTTAATTTGCTTTTTAAAATTGTCCAAGACTTCCATTTAAAGGTGCTAAGAGTTTTCTATTTGAAACCCTTTGGGAAGACAGAATGTTAATTCTCCATACAAGAAAATAGTGACTGTACGTTCATTTGAAAAACTCAGCCTCCCATTGTGAGGGGCACAAAACTCACAGGCCCCACTCCAGTGAAGCTTAGCAAGGGATGTTGACTTTGTTCTGTTTGATTCTTATCTACACCAATTTGCTTGTGCATGGGCATTTGGTTTTATGATGCTTTTCCAACTTAGACTATTTCAGTCATAAAAAGAGCCTGGAAAGAGTTGATAGAAATGAGATAGGTGACATTTAAAAAGAATTATTTTTAAGATTTTAATCACTTGTCAGAGACAAGTGGAGGGGGAGAAGGGGAAAGAGAGAGAGGCAGAGGGAGAAGCAGGCTCCCAGCTAAGCAAGGGACCTGATGCCGACACAGTCCCAGGATCCCGGGATCATGATGTGAGCCGAAGGCAGATGCTTAACCAACTGAGCCACCCAGGCATCCCATAGGTGGCGTTTTTTAAAGTCACTATTAGAATAACTTTGAACCCTTTTCAAAGAAACATTCAAGACTGGGACACCCAATTAGTTTCATCGACATGAAACTTGCAGGTTCTGTCCTTGTTATTAAGGCAGAACATACTCTAGATATTCCAGAGGTGACATACTCTCCTCTACTTTCTAAACATTTTTTACTCACTTTCTGTTTTCTTCTCTATTATTGAGGTGCTCTGACTTACTGTCTTTGCATTAGACCAATCAGTGTCCAAGAAATAAATGAAAAACTGTTCCCCACACTGAGGAGAAAAAGATGTATCATAAAAGGAACCTAGGACAAAGAAAGTCTTAGTGAGGCTAGGTCCTTTACAATATGTTTGTAAAATACTTATTAATCCAAAGTCACACAATATTTACTTTCTTGACAATTATTTTATAATTTTGGGTACCAATCAGTGACTAAAGAAAATTCCTGTAAAATCAGCTGATTTGTCAAGTTAGGGTTAGAATCATGTGGGAATGAATTCCATTTGGTCATGTTAAAACTACAATAGTATTACCACTGATTTGCCTAACATATAGTATTTACTAACTATATCTGAATCTCAGAGAACTGTCTACCAAAAAAAATGCTTGAGTAAAATGTTAAATTCAGTCCCACTGTTACCATGACAACTGCAAGGAAAAGAAGAAGTCTGTCTTCCCCTTTCATGAATGACTTCACATTATGTTTCAGTATTTGCTCCCCCTGGTAGTCCTGGACAACTCCAGGTGTCAGGAAAATGCTCAGTTTCTACTGAGGAGAGATTTCTATGTGGGAATAATCTGTAGCATCTCTTGTAGGGGAGTGTGGTATAGATGTATAATCCCTTCCCAATTAGCTATTTCAAACTCTCACAACAGAGCTGGAAAGGTCATCTATTATAGGTGGGGTTCGGTGAGCTCATGGACCCTTAAATATTTTTAAATTGTTGTCTGTACATTCATGTATCTGCCAAATTATATCAGATCTAAAGTTGTTACTTCAAGTTGTAAAATTTCCCCTGACTGCATGTCTAGAAATTTCATGAAAGGATATGATGCTCGAAGGATTTTAAAATATGTTTCTTTATATGAAGGATTGCTATTTTCCTGAATCATACCATCTTGGCTCAAGTCTGACTAAATTAAGACCATGATATTGGACGTTCCTCAATGTGCCTACTGTCATATCCTTTTTGTGCAGGACCTATAAGAAGGATTTAAGGGTTCAAAAGTGGAACTTGATGGCCCCTCTGTTAAGTAATCTTTACAATAATTAACCTAATAAAGGAGAGGTATATTTTCCTATGATACCAAGGACTACATATTTTTTTCATATTATATGTTTGTTTCCATGTAACAAATGGTCAAGTGCTATTTTTAATTTTAATGGCAAATATATAAAATGTATGACCAATGTGGTAAATTCTTTCTGATAGACATGGTGATAAAATAGTTAAGTAGATCCAAGATATGAAGAAAGCACTTAGAATACTTTGTTTTGTATGCCAGAATAATTCCTCTTTGTACCACACCTCATGCCTTGTCAAAATGGATGCTGATTAGCTAATGGCAATGCAGTTTGAAAATAATGGTTCAGGTACTCCATGTAATCCTTGGAGCTGGAAGGAATTCATAAAGAATGTCTGATTAATCCCCTTGTTTCGAGACAACACTTGTGTCTTAGTATTATTGACAAGTAGGCTACCTTCTTTTTTATTTGAAGGTAAAAACAATTGTAATCTTCCACTAATAGTTGATTGTTGGGTCACATTTCAAGAAATCCTTGATTCCCAAATGAATGTTACATAAGCTAATGTTCATTGGAGGCAAAGAAACAGGCTGTGTTCATCTAATGTAAAAAGAATTATTGCTGTTGATGAGTTTTGTTAAGCTTACTTGATAGGTATTATAGATAGATTATGCTAAAATTTCCAGGTTTGACTGGTTATTGGGACTTTACTTGAGTAAGTATTTATTGAGCTCTGAGTTCATGGTATATTAGGTTCTTCTGATGAAGAGGTAAAGAGGTCATGGTTTCCCTGCCCTTATCTACAAAGGTCTGGAGCAGTAGAAAATAATATGTAAATAATGCCTTAGACAAGAGCCACCTGCCCTGAGGGAGGTGGAAAGGAAATGTCATTGAAATGAAACATTCTGTAGACATTTCCTTATTGTGGGATTTTTAGAAAAAAATCTCACAGATATGTTTAAGGATATAGATAGTGGGGACTGAAAGAGAAAGATCACCAGATAGTGTTGATATGCTACACAGCAGGGACTCTGGCTGTGCATATGGCAGGGATAAAGGTATTTCTGCAGTTATGTTTATTATTAAGAGTAGCAACAACATATCTGAGTGTTTCCAATGGACTAAAATGTATTCTAAGCATTTTGTATGCATTGTACTCCTGTCAGGTGGCAAAGTAGCACTGTGGAGTTGGTTCTATCATTGTTGCAATTTTGTAGCCAAAGGAAGGTGAAACTGAGCAGTTGAGGCCTTGACTCAGGTTACACAGTCAAGGAGTGGTAGAGCTCCCCTTCAGATCCAGTAAATCCTGTGGACCTCAGTCTGGAGTTAAATCCATTTTGCCTGAATCACAAATACAGAGGTTAACTCCTTCCTCTTAACCCCTCCTCCCAGAGGAGCTAAGGGTGGAAACCTTCTTTGAGGGGTATGTTTCTTTGTATCAAGGATTGCTATTTTCCTGTTCTGAGATCTGTGTGATATAGAGAGCACTACTCCAGGTGTGGTCAGTGGATTTCTACCAGTTATATCTGTTACTGTGCTGAGGCAATATAAATAGAAAATTTAAGAATCAGTACTTCAAAACTATTTGACAGTAATTTTTGTGTATTGAATCTAATAAAAAATCAAGCTTGCATCTTAAACTTTATTTCATGTTTCTAGGACTTTATTTTTGGTGTATGCTATAAGTAACGATCAACAACAGATTGGAAATTTTAAAATCAGAACAAAACCAACTGGTATTTCATTGTATGTAGTTTGAGTCCATCCTGGTTTCTGTTCATTTCTATTATACTTTCTATGGGTTTAGTCCCTGCCTCAGAAGACTGCAGCAGATTGTAAAAGCAGCAACATAGTAGCTAGAATCTAGCAGTGTGTTTAGCACCTGGTAGATTTTCAGTCACAGCCAGCTAAGCATGTTACCACAAGAATAAAAACCAAGAATTGCTTAACAGCTTTTTCACTGCATCTCACTCCAGTGAACATTTTGGTCAGAGGAAGGGTCCTGAAGCAGAACCTGCTTTTCCAGCAGAGCCTCCTTTAGCCAGTCTGGTTTTGTGATTTAATCCTAGGGAAGAAGGGCAAATGAGAAGAAAAAGGCCCATGTAAGGGATTTATGCCAAAAACAATTTGTGAAGAATTTAGAATCTGGTTGGACACAGATCCATCTTCTGTTGTTTACAGTGAGAACTGGTGCTTTAGAATGATGACTTGGGCACTGGGAGAGTTACAACTGCTCAAGGGACATCCCCGGTGCTCGCTCGATGCCCAGACTTTCCCCCAGAGGCAAACAGGAAGATTTTGAGC
The DNA here is from genome assembly GCA_028533885.1 of Nasua narica. Lineage (NCBI taxonomy): Eukaryota > Metazoa > Chordata > Mammalia > Carnivora > Procyonidae > Nasua > Nasua narica. The sequence continues at coordinate 42,726,332 of CM052799.1, forward strand.
AGCAAGGAGGCAGCATTAGCCACTGCCTTTCGGAGATTTTAGCCTGAGGTGCTGTTTTGCCAGGTTCACCTTTAAGGACTTTTTTCTCTCTACCTTCTATGCTTCCCAGCCCTTTCTCTCCCCTCCTTCGAATTCACAGGGTTGTTTTCCTCTTAAATCTTTCTCCCCTACAAAACTTCCTTCTTCTTAAAACCTGAATTTCCATATATCTTTCATAGAATATTAGAGTCTTTCATAGAATCTTTGGGTCTGAATGCTAGCCTATTTGAGTAATCCTCTGTGCCATATGCCTGGAAAATTGAATTTTTCCCCCATGCTTATAAAATGAGTTTTTAGTTTCTGGCCGTAGCCCTCTATCCCAGATTCTGAAACCATATGAAAGTGATCACATCTAGGATTTTAAAATTAAAGAAAAACTCTTTACTAAATGAATGAGTACTTTGTACAGATTTACTGTGTACTTGCTATGTGCAGGCCTCTCTGCTGGACATGAGGAGCATACAAATATGGGTCACTGACTCTTTCAGTGTGTACTGAGAAGGTCCCTGTAATACGCATTAGTATTAATTCTAAAACATACCCAAATAAAAGCAGAATAACACAAAATAAATACGAATAGAAATTCTAGTGTTTTCTTCTTGCACCCCAGTGGGTCACCTGGAATACTCTTTATACAAGTGTACTACTGTAAAGACAGTTCAAAGGTGGGATCATGTAAGTATTATGTAAATACATCACAAAGTAGAATATAATTTATTGTAATAGTTAAAAAAGTAATGATACACAGTGATAGATGGGAGCTATTACTGCCAACTGAATGGATTCTAAGCATTTATTTCACAGTTCTCTCTATGTAGCAAGGTCTGGGAATTTAAAAAAATGTATATGACGATATAGTAAAATGAGTAAGAGCAGAGCTCAGCATACTTTCTTTAAAAAGTAGACTAAAAGTAAATCCTTGAGGCTTGCGGAGCTGATTGTCTTGGTCACAACCAGCCCAACTTTGCCTTCAGTAGATTGAAGGAAGACAGCCCCAGGCAACACTGAACCCACTTAGTCTGGCTGTGTTGCAGCGCTGCCTGCAGCCTGTAACTCGCTGAACCCTGATTAAGAGCACAGCCTTTGCCATCACACTAGGTAACGGATTTTAGTATCAAAGCCAGGTGTGTAGTGATGTACCAGTTCCATCAGCTCTCTGAGCTTTGATTTCTTCAGTGAGATCCCAATAGGTGTCACCTAGGAACTAGTCGAAAATGCAGAATCTCAGGCCTTGCCCCAGCGGTGGAAATCCAGATTCTGCTTTTTAACAAGCCTCCTCAGGGTACTTTTTTTGCACCTTACAATTGGAGAAGCTGTGTGGTAGGTGATGCTGATGATTATAGCGCCTGCGGGTTGTATGATTAATTGAAATGGTACTCCTGAAGTACTTACCATAATGCTAGGACTAACATAATCACTCCCTCAATTTTTTTACTCATTCATACTTCTGCTAAGATTTCCCAGAGAGCTCAGAGTCTAGAGGGGTTTAGGAAGGTATTCTATGAAATTGCCCTTGAATGATGAGTGGGATTTAGTCATGGAGTAATAGGGGCTATAGCATATTAGTGCCACTGTTTAACCAGTAAGTCATGGCTGTACTTTCAGTAATCAGTAAGTCATTTGGGAAATCAATTAATGGGAGAAAGATAGGCTTACCTCCTCTTGGCATTTTCTTAGTCCTCTTGGAATCCTGATATATATTTTTCCCCATTACTTGGTTGTGGTAATTAGGATTAATAGATGTCATCAGAATAAGGCAGCTGTCATTTTGAAGTGAAAAAGGTAATAGAGTTATATTACTATATTTGAGAAACTTTGCTTGAAAGACTAAAACCAAAGCATTGTTAATCGTGTTAAACATGAATACTGCATATTTTAATACTTCTGCTTTCCCTATGAATTTAACTTTGTGGTTTATGTTAGAGTAATGATCCAGATCATAGCTTGAATGCCTCTTTTTCCTAAGGAGTGTACATTTTATAAAGACTTCTACGTGGTTCACTGCTAAGCCAGAGTGGGAGGGAACATAGTCAACAGTTCCTATACCTGCACAGTGGCTTTGTCAGCCTTTAAATGAGAATAATGCCTGTTCTTCCACAGATACAGTTGAGGACAGATGATAAAGGTCACTATGATCTGTGAAAGAATGGCACTATATAAATCCAACATAACATTAAAATTGAAATATCTGATTTCAACCTTCCAAGCAGGCCAAGCGATGACTATGAGAAGCAAAAATGGGGACTTGTCTAAATGACTAGGAGGCTGAAACAAATTTGTTTTTTTTTTTCTTTAAAAAATTAATCCAGGGAACCTGGGTGGTTCAGTGGGTTGAAGCCTCTGCCTTCGGCTCTGGGTCATGATCTCAGGGTCCTGGGATCCAGCCCCGCATTGGGCTCTCTGCTCAGCAGGGAACCTGCTTCCCACCACCCCCCCCACCCCCGCCTGCCTCTCTGCCTACTTGTGATCTCTCTCCTCTCTTTCAAATCAATAAATAAAATCTTTAAAAAAATTAATCCATGGTGACTGGAGAGAATTTTCCAGTCAGAGTCGGGTGATTAAACATTACACCTAGTGGGCATTTAGTCAGTGATGGAGTGTGAAAGTACCAAGGAAGGGGCTGAGAGGGGGCTGGAGAAGAGTGTAACTGGTGTAAGAGGTAGATTAGGCTAAACCAGCGTGTGGTTTTGGAGTTGATGAAGCAGGAGTTTGGAAATGCATGTTAAATAGACACGCTGTAAAGTAATGTACACAAAAAAGTTAGCACAATTAAGTTTTTTAATGGTTTTGATAATTGTCCATGTTGGGGTGTTCTGAGAGTCCCAGGTGATCTTGAGCAAGGGAGAATCTTAACATAATTCCTGTTAGGGAACAAGAGTTCAAAGGTGTTTATTCACTTGCTATTACAACTGGAAAATCTGTGCTAGTGTTCATTTAATGAATGGCATTGTGTGAGACAAAGAGGTGTGGATTTCCTTAGGAGAGCCATTCTAATTCTTTCTCCCCATTCCAGTGAAGCATCTGGAAGACCTGTCCAGCACATCCCTCCACTGTCCCTTTATAACCTGTTTTATGATGTTTCTATTCTTCCCCTTCCATTCACTCCACAAACTTCTCCAAACTGCCTTCTTCTCCACAAAACTCCAATAAGTGAGATCACAACCATTTTGGTGCCTTTGAGGTCAAAAGACATTTCCTTGAAGTCTGATCATATCAAGTCACTCAGCATTTTTGACACTGTTAAGTATTCTACTCTTCACAGAACCCTTTTCCATGGACCCGGTAATACCAGAGTCTCCCTTGGTGATTGGTGTCCTACCGAAATCACTATGTACACTTTGCTTTGGAAATAGCATTCATAGTCATGAACTTATTGACGAACTCTGTTATGACAAATGTAAAATGTGGACCCCCTCAGTCAGATGTTCATTCTGAGCTTCACACTGACCTACTTGGCCTCTTAGCTGTTTCCTAGGCAACTGAAATATAACAAGTCCAGTCTAAATTCCTGCATATAGCATGATGCTCTTTGTTATAAACTGAACTTTCCTAGGATTCTAATATTCCATTTTGTTTCATCTCCTCTTATAACTAGACATTAAAATATATGGTGATTATATTGTCTTTTCTCTACCAGACTATAAAACTTCTTTGCAGCCACTGCCTTCTGCTTGCCCACCCTTCTTTCTTTCCTTCCTCCCTTCGTTCCTTTTCTTCATCTTAAATTATCCCAGTGTACCCTCTACCTAGATAAAGACTGGCATATAATTGGCACTCAAAGTATTTAGCAAATGGATTAAACTAGTTCAGTGACAAAAGCATAGGCTAAGCTCAGATTCACACAAACTTGAGTTGGATTCCTAGACATCCACTCATACTTGTACAATCTTCTCTGAACCCCTTCTTGTCATGTTATTATGTATAAAAACCCCTCTTGTCATTTTACTACCATATATAAAAACAGCTACAGTGCAGAATCCTTGCAAGCATATAAATGTCATATAGTGTCTACTATAATGCCTGATACAAAAGCATAGTATATGATCTTATGTTAATTTGTCACTCCTTTTCTAGGCTTATATTCATTTTTTTCACTTATTGACCGAATAATGTATTAGCAGTCACTGTGTGTAAGGTTCTATTTCAGATGCTGAGAATCCAGTGGTGAACAAAATAGGCCACATCTCCACTCCTATGATTACTTATAGTTTCATAGTGGGAGACAGATATTTACTAAACTTTACCTATATTTTCTGTGAGTGCTAAGAGGAAATACACAGTAGTTCTGATAAGATGCCTTTGTAACATGCTTAAGGAATGAATCCTGCCACAAGGTGGAGGTGAATAGTGCAGGCAGAACCCATAGCAACCTAAACAGCATTGAGGTGGGAAAGCATTTGGACGTTTATGGTGCAACCTCAGTACTACCGGAGAAGAGTTAGTGATTTTAAGGAGGGAGAAGGGGATATCAATGTTGTAAGGTCTTTCAGGTCATTATAGAGACTCTAGATTCCTCTCTGGCTAAGGTGGGAGCTATGAGTGGATTTTAAGAAGAGTGATGTAATTTGACTTAGATTTAAAGCAGATCATCTGTGACACTTGCAGGAGGAAATCCTCAAGGGAGTAAGGGTTGAAAAAGGGAAACCAGGGAGGAGTCTATGAAATAGTCAGGAAGTATTGGTAACTTAGTACAAGACAGTCATTTTCATGGGTATTTTCTGGAGCAACGTGAACATTGCTTAGGTCTCACCGCAGACTTTCTGAATTAGAGACCTTAGAAGTAGGTCTGCATTGTGACAGGCTTTCCAGCAAATACTGATGCTCACCAACATCTGAGAACCACCAATCTGGGGCACAAATAGCTTTGGAAGCAGTAAGAAGTCATCCCATTCCTGACATATGTTGGGGCTGGAGCTAATTGGATTGACTGATGATTATATGTGAGGTATGTGTAAGAAATGGATAATTGTGAGGTTTTTGGATTGAGAAACTGGTGGAATCAAGTTACCACATGCTGAGAGAAATCCTGAGGGGACCAGCAGGAATGGGCATCACTTTCATTCTGATATATTCTTTTCAGTGTGTCCATCAGGCGTCCGAGTGAAGTTGTGAGTAGGCAGTTGGGTAGGATTGCCTAGAGTTCTGTTTCTCTTTAATAAGTCTTTCAGTTGTTATATGGAGACTTTGATGGCTATTCTGGTTTTTTTCTTTTTGTTCAAGAAGTAAAACTAGATGAGGATCTATAGAGATTAAAGAACTATGTAGGGCAGCATTTTAAAATTAACTCCAGAACAAAAGTGAATTTTTAAATTTTTCCTGAGTCTAATTCCTCTAACTTGTCATATGCTAGCCATCAGCTAATATAATCCCTTAACTATTTTATAATGAACCTAGAAATTAAAATTATTCCATTATTGCTTCAAAAGACAAAGGTGTCGTGAGCATTTCAGATCTTCAGGTAGTATTCTGTATCTGACTGAACAGCTTGCTGAAGGGTTGAGTTGCTTTTGAAGTCCACAGAGTGGCATTTTTTGTGGAGATGCAACTAAGGATCCTAATAGTCGATAAAATCTGTTTCATATCAGATATTTTTGGAATCTGCTAGACCTAACTTACACCAATCAATTTAATTTTGAGCAGCCCAGGCTCAAAGTTATATTGGCTGCTGGTACATAATTTATTATTTTGTAAAATTTGGATGTCTGAATTATGTATCATGTTATCCAGTCTCCCCTTTGTTTGAAATATAACACATTTTCTTTCTACTTAAAGAATCAAATGTTTGCTATTTTTCAATTAACAATATACCTGAATTATAATGGGATGGTTAGTTATTTTAGACCTATTACAGATTTAAGAATCTGAAGTAAGGGGTGCCTGGGTGGCTCAGTGGGTTAAGACCTCTGCCTTCTTCTCAGGTCATGATCTCAGGGTCCTGGAATCGAGCCCCACATTGGGCTCTCTGCTCAACAGGGAGCCTGCTTCCCCTTCTATCTCTGCCTACTTGTGATCTCTCTCTGTCAAGTAAATAAATAAAATCTTAAAAAAAAAAGAATCTGAAGTAATAGCATTACTCTCTACCTAATTGTAAACAACAGTAGTTACCTAGTTCTGTCCTTAATTATGGTTTTGGTATATTTTGATGCTCTAGAATTTCAGTGTGGCAAACTTAGAAGAAAAATGCTGGAAAACAGAGTAAACTTTCAAGGTAATTATTCTAACATTTTGAAGATCATTTGCAGATTTGTTTAGTTCAAGTAATTGTTTTGCTAAGTACCCAAAAAAGAATTGAGTGGTTGGTATAGTAGGTTGAAGCTAGTTAAGTTAAAAACCCTGGAGTGGCTTCCAAGGCCCCTTTGAGCTCTTACAAGGAGAAGGGTAACTGGACAAAATATCTACCTTCTCATCTAGATGTGGAATTTACCCAATCCACTGAAATATGGATATTGTTCACTTGTTTAAATTCATTAAGGGCTATTCAAATCTAATAGAAACGTCAGCATACCTTAATGATGCAAATGTATGCATCAGACTTAAAAACAATGTGTGATATGCATAATTAAAATAAAGCATGCAATAAAAACTATGTTCACAAACTTTGAGATGTCATGACTTAGTTTTGAGTTGGTCAGGATCAAGTTGCTTCCTGGGTCGGAAACTTGCTAGAATTAACATCTTTGAAAGAGATCTATTGAACCTAATGTCTAGTAATTGCTAGGGGTGCATGTTCATGGGCGTTCACAGATCCTGGTTAGCCTCACATATTCTGCAGTTATGTTTCACTGTGTCCTCTAACATTTTCATTCATGTACAGCTTAGCCCAGAGCTTCTCCAACTTGACATTAACTGTTTGGACATGCAGCTGGCGTTCTGGTTCATGTGTTGCAGAAAAGATCGCTTCTGTGCTGCTGAGCTGACTCTGTTAGATGATTCTGTCTTGTCATTCAGTGTGCAGTGAGACTGAGAAGTGATGTTTGTGAAAAATGCTTCAGGTGATGGATGTGCCTTGCATACCTCTTCCATACTCTCTACTTCTGTGGACATGCAAAGGCTCAGGTTTAGGTTTAGTTGGAAATGGGAACAAGGGCTATGTCAGGAGGGTTTTGTTTTAGAAGGGACATGTCAGATATTAGCCTCTGCTGTTCTAGCCAGAAGGTGTGGTATAGCATGCATAAATATCATAATGCCCAAATGTTAGAAGAAATAATAACAGTACTAATAATATATCTGCCAGAAAGATGAGTACCTTATATTGAATTTCTTACAAACTCTATCATAACGTAAGGCTCTCTTTATTTAAAGGAACAAAGCGCTGCTTAGAGAATACACTGTAGCCTGAAATTACCCAAATCAATGCTTATTTTGGATGCTTAAGGAGGTTATATAACAAGAATAAAAAAAAATTGGAAAGAAAAATTAAGACAGATTTGATATATATCTTGAAAAATCTTGCCTCATAATTAGAAATATTTGGTGTTATTCTAAGCATTTCTTCAAATTCACTTTTTTTGGCATTCAGATTGCTTATAATTGTGGGTGTGTGTGTGTGTGTCCTTCTGTGTGTGATTTTTTTTAAAATTGTTAACAATAATGTATTATTTGCCCCTTGGGGTACAGGTCTGTGAATCATCAGGCTTACAGATTTCACAGCACTCATATCACATACCCCCCTCAATGTCCATAACCCAGCCACCCTATTCCTACCCCCTACACCCCAGCAACCTTCAATTTGTTTCATGAGATCGAGAGTCTCTTATGGTTTGCCTCCTTCCCAAACACATCTTGTTTGATTTTCCCCCCACCCCCCATAACCCCCCGCCCTGCCTCTCAAATTCTTCATATCAGAGATCTCATATGGTAATTGTCTTTCTCTGATTGACTTATTTCGTTTAGCATAATACCCTCTAGTTCCATCCACATTGTTGCAAATGGCGAGATTTCTTTTCTCTTGATAGCTGCATAGTATTCCAGTGTGTGTGTGTGTGTGTGTGTGTGTGTGTGTGTGTGTGTGTGTGTGTACCACATCTTCTTTATCCATTCATCTGTTGATGGACATCTAGGTTCTTTCCATAGTTTGGCTATTGTGGACATTGCTGCTATAAACATTCAGATGCACGTGCCCCTTCGGATCACTACCTTAGTATCTTCAGGGTAAATACCCACTAGTGTGATTGCGGGTCATAGGGTAGCTCTATTTTCAACTTTTTGAGGAACCTCCATACTGTTTTCCAGAGTGGCTGCACCAGCTTGCATCCCAATAACAGAGTAGAAGGGTTCCCCTTTCTCAGCATCCTTGCCAACATGTGTTGCTTCCTGACTTGTTAATTTTAGGCATTCTGACTGGTGTGAGGTGGTATCTCATTGTGGTTTTGCTTTGTGTTTCCCTGATGCTGAGTGATGTTGAGCACTTTTTCATGTATCTGTTGGCCATTTAGATGTCTTCTTTTCAGAAATATCTGTTCGTGTCTCCTGCCCATTTGGTGATTGGATCATTTGTTCTTTGGGTGTTGAGTTTGATAAGTTCTTTATAGATTTTGGATACTAGCCCTTTATCTGATATGTCCTTTGCGAATATCTTCTCCCATTCTGACAGTTGTCTTTTGGTTTTGTTGACTGTTTCCTCTGCTGTGCAAAAGTTTTTGATCTTGATGAAGTCCCAATAGTTCATTTTTGCCCTTGCTTCCCTTGCTTTTGGTGATGTTTCTAGGAAGAAGTTGCTGAGCTGAGATCAAAGAGGTTGCTGCCTGTGTTCTCTTCAAGGATTTTGATGGATTCCTGTCTCACATTGAGGTTTTTGATCCATTTCAGTGTGTGGTATAAGGAAATGGTCCAGTTTCATTCAAAATCACTTTTACAAAGTATTAAACAGTTATCTTCTAGAAATCATTGTTATATATTTATGGAGTGGATACAAAAAATGATATATTCTAATATTATGGAATTCCATCTTTCAGTTTGGGATATAGTTTTTTAGGAATAGTATACTCAACTTGAATAAATCTATTTCAAAACCATGAAAGAAAGAAAATTTACTTCAGAAAAATTTACTAAAAGGCATTGCTCTAGTGAAGATAAAGAGGCTAATGTTGAAGGCACAAATGTCTATTTACAATAAAATAAATTGTTTCATGAATCTTGGGAGGGAAAATAAATATATAAGTAAATATATAGATGTATAATAAAAATATATAAAATATATACATATATACTTTTATATATGTTTTAGATATGCAGCCTTAGGTAAATAAATACAAATAGGAATCTGACCATTTCATATATATGATCAAAACATTTCAAAACATGTTGTGTGTATATGGCATATAAGTTGAGGTGGCTAAACACACTTTGTTTTATTTTGTTAAGTTTGAACTCATAAGGAAAAGAGAAAATCACTTTAAATTTTAGGTGATTTCTTTGTTGTCACAGATGGTGTTTCCTTACTGCTTTTCACATTTTATCTATCAGTATGTATAGTTTACACTGTTGTGTTCCTTTTCAAAAATACATGTGTCCCTTGGGAGGACAAACATAGAATAGGTTTTCCTTAAAAGCAATGTGCTTTCTTTCTAATATTTAGTCAAACAATGACTATGTTAGTTTTTGCTGGGCAAAGCAGAAAGGGGTACATGATATTTTTGGAGGAACATAAGGAATTAGAACTGAATATTAGCTCTGCCACTGTAGAGTTTGAGCCTTTCAATATTACTGTTGAACTCTTTCTTAAAATGTTAAATAAGAATGAAAATCCTAGCTCTTTTTTACCTCAGTTATTAGAAAAATCCAAATACTTACACAATTCCAGAATCTTAGGAATGTAAGAAACCTACAAAATTATCTAGGCCAATCCTCTCCAAGTACCCTCAACACACCTGGTAAGTAGTTGGTAAGACTTCTTTCTTACTGTTTCCAGTGATGGGGAAATCTACCCCCTAACCATTTTATTTATTACATTTACATTTTGCAGCTACTTGGGTTTTAAATTTACCTAGAATGATTCTCCAAGTGGCGCTTTATCAGGATAAATAAAAAAAAAAAATACACGTGTGAGGGGTGTGTGTGTGTGTGTGTGTGTGTGTGTGTGTGTATGTAAATCTATGTGTTTATAAATATTTATCTTAAAATTTAAGAAGCCCTTTAGGGACACAAGTTAGTATTCTTTTTAACCATAATTCGATCAAACTAGGTTGGCTTTGAGCATTCAGAAGTTTTGTTTAGATAGAGGAATATGTGAGAACACAGGGTTTTTAGAAGACAAAAGTGAGGGATATGAAGGATGGAAAATATTTGCAAAGCAATATTTCACATACTTCGTGATATTTCCCTAATACCCTGGTGACTTCTCTACGGAAAGCTATTGATATGAAGGTCTAGGAGGTTGGCAGCTAGATATTATTCTCTTGTTCAGCACTTTGTTGATGTTTTAAAAGGAGAAGAGGCCAAGGAACCTAGTCAGAAGAACAGAAAGCCACCAGGTCTTAGCAGGTGTCAGTGAACTGAAAGACATACAGGATTAGTCTCAGTTTTGTCCTTTCTTGTTGCAGTTATGTAAGAAAAAGATAAAAAAAAATAGGAAGAAGAAAGATCCAGGCTCAAGAACTCAGGAGTGGAAATGTTGCTTCAAGTCAAGGTGACACTCTGGCTGCTGGCTGTTGTGAGGTGACAGAACCCATGCTACTATTTCTGAGGCTAATGAGGATTTCAGTCTGTGTAGCTGCCCTTCTGGTGCTTCTTTCCAAAAGTAAATAAGGACATGAAACAGACACATTTCCTGGATGAGGCAATGAGTGCTAAATAAAGGAAGACATTTCAGGAGGCCAATAGAAAGCAAATAGAAGAAAGTTAATAATGCTCACTTTTAAGTTTAGGGGCCGTTTTTAAAATCCCCAACATATCTCATTGATAGCCATGCCTTTTTTTCTTATGATTAAGAGAACTATTTATTTTGGTGAAGTCAAGCTTATTTTTGCTTTTGTTTTCCTTGCCTCAGGAGACATATCCAGTAGGAATCCATTAGCAGCAGGGAGACGGGTGAGTTAAACAGGTAATGGGGGTTAGAGAAGGCACTTGTGATGAGCCCTGGGTGTTGAATCACTAAAATGTACTCTTAAAGTGAATATTACACTGTATGTTATATAACTGGAGTTTAAAAACAAACTTAAGAAAGGAGATCTTTTATGATTAAAAGATTTAGTTTATCAAGAGAGTTATTCTAAGTTTGTTAGATGAGGTACCCTTTCTGGGAGCTTTAATGTTGCCGAATATATCCCTCCCCTTCTACAAGTTAATGGTTATCTTAATTTCATTAAGTTTTTGGGTACAGCTAATGATTTTATCTGATGTGTGCCAAATTCTCTGCTTAGTGACTGCATATCTTTTAGGTTGGAATAGACTCAATTTTTTCACCCTAACTAAACAATTATTTATAGTTATTATGACCTTTTTCTAATTGATTAGACAAAAACAAGCTTATTTACAGCTGAGAGAAAGAAAACGTTCAGGGTCTGTGGACTTAAAGAAACAGCTGAGGGACAAGAAAGTATAGGCTTTTCAGTATCTGTATTTCCCGATTGTGTTGATTCACACAATCAAAATTTTAAATGCTATTATGAGTCAGTACTCTGTTCTAAAACCCTGAGTGAAGAGATGAAAGAGATTAAGTGAGTGAATGAATGATCCAAGAGCCGAAAAGCTCCCTAGAGACAATGTTTTGTGGATGTAGTACAAGGACGCTGTGACATTGGAGTTTCTAAAATTAATTTCTTTAAGAAACAAATGATCCTTGCCCACCTATTTCAAAGGGTGTGGCAATTAAATGATATTTAAATGTGAAATGACTTTATTAGTATTAATATGAAAATATTCTACTAGTTGGCCAACATTGAGTAATACTTACAAGAGCAACAACATGGCTTAGTGCACAAAACAATGGCATAAACCATAAGTTTTGCATTCAGACAGGTGTAGATTCTCTACTGCTTAATAATTGTGTCATTGAGCAAAGTAGTTAACATCTCTGACCATCATTTTTCATATCTATTAAAATAATAGTGACAACCCCTAGTTAACAGTCAAACTGGGAAGATTAATGTGGAGAATCTAGCAATAAACCTGTGGCTGAGCCATAAAAAGTAACTATTATTGTCATTTATTACTCAGTTCAGTTGCCAAGAGTTCAGCACCCTTTCCCCACTCCTCGGGCATAGACCTGGGTTGTAGAGCACTCATACTACAAGAAAAAGTCAGTTCTCCCTTCTTCAATCGTTACCAAAATCTGGGAAGTGTGTGGAACTGATCACCAATTATGACTCAAATATATCTAGAAGAAGAAGCTGAGAGATTCTTCAAAACATCCATAAAATGAAGTCATAAGTTTAAGATTTATGTGGAATTAAAAAATGGCAAAAATGGCACATGATTATAAATGGGTGTTTAGCCAGAGTAAGTAAGTGGCTGGTTGGTTGGTTTGTTAATGGGTATGGTGTACCAGTAAGTGATCATCTAAATGTGTGGCCTCAGAAAGTTCATGGTCATAACTTCCACATAAATGTGCATTGTTGAATGATCGTTTGGTTCCTTTTTTCCACAAAAAGTCACCCAAAGCCTTGGTGGCTCCCGGAAGTTTACTGATTTCTTATTCCATAGGTGGACCGGTATGCTAAGCAGGAGTGCTACAAAGCAGATGGTTCCAGTGACAACTCCCTCCATGACCCTGTCCTTTTGAGTCAAAGATTGCAGGATTGGAAACTACTTTTAGAGCAGCATGTAAAATATGGGACAGGGGCTTTTCAAAAGAACCTTTTTCAGAGCTTCTCAAAGTTATTTGGTGAAGTTGATATCCCAAGGAGCTGTATTTCAATGTTGATGTATAGCCGTTCTCTTAAAAGCAAGATGCTATACCATCATCTGTTTGATATTGCTCGCCTTCAGAATGAAAAAGCCAGCTTTCCCCCAACCAAAATCAAATGTCCGTGACAAAAATCATATGTGAACTTTTCATTACTTTCAGTTTAGCCTCCCAGTTTTCCAATAGTTTTGGTAAAAAAAAAAAAAAAAAAAAAAGTGTATCTTTTGAGAAATTCCAATTTCACTTGGTAGAGTCACTTTATCTCAAAGTATTTACCCAGCGCCTCACAGAATTCAGTAGTACCAGGGATAGTATAAAATCTATAAGAAAGATAGTAGGCTAAGAAATATTATAAATAGAACATCAAGTCAGAAAAGTATATAGGTTTATGATATTATACAGTTTTCTTGCATCAGCTGTGGATTCCACATAGGAGTGTTTTGTATATCCAGTTCTTTTTAAGTCTGTTTGTTTCACTTCTGTAATTCTCTAGACATATATTCCTTCTCATTTAATAGTATATAGTCAACCAGAATGCTAACCATGAGCTGTGAGAACATCAGAAGAATTATGTATATTATTTCTGTCCTTTAAGTAGTGTTGTGGGTTTTTTTTTTGGTGGCGAGGTGCATGCATAGGAAAATTAAAACAGAAGGTGGTAAGTGAGCACCATGATAGTTGATAAAAGCCCTGAATCATATAGACATTCAGGAAGGAGGTTGTCAATATGGATCAACTTGTAAACTTTGAGAGTTTGGAACCTAAGCTACATCTTTGAAGACCTTTTGTTTCAGTTGCTAGAGAAAGAGGAAGACCCTGATAAAGAAAGTGCTGGCTGTTGGAAAAATAGCTACATTTCAAGGGATGCTGGGATGTGGGCCTGCCAGAGTAATGATGAAAACATAGCTAAATCTAATACAGATTTTTAAAAAGATGGATTACAGGGTATGTAGAATTTGGGGATTTTTTTATGGATGAGCATGCAATAAGCAGAATTTGAGAATGGTAATATTGTAATGAGGATTTGGGATGGGGGGTGTGTGTGCACACGCATGCATGTTTATGTGTGAACAATGAGCAGCCACTGAGGAAAATTAATCTGAAAAATGTAACTGGACTGTGGACAGATCAGTCTGAAATGTAGACCTGTGAGGAGTTTGTATGAGTGTCATATTGGCTTGAGTGAAGTGGCAATAGGATTGGTGCAGGGTATGAATATATGAAACAAGGAATGGTTTCCAGAACGTGATGTTCATTCAAAATGCAAGAGTATTCCCAACAGTGATGCCGCTAGATCTCTTCACTTTCTTCTTAACAAATTGAAGATTTGATAAAGTGCCACACTACTCTGATAGCTACCTAATTCATGGATAATGCCTATTTATTCTTATAATGTCAACAGCCAATTAAAACTTCTGATTAGTATGGCCACAGAGAGTTGATAGTGTTCTAAACCAAAGATAAACAATTAGATTTAATTACCTTGTATGCAGAGAACTCTTGTATCTGCAAGTTATTATTTTTAAGAAACTCAGACTAGGAACCAGTGATAGTTAATCAAGTAAAAAAAAAAAACAGAGGAACCTCTAAGACTGAGAAAGTGATTTTTATACATGAGTAGCTAACTCAAGGTCACCAGTGAGTCTTTGAAGTCCTTAAGAAAATGCTTTTGGCTTCTTTTTTTTTTTTTTTTTTAATAGTTTTTTTTTTTTTTTTTACTGGAAGAAAAATCTTTTTTTATTGTTTATTTCAATTCTGGTTGAATTAACAGTGTTATATTAGTTTCAGGTGTACAACAGTGAGATTCGGTAATTCTTTTTTTGTAATTTAAAGATTTTATTTATTTATTGGACAGAGAGAGGGAGCACAAGTAGGCAGAGAGGCAGGCAGAGAGAAAAGGAAACAGGCTCCCTGCGGAGCAGAGAGCCCCATGTGGGGCTCGATCTCAGGATGCTGAGATCATGACCTGAGCCTAAGGCAGAGCCTTTAACCCACTGAGCCACCCAGGTGCCCCGAGATTCAGTAATTCTATATATTGCTCATTGCTCATCAAGAAAGGTGTACTCAAGAAAGGTGTACCCCTTCATCTATTTCACTCAGCCCTCCATCTATCTCCCCTCTGGTAACAGTTTTTTTTTAAAGATTTTATTTATTTATTTGACAGAGAGAGAGGGAGATCACAAGTAGGCAGAGAGGCAGGCAGAAAGAGGGGGAAGCAGGCTCCCTGCGGAGCAGAGACCTCAGTGTGGGGCTCGATCCCAGGACCCTGAGATCCTGACCTGAGCTGAAGGCAGAGGCTTTAACCCACAGAGCCACCCAGGCACCCCAATGCATTTGGCTTCTTAAAAAAAAA
>CM052799.1:42742067-42818498 GCA_028533885.1 Nasua narica
GGGCTCCCAGCTCCATGGGGAGTCCGCTTCTCACTCTGACCTGCTCTCTCTCACTCTCCTTCCTAATAAATAAATAAATAAAATCTTAAAAAAAAAAATAGAATAGTGAAGACATGCTGAGCTGAACATGAAGAATTTGACTCAAAATGATTAGCATATTAAATGTATCTAATTATTTGTTTGTCCCAAGATACTGACCTTGTATGCTTCCTATTTGGGGACCATCCTTTGGAATGTGTGTGATATACAAATTAATTGATGCAAATTCTCCAGCTCTGCAGAGGGTACATAACTTTTACAGGTTAATGGGTATTAAAGGGATTTGTGTGTGAGTCCAGTAGTGACCTGCTAGAAGGACCTGTAATGAATCAGCCAGGGCATTTGTTAAATGTTGGGGACTTAAGGCACTCTCCTGGGACTTAAACATCTTCTAGGTTTCTCCAGCCCCAGAAAGAGATACACACAGCAGGGCACAGAAACACACAACATCATTTCCACCTTTCGATATAAGATGTCTATTATTTTCATCAGACACAACACATAAAATACCTTATAAATGGCTGTAGAGCACATTGTGCTGAGCCTCCTGGTGTGTTTATACTAGTCCATTTTGAACATTTTTCTTTGCTACAGGCATCAAAAAATGACCTTTCTGGCAGTGTCTGTTCCCTTTTGGATTTGCGCTCTCATCTAGAGTCCCATTATCTCATTAAATCATTTATTTGCAGGAGGGGAGATGCAATAATGAATAGCAAAATCTCACTATTTGCTTTTGATATGTTCTGCCTTTTTGACAAACACATTTGGAGTAAAGCCTATATAAATAACTTAATTAAAGCCAGGTATTTAAAGTCAGTAATGAATATTTTTGTCAGGATGATGCAGACTGAGTTTAAAAACTGAATATTCAATTTCAGAAGCTGAAATGATACGGAAGCTACTCTCTGCTGCTTTATACTTTATGTGAGGTTTTCGCCTTCACGCAATGTTGGAAACCTCTTTCTTGACCTAAATTGCAATTATCTAACTCAAAGCAGTCACACGGTGTCACTTTTTTTACCTGGACTTTCAATTTCCTTATTTGTAAAGCGGAAGAGTATATTGAACAATATAAAACTCCTTTTAAGGCATAAGATAAAGGAATGAATGATACAGTATTATAGAAAACCAGAATCTAGTTATGAGTCCCTAAATAAACTTTTTTGATTGCTAATTGGACACCTTCATGACAGGAATTTTTTTTTTATATTAACATATAATGTATTACTTGCCCCCGGGGTACAGGTCTGTGAATCATCAGGCTTACAGATTTCACAGCACTCACCATAGCACATACCCTCCCCGATGTCCATCACCCAGCCACCCTATCCCTACCCCCTACCCCCCAGCAACCCTCAGTTTGTTTCATGAAATTAGGAATCTCTTATGGTTTGTCTCCCTCCCGATCCTATCTTCTTTCATTTTTCCCCCTGCCTAACCCCCAGGACCCCCTGACCCGCCTCTCAAATTCCTCATATCAGAGATCTCATATGATAATTGTCTTTCTCTGGTTGACTTATTTCGCTTAGCATAATATCCTCTAGTTTCATCCACATTGTTGCAAATGGCGAGATTCCGTTTCTCTTGATAGCTGCATAGTATTCCAGTGTGTGTGTGTGTGTGTGTGTGTGTGTGTGTGTACCACATCTTCTTTATCCATTCATCTGTTGATGGACATCTAGGTTCTTTCCATAGTTTGGCTATTGTGGACATTGCTGCTATAAACATTCGGATGCACGTGCCCCTTTGGATCACTACCTTGGTATCTTCAGGGTAAATATCCACTAGTGTGATTGCCTACCTATGCCTACCTATGACCATAGGGTAGCTCTATTTTCAACTTTGAGGAACCTCCATACTGTTTTCCAAAGTGGCTGCACAAGCTTGCATTCCCAATAACAGAGTAGAAGGGTTCCCCTTTCTCAGCATCCTCGCCAACATGTGTTGCTTCCTGACTTGTTAATTTTAGGCATTCTGACTGGTGTGAGGTGGTATCTCATTGTGGTTTTGATTTGTATTTCCCTGATGCTGAGTGATGTTGAGCACTTTTTCATGTATCTGTTGGCCATTTGGATGTCCTCTTTGAAAAAATGTCTGTTCATGTCTCCTGCCCATTTGGTGATTGGATCATTTGTTCTTTGGGTGTTGAGTTTGAGAAGTTCTTTATAGGTTTTGGATACTAGCCCTTTATCTGATATGTCCTTTGCGAATATCTTCTCCCATTCTGACAGTTGTCTTTTGGTTTTGTTGACTGTTTCCTCTGCTGTGCAAAAGTTTTTGATCTTGATGAAGTCCCAATAGTTCCTTTTTGCCCTTGCTTCCCTTGCTTTTGGTGATGTTTCTAGGAAGAAGTTGCTGCGGCTGAGGTTGAAGAGGTTGCTGCCTGTGTTCTCCTCAAAGATTTTGATGGATTCCTGTCTCACATTAGGTGTTTCATCCATTTTGAGTCAATTTTTGTGTGTGGTAAAAGTAAATGGTTCAGTTCCATTCTGTTGCATGTGGCTGTCCAGTTTTCCCAACACCATTGAAGAGACTCTCTTTTTTCCATTGGACATTATTTCCTGCTTTGTCAATGATTAGTTGACCATAGAGTTGAGGGTCCATTTCTTGGCTCTCTGTTATGTTCCATTGATCTATGTGTCTATTTTGTGCCAGCGTTATATTGTCTTGATGATTATGGCTTTATAATAGAGCTAGAACTCTCGAATTGTGATACCGCCAACTCTGGTTTTCTTTTTCAACATTCCTTTGGGTATTCAGGGTCTTTTCTGGTTCCATATAAATTTTAGGATTATTTGTTCCATTTCTCTGGGAAAAAAATTGACGGTATTTTGATAGGGATTGCATTAAATGTGTAGATTGCTCTAGGTAGCATAGACATTTTCATAATATTTGTTCTTCCAATTCACGAGCATGGAACGTTTTTCCATTTCTTTGTGTCTTCCCCAGTTTCTTTCATGAGTACTTTATAGTTCTCTCAGCACAAATTCTTTGCCTCTTTGGCAAGAATTGGGTTTATTCCTAGGTATCTTATGGTTTCAGGTGCAATTATAAATGGGATCGACTCCTTAATTGCTCTTTCTTCTGTCTTGCTGTTGGTGTATAGAAATGCAACTGATTTCTGTTCATTGATTTTTTGTATCTTGACACTCAACTGAATTCCTGTATGAGTTCTAGCAGTTTTGGAGTGGAGCCTTTTGAGTTTTCCACATAAAGTATCATATCATCTGCAAAGAGTGAGAGTATGACTTCTTTGCCAATTTGGATGCCTGTTATATCTTTTTGTTGTCTGATTGCTGAGGCTAGGAATTTTAGTACTATGTTGAATAGCAGTGGTGACAGTGGACATCCTTGTCATGTTCTTGACCCTTGGGGAAAAGCTCTGTTTTTCCCCATTGAGAATGATATTTGCCATGGGTTTTCATAGATTGCTTTGTTGATAGGGAGTTATGTACCCTCTATCCCTACACTTTGAAGAGTTTTGATCAGGAAAGGATGCTGTACTTTGTCAAATGCTTTTTCTGCATCTATTGAAAGTATCATATGTGTCTTGTTCTTTTATTAATGTATTGTATCACATTGATTAGTGGATGTTGAACCAACCTTGCAGTCCAGGAATAAATCCCACTATGTCATGGTGAATAAGCCTTTTAATGTACTGTTGGATCCTATTGGCTAATATTATGGTGAGAATTTTTGCATCCATGTTCATCAAGGATATTGGTCTATAATTCTTCTTTTTGATAGGGTCTTTGTCTCATTTTGGGATCAAGGTAATGGCCTCATGAAATGAGTTTGGAAGTTTTCCTTATATTTCTATTTTGTGGAACGAGGAGGCGAGGTATATTGTTTAAAGACTAATTTACTTATTTGACAAAGCGAGAGAGATCACAAGTAGGCAGAGAGGCAGGCAGAGAGAGAGGAGGAAGCAGGCTCCCTGCTGAGGAGAGAGCCCAATGTGGGGCTTGATCCCAGAACCCTGAGATCATAACCTGAGCCAAAGGCAGAGGCTTAACCCAATGATCCACCCAGGCGCCTCTAGGGAGGTGAGGTATTAATTCTTCTTTAAAAGTTTAGTAGAATTCCCCTGGGAAGCTGTCTGACCCAGGGCTCTTGTTTGTTGGGAATTTTTTGATAACTGCTTCAGTCTTACTGGTTTGGATCTGTTTAGATTTTCTGTTTCTTCCTGATTCAGTTTTGGTAGTTTATATGTCTCTAGGAATGCATCCATTTCTTTCAAATTGTCAAATTTGCTGGTGTATAGTTGCTCATAATATGTTTTTATAACTGTTTGTATTTCTTTGGTGTTGGTTGTGATCTCTCCTCTTTCACTCATGATTTTATCAATTTGCGTGATTTCTCTTCTCTTGTTGATAGTCTGGCCAGGGGTTAACAATCTTATTTATTCTTATTTATTCTTTCAGCTCCTAGTTCCGTTGATTTGTTCTACTGTTATTTTGGTTTCTATTTCATTGATTTTTCTGCTCTGATTATTATTTCTCTTCCCCTTGCAGGGTTTAGGCTTTCTTTGCTCTTCTTTCTCCAGCTCTGTTAGGTGTAGGTCAGGTGTCACACTTGAGACCTTTCTTGTTTCTTCAGAAAGGCTTGTATTGCTATATACTTTCCTCTCAGGACTGCCTTTCCTGTGTTGCAAAGGTTTTGAACAGTTCTGTTTTCATTTTTTTCTATGATTTTTTTAAATTTTTCTTTAATTTCCTGGTTGACCCATTCATTCTTTAGTAGGATGCTCTTTAGCCTCCATGTATTTGAGTTCTTTCCAACTTTCCTCTTGTGATTGAGTTCTAGTTTTAAAGCATTGTGGTCTGAAAATATGCAAAGAATGATGCCAATCTTTTGGTAACAGATGAGACCTGATTTGTGACCGAGGATGTGATCTATTCTGGAGAATGTTCCATATGTACTAGAGAAGAATGTGTATTCTGTTGCTTTGGGATAGAATATTCTAAGTGTATCTGTGATATTGATCTAGTCCAGTGTGTCATTTAAATCCTCGTTAATCTTTTGCTTAGATGATCTGTCCATTTCAGTAAGGGGGGTGTTAAAGTCCCTTACTATTATTATATTATTGTTGATGTGTTTCTTTGATTTTGTTATTAATTGGTTTATATAACTAATATAATTATATAATTTTAATATAATTATATTAATTGGTTTATATAGGGGCATAGATATTTTTAAATTGTTAAATATTCTTGTTGGGCAGACCCTTTAATTATGATATAGTGTTCTTCCTCATCTCTTATTATAGTCTTTGGATTAAAATCTAATTTATGCGATATATGTATTGCCACCCCAGGTTTCTTTTGATGTCTATTAGCATGGTAAATTGTTTTCCACCCTCTCACTTAAAATATGGAGGTGTCTTTGGGTCTAAAATGAGTTTCTTGTAGAGAGCATATCGATGGGTCTTGTTTTTTATCCATTCTGATACCCTGTGTCTTTTGATTGGGGCATTTAGCCCATTTACATTCAGGGTAACTATTGAAAGATACAAATTTAGTGCCATTGTATTGTCTGTAAGGTGACTATTACTGTATATTGTCTCTGTTCCTTTCCAGTCTGTTACTTTTAGGCTCTCTCTTTGCTTACAGGAACCCTTTAAATATTTCCTGTAGGGCTGGTTTGATGTTTGAAAATTCTTTTAGTTTTTGTTTGTCTTGGAAGCTATTTATCTCTCCTTCTATTTTCAATGATAGCCTAGCTGGATATAGTATTCTTGGTTGCATATTTTTCTCGTTTAGTGCTGTGAATATATCATGTTAGTCCCTTCTGGCCTGTGGATAGATCTGCTGCTAATATAATATTTCTAATGTTGTATGTTACAGATCACTTGTTCCAACCTTCTTTCAGCATTTTCTCTTTATCACTGAGACTTGTAAGTTTTACTATGAGATGACAGGGTGTGGACCTATTTTTATTGATTTTGAGGGGGGTTCTCTGTGCCTCCTGCATTTTGATGCTTGTTCCCTTTGCCAAATTAGGGAAATTCTCTGCTATAATTTGCTTTAATATGCCTTCTGCCCCTCTCTCTCCCTTTTTGTTTCTTCTGGAATCCCAATTATTCTAATATTGTTTTGTCTTATGGTATCACTTATCTCTTGAATTCTTCCCTTGTGGTCCAGTAGTTGTCTCTTTTGTTCAACTTCTTTATTTTCCATCATTTGGTCTTGTATATCACTAATTCTCTCTTCTGCCTCATTTATCCTAGCAGTAAGATTCTCCATTTTTGATTGCACTTCATTAATACCGTTTTTTATTTCAACTTGGTTAGATTTTGGTTCTTTTATTTCTCCAGAAAGAGATTTTATTTCTCCAGAAAGGGATTCTCTAATATCTTTCATGCTTTTTTTGAGCCTAGGTAGCACCTTGATAACCGTCCTGAACTCTAGTTCTGACATATTACCAATGTCTGTATTGATTAGGTCCCTAGCCATCAGTACTGCCTCTTATTCTTTTTTTTGTGGTGAGTTTTTCCACCTTGTCATTTTATTCAGATAAGAATAGATGAACGAGAGAACAAAATACTAAAAGGGTAGGAATGACCCTAGAAATATATACACCAACCAAATCAGAAGAGACCCAAAACAGGCGGGAGAAGAAAAGGAAAAAAACAAAGAAAGAAAGACAGAAAGAAAGAAAGACAGAAAGACAGAAAAGAAGGAAGGGAAAGAAGGAAGGGAAAGAAAGGAAGGAAAAGAAAGGAAGGGAAAGAAAGGAAGGGAAAGAAAGGAAGGGAAAGAAAGAAAGAAAGAAAATATGTGTGTATATATATATACATATATATATATTAGACTGGTGAATAGAACATAGCCACACACTTGATTTTGAGTGTATTTTGGTCTGTTAGAAGAAACTACCCCTCAAAATTTTAAAGAAAGAAAAACTTACATATATATAAAAATAGGGGTAAACATGATGAAGTGATGGAATATGACTGTAAAGATGAAAAGACTGTAAAGATGAAAATTAGAAAAGATTCTAAAAAAGAAATTGATAAAAAGGTGGTTGAAAAAAGAAAAAAAAGATGTGATCACAAAGAATATGATAAGACTGGAGACTGGAAAAAGCGATGCGCTAGATTTAGGGTATATTTTTATCTATTAGAAGAAATTGTATTCCAAAATTAAAAAAAAAACATATATATATATATATATATGTTTTATAAATAAATATAAATATATATATAAATATATTTATATATTAAATATATATATATAATATATTTATATATTTATATATAAATTGTATTCCAAAATTAAAAAAAACATATATATATATATCCACAGAAAATAAGGTTAAATGCAATGAAGGGATAAAATATGACTATAACAATGAAAATTTTAAAAGATTTTTAAAAAGGTATTGATAAGATAAAATAGATAAGATAAAATAGTTACAATAAAATAATTTTAAAAACATTGAAATAGGAAAGAGAAAATATTTTAAAAAATAGGATAAGAAAAAAATAAAATTAAAAAAATTTAACTTTGAAAGATTAAAGGATCATGGGAAAAAAGCCATGAATTCCATGTGCTGCTTTCCCCGAGCTCTGGAGTTCAGAGTTCTCATTGATCAGTGAACTTGGTCTTGCCTGGATGTTCTTGCTTATCTTCTCGGGGAGGGGCCTGTTGTAGTGATTCTCAAATGTCTTTGCCTGAGGCAGAAGTATATTACCCTTGCCAGGGGCCAGGCTAAGTAATCTCATCGGTTTTACTCTTAGAGCTTTTGTTCCCTGGATGCTTTCCATACAGTTTTGGAGGACGGGAATGAAGATGGCAGCCTCCCAATTTCAGGCCCTGTAGGAGCTGAGAGCTCAGGCCACCTCCTCTGCGCCCTCAGAGAAAAGCAGTCAGTCACTCCTGTCTGTCTGGTCTCTGGCCCCGCTCTGAGCTCACCCAGCCTGTGACCGAGCATTTCTATCTCTGGTGCATGGCTTTGTTTACAGTCTCCAAACCCAGCTGATTCCTGCAGCACACTCCCATTCCTCTCCTCCTGGAGGAGGAAGGTGAGTCTCCCCAGATCTGCTGCTTGTTGGGTCCCTGCCCAAAGAGTAGTAGCCTGACTGTGCCTCACTCAGATCACAGTTTAAGGTAACCCCAAGCTGAGATGCAGCCAACTTTCCAACTTTGATACCTGGGAGTTCTGCCACACTCAGACACCCCTGGAATTTTTGTGACCCCTCAGGTCCTGAGACCACACGGTCCCTGTAAGGGCTCCATCCCCTGCTTAGCCTCTGGAGCAACGTCCCCTCAGGGGAGCAAACTTCTAAAAGTTCTGATTTTGTGCTCTGCTGCTTTACTGCTTGCCGGGAGCCCGCCCCTCCTCCTTTAGTCTATCTTCCCATATATTTCCTCAGATTCACTTCTCTGCACGTCCTACCTTCTAGAAAGTGGTTGATTTTCTGTTCCTAGAATTGCTACTCGTCTCCTCTCTTCTGTTGAGTTTGTAGCTGTTCAGAATGGTTTGATAACTATCTAGCTGAACTCCTGGGACCTACTCCTCTGCCATCTTGCTCCTCCTCTAGGACAGGATTTTTTTTTTTTAAGATTTTTATTTATTTATTTGGCAGAGAGAGAGATCACAAGTAGGCAGAGAGGAAGGCAGAGAGAGAGGGGGAAGCAGGCTCCCCGCTGAGCAGAGAGCCCGATGCGGGACTCGATCCCAGGACCCTGAGATCATGACCTGAGCTGAAGGCAGAGGCTTTAACCCACTGAGCCACCCAGATGCCCCTAGGACAGAAATTCTTAATAGATAATAGTTCCTTATTTAATCTTAACTTAGATGCATTTGTTGATCTATCTATATTGTTAACAGCAGACATTTTAGTTACAGTTATAATTTCTTGGTTTAATCCGTGATCCACTACTTCCTAGTTTCATACTTTTGGACAATTAATAATCATTTTGTACCTCTGTTTTTCTGTAAAATGGCTTATTGAAGATTTACATAAGATAATTGATGTTGAATGATTGAAGCTGACTGACACTTTATGAACATTCAAACATTAGGTCCTATTGATTGTTCTCTGTGTTGTTTTCTGTTGCAATAATATTCCTTGAGTGGGCATCTGATTTTTCATAAATTACTTGGGATCCTCAAGTTTCTTTGTAAACTCGGATGACTACTATAACCAGGTCAGAAGAACTGTTAACATTTGTAAGAAAGGTGGCTGTCATGTTGAGAAAAGCCCCACCAGAATACTTAAGGTTGGCAAGAAAGGTGAACCATTTCTTACTGTCAACATTAAACTTCAAAGTAATTACTGAAATTTTAAACTCTGATTTAGGAGTGACACAGAGAACATTGGTAATCACTCTCCTTTGCTTGGAGACTTCAAGCAATTAAAATATTTTTAATTTTCCAGTGAGGCCACTAAAACCCAGTTTGGTTAATTAATTTTTCTAAGTCACACAGGCAATGACAGAGAAGGTAAATATTACTGGGTTGATGGTATAGGGGCGAGTCTGTGTGTGTGTGTGTGTGTGTGTGTGTGTGTGTGTGTGTGTGTGTGTTGGGAGAAAAGAGTAAATTCTTATACTCTTTGTTAAAAGTAATTGCTTTTGCTTTTTAAAATGTAAGAAGATGATGGAACCAGGTAGAAAGTTTTATGTGACATTTCAAGGAACCTCTGTTTAGCACCACCTGTGTACTAGGAACTGCTGTAGATGTTGTCACCCATGCTGTATCATTGAAAGTAGTGTAGTTAGAGATTAACAACCAGAGAATGAACTGTTTGCCCAAATGTAGGACTTAGAAAACTATATTTACGGGATGAAATTAGGATGAAATATATATGTGTGTATACACACACACACACACACACACACACACTAATTAGCTTATGTTACCATCTTTACCTTTTGTCATTGAATTCTTTAGCCATTTTCTTCTTTCAATATTTATTTATTGCATGTCTGATGGGCACTATTCTAGGAACTAGAGATACAGCAGGAAATAGTTTAAATAAATTTATTGTCCTCAAAGAGCTTTCATCCCACTGGAAGAGACAAACAATAAATAGATCACTAATTTATTGTCAGATAGTAGAGGTGGCTCTTTAGACAAGTAAAGTAGGTTAAGCAAATCACAATTCCTTGAATGGAAGAATGTGTGGCACATTATATTGTTCAGTTCTCTACATTCTACCTATATAATTGCAAACTATTCCACTTATGCAAAGATTACACCAGATTATGGCATATCATTTCCCATAGGAAATGGCTTCTGCCTCAAAAAGGATGACATAGAACATGAAGACAGGAAATCTCCCACATCATTATTCTTAGTTTACAAATAGAAAACGAAGAATTGATCAAAATAAAAGAGGTAGGTAATGGCAGAACTAGGCTTAAAATATGTTGCCTATCTGTTCCTTGCACCAGATGGATTCCCACTGGGCTATATTTTTGCCTAAACTAAATTATCAAATAGAAATACTTTAAATAGCTTTTGTAGGCAATATATTTAAAACTGTAGGCTATAGAATTTATATTTTGGCTTTTCTCCTTCTTGCTATGTAAATTGGGAGAAAAATTAAACTCATGGAGCCTCAATGCCATAGTTTGTAAAATATTAATAATAAAACGTATTAGATATACTATAAATTTGGGGAAGAAAATTCATACATGTAAGTCACTTTGCCCATAGCCTCCTTAATCAAGGAACTCTAATAAGTTCATTTAAATATTTATGCAGGGACACTTATTAATGTTTGTTGAATAAGAAGAATGAACTTCATTAAGTACCAAAAGGTATGTATATTTTTTAAATCTGTGAGTCTGAGCCAATCCCTTTTGCTTCAGTTTCTTGCCCATCCTCTATAATATGTTCTTGGGTTGCTGTAGTCAACAGCAATACTAAAGTCTTGGTCTTTAGTATTGATTTATAGTCATGCCCAACCTAGTAAATGTAAGGAAGAGACTTGCTAAAACTAAAAAATTTTCACCTTCAAACTACTTTAAGAAATTAATTGTCCCTAAACCTCTCAAAATTAAGTAACTTTAATTATCAAACAGCTGGATAAATATAAGCAATGAACCCTCAAATTCTATTCTTTTGCTGAGATTACTAAATGGCTTGACTTTTTCTATAAACTCATTAATCCGATACTTTGTACTTTCTTTCTTAAGGAATTCCTCAGTGAGAATCACCACATTGAAGCCCCTTCTTTAAGAAATTTTCAAGCTTAATGTCTGTCACTGCTTTGACCTTCCTTCCTTCCTTGCGTCCTTCCTTCCTTCCTTTCTTTCTTTCGTTTGTTTTTTCTAAAACTCATTAAGATTGAGTGCACACATTCTGGGGAACCTGAGACTTTGGGAGATGCAAAACAATATTCTTTTTCATTAGTTGCTTAAAGAATAATCCATGTTTCTATTTTATGTGGAGATAGACATTTCTCATATTTCATTTGGAATGTATTCTATATTATCTTCATGGAATACAGAGATGAGATAAAATGCAAAATATCATAAAAATGGGGTCAGCATTGGTTTCAGAGGAAGTTATCTCTTCTGTGTTCATTTAGCCATATTTCTTTTTTGCTGATGGTTAAATTTCTTCACTTCTCTTTTGATCATTTAAGATGCTCAATTTCTCAAGGAAAAGTAGTAGAGTTACTAGAAATTCAAAATACTTGTGGAAGAAGACTTCTCTAAAAATATAACTAGTGTATAATTCCTTTTGTAAAAAAATTCCAGAGTATGGAAAACTAATGTATGTTTAAAAAAATCAGAATAGTTGTTGCTTTGGGGGCTTTGAAGAGAGTTAGGATGTTGGTGTGATTTTTAAGGTTTTATATTCCTTGGACCATGTAGGTATGTGCATTTGTCAAAACTCAGTTGTCACTTAAGATTTCTGTCTTCCAGGGGTACTTGGGTAGCTCAGTTGGTTAAGCGACTCCCTTCAGCTCAGCTCTTGATGCTGGAATCCCAGGATCTAGTCTTGCATCAGGCTCCCTGCTCAGCAGGGAGTCTGCTTCTTCCTCTGACCTCCCCGCTCTCATGCTCTCTCTTTCTCTTTCATAAATAAATAAATAAATAAATAAATAAATAAATAAATAAATAAATTTTTGTCTTCTAGTGTATTTGAATTTTACATAAGTTTGAAATTATTGAACACTCGTTTATTACATGCACTTTGAAATATTTAGAGAAAAGTATACTGATGTTTATAGGTTACTTGAAATGCATTAAAAATACTTTAGACTGAGGGACACCTGAGTGTCAGAGTTGATTGAATGTCCAACATTTGGTTTCAGCTCAGGTCGTGATCTCAGGGTTGTGGGATCTAGCCCTGCATCTGGCTCCATGCTTGGCTTGGAGTCTGCTTGAGGTTCTTTCTCCCTTTCCCTTTGCCCCTCATGCTTGTGATCCCTCCCTCTCTCTTTCTCTTTCTAAAATAAATAAATAGATCTTAAAAAAATACTTTAGGCTGAGAGATCTGTGATAAGTGGTGTAATAAAATGCCAATAGTAGAATCTAGATAGCTCTATGGGTATTCATTGTGAATTTTCTTACACTTTGCTACATGTTTGACAACATCTATAATAAAATATTGATTGTGTGTGAAATAAAGCTGGAGAATGAGAGATTTAGGGGTTGGATTTCAAGAAGACTCAGGATTCAGAAGCTATCTAATCCAACTGTTTGATTTAACTTAAAAAAATTGCTCGATAACTGAAATACAGATTTGTATATTTTTGATTACTTGGAAAAGAAACACTCATTATGTATAGGAAATTCTAAACCACGTGAATCTTGTTTGAAGGCAAAGCCTAACTCCCAATAAAGAAGCTAAAACTCCTTCCCTGCAGTTTGGTTGAAGACCCTTGCAGTTTGATGATAAGAATTCAAGGCTTAGCTAATCAGACTCAGCCAACTTTAGGCTTTGAATTTCAAACTCATAAATCAAAAATACAGTACTGAAAACTTACTTTTAGCAGCAACAACCAGTTTCCAAAGATGGTGTGATCATAGTGATAGATAGCTGTGTCCTATGCTGGTGGTGACACTGGTGTAAGATGTTATTTGCAGCCATTGGTAGCCTTCCTCATGAGCTATATCTATGAGATAATTTTGACATGATTTTGACTGTTCATTTTCAAAATCCTGCTCTCTGGTTTTCCTGGCATTCCTGGAACTACTTAATATCCTGTGCCCTTTGAGAATATATGTGTGTGCATGTATGAGTATATGCCTATTTGCATATGTATATGAATATTTTATGTGTGTATAGAGTTGTGTGTATATACGTGTAGGAGTGTGTGAATGTGTGTGTGTGCACATTTTATACATACATATACATATGTAATGCATATAGTAAAAATATAGTAATATGTATACTTTATATATATAAAGTACTTGTGTCTGTATGCATACATGTATAATTAATTGTTTCTATTGCTTGAAACTAAGAATCTTGAAAATAATATATTGACTTTATAGTGTGAATCGATTATTTTTTTGAGATCTCTTTCAAGTATCTTCTCTATAAACTTCTATCAAGCCTGCAAAAATAGTCTGGTCTTCCCTATACAAAAGGTACTTCAAGCCAGCTGGCTCTTTTAAGATTCTATTCTGTACTTTCCCCATTGGCCGACAACTGGGCACACAGCAATACAATTATGTCAACCACCTGGAGTTAGGACAAACCCCATAAGTTAAGGGCTTGGTGATCCATAAAACTGCTCTTACTTCACACATCGACAGCACTTGGAGGGCCTCCAGGCCACCCACATTTCTTTTTTTTTTTTTAAGATTTTATTTATTTATTTGACAGAGAGAGAGGGAACACAAGCAGGGGGAACAGCAGGCAGAAGGAGAAGCAGGCTCTCCGCTGAGCAGGGAGCCCGATGTGGGGCTCGATCCCAGGACCTGGAGATCATGACATGAGCCAAAGGCTGATGCACAATGACTGAGTAACCCAGGCACCCCCCCTCTTTTTTTTAAGATTTTATTTATTTGTTTGACAGAGAGAGAGAGAGACAGAGAGAGAAAGGGAACACAAGCAGGGGGAATGCCACCCACATTTCTTATGTACTGGTTATAAATTTGAGGGTTACTCCATCAGGTTCATTAAGTTGCTAGGATAACTCACAGAATTCAAGACAGTGCTATACTTAAGATTATAGTTTTATTAAAAAGAGTACACATAGAGTAAAATCAGGAAGGGAGTACAAAACTTCCATGCTCTTTTCCATGGAGTCACAGTGTATTGTCCTCCAGGCACATCAGCATGTTCACCAACCAGCAAGTTCCGCTGAGCCTTGAAGTTATATTATCCAGAAGTTATCCAGAAGTTATATTGGGGTTTCATTCCCTAGGTATAATTGATTAAATCATTTGCCATAGGATTGAGCTCAGTCTTTAACCCCCATATCCTCCCTGGAGGTTGGGATTGTCCAGAGTTCCAATGTCCTAATCATATGGTTAATCCTTCTGTTGACCAAACTTTATTCTGAAGCTGTCTAGGGGCCTATCTTGAGTTCTCTCATTAGCATAATAAAGACACTGCTACATTTCAGGAAATGCCAAAAAGTTTTAAGATCCTTGCTAGGAACCAGGGACAAAGAATACACACACACACTATAAATTCCCTTTCTCAAAATCAACATTTAGTCAGGAAAAAAGGCAAAGACAAATGTATATTAATAGTGGAGTTACACCACCTTCCATCCTTCCATCTAAATCGTAAGTGATGAATAAGAAACATAAAAGTCCTAAATGTGGAACAAATGAGCATACAGCATGAAACTGAGACCTGATTTCATGTTCCCAAAATTTTTCCTTTTCACTGAAGCCACTCATATATGCAGAGCAAAGCCAATTTGATCACTTATCCAGTGACAGGTAAACAAGATGGAGAATGGGAGATATATCTACCCCAGACATTGTTGGAAACTTTATCCCCCCTCACCACTTACATGAATAATCAAGGTGAACATTATATCTACACATAGACATGCCTAAATTGATGTGAAACAATCAGAAAATGGCTACAGCTGTGTTTTTCAATGTAATAGCAATCTATCTTAGTGAAAAAATATGAACTTTTGATGCTAGTCTCTTTTTTTCAATCAAATTCACTGCTCTTACAACTTAGGCGTGAAAGGAGTATTATATGGAGAACTATAACTAGTCCTTAAAATATTTCTTTCTCCTATGGAGTAGCGACCAAATATCCTCTACTCAATGAAATGTTGATATAGCACTGACTTCATCTACTAAGAATTGTCAGAGTTGTATGAAATATAAAAGAATTAGCATCATTAAAATAATTAATGGAATAAAGAATCCTCCATTCACTTAAGAGTTATAGACTCCTCTCCTTTACTTCCCTTCCTTCATCATGTTGTTAGAACTTGGTCTCTGTACTCTTCACACTGTATACTCTTGATGAATTCTGTGAGACGTCTTCAGAACTTCCCAACTGACAAGTTCCATGGTCTGGTCATACTGTCAAAACCCTTGACTCTTCTGACTCTTTTAACATTTGCGACCTCCCCCTTTGTATGGAAACTTTCTCTTATAATTATTACCCAACACTGTTTGAATTTATCATGCTTATGACTTGTAGAAATCAATAGGAGCCTTTGAATGTCTTTGAGAAGATGAATGACTGATGAAAACCCAACATATTGCATATTCTCAGCTGTTATATCCCGATAACAAACATTAAAATGGCAAAGGAACAAAAGCAAAATAAAGCCTGAAGCGTATAGATTTTGTGTTTTCAAAGCAGCTGTTAATTTCCAAAATTGAAACTGATTACCCAGAATAATTTTTAAATCCTTTATAGAGTTCCCTTATTTCCCCAGTAACAGCTGTTTCTGTCTTGTAGTGATTCAACTTTGTGTGTCATGAATGTTGAAACGGTATCCCAGGAAATGGAATCCATGGCACTTTGAATGGCTTGATCAATGATGTAACAGTTTCAAATAGATATAGTATATTTGGTATGTCTTTTTTTATGTTAAAATAACAACAAAAGCTACATCAGTAAATCTGGAAGGATGCATTAAACTACCTTGAAAAATCTAATTCACCATTTATATTACATAGCACAATTTCTTGGATCAAGAACTAGTGGTTTCTAGGGTCATTTTGAGCTATCAAACAAATGAGGATGTCAGTAAGAAATGCCCAACCCTAAAATTTAGAATCAGATATGACATCTTTTTTACTCATCTGTGAATTAATTTCATACATTATGTGTCCCTCATATTTATATAGTTGACTAAATAGCAAGGAAGGTATCAGCTAAAGAATAACTTCAAGGTAAAAATACATATTCTTAATTTTTAGTTTTATTCTTCTGTAAGACTACAATTATAGCTCTAGTGGAGAAAGCTTTAGGAAATATTTTGATTCCATTAAGAAAGAAAAAACTCCACAAAGATATCTAAGATAGACAATACCTTCATTGGGCTTCATTTTTTAGTACTGTAAGAAGATGACACAATCTGGGGTCCTTAGGTATAAGCTATGTGTATGATGCATTTTTCCATTTAAGGAAGAAATGACATTTGTTGTGCATACATGTTAGATGAACATTGCCTTCTTTCTTCCACTGAGACACAGTACACATGCACAAGCATATTTAAAGAGCTGTGAAATATGCTCCCTGATGCTCATGGGCCTTTCTTTATTCCAGCACTCATTATGCGGTTTTAGCATTATCTTTTTAATTATCCTTCATTTCTATGAAACTATGAGCTTCTTAAGGCCAGAACCTGTATATTATTTGCCTTTGAACTTGTTACAGACCTAATATTCCTTTATAGTAATAGTTTAGTAATTGTTATGATTGAATGAATGAATACATGCATGCATGAACAAGGAATGGAGAAAGACATTGGGCTTTTAACAGATTTAAATTAAATTCACAGATTTAATTGTAAAAGAAAAAAATTCTTTACTTTATCCACAAAAAGCCATAGGCACTGATTCACTTAAATCTTCAATGTAAATATAAAAATACAATAGAAAAATGGGACAGTTAAAAACCTAAAATTTTATGACATATTGTGTTTGTGAACTTTTATATTTTGTATACGTATTGCTTCCTTTAGATGACTATTGAAATATATCAGCTTTAGGAAACAACATGGTGTTTCATGGACTTTGTACTGGGTAATATGGGAATGTCTCTCTGGGATTTAAGTTCAGACACTTGCTGAAACTTTGTTAATTGACATCCCTGCAGTTTTAAAGAGCTTGATGCAGACTCCCAAGGGGATCACTTTCTTTTTCCTCGCATAGAAAGAAAATTGTACAAAAGGAAGATGTTGCTTTTAGAAAAACGAAAATAGGATAGTTTTTCATAAGCCAAAAATAGTAACCAAAATCATAGTCTAAAATCCCTGACACAGTTTAATATTAATGAGTGCAGTGTGGAATAGTGAAAAAAACATGAGACTTGTGTTTAGATGAGCTTTAGAATTCCAGTTCTGTTATTATTTGGAAATGTGATTTTTCTCATAGCAAAAAATATATGCAGTGAAATTCTCAAATTATAAAAGTATAATTAATTGAGTTTTGATAAATATGTACACACAGAAGAACCATTTCTCCTATCAAGATAGAGAACCACTACCCGCATGAAGATAAATAACTCATCTCTATCAATGGAAAAAACTTCTTTCTGTCCTTTTTTGACCACTTCCCACCCCAAAGACAAATCATGTCCTCATTTTTAGCAAATAGATTTATTTTGTTTGTTCTTGAAGTGTATATCAAAGTGATAATACATTATGTATTCTTCTCTGTCTTATTTTACTTAACATTTTTTTAAAGTATGTTTTTGAGATTCATTTGTTTATTAGTAGCTTGTTTTCAGTGCCGAGTTGTATTCCATCTTCTAAGTAGACCACAATTTGTTAGTCCATTCTGTAGTTGATGGACTTTTATGTTGTTTCCATATATTGGTTACTGTGGAAAAAAAGCCATTATAAATGTCCTTTTTAAAAAGATTATTTATTTATTTATTTTGAGAGAGAGAGAGACAGAGAGAGCATGAGCGAGCACAACTGGGGGGAGGGGCAAAGGGAAAGAATCTTTCAAGCAGATCCCCCCAACCACCCCCTTACCCCCTGGTCTGAGTGAGGAGCCTGACATGGAGCTTGATAGAACAACCATGAGATTATGACCCAAGCCAAAATCAAGAGTTGGATATCGAACTGACTGAACCACCCAGGAATCCCATGAATGTTCTTTTTTTTTTTTTTTTTTAAAGATTTTATTTATTTATTTAACACAGAGAGAAATCACAAGTAGGCAGAGAGAGAGGGGGAAGGAGGCTCCCTGCTCAGCAGGGAGCCTGATGTGGGGCTTGATCCCAGGACCCTGGGATCATGACCTGAGCCAAAGGCAGAGGCTTTAGCCCACTGAGCCACCCAGGCGCCCCCCATGAATGTTCTTTATATGTCTTTTTGTAGATAGTTGTTCATTTATTTTGGGTAAATACTTAAGAGTGGAATTGCTAGGGCATAAGGTAGCTTTATACACTTTATGTTTAACTTTATTAAAAAAAAAAAACTCTAAAACTATTATCCAAAGTCATTATTCCATTTTTCATTCCAACAAGCAGTGGATAAGCATTCCAATTGCTCCACAGCTTCTCAACTTTTGATGTTGCCAGTCTTTACAATTTTAGCTTTTCCGTATAGTGTGTATTTATATCTTATTTTAGTTTTAATTTACATTTCTGTGTTTGAGAACTTGTCAGATATTAATATAGCCTACCAGCTTTTATATGCTTATGGTTTGCCTGTCTTATCTTTTTTTTTCTTACTGTGTCTTTAGACTTAAAATGCAGACCTTACAGATAGCATCCAAATGTGTCTTTATTTTTTATTCAATTCATTTGAGTGTTAAGGATAGTTATGTGTAGTGTAATCACAGATAAGCTTTATTCTATCATTCTTTTGTGAGTCTAGGCTATGTTTTTTTGTTTGTTTTTTAAATTTCATTTCCCTCTTTTCACACCTTCTCTTGGGTTAATGAAATATATTTTTAGATTGTTCACATTTGGCTAAATTGTTTTCATGGCTTTTGCTTATAACTTTTTGTATGTGTTTCCATGACTTTTTTTTCTAGAAATAGCCGTATGCATATCCCATTCCATTTAGAGATCGTATTGTACCACTTCACATAAAATGTAAGAGACTTGCAAAATTATAAATTCATCTAACCTGCTCCCATCCTTTGTCATAATTTTGTCAACTACTTAATAGCTACAGATATTATATACCCATAATATCTTGTGAACATTTTTGCATTAAATATTTGTTATCATTTGCAACAACTAGGGGAAAAATTGTCTTTATCCACCTATTTACCATTTTTTTTTCTGTTCAATCCTTGTTGCTTTCAGCCTGATAAACGTTTGCCTTAACTTTTATTGAGTACACTTCTGCTGCCAACCAACTATCTTAGTTTTTATTTGTCTGGTAGTTTTTTATTTTGGTTGTTGTTGCTGTTTTTGCATGTTTATTGATGTTTTTAAATTTCATATAAATATACTTTTTCCTGAATGTGTAATTTTAGTTAAAAGATTATCTTTCCAGCAGTTTAAAGATGCTGATCCATTGTTCTCTGGCTGCCATTGTTTCTGAAGAGAAGTCAATTTTTTTGTTTTGTTTTGTTTTTTCAAATCAGCGTTCATTTGTATGTAACATGCTATTTTTTTCTAGCTGCTTTCATGATTTCCTTTTTATCTTTGGTATTCACACTTTTGGCTGTGATGTGCCTAGGTCTGATTTCCTTTACACTCTTCCTGCTTGGAGCTTGTTGAACATCCTGGATTTGTAAGTGAAAGCATTTTCCTTAAATTGGAAAATACTTAGGTAATATTTCTTCAAATATGTTTTTTAGACCATTCTCTCTTTTATTTCTGAGACTAATTACACATGTCTCTTGGCTCACTAAGGTTTTTGCTCTTTTTTTTTTTTCAAATTTTTGATCTCTCCCATATTTACATTGGATAAATCTATTTATCTGTTTTCTAGTTGTGATTTTTTTTTTTTTTTTGCCTGTGGCCAGTGTTCTGTTAAGCCAGTCCAGTAAATAAAGATTTATTTCACATACTGTGTGTGTGCATATGTGTGTTGTGTATGTGTTAGTTTTAGAATTTATATTTGGTTATTTCATATAGTTTCCCTTTTTTCTGTTGGATTTTTCTTTTTTCCTTCATTTGACCATCTTTTCCTTTAAATTTCAGATATATTTATAATAACTTCTCTAAAACTTTATTTGCTAATAACAACAACTGGGTAATTTGGGGGCCTGTTTCTTTTTTTTTAAGATTTTATTTATTTATTTGAGAGAGAATGAGAGAGAGATAGAGCAGGAGAGGGGGAAGGTCAGAGGGAGAAACAGACTCCCCAGTGAGCAGCGATCCCAATGCAGGACTGGATTCTGGGACTCCAAGATCACAACCTGAGCTGAAGGCAAATGCTTACTGACTGAGCCACCCAGGTGCCCATGGGTTCCTGTTTCTATTGATTTTTTTTCTCTTGACTTTGGATCACATTCTTAATGTTTCTTTGTATATTTTTTAATAATTCTGAACAGAAATTAAGAATAATATGTTGTAGGAATTCAGGATTTTACTATCCGTCTATTAAGAATATTGTGGGATTTTTTTCAAATATACTGTTGAAAATCCTGGGCAATTAGGGTACCTGGGTGGCTCAGTCGGTTAAGTGTCTGTCTTCAGCTCGGATCATGACCCCAGGGTCTTGGGATCAAGCCCTGTGTTGAGCTCCCTGCTCAGTGGGGAGCCTGCTTCTCCCTCTTCTGCTGCTCCTACTTGTGCACTCTCTCTCTCTATCTCTCTCTAATAAATAAATAAAATATTAAAAAAAAAATTCCTGGACAATTAGCTAGAACTTACAGAGGCTTTACTTCATACATTATTTCAGTTTTGTCTTTTAGTCTGAGAGTGAGCCCTTAAGGTTGTCCTTGAGGTGTGATCCTGAAGCCTTTATATTTTTTGCAGAATTCAAACTCTGAATTCTGCCTGCCCCATGATGGGTTGAAACTAAACTCTCTGCTCAGCTTCTTTAAATGTCCAGCTATTGCTTTCTGTTAAGATCTTTGAAGGTTACTCCACATATATTTAGCCCAGGGTTCAGTAAGGATTTGAGCTTCCAAAATAAGACTATTATGGCCAGTGTTCCTAACACACCCAGATATTGCATCATTATGGTTTTGTTTCCATAGGCTTTTGAGTTTCAACATTGGGTTCTTTTGTCTAATTTATCCTTATTTTTTCTTATCTTTACTTTTATGATCTTATTTCTTTCTTCTTTCCATATGTTTATAAACCTGTGCAGACATGGAGGCTTCCTCAATTGTTATTTATTCCCTCCTTTGCAAGAATCCTCTTCCCCACTCATTTTTCAGCCATTCTGGGATCCTTGACTTCTAGTTTCTGACACCTCTAGCTGTTATTCAGTGCATACTGGGGAATGTCCTCAGGTAGTAAACCCTGTCAACTAATGGTCTTTATCAGTAGAGTTCTCTTCTTTAAGTAGTATAATGCTCTCTGGTTTCTGTCTGGTTTTGGTTACTCCAGTATAGTCCAATGTTGTTGTTTTTTTCTTAATATTTTGTCCAGATCTTATTTATTTATTTATTTTTTAAGAGACAGAGAAGAGTGCATGCATGTGTGAGAAGGAGGGGCAGAGGGAGAGAGAGAGAGGGAGAGAGAATCTTAAGCAGATTCTATGCCAGCACAGAGACCAACGCAGGGCCTTAGTCTCATAACCCTGAGATGGTGACCTGACCCAAAATCAAAAGTCAGACACTTAACCAACTGAGCTACCCTGGTGCCCCTTATAATTTTGATCTGTGGAGAATGTAGTCCAGCACAAGCTAATATGCCATTACTGGGATACTATTTTTGAGAAAACAAAGCTTCAGCTTTGTCATCTGACAAATCCTTAACAACTGTTACAACTAGTGTTATTATGCAGGCCTTTCCTGAGATGACCTGTTTACCTAGAGATTGAACTTTTCAGTGTGTGATATATCCCTAACTAAACTCATTCTCATTCTAACTTTTTGAGATTTCTTAAGGCTTTTTTTCAAGTCTCTTCCATTATCGTGGACGCTTCAAACATTGAATGCAGGTCCTTTTTAGTGAAGGGAATGGGTTCTTGCACATCTAATTGCAACTGAACCAGCCTTATGAGGGTCATTATAACTTAGTCCTTTTAGAGATTAGTTGCTGACTAATCTAATTACTAACATATGCAATGCAATTAGCCTGTTAACCTTTATCTTTTTCTTCTTAACATTCTTAAAGTTCTCTTGTGGGGGATATGGTTAAATTCAGAGCACAGTCCTTCTATAGTTGATGCCTGCCAGCTCAAGCTTCATTCAGCTTTGTACTTTTACAAGTAAAATTATCCCATGTTCACTAGTCTTTTAGAATAAAATCAAACTATTTGTTGAGAATGAAAAGAACTTCATCCAGGAAGAAAAAAAAGAGATATAAATAAATCAAAGGGAGATCAAGTCCAAGTTTAAATTAAAACACACACACACATACAAACACATCAAAAAACGGAGTTGAAAGGCAAAGCTTCAAACAGAGGCAAGCCCTCTGTTTTTATTTAGGCACTCAAAATCTTAGAGCACCAAGAGCCTATCCTTCTTGAGTCTATGATAAATAGTTCTGTACCAGGTCTTTCGTGTAGGGACAGGGATAATTACATGCATCTTCAATCAAATATGTACTAACATTTAATTGCCTGGATTCTTCACACCATGTCTGTGTTATCTTTTCTTTTTTTTTTCCTTTTTTTCCTGAGAGATGGCTATCATGATAACAAGGTCTAGGAATCCAAAGCCCACCAATTTAAAATTGTTCATGGCCAGTGTTTTTAATATACCCAGTTACTGTATCAGTGTGATTTGTTGCTCTGGATTTTTTGAATTCCAACATTGAGTTCTTACTTTGTCTAACTTCACAAATTCTGTCTCCATGCAATGCACTGAATTGTGTGTCACCAGAATTCGTATGTTGAGGTCCTAACTCCAATGGGATGGTATTGAATATGGGGCCTTTTGGAAGATAATTAAGTTTAGATTTTATTTATTTATTTATTTATTTGAAAGAGAGAAATCACAAGTAGGCAGAGAGGCAAGCAGAGAGAGAGGAGGAAGCAGGCTCCCCACCAAGCAGAGAGCCCGACGTGGGCTCGATCCCAGGACCCTGAGATCATGACCTGAGTCAACGGAGAGGTTTTAACCCACTGAGCCACCCAGGTGCCCTAATAATTAAGTTTAGATAAGGTCATGAGAGTGGGGCCTTTATGATGGAGTAAGTGCCCTTATAAGAAGAGACAACAGAGAGCTAGCTCGCTCTCTCTCACTCTTTGTCTCTGCCATTTGAAGATAAAGTGAGGCAGTTCCTGGCTGCGAGCCAGAAGAGAGTTTTCACTAGAACCCAAACATGATGGTACCGTGATCTCAGACTTCTAGATTCCAGAACTGTGAGAAAAGAAATTTCTATTGTTTAAGTCACCCAATGTAAAGTGTTTTGTTATGGCAGCTGGAGCTGACTACTAACCACTTCTATAATATGTTTGCATATCAATTCCTTTTTTCTCTTTATAACAATATTACTCTATCAGATTCCATTGACCTCCACTGCAGAAATTAGATCAAATTCTGGTGACTTAACTTCAAAAAGCTATGTGATTTATTTCTTGTCCATTCAAAGAACATAAATTAGATTGAACATTTTCTAATAGGAAAGAGTAAAGAAAGAATATTTTGCCATTTGTTGAGTTCTATTTTTTATTTAATTCTATATTTCCATTTAATAATATATGGCTTCATAGTGTGTTCTCTGAGCATGAAGGCGTTATTTTATTACCCATAAGCAGTAGACACAAGAGATTCTCCATAAATACGTATGTATTTCATTTTAGTCAGGCCTGTATTTCTGAAATATCCAGATTTCAGATCCTGACATATTGTTTAATTCAGCCTTAATATTCTGAATCTTAATGTTGTAATGATAGTAAAAAGCTTAACATATATAAGAAGTGAAAAATTTCCCTAATTTAGGAAATCCAGGAAATTAGCTGTTGGCTTAGAATAAGTTGGCAAATTTGTCTCAGGGCTTTGGTTATCCAAAATGAATGAAAACAACTGACATCTTTCATCTGTAACCATCCTTCCCAAGATCTAGCTACAAAATTGAAAATCCTGGTAGCAGCTTTACCTACTTTGGATTTACCTATTTGCTGTTACCCCTTTCCCACATTATGTAGTTCAATCAGTTGCAACAGAACACAAATTATATTTTAGTAAATCCTCCATGTTTTTTCAGGGGTTTGCCCTTCCTCATTTAATTGGCTAAATTGACCAAACATCTAAAGTTGTAGGAACCAATAAGCTCCTCTTAAATCTTTTAAAGATTTCTTTTGTAGAAACTATTCCCTCCCTTAATTATTTAAATTTTTTTAAGATCTTAGAAATGTTGATAATTCTCATTCATTGATTCTGTCATCTACTACATCTACTTTACCTTCATTTTTTGTTACCTTTGAATTCTGTCAAGTATTTCCAAAATAGTGGAATTAAAAAGGTACAACAAAAATTTAGAATGGAGTGGAATGAATAAACCTAAATGATTTTCTATTAATAGTGCTCGAGATTTTTTAAATAGAGGGTTTTAGTTACTATTAAATATGCATTAATACTATGTAAAAGCCATTATTATAAATATTTTTCTATTCAATAATAATATTGGAGTAAGTTGAATTTGCTTTCAAAGGGACCCATTTGGAATTTATAGTGGTATTTATTGGTGATTTTCTCACAGTTCAAATTATATAGTGCAATCCTGCCTGGGAAATCATTAACTTCTCCAAATCTCTATTTGGAAAATGTTTATAGGCTTTATGTTTCCCATTCAACTAATTCCTACTTAATTTCGTTCATTTGCTTCTTTGTCCATTCATTCATCCAACTAATGTTCACATCCAAGTAATGCTTTTAACTAAAAATCACAATGAATATCTAAAATTAAAAGTATTAGTATTTTTTTCAAAATTCAGATTTCTGAGAAAATTAGAAGAGAAGTTGAAGAAGGTCAGTAACAGCTTTAATAAAGTAATTAAGATTTTTTTCTTCCTTTGTTCTTTTTTGGAACCATTCTGCTTCCTTATTGACCCCATTGATGGTCCAATTCTTTTTTCATCAAACGCCTGAGTTTTCAAACTTCTTGGACATTGCTATGTTAGGCAGCTAAAAAAAAAAAATTCAAATGTGGATGATAATTTTCAAGAAAACAAAGCTCCAAATGAATGGGATGCCCGTGTATTTCCAAGAATGGGGCAGCAATCAACAAATGGATAATGGCAACAGCTGAGTTGGAACAAATGCAGGATGATCCAGCTGAAGCAAAGGCTACAATTGGATTAATTTGGCACTACGTCCATTTCTGTTCTGGCATTTGGACATTTGATTTCTGCTGGTGACCTAATTCCACCTGCATTTGTCACTGTTGCTTTTAGACACTTGACAAATTATTTGTGGGATGAAGTTGGAATAGTGATGTGAACTAAAGCAAAGCCATACTGTGTTTTTTCTTTACCCATTTACTGAATGTCTACAAGCAGATGGATTCTGTATGTCTGACGGGTGAGGAAGTCTTACCAACTATTGTTTTCCCAAGACTCTATCCAACAAATGAAAAGAGAAAATCACTCCATTCACTGAACAAATGATTAATGTCAAGTCTAATATCAGGTGGTATGCTAGGGATCTAATGGTGATCAAAACAAACCGTTGTCAATGCTCTGAGCTTGAAAGGAATAACCCTTTCAAACTCACCTAAGGCCCATGGGACGTGTGGCTTGAGGGATAGGATGGCCTGCATTGAGACTGGTAAAATATGAGAGGCTCAGATCATGCAGCATTTGCTTTCTTTCATTTAACAAACTATTCCTGAGCTCTCAAAAAATAGTGATGTTCTCCATGCACTGAGCAAATAGTGAAGATTATAACTCACATACATGGTTCCTATTAATTCCTGGAGTATATATTATAGTTCTTTCACCAATTAGATAGGTGTCTACTGCCTAACAGGAGACTGATAAATGTTTGCTGAATGAAGATTTATGTAATATACTCTACAGTAAAGTCTGTGTTCGTTTTTTCAAGTGGTCATATCCCATAAATCTATTATATGGATGAAAATTCTTTAAAGTGGAGCTTCTCAAGGTTAGCATGCATGACAGCTACCATGTACTTTGCTATATATGATATAAGAAAAGTATGTACCAGGCAGGATATTTGCTACAGCAGAATCCCTGGAAAAACATCCTGTGGATCAGCACTAATCACACATAAATACTATGAAATAGATGCTGGACTCAAAGTTCCAGCAAAGCCAGTGATTTTGAAGTTTTAAATTTTAAGAAGATACACCAGTAAAATTGGTTGTCAGTGTAATTTTAGTTCATAATACACTTAATTGCAAATAGATTGGCAAGAAGGGTTTGCAAGAAGATAACAGTTCTTTGGAGAATTTCAAAGAAAGTATAGTCATTTTTACCATGTTACCTAAAGGTCAGTCAAGAAGGGATCGAAAGAGATAAAAATTAGGTTTGGGAAATTAGGAGTTACTTGGCCTTTTACTATGCCAAGTGGCAGGATAAGTGGCAGGATATTGCCAAAACTCAGTATCAGAATATTAGAATAAAAGATGAAGAAGGAGATAGACTAGGTGTTGCATATTCATAAGATGCTTACCATTGAAAGCAAGGTGGGCAAAGAGAACAATTTAAGTGCAGGTAGAAAAGAGATGGATATGTATGACCCTTTAAGAAATAGTAATTTTCCAAATGTTATTCACTGAACCAAGTAGTAGGGTTGTTTGCTTGGATAGTGTGCCATTTTTAGTGGAAATGGTGTTTGTGTTGTGATTGGAGCTTGTTTAAATTTATGAGTAAGTACTGCTTGATACAGTGTTCAGCAAACCATACAGTGTTCTACAATCTGTATTTTAGATTGAAAATGGACTGTCAGCAACCATGGGGGCCTGTGTTAGCTCTCTCTGATTGTAAGAAGAGGCGATATGGTCGGGTGGCCTTTGGTGATGGAGGTTATGGAGTCTGGATAAGTATATGGCCAGGCTCTGTGGAGAACTGATAAATTACTGATTCCTTATTGAGTATAGACCCACTGACGTGACTGAAGACCCAATGATTTTGTATTCCATTAGAAGCAGGTGGTTGTTTCTACTGTGATTTTGCTGTATCTTGGACATAGCCATCATTTTCTGTTTTTTTCTTTGTTTCTTGTCTCTCTCAGATCTCTACTTCTCTATTATTGTACTGTTTTTTCTCTGTATTTTAAATTCAAGGTAATGCAAGAGGAAAGATGGATGTAATCAGCCTCCATCATGGACTAGTTCTATTTGGTTTCTTATACCAGGCCAGATTAGAGGCTACTGTACTCTTATAGCTACTTATGGCCAAAATAAAAGAATCACATGCCATACAGAAAAGGCCACTTCTCCAGATGGGATATCCAGGGTTGTTTTTTCACAGGGAGGTGGCAATCATACCAGGGATTTGGTTCAATGCAGGTAAGTTCCCAAGTTTCTACAGAATGATAAGATTCAGGGCACCTGGGTGGCTCAGGGGGTTAAAACCTCTGCCTTCGGCTCAGGTCATGATCTCAGGGTCCTGAGATCGAGCCCCGCGTCAGGTTCTCTGCTCAGCGGGGAGCATGCTTCCCCCTCTCTCTGCCTACTTGTGATCTCTTGCTCTCTGTCAAATAAAATCTTAAAAAAAAAAAAAGAATGATGAGATTCAACATAATAGCAGAATGCATGAGAAGATTTGTCTCGGGATTTCATAATGTATTTTTTTTCTAAAGAGTAATGTTATTATTTTTTTCATTTATAATATTTTCTCAGATACTGGGTAAGTGGTAAAAGGTCTGAGCTGTCAGAGCCTTCAGTAAGTCTGTTTGTCCAACCACTGAACACTAGAGAGGCTGATATGAAATGGGAAGAAAGCTACACTCTTCCTTTTCCTTCTTA
This sequence comes from Nasua narica, assembly GCA_028533885.1. Classification (NCBI taxonomy): domain Eukaryota; kingdom Metazoa; phylum Chordata; class Mammalia; order Carnivora; family Procyonidae; genus Nasua; species Nasua narica. Next base: position 42,770,199 of record CM052799.1, read on the forward strand.
CATGTTCCTTTTGCTGAGATACACTTGCATTCACATTTGATAGACTATAATGTTTAATTTGAACCAGAATTCTGTAGAAAGTTTGTATTCAAGGAAGTGATCATTTTGAAATTTTATCAGTAAGAAAAGCTATGAGGAGAAATAAATATAAGGAAAACTCGGAAGCCAAAATCATTCTTTAACTTTGTATAATTTATGTTGTATAAATGTTGCTATTTGGCTATTGACTTTACAAAATTCTGTGCCAACTCTGATGAATATTTTGTGCCCCTGCCTCCGTTTTACCAACCTGTGATCCACAGTATGGCTTTAAACTAAATCTCAAAAGTTTTTACGTTTAGCTATTTTGTTAGCTCTTTTTTTGCTGAGACATGTGATAATCTATAGGAAAAGAATCATTGCCAGTAGACTTGTTGTCCAGGAATGGCCAAACAATAACTCAAATATATTGCTGCTTAGTTCGGGATTCTCTAGCATTTTCTTCTGCTGTTCCAATTCATTATGGAGGAGGTTGGACTCTTTTCCATTTCTTTTGCTTTATTCAGCTTTACATGCTAAAAATAAGGGCTTAATATTCAAATGCAACAATTCACTTGCCAGTAAAAGGAAACTTTCATATGTATCTTTCTTTGATTATTTTTGAAATAGTATGCAGGTAATATCAATTTAGAGAAAAGCAATACCATTGCAAGCAATTATTACAATTTCCCCATTCTACCCACCATTGTGAAGAGCATGTCCGTGATTCCATTATAAATGTAATCTTCTTATCTAGAATTGATTTTTCTTTTTTTATGTTTTTATCTCCAACTTTTAAATTAAATCTGTTTAGCTTCCCTTAAATTAGATGAACAGAAATCAAAGCCAAACTGTTCTAGCTACAAATCTACTTCATTCGTTCTCTTACTGTAAATAGCAATATTAAAAAAAAAAAATACATGGGATGTGAAGTTTTTCTACCCTGAAGACTAAATTTCATTATTTATTTTAAACATTGAAACTATAAAATTTGAATCCATTGAGTGTGCAAAATCATTTAGTGGCCAAGTAATTTAACACACTACCTAAATCTCCAACAGGTTTTGATTATGGTGAAAACTTTTCAAAGACTCTAATGCCGGATGTTTTCCCAATTCATATTATATGAGTATTGATTGTGTATTATTCCTTATAGAAAACTATAATGTAAAATATAACATTGTTAGAAATGAATAAGAAGTATGCCAAAAATCTCACAAATACATAAAAGGAAGTTAATTATATTAGCTTACTTAGCCTCAGGATAATTGCTATAATTAGATTATTAATAATTCTTGCTAGTTGTGCCTTCCCATTTCAATGAGTCCTTTGGCTTTCCTTTCAGTTCATAAAATATTAGTCAATTGCCTACTAAGTGCCAGATGCTAGGATGAGAGTGCTAGAATGAATAAGATGCATAGAAATATTTGTGGAATAGTCTAGAAGGGAGTAGGACTTGTGAATTAGCAGTAACAAGGTATAACAAGATCTGCAGGAGAAGTGTGTACATTGAAAGTGAACACAGATGAGGGAAATTCAACACAACTTGGGGAAGGGAGTTCTGGAAAGAGTCTTCCAGAAATGATGTCTGAGATACAAATTGAACCTGGAGAAGAGGTCTAGGCTGGAGAAGAGGCAAAAGGAAGGGCTGAAATAAAGGAAAGATCTACAGGCATGAGTAGTGGCAAAGAGTGCAGAAATGGCCTGGTATAGGGAAACCACATGTGTCAGGGGGTAAAGTGCAAGGCCGGGGGTGATGTTCACATGGGCTGTAGGGATTGATCCAGGCCCCTTTCTAGAAGGGTTGCTGACCCTGACTCATGGATGAGGCATTGAAGTAGGCTTTTCCTCGGAAGACACATGGCCTGACAGGTACCTCATGATACATGGTGACAAAGTAGATTGAAAGTAGGCAAGACTAGAAGCCAGAGTTGCTCTAGATGTTTTTATTTTGCAGAGGCACAGGCAGGGAGTTATGAGGGCCTGATACTGGGAAGAGATAGATATAAAGGCACCAAGTCAAGGTGCATGTACAAAGTGAAATCTTCATGACATGGCACTTGATTAAAGATTGGGAGGGAAGGGAGAATGGAAGGAAGGAGCAGGAACCCATTTCTAATATGAGTGGCCAAGAGATGGCCTTGCCTCTAATTGACAGATTTAGAGAAGTAGAGATTCTGCTTGAAGAATCAATTTAGTTGTGATTGTATCTGTGATCAGTACAGGCATAACTTGTTCTGTTGCACTTCACTTTATGTATTTTGTAAATACTGTGGTTTCTACAGATTGAAGATTGGTGGTAATCCTGCATTGAACAAGTCTATAGGTACCATTTCTACCACAGCATTTGCTCACCTTGTGTCTCTGTGTTGTATTTTGGTAATTATAGCCCAAATTCAAACTTTCTCAATATTATGATATTTGTTATGATGATCTGTGATCAGAGATCTTTGATATTGCTATTGCAGTTGTTTCTGGGCACCATGTACTGCGTCCATATGGTAATGAACTTAATCGATAAATGTGTGTGTGTGTGTTCTGACTGCTTCACTTACTGGTCATATCTCTCCTTGTCTCTCCCCTCTCCTGAGCCTTCCTACTCCCTGAGACACAGTGATATTAAAATTAGTCCTGTTAATAACCCTCTGGTGGCCTCTAAGTGTTAAAGTGAGAGAGTCTTATGTCTCTCACTTTAAAACAAAAGCTAAAAATACCAAGCTTAGTGAGAAAGGCATGTCTGAAGCCAAGACAGACTGGAAGCTAGGCCTCTAGAACCAAACAGTTAGCCAAAGAAAAAGTTTTTGAAGGAGATTAAAAGTGTTACTCCAGTGAACCCATGGATAATGAGAAAGCAAACAAACTCACCGCTGATATGGAGAAAGTTTGACTGGTCTGGATAGATCACACCAGCCACAAATTCCCTTAAGCCAAACCCTAGTGGAGAACCAGGCCCTAACTCTCTGTCATACTGTGGAGGCTGAGAGAGGTGAGGAAGCTGCGGAAGAGAAGTGTGAAGCTGGCAGAGGTGGTTCGTGAGGGTGAAGGAGAGAAGCCGTCTCCGTAACATGAAAGTACAAGGTGAGGCAGCAAGCGCTGACCCAGAAGCCGCAGCACGTCATCCAGGAGATCTCGCTGAGATCATAAATGAAGGCGGCTGCACTAAACAACAGATTTTCTATGCAGGTGAAACAGCCTTCTGGTGGAAGAAGAGGCCATCTAAGACTTTCATAGCTAGAGAGAAGTCAGTGCCTGGCTTCAGCGCTTCAAAGGACAGTCTGACTCTCTGAGAGGCAAATGCAGCTGGTGACTTTACATTGAAACCAATGCTTATTTTATCATATGTAAAGTTCTAGGGCCTTTAAGAATTATGCTAAATCTACTCTTCCAGTGCTCTGGAAGTGGAACAACAGAGCCTGAACAGAGCACGTCTGTTTACAACATAGTTTACTTATTATTTTAAACCCACTCTTGAGATCTATACCTTGGGAAAAAAGAAAAAGGATTCCTTTCAAAATATTACTGCTCACTGACAAGGCACCTGGTCACCCAAGAGCTCTGATGGAGATGTACAACGGGGTTAATGTTGCTTCCATGCGTGCTAACAGAACATCCATTCTGCAGCCCATGGATCAAGGAGTCATTTTGACTTCTAAGTCTTATTATTTAAGAAATACATTTTGTTGGGGCGCCTGGGTGGCTCAGTTGGTTAAACCTTCTGCCTTCGGCTCATGATCTCAGGGTCCTGGGATCAAGCCCCGCTCTCAGGCTCTCTGCTCAGGAGGGAGCCTGCTTCCCCCTCTCTCTCTGCCTGCTTCTCTGCGTACTTGTGATTTCTCTCTCTCTCTCTCTCTCTCTCTCTCTCTCTCTCTTTCTCTCTCTCTATCTCTGTCAAATAAATAAATAAAATCTTAAAAAAATAATAAAAAGAAAGAAATGCATTTTGTGAGGTGCCTGGCTGGCTCAGTTGGAAGAGCATGCAACTCTTGAACTCAGGGTTGTGAGTTCAAGCCCCATGTTGGGTGTAAAGGTTACTTAAAAACAAACAAACAAACTTAAAAAAATGCATTTTGAAAGGCTATAGGTACCATAGATGGTGATTCCTTTGATAGATCTGGGCAAAGCCAATGGAAAGGCTTCTGGAAAGGTTTCACCATTCTAGATGCCATTAAGAACATTCATGATTCATGGAAAAAAGTAAAAATAGCAACATAAACAGGAATTTGGAAGAAGTTGATTCCAATCCTAATGAATGACTTAGAGGGATTCAAGATTTGAGTGAAAGAAGTAACTACAAATGTGGTGGAAATAGCAAGAGGACTAGAATCAGAAGTGGAGCTTGAAGATGTGACTGAATTACTGTGATCACATGTGATCACATGATCACAGATGAGGAGTTGTTTCTTAAGGATGAGCAAAGAAAGTTGTTTCTTGAGATGGAATCTAGTCTTGGTGGAGATGCTTTGAAGATTGTTGAAATAACAAAGGATCTAGAATATGACATAAACTTAGTTGGTAAAACAGTTTGAGGGAATTAAGTCCACTTTTCAAAGAAACTCTGCTGTGAGTAAAATGCTATCAAACAGCATCGCAGGCTACATAGAAATCATTTGTGAAGGGAAGACTCAGTCATGTGGTAAATTTCCTTGTTACCTTATTTTAAGAAATTGTCACCACCACCCCAGCCTTTAGCAGCCACCGCTCTGGTCAGTCAGCAGCCATTAGCATCAAAATGAGACTCTCCACCAGCAAAAATATTATCACTCATTGAAAACTCAGATAATGATTAGCCTTTTTTTTTAGCAATAAAGTATTTTTTAAAATTAATGTATGCACATTGATTTTTTCAACAAAATGTGATTGCACACTTAATGTGCTATAGGGTAAACATAGCTTTTATGTGTACTGGGAAACAGAAAATTAATTTGACTCTCTTAATGCAGTATTCATTTATCGTGGTGGTCTGAACAAGACCTGCAGCATCTTCAGGATATTGCTTGTCCACAGGCTAATAAGATAAACTCATTATTGAATTATGGCCTTATATTTTCACCTGTATTTTTCTTCAGAATATTTAAGGTCTTTTTGTTTATTTTTGTTTTATTTTTTATCTTTCAATTGAATTATATTATGCACACAGAAAAATGCACATATCATAGATACTGAGTGTTTTTACTTTGCAAACAACCACTGAGCTCTAAACTTAAGATTTATACACAGCCCCACTTTTTTCCCGGAATGAACATACCTCTATAAACAGCACCTCTGATAAAAAAGAATATATCACTAGTCCCCTAGAAAAGCCCCATTTCAAGGCCCTTTAAATTTAAGCCTGAGGTTGACTTTCCCTAAAAGTTATATTTTTCAGGCTGCCCAGTGTTTTTGGTAAGGGGCAAAAATTGATGAAGTTGAAATTTAAGTTGGCAGGAGTTCCAAAGGCAAGGGATTCATCAAAGCTCTGAACACTATATATGGCAAAGGTCAAATCTTGAAAAAGGAACAGTTAATCTGTTAGTCCAGGAAGTGATAATAGTAGGGAGTTGGATAGCCATTTTTACGGAAGGAGGTAAATTTTTCTCTAATAGTTTGCCAATCGAGATCCCATATTTTATCATTTTTAAAAGGCATTTTTCCATATTACCGAATCTCTGACATTGAGACGTACAGTACAGTTGGTGCTGAATTACAGCCACTGTCAACCTCATCTGTGGTAACTCCCACCCCATTGCCTTTGCCCTCATGTGCTTACACCTGGTCTGAGCGATGGGTGTCGTCATTTCAGTGGAGTTATGTGCACTGCTGCTGCCACACATGTTGGTGCCACATGCACAGCGGTGCCACCAAAGGTAGGAGAAATTAGCCCATCCCTCAAAATAGAAGAATGGCCAAAGTCACAAGTGATTGGCATGACTGATTCATCAGGACTGCTGTTAACACAACAGACTGTGGGAGTACAACTCCCTGCTAACTTTAAACTGGACCTCCTTTGCTTCCAGTGGCCTGTGATTCAACAGAGGAAGAGATAAGACCAAGTTTGATCAGGTAGGCCAGCCTCAACACTGGCAAGATGCACTAGGATGAACATTCTGCAGAAAATAATGGGGCACAGATGTCAGTGGGTCCCAGGTTGAAGAGCGATCGAGAAGTTAGATCTTGAATGGAATGAAGTTTTAGGACTACCTTAACCACTTCTTTGGTTTGGTTTGGTTTTGATTACACTATCAAGCACACATAAAAAAATAAAATCTTTGCTTCAATATATATAAATGAATATACAAATGCAAAGCAATTCTACATGATAAGAACACATTGTATCATAGTTTAGTTGCACTGTTTTATTTTGTCGTTTTATCTTTACTGTTGTTCCTGGTGGCATATCAAGTACAGTGGACATGACACAATTTCCTGATCTGTAAAACTAGCAATAACAGACTTGCTGGAGTTTGGAAGGAACTTTCAAGACAACGTAAGCCAAGCAACTAAACCAGTGCCTAAAAAATTCCTATGTTCTCAGGACGTGTTAGATTCTTTCCCAACTTTCTTTTCTCCTATGTGGTTCTGAGGGAAACTTGCCATCTTCGCAGCTAAGACATTTTTCTCCTCATGCCAGCCATGAACTTATACAGGTGGATGCTGGAAAATACTTCGGAGAGTCTTTTTCTCATGTTAGAGTCAATAAAAGGCCAGTGGATGATAACTCCCTGCCTATTTTCAAACCCTAGGAAAGAGCTAATCTATTACAAATGTTAGTCTTTCCTGGAGACTCTGTGGGAAGTTATTCAGGAAAGGTAGCTATACCAGAGTTATTCAGATCATCTAATTAAATGGCATTTGCCCCAACTACTCGTGGAGAGAGACGAGAAGAGAATGCAATACATTTGTACCATTCCGGAAAAATTCCTAATTATTATGAACAAATGGAAGGGTTGGTAAGAGAGAACTTGAATCAGTGACTGTAAATATGTCAGAGGGTTGAATGAATTTTTCAATCTCCAGAACCTCCTTGCTATTGCAAATTATTAACCTGGCTTTGCTTTAAGTTGAAAACAGGGACCAGAAAATTATCTCGTTTTGTTTTTATTTTTTTAAGATTTTATTTATTTATTTGACACACAGAGAGAGAGAGAGACAGCAAGAGAGGGAACACAAGCAGTGGGAGAGGGAGAAGCAGGCCTCCCACCATCAAGCAGGGAGCCTTATGCAGGGCTCAATCCCAGGACACTGAAGGCAGACGCTTAACCACTGAGCCACCCAGGGGACCCTATCTGGTTTATACATTGCCTTTTAAGTGTCTTATCACAGCCACTCCAGATAGACTTTTCCAGAAGACTATTATGCAGGGATCCTGGCAGTCAAACTGCAGACTTTACAAGTAAGGATTTAAAGATGTCCTAAGTCATGAGGTGTGTTCCCTAGCCTTGTTATTACCATCTTCCAAGGGTGTGTGTATGTTGTGTTCGCTAGAGTTACTCAAAGACTGCGCCAACCTAGTTTGGTATTGGTGGCAAAATATCCCGTCCCTTGTAGAGTTGGTAGCTGTTCTCCTGATGATCAGCGGAACAATTGCCTAATCTGTTTTTACTCTCGAGGGGCTGCCAGTTTTCCCATAAGCTAAAAATCCTCAGTCACAACAACAACTGCAGTGCAGCTGAAATTGATGTAAGGCCTTATTATATGCCAGGCACCATTCTAGATGCTTGGCTTGTATTTGCTCATTGAATATGTCTAACAACCTGGCATCATGTCCTTAGGCACATGAAGAAACTGAGTCACAAAGAGATGCACTTGATAGGTGGAAAGCTGCAAATTTGCATCCAGGTCCTCTCCCTCTGGAGAGTTAAGTCCTTTACTGTTATCCCTTTCTATTTCTATTTATACTCTTATTTAAAAAGTGGACCGCAGTTGCATTTGTAAAAAAGCGAAGGGTTACTTTGCTATTATAAGAAACCAATACCTTCTGGAGCAAATAGAAAAGGGATGACTTGGAATGGTGCCAAGAAAAAATAATTCTACCACAGTTATTGTACTTTGCAGACTTTGGTCATTGGGAGCAAAATCTAAATCTTCTCTGATATGCCTCTCTTTTATTCCCCCCCCCCTTTAAAAATTGTCAAGGTTTATTTTGCTGTGAAATAACATCAATAGAGAATAATACTCCTACCTTGGGTACTTTATGTAAAAGAAATTGGGTCACAAATGGGTTCTTCCTAAGTGTTTACAATTTCAATTGCTTGTGATTGTGGAAATGGATAATTTGCCTTACCCAGCAACATTTGACCATTTTATAAGTTCAGGGCTTCAACTCGTATTGGAGAATATAGCTTTGGCTCAAGCAATTTGATAATTTGCCCATAAAAATAAATCTGTAAGAAGGAATTAGGAGTCGGTGGCATAGTAATGGGGGATAAGCACTTCTGTCATCATATGCCAGGCAGTGTGATTGGCTCTGGGAATACATGGAGAGATAAATCCCTGTCCCAAAGACCTTGTAGTCCAGTAGGGGAATTGGAAGAACACAATGATAGCCTCAAGAGGAAAAGAGTTACATGTTACAAGATGGTGCTGTGGTGGACATTTCCCCTGTGATCTTCACTATCACAGAAGTCAGATGTGGAAAGAACAAGTTTGTGTAACAGTGCCTGAATTTTTTCCTTTCCTTGTCTTTTCTAACAGCATCTGAAAAGAGGAAACAACATCATAGTTCTTGACCTGAGAATCCTTGGTCTCAGTAAAATTCTGAACCAAGGCTTTGACCTTCTGTTCTTTGGAACCAAGTAATAACTCACTTGCATCTCTACAGCTGTGGACCACATAAGAAAACATCCTTTCCTTGTAGCACTTGCTCTAGGGGGAAGGTGGCATCTGATTCCTTCATCAGGGTGGCCCGAGCTAGACTCGAACGCTAGACTTCCCAGGCATCAGAATTCTTGATACTGAATCCAGCACCACCACCAAGTGTCCTCATGTTCCCTTGGTGAATTATTCCACCATCTCAGAGCAAACAGAGGAAAGACCACGATCGTTCAGAAAAGAAAGCCTAGTTTAAAAATCCCACTTTCACACTTAAGGCTGTGTGAAATTGGGCATACCCTTAGTTACGCTGGGCCTCAGTGATGAAACTGTAAACTAAAGCCTCAGTCACTACTTACATGTTTGTGCTGAAGAGTAAATGAATTTCTGAAAATACCAGGCTCATAGAAATTACCTGGGAGTAACTTCTTTCTTTCTTAAAGCTAAAACTCCAGTTTCTTGTTGTCTAAAAAGCCATAGGATGATTCTGATTCTCCCTCAGTCAGATCCCAGGAAGCACTGGGCCTTGTAAATACCATCCTGTAAAGGAAAGAAACTTAAATATCACCATGGATTACAAAAAAGAGGAAAAATTTCTATCAAAGGGAAGAATATTTTCCTTAAGCATAATTATCTATTTAAAAAAAATCTTTTGATTGGGGGACCTGGGTGGCTCAGTAGGTTAAGCATCTGCCTTCAGTTCAGGTCATGATCTCGAGGTCCTGGGATTGAGCCCTGTGTTAGGCTCCCTGCTCAGCAGAGAGTCTGCTTCTCCGTCTTCCTCTACCCCTCCTCCACTCACATTCTCTCTCTCTCTCTCTCCCTCTCCCTCTCCCCCCTCTCAAATAAATATAATCTTTAAAAAAAAACTTTTTGAGATAAGGAATACAATGTAGTCTATACTTTAGGCTTCTCCCATAAAATGTAAACTATGGAAAACAATGATTTGCTTTTGATGTAGCTTTAAGTGACATTATATATAGTTAATTTTGGTACTGGACCAGTTCAATCCTAACAATTCCTAGTAAAAAAAAATAGTTAAAACAAGAGAATGAAGAAAAACTGATTGTTTTCTTCTAATGGTGAGATTTCAAAATTCCATCTTTCCATGTGGTTTCTGTGGTGCCACCTGAAGATAATGAGCCAGTGCCTTTGGAACTTCCTAGAGATAGTTTTGGCTTTTCAAATTTAAAAACACAGACAATTAAAAAATAAATAAGGTGTTTTTGTTGTTTTTATTATTGTTTTGTTTTAAATCACAAGAATATTAACATGCCTACCTCCCCAAATCTGTGCATATGTACATTGCATCCTCCCTAGAATTTATACTCATATCTTAGAAGTGTCAAATTTATAATAATATCTTGGCTTACCTTAAAATAATAATTAATCCCTTTCTCTTCTCCTAAATAACTATTAATATTGCTATTTCTTGGCTGTAAAACCTAGAAACAACTTTGTTACTAAGTTCTCATTAAAAATTTTTCTAGAAGATTATCCTAGCAGTCCAAAGCTGTGTGTAATTTTGTGTAACATCCTCTCACATTTTATGCGTCCCCCAGGATCGTTTTTTCCTATGATACATTCTCATTTTTAGGGATGGATTTTTGTCCATAATTTCTTTTTACCTCCCTGAAACCTTTAAAAACTGGCCTCTGAGCTTTTCCTCCATTCCCGAATCAGGAATGAGTTATCTATACACAAACACAATTTCATTATTTTGTAGATTAATTCAGATTATATTTATTCCAAGAAGAGCAAAATCAGGTCAATATCTGAGAAGGTGACTTCAGCTTACATTTCAAAATCATGGGTGCACCTGATTTACATAGGTCATTTCCTCCCATTGGAAATGTGTTTACATGAAATTTGTCTTGTTTTAATTTAACATGTTTTTTCTTTGTAAGGTTTTCTAGAGAAGACTATCTTTCACTAAGGTAGGGAATGATGACTTACCCCCCCCCCCCCACACACACACAGTCTTGCAGATAAATCCCAGGCAAGTGAGAGATGAAATAAACAAGCACAAAAAGTCTATAACAATACTTAGGAACATAGAAGACCTTTGAGATACTTAACCCTAGAGGAAAATAGGTAGAAAGGGGTAAGCAAACCATTAGAGCTACAAAAAGCTGATATACCCAGTGACTGAAATATTCATGTGCCACAGAAACTGTAACAAAAACAAAAACCTCTGAGTGAAACATGGAAAAACTGAGATTTTCATATAAGGGGACTTGAGTTCTGCATTTCTAAGATCTCAAGCTCCCAGATCTTGAATTGGTATGTAGTTGTCCAATGCCACCTTAATTCACAGAGCATATTTAGGGAGTAAAAAGCAGGAAAGATTTTTGGTACTCATTCTTCATCCTAATGATAGTCAATATTAATTTTAATGTTTCCCAGATGGTTGCACAGCATACTTATCTTGCTGTAGAAGTGACTAATACCCTTAGGTACTAAACATTTTCTATTATGCATTTATAGTTTTATGGGAACATAGGATCTATGCAACAATCAACTCCATGGGCAAATTTACAAGACTATATTAGGATTCTACTACATGTGTTTAGATGCATTGCAGAAAAAATCACATCAAATATACAAACAATTTCAACAACATGTGTGAACTAAAAGCTATTTCCCATTTCTAAAACCAACCAAAATCTCAAATCCATAAAGTTCTTGGATCAAAACTATTTGATTCATAACATTAAAACTCTTATAGGGGCATATGGGTGGCTCAGTTGGTTGGGCATCTGACTCTTGATTTCAGCTCAGGTCATGATCACAGGGTTGTGAGATCAAGCCTCACATTAGGCTCCATGCTCAGCATGCTTAATATTCTTTCTCATTCTTTCTCTCTCCCTCTGCCCCCCGACCCCCAGTCCTGCTCTACTTTCTCATGAAACAATAATGACAACAACAAAACAAAACACTATTCTCATAATATCCTATATTTCTGGAGCTAGTTTTACCTGTAGGCCACAGTAAGGTGTCTGATAATAACTTTCTAGAATGTAGTTTTTAGGTGCCCCTGGGTAGCTCAGTCAGTTAGGAATCTGCCTTCAGCTCAAGTCCTGATCCCACGCTTCTGGGATTGAGCCCCATGTTGGGCTCCCTGCTCAGCTAGGAGCCTGCTTCTCCCTCTATCTCTCTCTGCCGCTCCCTCTGCTTGTTCTCTCTCTCTCTCTTTCTCTCTCTCTCTCTCTCTCTCTCTCTCTCTCTTTCTCTCTGTCAAATTTAATAAATAAATACATAAATAAAATCTTTAGAATATAGTTTTTGTTGGAACAGTTGGAATTGTAAAACTCAAGTAGAAGGAAATCTTAAACCAAGTTCTGTCATAGCTTATGTACTCTTCACTCTGCCTCCATGGACATCATGCCCTTACAGAATCATCACACTTACCATGCTTTTGTATTGTGACTCTCTCCTCTCTCCAAAGCTACATATTAAGCCTCTTAAGCATCACATGCTCTAAGCCCTAGCAGAGTTCCTGACACACATCTCCATACATGTTTATTGAGTTGAACTATAAGTGGAAGAGTATTATCATCATGTCTTTCTGCTATTTCCATAATATTCATTTGGCCTTGGCCCAAGAACTCATTGTACACTGTGACAGATTTCACTAAAAGGAGGTGACTAAATGACCATGTGTCCCAGCTGCACATACAAAAGAAGGACCATTTGACCTTTGCTATAGTTTGAATTTATCTATGTGGTTTTTCCATCCATCCATCCATACATTCATCCATCTACTTTGCTTGTCACATATGGGATTTATTAATGAATTTGTGAATACCTTCTTGAAGTCACTTTGATATACTCTTTCGAAAACCTGTGACTCATTCTAGTGTATTTAAGTACTGTCTTTGTCTGTTTGGGCTGCTACTACAGAATACCATAGACTAGGCAGCTTATAAATTTTAAAAAAATATGTATTTCCCACCATATTGGAGACTGAAAAATTCAAGATCAGGTGCTGTCAGGTTTGGTGTGTGCTGAAGGCCCACTTCCTTGTTCATTAAATAACTGCACATGTCACCACATGGCAGAGGGGGCAAGGATCTCTCTGGGGTCTCTTTTACAAGCGCCCTTATCTCTGCCCCATGATATAATCACCTCCCAAATCTCCAAATCCTAATATCATGTTATTGGGGGTTAAGTTTTCAACGTATGACTTTAGGGGGGAACACAAGCGTTCAGTCTGTAGAAACTACCAAATTCAGATACGGATTGAGCTTCCCAGAGACCCTTACCATGAACTCTTCAACATGATCCATCTTTTCTCTTGTTTCTCATTCTTTCCTACCTCTTACCGAGTCTCAGTGAAAGGACAGTTTATCCCAAAGAGCTACTGAACATGCACTGAATATCTATGAACATAAGGGTGCGTGGATCTATCATAGTGTAAAGAGCAATGAGGAAGCAGAGATGGAATTTATGGATAATTCTGAGAACAATACCAATATGGTTAACCAAACCTAAATGTGGTAAGAAATATGTCCTGAGTAGCTGTGGTTATACACAACTCGGAAAATGAGGTGCAACAGGCCATTTGCAGACATTTTGGCATTTCTGCAATATGATCCTACGTTTACTACCTTTTAACAAAAACTTAAAGTTCTTTATCCTGACTGAAGAAGTAAAAAGCCATAAAGAGCAAACTACATAAATTTTGAAGGCTAAGTAATGACTTAAAATGTGCTGAGTACCCTATATAGTAAACTTACAAGTTGTCAAAACACAGATTAAGAAAAAAAAGAAACCCTTTTTTTCTGAAAGATAAAATGACTGTTAAGATACATATTACAAATTAATCAAAATATTATTATCTTTGTTTTAATGTAATTAGCTCTTCAAACTGTGTAAACTAATTTTGTAAAACTGCATATTTTACCAATATGACTCTTACAGAAAATGGTAGGAAAATGCTTTGAAAACCATGGCTGACTTACTTATACAATGATTATTCAACTTTTATTCTACTTTGAAAGTACTTGTGAGCTAAAGATATTTCAATGCTAACATTTTAAATTATTGAAAATAATAAAAGAACATTTTATGCGTCTAGCACATGTTGTTTAGCAAACATCTGCTGGGGTAGATACCTGCCATCACATACAAATTACTTTTCAAAACTAATAGTTAGCTTTTAAGTCTGAGATAAATACTGAAAGCAGCTCATAAGCTCTTCACAAGGATTTTATCGTGAGGAGGGGCATCTGTTTAACCTTGAATTATAAGCAGTAGGAACAACTTAGTAGGTATAAAAAAGCAGCTCTGGGAATTTTTGAAAAGGTTCCATTTTCCCTGTTGAGACACATAAGGAAATTATGCACCCTTTCTCAAAGTGAACTGGTAAATCAGAATCACTATAATCAGAAACCTCTCATCTTTGAATATGTCAGTGGTGAATGTGCGATTTAGAAATGATTTGCCCATCTTGAGTTCTTTTCATTTCTTTCTTCTCCCACCTCTATTAAAATGAGTACTGAGTAATATATACAATTATTGAATCATTGTATACCTGAAGCTAAAAATAATGATAATTATTTTTTTTCTTCTGTTTATCATCACAGTAATGTTTGGCATGAACTTTCAAACAGGTTTTTCTCTTTAGGTGCTTAGATGAGAATGGCCAATGACAGGAAAGCTGGCATATTTGGACAGTGGTGTGCCATTACAATGACTATCATATGCTCTTCTTAAGGAAATAAGTTGCCTTATTGTTTGATAATACAGGACATCAGCGATTATCTTTCTGATTCATCCGCTGCCCACGCCAATGGGACACAACAGTAATTCTGTCATCAGCTTTGGGGATCAATGCTTCCTGCATCTCCCTGTACCTCTAAAACCATAGAAATGCCTTTGTATTTAGGCCTCCTTTGCCTCCCTCATAAAATCTGTCTTAGCCATTTAAATCTTGTTTTGTCATTTGTTCTAGTCATCAGTTCCTGCAGATCCGTTTGTTATCCTGCTTCCTGACCCTGAATTTAAGGGTCTCCATTTTACTCAATTTTACTTTGAGTATATTCCCAGTTCACTCAGAATGGATTGTGTTCTGGACCCAGTCTTTCTCCCTGATGGCTTGCCCTTATCTTGACCTATTGTCTGTTCTCATTCAGAAAGTTTTGTCTATTTTTTTCGCCTTTCTCCACACCCCTAATCTGCTGCTGCTCATCCCCTATTGTGATACATAATCACTTGTGATGGAGCTGCTGTGGAAATTATTGTTTTTCTGGTGTTTTAAGGGTGTAATTGAAAAGATACTATTAAATCAGAAGTTTATAAACTAACTAATGATAGTATTCTCTGATTCTGACAACTTCATGATTGGAGAAACATCCCAATTTCAGGAAAATTAAAATGTGAAGTATAGAAGCCTTAGATTTGAAGAAATGTGCGAGTACATAGCCTTTTATCTCCCCAGAGGAGAGCTATGATAATTGAGAATTAAATGGATAAACCCAGACTGGGATGGGAAGCACTGGACATAAGTTTGGAACTTCATAAACCCAGAAAAATTTTGTTTAAAATTGTCTTGTAACTGACAAGATATTAATTACTTTGCCACAGTAGACACAAGCAATATGGAGCTTTTCCAATTACTTGGGTTACAGCAACTACACTTTCCTTTAATAACAAGGGGGTTAATAACAAGGGGGTGGTGCAGTCATTTATTAATAGTCCCACTTCTCTCCAGGGCTCTTTCTCCTCAAAATGAAAAACTTTTGTGAAGATAAAGAAAAATGGGTCCAAGAGAAAGGTAATATATTAAGATAATAACTAGGTAAACCCATGTTTCAGTCCCATAGGCTAATTATGGCTTTTGTATCTGAGACCTACTCTGCAAACCTAAGGTTAATGTCCTTTGTTTTAATTCTAATACTTGCTTTATCTTTGGTCTCTTCCTACCTTTGGCATATGTGTTTCACTCTCTGGGTAGATTTTCATGGAGCATGTGTAGAATAAAGATAGCGTGTTGTAGGAAAAATTAATCTGAGATTTAAAAAAAATCCATTTGGCTAACAGATTTTCAGAGCTTGCGTCCACATGATTAAAGATAAGACGGTTATAGCATCTCCTTAATCCATTCTGAGCTAAAATCTCACATGAGGCTGGGCTATATAAATATTCCCACCACAAGCTACACCTGTGCTTATTTTCTGCCTTTTGAACACTTGCATTCATTTATTTCCTACTGCCCTGTTGGGCTGCGTTCAATGTGTTGATATGACAGCTTTTAGTTTTAGCCTTATAAGGGGTGCTTTGCAACATGGCTGTTTCACATTACTCCATCATACAACATTAGAGACTTGTTGGCAGTGAAAATATTTATAATGAGAGAGGTTTGTTTTTGTTTTGTTGGGGTTTTTTGTTCACATCTCTGTTGTTGTTGTAGTTGCTGTCATCTTTGTGTTTGCTTCCTTCTCAGGGCAGTGAACCAGCTAACAGCAGCATCCCCTAAGTATCTATTTTGAGGGTAAGAGGCTTGCCTTACTTGTGTTCTTAGAAATGGGATTTATCCATGAAAATTGACAACTGAATTGTCACCTTCCCCTCAGGTGGTTTCCTAATTATAATTTGTTCTGTGCAGTGTCAGGAAATAGAAGAAGAGAAAAACAGAATCTCTTTTACTGTTGCAAAATAAAGGGGATCAGGGCAGCCTGGGAGCCGCGGTAAAGTCACATTGGAAATAGCTCAAAGGTGCTGACTGGTTGTGAAGATGTGCTTTTCGAGAAGGTTACTCAGGTGCTTCAAAGTGCCTCCAGCCTTAAGTGAACTTGACTAATGATGGGTTCAGTGATTTCTATCCCAGAATAGGCTGGTGCTCTGGTACTTTGTTAAGATTTGAAATTATTTTTCTGAAAGTGCCATCTATTACCGTAACTCTGCACTCAAACTCCCATTTTTAAGTAGTCAGTGGAGGTCAAATGTGTGACACTCAGATGGAGAGCAATGAATTAAAATCACCCTGATGTTTTAATTGCCATGTTCTAGACAGCATAGCTTATTTTAAATTGCTATGGGAAACCACTAGTCACATATGAAACCCTGATAGTTTGTCAGCTTTGATGGGTGTATGGTTTCGTTGTTGAAAAATGATCAGGCTTTGAAATGCCTTGGCGTCTGGCTTGCCAGTGTTTTGTTTCATATATGACCTTCCACTTTTTCCAGGATTATGTGGAGTTCGGAGGGGAACCAGATTAATTACTCTTTGCATCATGGGGAACATAGAAGAATCCTTAATTCACAAAAAGTTCAACATTCCAAGATAAAAAATGTTATCTGTTTAAGACAAATTTTGGGTTACTGTCTCCCCCCCTCTTCTACCTCTCTTTTCCTGTGTCCTTCTTTTTCTTTGTTATCTATCAATCTCTTCATTTTCTACTGTCAGCATATCTCTGTCTCTCACTTATGTGGCTTTCCTTCTTTTTTTTATCCCCTCATGGCCAGCCTACTTGTAGTTTGTTTAAAAAAAAAAATGCATGAGACATCTGGGTGGCTCAGTCGGTTAAGCACCAGACTCTTGGTTTCGACTCAGGTCATGATCACCTTGGTCTTGAGATCAAGCTCCTCCTTGGGCTCCACATTCAGCAGTGTCTGCTTGAGATTCTCTCTCTGCCCCTCCCTCCACTTACTTTCTCTCTCTCTTTCTCTCTCTCTCTCTCTCTCTCCCTCCCTTCCTCCCTCCCCTTCCCTCCTTCCTTAAAATGAATAAATTAGTCTTTAAAAAAATGCACTGGGATACCATTTCTCTGAGATGTTGGGAGCAAGATGCACCCAGTTTGCTTTTAATAATTAAGTAAACCTCAGTTATCTAAATGTGCTACTTCAAAGAAGTTATGTGAAGGTGGGCAGAGGTCAGAAGCCACAAACTATGCCAAATTGGCTTCATATTAATCTTAGAAGGAGTTATCACTTCACTAGAAAAAAAATGATGTCACTTGTAAAATTATCTGACACTGGCATTTTACTGAGCAGGTGGAAGGCAATATTTGGGAAAGATATTCTTCTATTTGCATTTCTAGAGAGCAGCCACCTCTACTGTTTGTTTATATTTTTTAAAAAAGATTTTATGTATTTATTTGACAGAGAGAGAGATCACAAGTAGGCAGAGAGGCAGGCAGAGAGAGAGGGGGAAGCAGGCCCCCCACTGAGCAGAGAGCCCTATATGGGATCCATCCCAGGATTCTGAGATCATGACCTGAGCCAAAGGCAGAGGCTTTAACCCACTGAGCCACCCAGGCACCCCTCTACTGTTTATTTATAAGGTAACAGCTCTTTCCCCACTAAGTGCCTGAAGAGAGATTATCTCTTTGTGTCCCCAACATCTTTGATAGGATGGTTCCAGTGAAGTATTAGGTGAATGGAACTGATCAGAGAAACCATCACTACAAAGAAAATAGATCAAATCATCTAACACCAGTAACAGTGTGGCATCTCCTCAGACGAATTAGAGTCAATACTTTATCATCTATTTACCTTGTCACCAAAAACTGTTAACTTCAAGATGGCTGCCTTCTACTCCAGTGTTAGCGGTCTTCAGAATAGCATCTAGTTAGAATATTCCTTAGGATGGATGCTGGTTTTTGGTTTTATTTTTCTTAATACTAACTAGGAAGATGTATCCTTTAAGTCACATGTAATATATAGTGCTGTCATTAGTAATATATACACAGTAATGATAGTAAACATTATTTATACTACACGTGCATGGGAAACATACAAGTATTTTATTCTAAAACCTAAGAGAAACTATCTTGGGATTTCTCACATTTTTGCTATTTCCAATATCATTTGCCTAATCCAGATGACCAATTTTCAAATCTGTGAAGTTTTCCACAAGAAGTAGAGAAGCCAGAGCTCCTTAATATGCTTATTGATTTTGGTGTGGAGATACATTAGATCAGAATGAAAACAGAGCTTTTTCTCTGAAGTATAATACTGCCAGCCTGGATAAAGAGGATTCTTTACAGTAGGAGTGCACACAATGTAATGTTAGAGAGATAAGGTGAAGGATGGCTAAGGGAAGACTAGAAGAAATCAAAATTTAGTACATGTAAGGTGTCCTTTGCTTTCAACAAATCTGGAAGATGTAAAACAAAATGACCACTATTGGAGAGAAAGTAGAAGAAACTTTCTACTTGGCATAGTAGTTCTTTAATTTTCAAAAAAATGACTTACAGTGTAGATCTCCTTTAGTTCAATTTAAAATTTGATTGTGGCTTTCTTTTAAAGTATATTTATTCACTATAAGAAGTGAAATGCATCTTCATAGCTTTGCATAGCATTTTAGCTAGGAAATTATCTTTTTATTCATTTTATTTTACTTTCTATGCATGAATACAAACATGCATGAAAGTCTAACTACTGAAAACCTGACACTTAATATCTGTAACTCATTGCTCCAAGATACATGAACTAATAGTGATGACACTGAATCTCATGGGTTCTTCATTTGGGATGATAGTTTATAGCTATAGTTGTTTTCCTGACCTTGGTAGCACAGAAATCAAAAATTATAACTTCTTTAATTACTTGAAGCACAGTAAGTAAAGGGAACTCTCTTTCCAATCCATGGAGGATTGTTATGGCAAATAAGAGCCCAAAAATAATCACAACATTGCCTTTAAGCTGAATTTGAGAGAAAATAAAATGAAAATTTTTTTTGAATGAATAGTAAACTTGCTCATATTAAAAACATTTAAAGAGAGTCTTGGGTGGGAGAAAATTGGAAACTTTTAGTGAACTTTCACGGATATTTCTAGCAGAAGAATTGGGAAATTATAAAGGCCATGCCATTAAAGCATACCAATTTAATGCCTGGACTGTCCTCATGGGATAGGAATACTAATTTGAGGTCATTGTAGGATAATGTTAGTAGAAATGTACTCCCAACATCTTTTATCACCTATGGTCAATATGTGGTTAATATCCTACCAGGGAATTAATTACTGACTACTACTTTGGTCTTCTTTGTCTTGTCCACAATTGTTTTGGAGATTAGTTTAATCAGACCTAAATTGTCAACTGTATCTACTTACCAGTCCCCTGGCTTAGAGATGCAGATGGCTGACTTATCCACCCTTCAGGACTATAGTAGGTAATGGCCACTCTGTCTATAGTCCTTCTTCTTCCTTAGTAAAAATCTTCAGTATTATTTGAGATGACAATGTACATGGCTAAAAGACTACATCCAAACAATCTTTTCTTGCAACTAGATGTTACCATGAGACTCTTTTGGACAATAACATATAGGTGGAAATGTTTTGTGTAAAGCTGGAAATGTGTCTTAGAAGGACTTCATCCCACTGGAAAATGTGCCCCTTTGTCTTTTCCTGCATCTCCCATATTGCTGCCTCAAATGAGTCTATCATAGCTGGAGCTTTGATACCATTTGGAACCATAAGTGATGTTGAAGATGGAATTGACGTGCTGATATGGTAGAGCAGAAAAAGACAAAGTGCCTAGTTCCCTGGTGACAATGGGACTGTCCTGCCAGCTCTGGGCTGTTTACCTATCCCTTATTTTGTATGACAGAAAAGTGCATATGTTTATGAGTAACTGTTATTTTGAGTTTTCTATTTTTTGAAACCAAACCAGTTTATAATTGGTATTGGGTAAAAGCCAAAATGAGTCTTTCTAATTTTGAATGTAATATACAGAGCGATCAAGCACTTAGAACAGTATGGATTTTTGAAACATCACAGTAGGAAATAGTCAAAAGATGTGATTCTAATAATTACTCAGTAACACTGTGATAAGGTGACTTTTCATAAGTTACATTGCCAGATATCATTTTTTTTTCTTGAAGAAGTAGAGATCTGACTCCATTAGTACCAGCATCATATCCTTTGCCTTTTGAAACCTGGCATCTAAAGGACAGGATCAGGAAAAGGATATGATGCCCATGTCCAGCCAAGGCTTGCCTCTAATAGGAATCCATGCATTATGGAGGGGATTAGCAGATCCATCTCAAAATCTTTCCTGAAGCAACCTTTTTAAAATCCAGCTGCGGTGCTGCCATTGGTGATATTCTTTCTCTCCCTCAATCTCCACAAGAAGCAGTCAACCAAAAATATAATTACATATAAAAATATGCAGTCATGGTAATTGGATGATGATATGGTGGCAGGTGATGTGATAGCAGAACTTGCAGGATATAGGGAAGGAATATTAAAAATGGTAAATTCTAGAACAAATCAATATTTTCAACAATGTACAGTGAAGAGAACTTACCAGGCTATTTCAACCTATAAAATATCCTGGAAATTTTACAGGGGTATTTTATCACACACATGCTTAACCAAGAATTAGTCTCCTGGTTCCAAGGTCCCTAAAACTAAAGATAACATAGAGATAAATGCAGTAATTTTCTTTCCAGAGGGAGATGTCTGGGTCAATGAAAGACATGAGTGCAGAAACCAGTACAAGTACAGTACAGTACAGTACAACTCTACTCGCTTACAGTTGACGGTTCTGTTTAATGTAAATTCAAATAGTTTATAATTATATCAAGATCTACTAACTCTGGATGAACTTCACCAACATTTTGGACCTCTGACTGAGACTTTATCCTTCCAAAATCTTTACCATTTATTTTCTTTTTCTATTCTTCCATGCCCATCCAGGAACTAGGAAGAAGGACTGGAAAGAAAAAAAAAATAGTCAAATGCTCAGCTTTGCTGCTTCTTTCAACCTTTGAGTTCTATAGGCAGGAGAGATACCTACTAACAAAGTGACCAAATTCCTCATTTCTCCAAACAACAGGGAATGGCCCTCTTCAGGTGTCAGGTGAAACCATGAAAAACCTTTGTCACAGAGACCTTTTTGAAGGATCAGTGACACTTTCTCCGACTGAGTCATTGTTGATGAAAAGAATGTTTCAGTTATTACACAGCAAGTACCTGGGACTTAGTAACTCTTGGGATTTCTCCCTTTGTATCACCTTATTATTCTTCCAAGAGTGCAATAATGGATGTCAGAAAGGTTCTGTGTATTTTATTAGTGTGTAGAAGTTATTATTATAACAGAAGAAACAAATTCAGATAGGTATTCATTTTATTTCATCATTTAGCCCTATCCTTTCTCCACCTGTAAAGCAAGTGGAATTATGGATTCTACCCTCAAGCGATACAAGTTCCTCTGCTTTCTTCAACAGAACCCTGTGTCTTACTCTATGCATTGTTTTCACCATTCTTTTTCGCAGGAAAAACTTTCTTTCATTCCTTTGCTGGCAATAACTGCCTCATGTCTTCCAATTAGTTTAAACAACCTATCTTGGTTATATCTTCTCCAAATTTCCAATTTAAATAGTTGTGTTCTCCTCAGTGACCTTACAGTATCTCATTTAGACCAGTTTCCCCCACCAAAGTGGTTTCAAATGTATTTACATATTAGATCATCACACTTCCTAAAGCTGGTCTATCTCCTTAATCCTTGTATCTACAGTTCCTAAATTTACAAATTAAAAAGAAAAATCTAGTCATATAGCACTAGTGTAGCATCATATTACCTGAATTAATGATGCTTATTTATTACACAGGAATCTTACAAATCACCCTATATGTATTAATAAATAGTTCCTAAATTCTTGTTTACTCAGAATATAAGCCATATAAAAGCTAAAATAAATAGCATAGCTTTCCCTCCCTTGTAGAAGGGGAAAAAAAGTAAATAAGAATTTTTGTCAAGTAAGCCTCTTTCAGGGAATCAAAGGATCGGCACAGATTTAACTTTGCCTTCTGGAGCATCTGCATTTGTAGTCTTTTACAATGAGAATTAATGTACCTAGAGCCCTGTCAGACCCTGGAGAAAATGGCTCCTGAATCATTAAGCTAAGATTGCATCATGTTCAGTAGCATTTCTGTTTAGTGCACTTTATTATGCCCTAACTTCTTGAAAACTGAAATTCACATAGACCATGGCGCATGGTTTACTATAATATCAATTAGCTGTTGTATTCCATTTTCAATACTTCATTTTACTGGACTAGAATGGTAGCAATGGTTCTCAGAGAGAAAATAAGTGTGGATTTCATTTTATTTTCTTCTTCACTTTAAGAAGTTCCTGACTGTGTCCAGGTGAAGGACTGAGAATGTCCGTTGCTTGTCTCCACGCATTCTTTTGAGAGACCAGATAATTGAAGGTGACAGGGAAATGCACAGAGCTTTGATAATTGGGAAAGATTGGCAGGTAGAAAGGGAAATACGTAAAGCTCAGTTTGCAAAACATTAAAAATATCTCTTCAGTTTTATTTGTGACCACAGTGTAATGACTACAATTGTCCTTTTCCACAGACAAACCTCAGCTGGTTTAACTGAAGCAATTTTATACCCCCTGCACTGCTCCCCCCCACCCCTCAACACATACACACACACAGATGGGGATATTTTGTGTTGTCTGCTCATTTTTGACTGTGACAACTGCAGGTTGTGCTACTGGCACCTAGTGACAGAGGTCAAGGATGCTACTAACCATTCTACACCACATAGGATGATCCCTCCCCATACATACCACAAGAGAGGATTATCTGATCCCAGAAGTCTGTAGCAACAAGGTTAAGGAATCCCGTTCTACAGATGGTTGACATTTATATTGCTAGTGGAATACCTCAAAAGTCAGCCTTTGGTGTTTGATAAACCACACTCTGGATGTGAAACTCTAGCCCCCGTGGCCTGAAAGAGATCTAGGATCATATCTAATAAAAAGGAGAAATGTTAAAGTAACATTTACTTTGGTTACTTTTTTTTAAGATTTTATTTATTTATTTGACAGAAAGAGAGAGATCACAAGTAGCAGAGAGGCAGGCAGAGAGAGGGGGAAGCAAGCTCCCCGCTGAGCAGAGATCCTGATGTGGGGCTCAATCCCAGGACCCCGAAATCATGACCTGAGCCAAAGGCAGAGGCTTTAACCCACTGAGCCACCCAGGCACCTCTACTTTTTGTTTTTTTCTTAATATGTGGTTGTGTGCAGGAATACTAGCCAGAGGTAACTCATAGATATATAGTATCAGGAGAAGGCTGAAAGGTTATAAAATTCACCCCCCCATTTTCTTCTATTTCTCTAGTAAAGCATATGCCAGTGACTTCTGTGGTCCTTAGAGAGCCTATCTATATACTACATACACATATATTCCCAGACACATTTTTAAGTAGGATGCTTCTTTAAGCAAATATCACCAGACAAAACAGCGTTGTATGCCATGTATGGCATGTCAAATTTTTGTTTTGTAGATATTTCACTTTTACCCTGTGATGTAGCTTAGACTCACATGATTAACCCCATTTTATGGATAGAAAAATAACCCTGGTGAGCTTGTTTAGCTTGATGGGAATTACATGTGTTATTGCTCTTTTGGCTGCTGTTAACCATCTAAAAGTCCCAGCTTTCTCTTGTTTTTTGTTTTGTCTTTTTTTTTTAAGATTGATTTATTTATTTTACAGAGCGAATGGGAGAATCTCAAGTAGACTCCCCACTGAGCTTGGAGCCCGATGTGGGCTCTCATGATCCTGAGATCATGACCTGAGCTAAAATCAAGATCTGGATGTTTAGCTGCCTGAGCCACCCAGATGCCTCTTCTTGAGATTTATGGTCATAAGAAATGTGGATAGATGTGTTCTTTTTTCCCCCTTCAGGCACTTTATACACTGATTTATTAGAATCAGGATGTCAAGAATGTGATTTTGACAAAATTATGATGGTCTTAGGACCCTTAAGAAAACATCACCCCCTTCTTGCCCTAGTGCACATCCAAGCAGTGCAGTGAAGGGTGTGAATACAAGCAGGTAGAAAAATAAGGAGAGGATCCAATCTAGATCCTATTCCTCTCCTACTTTGGTGTTTTCATGTCTACATAAAACAGGGTTTCCCACTCGGAACATGTCTTAGGTGGTAGATGGGTGACTCTTGAAGATTAGAGTAGATAGGGATTACTAAACCAATAAATATTTTCTACATTTCGATTTTTTTAAAAAATGAAAGTCCATCATAGAACCAATAACTGAGTCCTTTGAAAGTGTAGATCATCTTGGTCTAAAGTTAACTGAATCCTCAAAGCACTGTCTGAAGGAAAAAGAGCATGAGCTGCTTACAAAAATCCTAATGCCGGAGGGCCTTTTTCCAAGATGGAGTTTGAAGATTAGGATATATGTACCCCGATGTTTGCAGCAACAATGTCCACAATAGCCAAACTATGGAAAAAGCCCAGATGTCCATCGACAGATGAATGGATAAAGAAGAGTTGGTATATATGCACAATGAAATACTACTCAGCCATCAAAAAATGAAATCTTGCCATTTGCAATGACATGGATGAAACTAGAGGGTATTGTACTAAGCAAAATAAGTCAATCAGAGAAAGATATTTATCATATGATATCACTCATATGTGGAATTTATGAAACAAAACAGAGAATCATAGGAGAAGAGAGGAAAAAATAAAACAAGTTGAAACTAGAGAGGCAGACAAGCCATAAAAGAAAAGACTCTTAATCATAGGAAACAAATGGAGAGTTGCTGGAGGGGAGACGGGTGGGGGGATGAAGTAACTGAGTGATGGGCATTAAAGGAGGGCACTTGATGTAATGAGCACTGGGTATAAGACTGATGAATCACTGACCTCTACCTTTGAAACCAATAATACGTTATATGTTAGTTAATTGAATTTAAATTTAAAAAAAAATTAATAAAATTTAAAAATGAAGATTATTTTAAAACTTGAATTTAAAATGCAGTGGATAGACATGTTCTAAGTGACATAGAGAAGTTTCAAGGTTATCTCCTCACCATTCCTAACATTTGCCAACTATGAGAGGTATAAAATATTAGCTTGCCCCACTTTGCTTTGATATTGCATCTCATTTATTCACATTAGTCTAGATAAGGTCATGTTGTTCCCCTTGAGTCAATTTGTGGCTAGAGGAATCCTGTGTTCTGTTTTGCCACATGTGGCAATATCTGAATTCTGAAATACAGTCATCTTTACATCAACTCTAGAAACTTGGAGAGAAAAAGGCAAAACAATGAATATTCATGATGGTAATATTTTTATCTATTGAAGATTTTTGCCAAAATTCATGAGGTCATATATGTAAAGTATCAGACATCCAAAAGCACAATATATATTTAATAAAGAAATTATAATAAAATCAGTAACAGATAAATTTCTTGAAACATGTATTATACAAATTTGACTTGCAATCCCCACATAGACCTACTTGGTTCTCAAGATGGTTATTACCACCTGCAGAATGTTGAAGGTGTTTGATTTTATGCAATTAAAGAAATGAAAGATGAAGGAAAAACAGTTGAAATACTTGATGATAATCTCTGTTGTAATTTAAAGTTGAATGAAACTCCAGGTATTAGACAAATTGAGTTATTAATCATTACTCAGTACTTGGAAATAAACAAATACCACCAAAAATCAGGATTGAAGTCTAACAATCCTAATATAAGCTGAGATATTATCAAGGGAAAAGATAAGTATACATTGAAGAGAATGATGCTTCAAAGAATGAACCGGAAAGGGTTATTCATTCATTTTCCCTTTTTTTGGATCCATATCAATAAAACTTAATAAGAACTAAGAGTGAAATTACTGCTAACTGTGAACTTAATAATGCCCCACTGGGAGTTCATTAATATCTCAACAGGTACACTGAAGCATTATCTTAATTGCACATGATACTTTCAAAAATTGTCTTTTACAAGTTTTGTGGAAACTGCCCTCTGGAACAAGCATTAGTACATTTTGTATTTCCTTTCCTTGCTGTGCAGATTTCCCAGGAACATGGGACCATAAACCTCATTCAGTTTTACAAAAATAAGAAGTTCCCAGGTAACTGACCTTGCTGTCCTTCTAATATAAAGAAGAAGTTCAAAATGCATCGAACCAATTTCAGGTTTTCATTTCTTCTAAATAAGTGAAATGGCTTTTTCATTTTTGTAAATATTTAGGAATTTATTTTGAAGAATATCAAGTTTATGTTGGATTAGTGGTAGCAATTTGGATTAAAAACATTAGAGTAATCCAGTCCAAGTCTGGACTTGGGTTTTCAGTTATTTTGGCAGATATGGACATTAAGATGATGCTTAAAAGAGTGTTGATTCCAAGCCCAAGGGATTCCTTTGCTGAGAAATGCTTGACTTTGTAGTAATTATGGGATAAAATTAAATTTAGTAGATTTCAATCTTGTCAACACTTGAAAAGTGAAAGTACATCACACACTCATTTGATTTTCTATTTTAGACATGACCTAGAATTATTTTCTCTAGATTTGTTTAATATATTCCCTTTTTTACCCTCTATTTTAATTTGATAATGACAATGTTAACATAAAGCAAAGACATTTAACTAGAACCAAGGACCTGGGATGCCAAACATTAATTGCTTCTTACATATGATGTCCAAGCCTAGTTGGGGAAGGGAGAAAAGCTAAGGAGATAGGAGAGCAGAATGACCCTATTTAAAATGACCAATTTAAGTATATTTTGCAGAGTTAGACTGAACTCTGGGCATTGCCAAGAAGTGCCCAGAATTATCAAATTTTAGGTCTAAGAGAAAAAACAATGATCACTCTAAATGATTCCCTAGATTCCCTTTACTTTTGAACCCCCAACCCATGTCAGCTTGTCCTACATTCCAATGATGAGGAAGGAAATACTAGGGAATAGTGTACCACGGGGGAAAAAAGGGCAAAAGAAGGCATTTGCTCCCATGTCTAAACCTGTCAGTCAGAGGTCCACTGAAGTCTTGGGTAACTGCCAACTCCTGTGGGTCCCTCAGGCCACACCAACCAAGTAGATGGCAATTCTGTTCTCTGATGATTATTATATTCATTCATTTGCTGGCTTACTCATTCACAGTACTATCCAGTGGCGATAAAATAATGAACAAGGTCCTTGCTCTCCATAGGGGTAAGTTTTCTCCAGGAAAGGAGAGAAGGATAAACAGATAATTATACAGATAACTAACAGCCTACTGAAAGTTGTGACACTTGTTTCCAAAGGAAAACCACAGTGTTTCAGAACCCATCAGTTGATCTTCCCATGAACTCTGGCTTTCTAGGGAGAACATTGGAGGTTAGGAAAGAGCCTTGTGGGCCTCCTAGTGATTGTGAATGCCAGGAAATGGATGTGAATTAACTCAATTACTCTTTCTGTCCGCCAAATGAATTAGGTACCACAGTCACTGTATTTGTTAGATACAAATGTTAAGAACTTGGATGTTTTTAGAAGATAAAGAGGATATAAGTTATTTAAATGCCGATTTTAATTATTCTTGAAAATTCTTGAAATTAGTTTCCCCCCTGGTCTTAGTTTTCTTCGATTTATAGGAATTCTTAGGATCTTAAATGTCATACATATTTTAAAGGTTAAAGTAAGACTAGAGTGAATTGGGATTTTGTTTGGCTGTTGTTCTTTTCTATGGGTTTGAGAAATGTCCCATCTAATAACTTGAAGAATGATGGTTTTATTGCTGTTTTTATTCTTTTTGCTTTTCAGTGTTTAAAAAAGGTCAAGGAATTTGGCTTCTACATAGCTTTCAAATGACAATTTTCAGTTGTGAGAATAGCTCAAAAACTTGATTACTGGAAACTAGTTACTGTCTTGTGATTATTGTCACCTGATTCATGCCTTGGGAAAAATAATTGGAGGAACTGAGATTTTCTTTAAAAAAGAGACTTGGTGGAGGCGGATGCTTTTTCTACTCTTTGAAGACACTTAGATGAGTTCTATCTAAACACTGTTTTGTTTTGTTTTGCAAAATAAGATTTTAACTGATAGTCTTAATTCTTCATTTGACTATACATTTTTTAAGATAAGAAATAAAAATAAATGCTAGATGACTTTAAGTGCTCACTGTTGAGAAATGTGAAAAAGGGAAGCTGTTTTCACCACTCTCATTTTTGTTTTCCTGGATATTCTAGCTGATGTAATTAGAAAATAAAACTAAATGAATTTTTATAATATGACTTCCTTACCTGAAAATCCCAAGGAAATAAACTGAAAGCTATTAAAACTAATAAGAATTTTAACAAGGATGTAAGTCACAAAGTAAATATACAAAATTAATAGATTCCTGTATACAAGCAATAAATAGAAAACAAAATTAAAATGTTATATCAATTCATAATACAATAAAAATAACAATTATCTAGAAATAAAGTTAATACCAATTATCTAGAAATAAAGTTAACAGTGTGCAAGACCTACATGGAGACAGTCATAAAATTTTACTAACAGAAAAGAATGAACAACAGAATGGATGAAAATAGTTATTTTCCCATAGGGGAAAATAAAATATTATTAATGTATCAATTCTTCCCAAATTAATTTATAAAGGTAATGTAATTCTCATCAAAATCTTAATGAAATGTTATTATGAACTTGAAAAAAATTATGCTAAAATTTCACCTAGAAAATTAAACATGCGTGATTGCCTGTGGTCATTTTTAAAAGAACAGCTATGAAGAGAGGATACTTTCCAACTAATAGAGCCCTAAATTCTCTACACTTAAAAGAACTAAAATAGTAAAACAGTGCTCCAAGACATGAAAGATAGAAAAGTGAAATAGAGAATACACTCCAAAGATCCAAGCATATTTAAGAATTTAGTATGTGACAGAAGATGGTCTTTCTCATCAATAAAGAATGATTAATTATTTAATATATGGTGCTGGGGCAAGTAGTTAACCATTTAAGAGAAGTCATTGTAGGTTGCCAGTCTACCTTCTATAATAAACCTAAATAATTCACATATAGGGAAATATTTAAATGTAAGCCTCAAATATTTCTGTCACATTGGTGGGGTTTGGGACTTGAGCAATATTCTAAGAAAATGCTCATGGATATCTACACAGAATTAGCTTTGAGGTTCATTGTCTTTTTTTCTCGTAGCAAAAACTTGGAAAATGTTCAAGCATTTCACAATGAAAATTAGGCTTAGGTTAGGTTTAGCTGAGCATATTATATAGACAAAAAGAACGAGAAAGAGAAAGGAAAGGCTTGGGATAAGGGGAGGAGGGAAGAAGAGATTAAGACTCACATTTTCATAGTTTATAATATATATGTGCATAGCCACATGCACAAACAAAAAATGATAAAGAGACAAAATATTAACAGGGATGAAGACATTAAAGTTATTTTCCTTTTGTTTCTCTACTTTTCACAAATAATATACATTTCTAAGAAAAAGTACAAATTCATTTAAACAATTACAGTGGATTATAAATGTCCTCAATCCTATTTGGGACTCATCATTAACAAAAACCATATTTATGTGATAGGCAAATTTTTATGTAGAGTAGAGAATAATAAAATAAAATGAAAATTTAGTTCTATGATAAAGATTAAAAGTGCTTGAGGACAAACCCTAAGAGACTCCTAAACTCACAAAACAAACTGAGGGTGGCTGAGTGGTAGGAGAGGTAGGGATAGAGTGGCTGGGTTATGGACATTGGGGAGGGTATGTGCTATGGCGAGTGCTGTGAAATGTGTAAGCCTGATGAATCACAGACATGTACCCCTGAGGCAAATAATACATTATATGTTAATAAAAAAGTAAATTAAAAAAAAAGTGCTTGGGGGACCTGGGTGGCTCCATCAGTTAAGCATCTGCCTTTGGCTCAGGTCTTGACCCCAGGGTCCTGAGATTGAGCCCAGTGTCTAGGTCCATGTCTGGGCTCCCTGTTCACTGGCGAGCTTGACCTCCCTCTGCCCTCCCACCCACCCTTGTGCTCTCTCTTCCTCTCTCAAATAAATAAATCTTTTTTAAAAAGTGCTTTAGTTTTGTTTGTTTGTTTTTTGTTTTATCAGAGAAAGGAAGTCTCAAAGAGAGATGGACTGTCTACTTTTCTATAGCTAAAGTATTATTACACTAAATTTACTTCATCAAAAGATCGATTCTGCACTACTATAGACAGGAGGGTTTCAGTAGCAGGAGGAGAAAGTATCGCTAAAGTATCAGGGAGAGGGTGGAAGTCAACCACTGGAGATGACTAAAAATAATTTGACCAGTTACACTTCAAAATAATTACTTGGTGTGCTTAAACGCTATTTTGAAAACAAGTAAAACAAGTAACTAAATACGCAACATAATAAGTAAGTAGCATCATATTTCATAGGTTACATAAATTCTTGCAGTCTCTCATCTCTTACTGGGAGGAGGCATGTCCTTATGTAGCTATATTTTTATCACAGAAATGAAATCCGTGTACTCTTTCATTCCTTATTCTAAGTATGCATAATGTAGAAATAAGTACACTGTATATAAGCTGTGTGCATGATTCTAAAGGTGCATATGAGTCTTAAACCAGGAGATACGTTTTATTTATGATAAAGAGACCCCAGATAGTGACCACTTTGAAGGGGTGCATGGTAGTGAGGGAAGAAATTGTTTCACCAGGATTTTCATCACTAAATTTGGGACACAGTTTAGAAAATGCACTTGCATTGGGAGCACTTTACAATTCTGATTTTTTTACAGCAGCCACATAAATGCAAATTCAAGTAGAGTGCTGGATGTATCTTCATTAGCACTGTCTCGAAGGTAGAAAGGGCTCTGTGCAGGAGCAGCATCTGTGCAACAGCATGAAGCTTTTACATTTCCACAAGTTGAAATTGATGGAAATGTATTGACATGCTTGGCTTCTTGCCTTTTTATTTCTTATATGAAAAAATCTGTCTCTATCCTCACTCCTTTCCTCTCTCCCTCTTTCTTCGTCCCTCCTTTTAATCCCTTGCTTTTTTTTTCCTGCCAAAGTCTTTATTCAGTTGATGTTTTCCTTACCTAAAATTTATAACCTTGGAATGATAAATGAAACATATGGAGCTCATTCTACTAAGATATCTGTATAGGCTTCAACAAAACGTTTCCAAAAAATGTTTGAGTAACAGTCTAAGAATGATCGCTAAAAAACCTTTAGTGGCTCTGTAGTCAGTGCTGTGGACTCCAGCAATCTATTTCCCTTCCTTGTTTTCTTCTTCTTATTAAAATGTTTTACTAGCAATTCAGCAAAGTATCATAGTTGAGAGTTCAGAAGTTTGCACTGGGCAGTTTCAGGTGTGAGTATTCTCTAACAATTTTGTGACTTGAGGCAAGGTCACATTCTACTTTCAACTCAATTTCCGCTTATGTAAAATGAGGTAGTAATAATATAATATAGTAAAGAATATTTACTGATGATTAGATAAACTAATGCATAGGAAACTTTTAGAACATAACTGGCTCTAAGAAAGAGTTGGATAAATAATAGGCATTATTTCTAAAGCAGTAATGATAGAAGTATATTAAAAAATGTTCTTCCTTTGGGACAGTGTGACACATAATGTGTCACAGAGTATTTGGTAAGTCAAATATGAGGAATTGGTAAACTCAGTAAGGAAACACACACTGTTCTCTGTCTTGATTATCATCACCCCCATGTATGAATCAACCAGTCTGCATTATGCTAAGGAAAGCATAATCATTATTCTTATCCCTCAACATGACCTTTTATTAATGATACCTCATCGAGTTTAAAAAAAAAAAACAAACAATCTCACAAGAGGACACTCTCATGAAGAGAAACATCAGGCTTTGATTCCAGATCCTGTCAATACCAAATCCCATTTTATTTCCATTACACCTCACTACCCCTATTACAAGGAGTTTCTCCTTATCAGCAGATTTTCTCACACTGGTTTTGGGCTTTGAATCAGTGACAATGCCCCCAGTGGACAAGGAGAAAGGTGCATCAACGATGGACTGCATAGTGGGTGATCTCTTTATTGTCAGGGCCATCTGACTTGGGAGTAATGTTGACCTAGAAAGGTTGGTGGAGAAATGAGCTTTACAGAGGTGGTAACAAGCTTTAAACAACAGTAAATGGGTTTACTTTAGGCAAACTATACTGAAAGGGGAGGAATAGATCAACACTGAGTAGAGTTTTTCAGGGCTCAAAGGATCAACTTGAGTGTAGTTTTGGCATTTTTGGAACAGAGTGACTTTTGGGCTTGGCTTGAGCAAAGATCAAAACTGGCCTTTAGCTACTTGAGAAATCCAAATGATAAAGCAAGAGTAAGTTCTGGGAGAGTGTGCAAGCAAAATTTTGTGAAGTCGCTCATTCTTACAGGCAGATTAATAATACCAATCATAGTCTATGGCATGCTGTTAGAAGACCAAGGGAGCAGTGTGTTGTAATCATAAGTAGTGTAGAGGTCCTGAAGTTAGAACCTATGGCAGGGTAGGTTAACTCCTACCCTAACTAACTCATGGCTACTTTAGGGGTTCCTCTTGGGTATTTGGAATCCCAAGCAAACATTTTTTGTAGGGCCTTTTTATGTATACATAATTTGGCTAAAATCAGCATGTCAGGCCTTCTTAGATAGCCTAATCTCATACGGTCTTAGAAGCAAGTACTATATCAGGTAATGGGAGCAATCTGCATATTAGGTTACCCTTCTGGAACCAGGCCCTGCTATTGGGGCCTAGGATGACCCT
This sequence comes from Nasua narica, assembly GCA_028533885.1. Lineage (NCBI taxonomy): Eukaryota > Metazoa > Chordata > Mammalia > Carnivora > Procyonidae > Nasua > Nasua narica. Next base: position 42,803,506 of record CM052799.1, read on the forward strand.
CACAGGTGTAAGTCTAGAGCTTTTGGGACATCTGGTTAATCCCATGTAGGGTAGGGGACCAGAGGACTGTGTAAATGGAAAAATAGGAATCAGGCACCCCTGTGGGCTCCATGCAAGCAGTACTGCCAGCCCTCTGTCATCACCCAAGATGAGCTTAGGAAATTTTGAGGAAGACCCTCCAGAGTTCAGGGACTACTGAAGTGAAGGCTTTGTGTCAAGGAACCCCCTTGCCTGGTTCTCAGAGTGTTACTTAGCTTCTTCATAATGTTCTTGTAGGTGAATACATGAAATAATGCATACAGCTTGCTTAGATATTTCTTCACAGATAGTCAGTACTAACAATGTTAGATGTCTAAGGACATCCTCCAATATTCATGAGCTGTGTCAACTAAACCAATCTCTATATAAACTCCAGTTAGGCAGTTATGTTTTTGTGGTGGTGGTGGTGGTGGTGGTGGTTTTTAATAGTTTTTTTAAAATATTTTATTTATTTATTTGACAGAGGGAGAGAGAGAGATCACGAACAGGCAGAGAGGCAGGCAGAGAGAGAGGGGGAAGCAGGCTCCCCACTGAGCAGAGACCCCAATGCGGGGCTCGATCCCAGGACCCTTAGATCACGACCCGAGCCAAAGACAAAGGCTTTAACCCACCGAGCCACCCAGGCGCCCCAAGAGTTTTTAAGAAGTAAAGCATGGGGGCGCCTGGGTGGCTCAGTCAGTTAACCACCTACCTTCGGCTCAGGTCACGATCTTGGGGGTCCAAGGATCAAACCCTGTGACTGGTTTCCCATTGAGCAGGGAGCCTGCTTTTCCCTCTCCCTCTGCACCTCCCTCCCACTCTGCTCCCATTTTCTCTCTCAAATAAATATATAAATAAAACCTTAAAAAAAAAAAAAGTAAAGCATGATTCTAAGTGTTGGTCAGAATGTTTACAAACTCTTTTCTCCTGAACACCATGACTCATGTGATTCCCATGCTGCTCTCTTTCTCTCTGAGGAGGAAACAAAAGGCCAAGGCACAAAAGTATACCCTTTTGTGCTGTCTGAAAGCAGTTGGTTGCATTTAGTTGGCTACAGTTGCAGAGTGTTGTTTGCTAAAACATACATCCTCTTTGGAGCTCAGGCCCTGCATTTTGAGTGAATTATTGTAAGTATAAATGAATCTCTCACATCCCGGTCGTGTGCTCTCTCATGTGGTGTTTTTCTTTCTTTCCAGATCCCCCAGATCAGTTATGCATCAACGGCACCTGAGTTAAGTGATGACCGGCGCTACGACTTCTTTTCTCGTGTGGTCCCACCCGACTCCTTCCAAGCGCAGGCTATGGTGGACATTGTAAAGGCCCTAGGCTGGAATTACGTGTCTACCCTCGCATCTGAAGGGAGTTATGGAGAGAAAGGTGTGGAATCCTTCACGCAGATTTCCAAAGAGGCAGGTAGGAAGAGATTGCAATGGTCAAGATGACCCTCATCACATGTCTGTGGCTTGTAGTGTCCTTTCCAATCTTCGTTAAACCAACACTGTAGATAATCACCACACCCCTACACTCACATTTTCTACTGCCTATTAAGTAAATCAGTAAAGCCTTCATTTATAACACTTTGCCATTTTTGAAGAGAATATTTTCAAAAGTGTGAAACTGAAATCCTTTAAAGTGTTAGTAGCAGAAAGGAAGACGAGAGAATATGCACTAAATTTGGTACCTTACTTCTATGTAATGAGTAACAGTGTTGATTGCAGGCTGCATACAGAAACCTGAGGCAGTGCTGCTAAGTGTGCATGCCCTTTCTCTCTGCCCCTCTCCAAAATGCACAAATTGTTTAGAATTGTGAGACCCTGGGACGCCTGGGTGGCGCAGTTGGTTGGGCAACCGCCTTTGGCTCAGGTCATGATCCCGGCGTCTTGGGATCGAGTCCCGCATCGGGCTCCTTGCTCTGCAGGGAGCCTGCTCCTCTCTCTGCTTCTGCCTGCCTCTCTGCCTGCTTGTGTTCTCTCTCTGTTAAATGAATAAATAAAATCTTTAAAAAAAAAAAATAGAATTGTGAGACCCTAATCATGGGGGCTCTTTGCTTTGAGTAGAAATAACAGTGATAACTCTGAATGACTTTCCAAAACAAAGTTAAACAAATTATCTGGACGGTAGGCTGTATTTAGCCAAATAGTCTTTGGTACTTTATTTTGACAAAGACAGTTCAATTAAATAGTACTTACAGTAGATTCTTTCATATTTCGTTAGCTCAAAATGGAAGTAATGAGTTCAAGTGTTTGGCCAGCTTGTTTTCCATTGTGGAGATTTTGAAAAATGAGATAAAATCTTCGCATTTAGGAATTCTGGCAATAAATACTGAGGCTTCCCCATATGGAAATATTGGATACAGTAAACATGTATTTAAAAAATTCAGGCTTGGATATTCTTGTAAAGTTCTTTATGCTAAAGGTAGGTCCTCAGTTTGGGTTGTAAAAATTGCATGTAATCTAAATTGTTATTGATGGAATAGTTAGCTGACTGTTGCAATAAACACACACACAGTAAAGGTTCTTTTCATGAGGAAAGATGTCATAAATCCTGAAGACATGGTTTGGAATACTTGACTGTCAGACTACAGACTCACCAAGACATGTAATGCGTTAGCGGATAGATGGTATATCTGCATGGGGCTACTGAAAGAGGGAGCCAGAGCTTGCATAAATCCCATGATTTAACTCAGTCCCTTATCATTTGTTCTAATTTGAACATTTTTATACTTTTCCGTCTACTGAAATACTCTTACTCTTTATACCTTTGACTGGAAAACTCTTGACTGTTGACAGGCCTCATCCTAAATGGCATATCTAGGTTTATATATAAACATACTCCAAACTTCCTTGGGTCTGTTCACTTGGTTGTATTTTTAGTGTCTTCTCCCACAGCACTTGTCACATGCTAGTATGATTTGTTGTTGTCGATGTTTTTGGTCTTGTCCCCTAGACTCTAAGAGAAGATCCTGTCTGTCTCATTCAATACTACAGTCTCAGCTACTGTGTTTGTAAGGGAAACATACTCTGTATATTTCAGCCAGAAATTCTCTGATAAGGAAAGAAACCTTAAATCTGGACTTGTGTCACACGTACTTTGATTTATAGGTGTCATTAATAGTTGGCTTTGTGAATCTCCAAAGAAATACCTTATCAGTTTTGATAATTGCATTTTTCTTTCTTTCTTTCTTTCTTTGACTCTTGTTTTGACCCAAATGCTAGAAGCCAATTTAGAACAATAACTAAAATATGAGCATAAAAGCCAATATAAAAGATAAAGAGAAATATGGGTAAAATAGTAAGATAAGGCTCATAGATACAGTTCAGATGCCATCTTATTCTACGTAATTGCTGCATGTGGATCTCAAATTTAATTTTCATCTCTGTACTGGACAAAGCGAAGAGCAGTACCTATTTTGTTACGAAATTTACAGTGTCCACAAGGTCAAAATCATGTTGATTGCTCAGTAAAGGACAGGAACAAGACAATTGTTTGCTTTGGATATTTTATAAAAACTATATTTTATAGATAGGTCAGTGGTGAGTTTCATATGGTTGTTTATTCCTGGTGTCACTTGGTGAAAACTTAAGATGTAATGTCAGAGTCTGCTGTATAATGACACGGCAGAAAGGAAAAGCCCTTGCAATATGGTATGAACTCCCAGCTCATAATTTTAGCTAAACGTACAGTGAAATGACCCTGTGCAGAAATAAAAATTGTATTATTGGCAGCCATTTCAGATGAGATTCTTCAGTTAGAGAGCCTTTGAATTTGAGGATGAGAGTAACTAAAAAGCCAGTTGCAAAATTGCAAGAAAACATTGAGGGTTCAGGTAGTACCTCACAGATTGGTTCTTTTCCTATAAGTATTATGATATTCATTATGTACTTATGATAAATTTCATTGAAACCGTAGCGTATGTGCAATTAATATAAGTGAATATAATTGTTATGTTTGTTAAGTGCAACACCCCTGTTCTACTCCTAACGAGAAAAAGGAGGGAATATTGCAACGTAAATGGCATATAGGACCTTTACTCACCAGTGTGTGCATTACTTAGAGAAAACTTGAGGTGGGAAACATGATTATATTGTTTCTTCAGCTGTTTCCACTTCTGTGGCCTCATAATAGGAGCATCTTGCCTCCCCAAGCATGACTTCAGTAGACAGATACATAGTCATATGCCACAATCTCTAAAATAATCCAGCTACTACCTCTGATATTCAAAGAAACAGTGATATATTCTAATTCAGAAATATAAAAAAAAAGAAAAGAAAAAACTCTGTTATTGGAATTTCTTGGAAATATATATGCTTAAGGAATTTTTAAGGGTAATTTCAAATGTCTACTTTTTTTTCTCTTGTCTGAAGAATGTAGAACCTGGTCCTGAAAGAAAGATCCAGGTCCACATGCATTTGTAGGAGGGGTGGTGAGGCACAGAGAAAAGTAAGCACTCTGATATTAGGGAGATGGGGATTTGAGAAACAGGCACTATTACTTTCATGCTGTAAAACTTTCGATACATGATTTAACTTTTTAGGTCTCAGGTTCCTCTTGTAGAGAATGAGATTAACACCTGCTTCATCAGGTTAGTAACATAAGTAAGATCATAAGTAGGGAATCACTTAACACGCAACAATACCAGATTCTTATTAGTGCCTTACACCAGTTCTGTTTTCCTTAGATTACTGTTGCAGGGTTCTTGTCTCATGGAGTCAAAGAAGGAATCTATCAGACAATAAGGTTAAGTGAAGTGAAAGTGTAGTAAGGGAAGGTGAGAACAAAAATGAAAGAAAAGGAGCTCTCTAGAGTGAGAGGGGTCCCCAGTGGGTTGCCGCTGAGGTCTTTTATGGTCAGTCTTTTATAGAAAACTGACCAGGGCATTAGGTAAATAACTTGTCTATAACATTGAAGACAAACAGGTGGATTTGTAAATATTATGAAAATATCTCACCTATATTTAGAACAGACAAGGTAGATTTGTTGTTTCCTTTTCTCTGGTTAATATCTTGTCTATAACATTCCTCCACATCTGGGATTTCTGTGAGCCTGGTTAGGTAGCCTCCAACCCCTCTCTCCCTACCTAACCTCGCCTGTCCCTTACTCATTAGTAGAGTTATTGTTTGAATTTTAAAAATTTGAAAATAATGTAAGTGATGGATGACATTTGCCTTTAGCCAGAACTACAAGGTTTTATATATTAGATATAGTTATATGTAATATAAATTATATGTGTATGTAATAGCTGAGTTGCTATTTTTGTTAATATGTTTTCATTACATAAGAAGCATAAGAAGAAAAAGAGGTTAACTATTCATATCATCTCATGTATGTAGTGTGTGTGTATGAGAGAGAGAGGGAGAAAATGCGAGTGATAGAGAGCATAAGCTCACCGATGTTTCCATGTACTGCTGGCAGGCTTGAAGGAGTTACTTCCATTCTTTCTGAACAGTTTGACCTTGAAGATTATGATTCTTCTCTTTTATAAATGTCTTTAAGAGTTTCACCTGGGGTGCCTGGGTAGCTCAGTCAGTTAAACCTTGAACTTCTGCTCACGTCATGATCTGAGGGTCCTGAGATCAAGACCCACATGGGAGCCAGCCTCGTGTGGGTGCTGAGTCTCAGCAGGGAGTTTGCTTGAGATGCTCGCTCTCCCTCTTCCTCTGCCCTCCCATGTGCACTCTCTCTCTCAAATAAATAAATCTTTCAAAAAAAAAAAAAAAGAGGTTTACCTTTTCAGGATACTTTAGTTCCAAACCTTACTTTCAACCTAAGTCCTGAAGCAGTTCTACTTAAGAACTAGAGTGTAAGGTGTATCCACCAGGTACATAGTCAAGAACATGGGTGAACAATCCTTTATCATACTCTGATAGAACAAGTCAAGACAATGATCTCTGAGGAAAAGAGCCATCCTCCATCAGGAGACCATATAATTCTTTTGGAACATGGAAGCCTAGGCACACTTTCTCTAAACTTTCAAAGAAAACCTCAGTAATTCTCTCATGTAGTCAATGGAGATTTAAATATGCATGGATGCTGCTCCTTGTTGAACTTTCAGAGAGCACTGTATCATGATTTGCTCAGATGATGAGATTTTTGTAAAACAGTTATATTTGCATAAATTGCCCTATTTATTTGAATGAATGCACATGCAATAGCAACAAAAACAATTTATTGTTTAATATCACAAGGAATGAGAGATTTTTCATTCCCAATGTGTTTTAATATTCAGGTCAACATAATAATCTAAATAGCCTAAATTAGACATACAGACTCCTCTTTCTTAAGCAAAGGTAAAAGTAAATGTTTATGATAGTATTTACAACATTAATATATTCTAGGCTTTTGAATCAAATTTGGTTCAAAGATTATGAGAGCAAGGACATCACATATGACTTTCAGGTTTGCCAGACAATTTTTAGGAGAATCCCATGACCCCTGCTTCACAATATGGCACAAATAGTAATGATTTGCTACTGTCCACAGTATTATGACAGATGGCAACTTTTCAAAACCTGAAATAACAGATGACCTATCCTTTTGGTATTTTATGCCAGCTACTTAGTACAGGTATCTCAGTTGGTTTTATAAAGTAATTAGCCATGATTCATCAGATAAACCATAGACTTATTTTTATTTAATACTGTATCTTAATCTAGAATATTCTTTCCTAGAATAACTAGATGAGACTTAATTGACTATTAAAAACTACTTTGCAGCCCTCAGTTTTTTGTTTGTTTTTTGGTTTTTGTTTTTGTTTTTTGTTTGTTTTTTGTTTTTTGTTTCAGATCTCGGGAGCTAGGTAGATTTGCTTATTAGGGATTTTGCTTTCCTTATACGTTTTTGTGCTTCTCTTTCTTTCAGAGATGCAGTGTTCTCTTTCATTGTGTGGAAATTGTCAGTCTTCCCCACCCTACCATAACCTCTATGAGGTCAAGGACTTTGCCTTGTGACCGTATAATCTACCATAGTATTTGACATACAGAAGGTATTCAATAAATATTTAAGGGAAGGAGAGGAGGAAAGAGGAATTGGATGTCTTCCTTTGCCTTTTAGAAAAACAAACCTGTAGGTGAAGCACTTAAGATATGTAATTTTATGATATATAAATTTGTGGCTTATGGGTCATAAAAATTACATCCTACACCTGTTTACTGTGATTTATTACAGCTGCTCTCACTCTGACTCTACTACCTTCTTCTGTCTTATGATCCCCTCACGAAACTTAAAGCAGTGTGATGCAACATGTTTTTTAATTCCCAGTGTCTCCATCTAGGATGGATTTCAGGATTTTCTTTTCCTTTTTTTTTTTTTTTTGTCTCTGCCTTTGTCATGGTGAATACAGAAAACTCAGGGATTTTAAATCCTAATTGCATTATTTCCTCAGTGAAGTGTTCGGTGGTCCTAGTTTAAATACAAGTGTTAAACATTTAAAGGCTAATTTTCAAAACATACAATCACAAGAACTCCCATGATAACATTCATCTTCGGTTGTGCTTAAAAATAAACTATAAATTCCCCAGGAAAAGGCTTTATGTTTTTTATTTTATTTTTTGGATTCTCAGAGGTTAGCACAGCATTTTAGATTTTAACTCTGACTCCATTTCTTAGCACATCTTGAAGCTGACCCCTTAGCCCACCCCACGAGTGATAGTGTGATAGAAGTGCTGTTAACTTCTGGACCCCATTTGATTCACCTTCATTCATAGCTACAGCTATCCATGCCTCCAGATTAACCCCTCTCATGCAGTATTCATTCAGTTATGATGATAATCTTTCTAAAATAGAAAGAAAGATATTTCATTATCTGTCTCTGGTCTCCCTTTCCCCAGAGGATTAAGTAAAAGAGACCTGGCATGGCACATAGGTCCTTTCTGATTCAGTGTGTGCTTTAGTCACCAGTCTCATTCACATACTATCCCTGTCCTCTTTTATTCTCACCTCAAGCCCCCGTACAAATTCTCTTCACCCTGCCACAATGACCTTCTGTAGGTATCAGGATACTCTGTTCCTTTGTAAATGCCATACCTCTGCCTGGACTGCCAGCTAACTCTCAATTTATTTTCTCAAAACAGAACATCTTGGGAAAAGCCATCCCTGACTTAATCTTCTCTCGTGATTCTATTTTGGATTGCAGTGTATACATTTGTCTATTTTAACAGTGCTCCATTTTAAGTCTGCTTCCCTGAACAAATTCATGGAGAATGACCAATTGCACAAGTCTTGAGGAGAAAACAAGCCTGCATCTCCGTGTAGAGCTAAAATGGCCAGGTTCCCAGCCTCCCTTAAAGCCAAGACGTACCCATGCAACCCAGTCTTGGCTAATCAGACATTCACACCCTAGGTGAATCAAGAGCTGCGGGTACAGAGAAGCAGGAGCAATGGAAACCCATATCATTGATAGTGGCAGCAGTGATATCCATGTTCTTGGGCTGGAGGTGGTATCCAGCATGAATTGGTGGCAGTAGAACAGTCTCCAACTTCCATTCCAAGAGTGGCAGCAACAGTGCCCCAGCTAACTAACTTGGTTTTGTGATACTGACAACTTAGTCATCCTTTGTTTTGGCTCATTTTCTGACTTTGGTTCCCTGGCCTCCCCAGGGTTTCTATGAGTTGTCTAGCATAATTTAAATAATAATTTAAGGTTGCACCTGGGTGACTCAGTCAGTTGAGTATGTGACTTTTGATTTTGGCTCAGGTCATGATCTCAGGGTCATGAGATGGAGATCCGCATCAGGCTCCTGCTGGGCATGAAGCCTGCTTAAGATTCTCTCCCTCCTCCTGCCCCTCCCTTCCTGTTCCTGTGTGGGTACATGTGCTCTCTCTCTCAAAAAAAAACCAAAAACATAAACAAAAAAAAAACAATGAAACTTTAAAGTAATACTTTAAATTTATAATTTATTTTCTACTTAATCTAGACAGGCTTTACTTCAGTTTGACTTTTACCTTCATTAATATAATTGAGAATGCCTCTTCTATAAGTTCCGTAATACCTTTTGCATAACTCTGTCATAGAATTGATTGCATGTTATTGTAATCTGTCTAATTATCCTCTCCCATTATAATGTAAGTTTACTGAGGATAGGCATAATGTTTTATTTGTCTTTCAACACTCTATACCCAGGATAATGTCCAACATAGAGAAAGCTCAATAAATGCACATTTAATTTATAAACAGTCTTTTAATAATGGAAGAGGTAATGATTTAATGGCTGTAGTCAGCACAGTGAAAGTGTGGGAAGTTTTTCCAATTTAGCTTTCTAAACTTATCATTAATCTGTTATAATAAACTGATTTTATAGAAGTAAAAAGATGGCATAAGATATGCCATCTTTCCATTCTGCTAGTCTGCTTTCCATTCATTCAGTGTATGTCTGAGAACTTTCTTTGTGTCAGATACTGTTCCAGCATAATAGTTATAAATAATAATTATAGGAGTAACAACCACAAGGCAATAATAATAATAATCTTTACTTTCTAAGAGTAGAAATACCTAAGTAGAGCCATGAAAACAGCCTCGTTGAGGCATGCGGTAAGGGGGAACTCTAGAAGAAAATAGAAACTTAGCTAAGCCTCAAAGGAGTTGGCAGACTAGGTTGACCTAAATGGGGTAATGAATGCCATTTTAGGAAGAGAGAGTCATATTATAAAAAAAAAACCCAAATTATGTAATGGTATTTTAATTTTTAAAGGGTAGAAGAAATAGCATTGCTTTGAAAAAAATTTGTGCAGCTTGAATTACTATGATATAAAATGTTCTTCCACACAACATGGAGACTATTGCAGAAAATGCTCTGCCTTTTGGGCCAAAAACTTCTCATTCTGGTCCTAAGTCCTACAGGACCAGACTGGGAGCCAACATACTGCTCCTTTGCATTGTAGAGTCATCTCATGTTTATTGAGAAAACTGGTCTTTCTTAGTTCTGACGATTTTCAGATGCGAATAAACCTGATTGCAAAGGATGCGTTTCTTCCAGGCAATAATACACTGTCATTGTGGATGTGAGACTGGAAATAGATCACGACAGAGTGTTTTTTGCTGCATAAAGCAATAGACACTAGAAAAGACATCTCAGCAATTCCTTCTCACCCCTTCCACCTACCTCCATGGCACTTGAGCATCATGTAGGCATATGAAAGGATCAGAAGATAAAGTGAACTCTTTTTCTCACCTACTTGGTATGATTACCATATGTAGCACATGCTTTGGAGAAGGACATAGAATTCTGATACTGAGGTTAAAGATGTAGTGAAAAGGAACATAGCTCAACTTTAAATATAGTAGAGACTCAAAAGTAGAGAATTCTACTGAGCAATAAAATTTCTTGGCCAGCTGAGTAGGGGAGAAAAACGTTGTTGTTCTGAGGTAAGTATGTACCGCAGAACTTACTTGGAAAGTAACCATGCTTTTACATAATAATATACCCACTAAAATATTACTAAATAATACACCCACTACCTCTACCTTAGAGGCAGAGGATTGGTTTTATTCTCCCTACTTAGTAATGCTGCATTCAGCTTTCAAGTGACACTTTCTTTTCTTGGTCTTTACAAAAGTATTTATTGGAAGAGACTCTCAGCTTGAATCTCACAGGTTTTGATGGATGTTAGCAAGAGAGAGAATTGCAGTACAAAAAATAGAATAACAGCCTGTAGAACTAGAAGGAAACATATATAGAGTTCAAGTGCTTAGTGGGCATGTATATGTTTGAGTTGTGAGAAAGTAGGAAACTTGATTTTGAGTCCCACTAAGGCCATGCATAGTGGGGAAGAGACATTTCCCAAAGTAATTTCAGTGCTCTAACCAAAGTTGGAGGTGGTCATAGTCCAAAATATATTATTTTTTGTTTGCCTCCCCAGAGGCTTCCCAGTGTTTCATTCCACTGGGATAGCCAAGTAAAAGAGAGGGGGAGTTTCGAACAGAATCCACACAGAAAAGTGCAATATTCATCAAGACAGTGGCAAGGAGTTGGGCACTGGAATTAGTCAAATGGATAGTTCTAAAAAATAGATACTCTGGTCCAAGAAATCTTAAATTAATAATTGGTTGCTTGTGAAATATCTATTTACTGGACTTCAGCTCCTTCCTAAATAATTTTGTGTTTTGAACAACTTGATGTGGGTAAATGTAGCCCCTTTGAGACCTGCACAGAGGGATCTGTTTTCCTTTTATTTCACAAATGGATCCCTGCTGTTAAATCTTTCAAGAGATTATAGGAAATTCTACAAAGTCTTCCATCAGTTGCATTAGCACTCTCAGGCAAACTGAATGATCAGCAGCCATCCTAAACACATACTACCTTAAGGCTTCGAAATACTTAGACCTTGGGTAGCTTCAGATTTGCCTATTCCTGATGTTTCACATCTCTTGTTACTCTTTGGCTGGGTATCTTAAACAATAAGCACTTTAAACATACTGCCAATAATGATTAGATGGTATTTTCCTATTATATTAATATTTTAGAGTTGACATTAACTGTCACGCAAACTCCTTTTTAGATAGGTATCAATGGGACATCATCACTCTTTACAAGCCATACTATTTGGATGATCCTTTGAGAAACTAGTATATAGTTACAACATAGAGTTTTACATACAAGGGTAAATACTGAGTAAAGTCATCATGATGGTGATATAAGTCTTAAGAGAAAAATTTGAGGTATATATTAGAAGTGCCTAAAAATAAAAGAATTACTTTTATTTAATTTAAGAATTACTTAAAGTGTCCACTTATGAAAAAGGCTTATTTTTCTTAGGCTGTTAGTGATCCTTTGGATTTAAATTTGAAAAAATTAATCAATATTATACATACAAACCTGTTATATTTCTTATCAAAGAAGATAAATTTCCTTGGGAATGCTGAAGTTGTCAGAAATTTTGATGAGTGGTGACTAATTAAATAGAAGTATGTTGTTTTCAAACATAACTCAATACTAAAGGGGACAGAAATTACATTTTCTTCTGATCAAAGTTTTTTTAGCACAAACATTAATACGTAGTTTTATATCAGGATCATGAGCGTTATTTTCTAAAATCTTGGTATATGGTAATGCACTTAGTACACATTCCATTCTCTACACTTTGGAGTAATGAATGTAAATTTTGTTACCAGTCTGTTCTTTTTTTTAAGATTTTATTTATTTATTTATTTATTTATTTATTTATTTATTTATTAGGAAAGAGAGAGAGTGAGAGAGAGCATGAGAAGGGAGAAGGTCAGAGTGAGAAGCGGACTCCCCATGGAGCTGGGAGCCCGATGTGGGACTTGATCCCAGGACCTTGGGATCATGACCTGAGCCGAAGGCAGTTGCTCAACCAACTAAGCCACCCAGGCGCCCTACCAGTCTGTTCTTATGGGAGTTTTGTTCAACTGTAACCAGTGAATCATTAAGATAGGAAGTAGAAACTGGGATGGATTGCATTAGACTCATAGACTGTGTTCTCAAGAGTTTGCATCATTTGTTTATTGAGCTCACACCATATTTTTTCCCAGCTTTATTCAGTTATAATTGACATACAACATTGGGGGAAGTTTAAGGTATACAATGTGATGATTTGATACACTTATATATTGTAAAATGATTACCATGGTAGGGTTAATTATCACCTTTTACATCAAATTATTACCACTTCATTTTGTGGTAAGGACATTTAAGATTTACTCTCTTAGCAACATTCAAGTATGTAATGCAGTGTAGTTAATTATAATCACCAAGTGGTACCTTAGATCCCTAGCACTTATTCATATTCTAACTGAAAGTTTGCACCATTTGACTGAGATCTCCTAGTTACTTACACATCCCAAACTATGGCAACTACCATTCTATTCTCTGTTTCTATGAGTTTGGCTTTTATAGATTCCGTAGATAAGTGGTATCATACAGTATTTGTCTTTCTTTGTCTGATTTATTTCACTTAGCATAATGTCTCCAAGGTCCATTCATGTTGTTGCAAATGGCAGCATTTCCTTCTTTGTAATGACTGAGTAATAGCTCGGTGTATGTGTGTGTGTGTATGTTATAACTTGTCTATATCCATTGACACTTAGGTAGTTTCCTTGTCTTGGCTATTGTGAATAATGCTGCAAGGAGCATGGGAGGGCAGACATCTCTTTGCAATCTTGATTTTATTTCCTTTGGATATATACCCAACAGTCTATTTGCTAGATTATATAGCAGTTGTAATTTTAAATTTTTAAGGCTCCTCCATACTATTTCCTGTGGTGGCTGTATAAATTTACATTCCTAGCAGTAGTGCACAGGGTTCCCTTTTCACCACATTCTCACCAACACATGTCTTGTCATTTTGATGATAGCCATCACAACAGGTGTGAGGTGGTATCTTGTTGCAGTTTTGTTTGCTTTCCTCTGATTAATACTGATATTGAGCATCTTTTTATGTACCTGTTGGCCATCGGTTTGTCTTCTTTGGAAAATGTTTATTAGTTCTTCTGCCCATTTTTTAATCAGAGTGCTTTTTTTCCTTTGTTTTGTTTTTGTTTTTCTGTTATGTTGCATCAGTTCCTTGTATATTTTGGATATCAACCTGTTATTAGATATATGATTTGCAAATATTTTCTCCCATTCTGTAGGTTATCTTTTCATTTTGCTGATTATTTCTTTTGCTGTGCACAAACTTTTAGTTTTATGTACTCCTATTTACTTATTTTTTGCTTTCGTTGCTTTTGCTTTTGGATGTAATGTTAAAACTAAACAAAACAAAACAAACAAAACCAAAAACCAAATCAAACTAAAGCAAAACAAAACCCTGCCAAGACCAGTATCAGGATAACTTTTTCTGTTTTCTTCTAGGAATCATAAAGCTTTAGGTTTTTTGTTTAAGTCGTTTGTCTATTTTGAGTTAAATTTTGTGAGTGGTGTAAGATGGGAGTCTAATTTTATTCTTCTGCATTGGTTATCCAATTTCCCAATACCATTTGTTGAAGAAATTATTTTTTCTCTATTGAGTATTCTTGGCTCCATTTCAAATATTAATTGGATATATAGATGAAGATTTATATTCTGGGCTCTCTATTCTGTTCTATTGATGTTTGTGACTGTTTTTAATGCCAATATCATACTGTTTTGTTTACTGTAGCTTTGTAATACAGTGTGAAATCAGAATGCATGATGTTCCCTGCTTTGTTCTTTCTCAGGATTGCTTAGGCTACTCAGGGTCTTTGTGGTTTCACATGAATTTGGGGATTATTTTTTCTACTTCTGTGAAAAATGCTACTGGATATTTGCCAGGGATCATATTGAATCTATACATGGTTTTGGACATTTTAACAATAGTAATTCTTCTGATCTGTGAACGTGGGATATCTTTCCATTAATTTGTGTCATCTTCAGTTCATTTCATCGAAGTCTTAGTATACAGAACTTTTACCTCAGTTAAATTTATTCCTATTTTATTGTTTCTTTTTTCTCCCCAAATATGTTTATTTTAATTTTTCGGTGTTACAAGATTGATTGTTCATGCACCACACCCAGTGCTCCATGCAGTACGTGCCTTTCTGAATACCCACCACCAGGCTCACCCACCCCCCCCACCCCCTCCCCTCCAAAACCCTCAGTTTGTTGCTCAGAGTCCACAGTCTCTCCTGGTTCATCACCCCCTCCAATTTCCTCCCATTCGCCCTTCCCTTCCTTCTCAGGATGCCCTCCATGATTTTCTTTATACTCCACACGTAAGTGAGACCATAAGATGGACTCTCTCCGCTTGACTTATTTCACTCCGCATAATCTCTTCTAGTCCTGTCCATGTTGATACAAAAGTTGGATATTCATCCTTTCTGATAGACCTCATAGATATATACAGAACATTCCACCCTAAAACAACAGAATACTCATTCTTCTCGAGTGCACATGGAACTTTCTCCAGAATAGACCACATACTGGGCCACAAATCAGGTCTCAACCGATACCAAAAGATAGAGATGATTCCCTGCATTTTCTCAGACCACAATGCTTTAAAACTGG